>JAZDUA010000163.1:2480000-3184960 GCA_038098605.1 Gryllus longicercus
TATTCTTAAGATGAGAAATCTTGTAATATGAGTCAGAAACTAATTTAATGCACTCACTATTACTTACACACATTTTCAAATAGTTTTATGTCAACAAAATGAAAAAGAATTAATTTATTTGTCAGCAAGGGAAAATCCAACTTGACATTGGCTTGCTTTGAACAATTTCACTTTTTTAATAATTCATATAAGTGGGACTAAATAAAATGGTAAAAAATTCAATATCAATTAAGTAACATTGTTCAATTCTAAAATTGAACAATGTTCTATCCATATATTAGAATTAAGTGTTCCTAATAGCATATGAGTAAAATGAATTGAAGCTGCAGTTTTAATTAGTAATACAGTTGAATTGAAGATTTCTTCTTCTCTAATAATTATTGTTTAACAATCATATTAACATTCTCTAATCAAGTTAGAATATACTTCTTTTTTTATATTTATTTTCTATCTATTCCATCATAAAATTTTCCAGGAATTTTCCTTTGTTTAAAATAATTAAATATGGCAAGATGTCAGCAGATAATCTGAAGGAAAATAATATAACCCACAATGTAAAAGATTTTCGGATTTACAGTCAAATTTTAAAAATTCTCACAATTGTTTTTCTTTGAAAAATAGAAAATAGGGGTTAAAATGCATTTCTAAAAGTGTTATATTCATAAACTTAATGAACACACAATTTATTTATTTCACCGAATTCACGTCTTTTTCTCATGATATTCGTCAGATTTCATTTTTAAACTGTGTTCTTTCTGCAATCATTTATCTATCCGTAACTTGCATACGCCTTTTTGGCACTCACTATTACTCACAATTTCTTTAAAATGGACACCAGTATTCAAAACTATCATAATTCGAAAACATTTGCTCATCAATATGAGTCCACTAACTACCAATGCAATAACACAATTCAGGAAAAAAAGCGAAATATTCTGTTCAAACAACGCAAAGTTCCCGCCAAGACCTTACAGAGGCACCAAAGAATAAAGTAATTACTCCAACGACTGTGTATGAAGCAACGTTGCCAAGCATTGATTCCGTATTTAACAAGGACTAATTAAGCTACGGTTTAGCGGGTATTATTAGCAAAAATTTAATCCATCCTTATTCCGAACATACGCTGGAAGTAACTATTCCAGGAATAAGCGTGCTTTAACGAAGTTAAACCAAGCTTTTATTAGTAGGGTTGATTATGTGTTAGTGAAGCACGTGAGCAGCAAGCAAAATGTCCCTTGGCACCTACTGCGATGACATCGCTTTCCTTAACAGGGACCACCTGCAGCTTCCAGCACCACATTTATATCTGAGCTCTACGAGGCCTCTTGAGACTTCTACATATGGAGAATTCCACTAGGCGCGCGCGACGATTATCCACATATGGGTACGACCACACCAAGAAGTTGCTCCTGATGCCAAGAAACGGCTAGAGGATTCTCACACCCAATGCGCTGAATCGCTGAACATTTTTGTAGCCTAGATCGCGTGAAGATGAATATTAAATTTAACATTCTTTTATCGTTAAACGCTGTTCGATTGTTTTCACAATCGATCTTCTAAATTGTTCTAAATGTTTAATGTTTGGATATTGTTTTTATTTTGGAGATTTTTAGATGATTAGTATTTTTGGTGATTAACTAATTATTTATATTGTTATTATTATTTACCATGAATTAATTTAACATTTTAGAGAGATTGACCAGAATGATATTAGTAAAACAATTAACGGAATTGTACGCGTCAAAATTCTAATTTTCACAGCTGTTTTTACGAGTTAACCTTCAAACAAACCAAATGTAATATATGTAAACGTTGATATTAAGAACCTACCAATTCTTTTTAATAAGGTAATAACTAGTTTTTCTACGAGTTTTAATTACAATAAGCCTCCTAAGCGGTAAGGTAAAACGTACTTATGAAAAAGCCATTAAAAAATGTTTTATAAATCATTTTGATCCTCATGTCAAAGTTCTACTAGAACTACATGCAAATAATCTTTCTCTATCCCCACAGAATGTGTCGAGCCGTCCCCGTCGCCTCGTGCCGTGTTCCCGATAAGCAACACTTTCACTCCCCATTTCCCGCTCCACTAAATTGTATTTGCATCATCCGCCTGCAACACAAACAACACGCACGCCCCGCAAGCAGACGCCGTAGTTGTCGCCCTCCCCTCTACCCCTTCCCATACGTCTCCTGTCCTTCTACAGTTCGATTTAAATGTAGTGGCACTTGAAGGTCGCTAAATGGATGGGAATATTGCCATCAAATCGGAAGCTCCAATACCAAAAATTAAAATCGTAACGAAGCTCCCGATTGGATAATAGTGTCCCCTTCTGCGTCCAGCGTATGACCTTGCAGTGCCACTATGTTTGTTTCGGAGTATTCTGCGTGCTGCGTGACCGTACCGGTTGCCTATGGCACCCGCCATCGCCGCCGCCCAATCTCTGGTTAAATGTCGGCTAACGAGGCACCGTAGGCCGGCAGCCGCGCCAGTCCCTCGCAGTGAAGCTTCGCGGGTCCCGTGGTGTTAAACTCGCCTCCCATGCGGGAGAACCAGGTCTGATTCGCGGTGTGTGCTTTATGTTGGAACATGGATCTTCATGATCGTAAATAACGTAAAAGAAACAGCAGATTCGTGAGAGTGGGTAATGGAACATTGTAGTAATTAGTTGTTTCCCAGCATTTTAGAAAATGTATTTCCTTCGTCATGGTGAAGAAATTTTGAGGATTGAAATCAATTTTGCGAACAAGCAATTAGTAATATTATATTTCATTGACATTTGACAAACAAGCAATTAGTAATATTATATTTCATTGACATTTGACAAACAAGCAATTAGTAATATTATATTTCATTGACATTTGACAAACAAGCAATTAGTAATATTATATTTCATTGACGAAGCATCTTGAACCACTTTCTATCCTATCGAAATCTGCCAGTTTCTACGCTTAAATGTTAGGTTTGCCAAAAATAAATGTCGGCGAGCAAACCTGCGCACATCATGGTTCTATAATAGAATGCTCGCCTAACACGCATTTCCATTTTCGGTCCTGTATATCTCTTGAAAATCATGTATACAATACTTTACTCTTGTTATGATGTTCAACTGTACAAAAGTTCGTTAATATCAGAATAAAATTATGGATTTGCATTTCAACAAATTTTCTATGTACTAATAGAAACTAATATTCTAAAGAGCCTAAACTCATATCGACATATTACTCTAAGGATAAGGAACCGATAAGGAACAATGCTAGGCTAAGAGATCGGAAATGGCAAAGCCTTCGAATCTACCTGGGCTCACGATGTAAACATCTCTGAATTTGTATCTTCAAGGAAGTCTTAAAAACATAGTAACTTTGCGCGTTGGTTCCTATACTCCAAATATTTCCAAACAGGAAACCAAGTAAGGTCCTAATGGCGGCTCAACACTTGTAGCATTCGGCGAATCCCGAGCAACTGCTCGTCGAATCCAGAGTACTGTGAACGGGTTGCTTGCGATTCGCCGAGCGCCGAACATTCGGTATTCGCCCTACACATCGCGTGACGGGCTTTACGACACATCAAAGGGAGTGAACATTCGCCGAAAATATCAGCTGTTCGGGATCGGGCGAGCAGTAGCTAGCTGCTTGGCGAATGCCGAATGTGTGAAGTCGCCTTTAGATGAAGACGGTTCCATCAGAGAATGCAATAACAAAAAACCGGGAAGTGTGAGTCTCTCAAGAAAAGCTGTCGCAAACTCATCCATTGTTGAAGTCCTTAGACTCCAGATCAAAATATGTAGATGAACGGCGGTGTTCGGTCTTGGAAGCTGTGATCATGACTGAGGATGCGTCACGTTACTGGAGAGAAAGTCGTCGGAGAGCCAGAGCGTCTTCGCTCGTAGCATCGGTGGTTCAGTGGTAGAATGCTCGCCTGCCACGCGGGCGGCCCGGGTTCGATTCCCGGCCGATGCAATTTTTGTTTTAATGATCCTAAGAAGATGGTGAGCCAACAATCATCAAGGAAAACAACAGAACAACAGCATCGCTGGTTTAGTGGTAGAATGCCACGCGGTCGGCCCGTATTCGGTTCCCAACCAATGTGAATGTGTTTTGATAATCCGAAGAAAGAGATTTGATAATACGTAACGGGAAAGAAAACCAGAAATGGCATCGGCGGTTCATTGGTAGAATTCTCACCTGCCTCGAATTAATTATGGAATCGATTCTTGAGTGTCCGAATAAGTACTTATCTTCGGAATAGAAGAATCTGGTCATTTTCCACACATTCTTCCCCATCTCCTAACTTAACCTTCACTACTTTCTATTGCGAGCGGTAGAGAGCGTCCCGTCTGGCATTAAAATCTCTATAATCTAGGAGAGCCTAAACTCTCTTAGAAAATCATACATCATACATTTCAGAAACATATATGGTGTCGTCAGGGCTGTAGAGACCAAAATATGTTTTGTGATCTGTCATATTAATTCGTTATTTGTGAAACGGGAATAGAAAAGACAACTTGAAGCAACGTTCTTCAAATATTGTTACAGAAAAACATTGAATAAAATTCATTTCTCTGGAACACCTTACTTTTGTTTGCTCTAAATGCATGGGTGTGATGAGAGTGTTTGTAAAAAGAAAATGCAATTTTCAAAATACGTACTAGCAGAAGCGCACCCAGAGTTTTTGAGGGAGGGGGGAAGGCTACAGATCCTACTACATGACTCAGACTGTTTGAATTACCCTGAAAGTATGTGGTATATATGGGAAATGCTCTTGACCAGTGAGCGTGCAGCAAAATGGAGGCGAATTTTACCAGCTTACTGGACGGGTGACCCTGGAGTTGAGAGCATAGTGCGATCGTTGATGATTGAAGGCAAGTTATTCCAATGTTCACGTAAGCTTCCGCGGCTCGAATCCATAAATTCTCGGCTATCCGGGAGACGCCGCGTCGTTGGCTAGGAGGCCGACATGTCAGCGATACGTCGGCCTCCCAGCCAACGACGCGGCGTCTCCCGGATAGCCGAGAATTTAAGTTATTCCTAGGCTCATTAGTCCCGTTAATTTATCTCAGAAGATGGTGTTATCTTCCCTGCTGGTTGGTGAGTTCCGGCGCCGGCTTTCACGATAGCTTCCAGGAAGTTTTTCTGTGGCGGTATCTCCCTCAGCTGGTCTTCACCTCAGCCGGGACAAACTCTAAGCTCCCGACCTGTATAGTAGTGTTGTGCATGTAAGTTTAAATTCAAGGGGTGAGTGTAAGTGTGCGTGGAAAGGGACAGGATAGAACCACGGGAGGAAGGAAAATTCGCGCGAGGTCCGTGACCCATTTGTTAGAGTACTACACCAGCATGTGCCTTGTATTGCTCGAAGCAACCGAGTAAAATTACCAATCAGAGCAATCGCTCACTAGAATTCTTGTCGACCCAGCAATTCAAATTAGCTTTATAGCTTATTTCGAAAATCCACCACCGTCGGAACTCGAACCCTTCTTCGGAGGGGAAGTAAAGCCGGCTGTCCCTTGTTAGTAGATTTACTTGCATGTAAATGATCCTCATGCCTAAATGACGCCTCCGAGATACATTGAAATCGCCTGTTTCTCGCCCAAGAAATAAGCCCTTTCTCTTCGTAGTTGGTGAAAGGAGCGTAGCGAAATTTGCGTGGTCAGTCGGAAGAGCAGGCCTCATGCCTTGAGTCTTGCCGCGTAAAATAAGACATTAATTCATTTCAATTCAATTCAACCCTAAAACTCGTCAGAGTCGTTGCAAAGACCGCAGCAATGCCGACTCGGAGCTAAAGCTAGGCAATGCGTAGTGAGATATTGAAGTTATCGCCTACATTTGCGAAGAATTGATGAGAATAATACATATGCAATGATAAGGAACAGAAACGGAATATTTTAAAAGCTACTCAAAATCGCCGAGACTACAATGTTTATATGATAATTAGGCAAGGAAAGCGTGGGAAAGATGAAAGAATTAAAAATGGATGGACATGATATTACGAAATCACACGAAGAGAAACTTCAGAAACCTATCATGACGATCCATTCAGACAACTGATGAGATAACAGAGCCGCGCAGCAAGGAGTATAATATATAAGCCTATTGAATTCCTAAAAGGGCAGGGGCCTCCTGTCTGAATACAGGGGTAGTTCTGCTTATCTCTTTAGGTGCACCTGTCCTTAAAATATTGTCCTTAAGATAGAGTTGTTTTTTGTTATTGTTTCCTGTTGTTCTGTCTTTTGCCACCAGTATTATAGCGAGATGCGTCTTTCCGTTGGCACTTACTGCGAAGCGGCGCTCTTGCCGCTGCAGACCGTGTGCCAGGGTTGCCCAAAAGGCGGTCCGCGGTGCCATTTATTGTGGCCAGAGAAAGGTTGTTAGTCAAAAGTGGAAGTCCCTTGCATCCATGTCGGGTGAGAAAATTGTACCCCTAGTGCTCGCACCTTTTCGAGGTCAACAGCCCCTTAATGTGAAAATAGGCAAAGTTTATATTAAAGTTTAATTTTCAGAAATTCAGAAATTCAAAATCATCCCCATGTATTTCATTGCGTTTTGCAGGGTATTTACATAGCACGCAATATGGGGGGTGAAACGAGTGTCTTGGAAATTTTGATTTTAGTCCTAACTCTTCCGTTTGACCAAGATCGAAATAGTTCTCACCAGTTGCGGATAGAAAAAAATCGAAAAATTTTGAGCTTATTTTGTTATAGAGTCTGTTAGGTTTTGAATTTCTAATTCATGATTTATTTGCGTGATTAAAATGAACTAAGGTGCTTTTACTAATTTTCTTAAAATTTTATTTTGTGTAATTTGTAAGTTTTTCAGGTTAGATTTTATAGTATTTCCGTATTGCCGTCAGTGCGTCGTGGTCTTCAAACCATAGACGGTCGATTCATTGGATTATCTTAGAGAGCTTATGCGACGCCTCTTTATTTCATGACTGTTTCGTCATTCATTTCATTTTCTTCTAATGTTCGAATAAGAAGAAATCGTTGAAATTCGTAGTGTTAGGGAAAAATCGTAGGGAAACTCAATATACGAGTATAATATATAATCATACTGAATTCCTAGAAGGGCAGGGGCCTCCTGTCTGAATACAGGGGTAGTTCTGCTTATCTCTTTAGGTGCACCAGTTCTTAAGAGATTTAGTGTTATCACTGCAATACTACTATCTATACTAGTCTGGAGAATTGGAGAATATGCTAATTTAATACTAACTGCCCTCAGTTTTCAGATACATTCTAAAGTCACTTTTGTTGGTCACTTTGCATTTCACTTTGTTTATACATTTACTATTATTTTAGTTTTTACCCTTACATTTATTTTAGTATTTACACTTGCACTTATTTAACATTAGCTTAGCTTAGCTAGCGCTTCCATCACTAATGCTTTGTGTCATTTGTTTTTTCAGCCTTCAATGTTTCCCTGTTCCTTGCTACTCTTGACCATATGCTGCCATATACATTCTTAAATACATCGGCCCGTCTTTGTTGCCATCGGATTTACCATTGCCTAAACGAAAATTGGTTAATGGTAATGTGCACATTCAATTCAGCGTTTACGCTATAATTGTGGTTTATATAAGACTTGTAGAGAATAAAAACAAACTAACTATTTATTTGAAAGTATGTGGTGTGACACTGTTTGAAGGATAAATACGATAATTTTTCTAAACATATTCTTCTACTTATTGTTAATTACTGTTATAAACTCTTTCTATACGCACAACAAATTTGAAATCTATTTGACAAACATTATCCATTTAGAGATTCTGTGAAATTTATTTTTGTGCAAGACTTCTGATGCAAGTTCATTCTCACTCCGCAATCTCTGGCAAATGACTACTGTAGAAAATCGCAACTCTAGGTAGAGAGATGACTGAATAATAAGTTAACGAAACTTTGACATCAATTCACTCGTAACGACTGATATATTAGTTGGAGCCTTGCCATTCTAATGGGTTGCTTAGCCAGGGAATTTAGATTTCGTATAAGATCAGAAGATAATGTTGCCAATCAATATTCACCATAAAAACAATGTGGCAAAGGTGAAACCGGTCTGTAAACGAGAATAACTAGTGCCCCTAAGATAACGACACGTACATTATTTTATGATTAAGCAGTAATAGGGGTATGTGAACGTCCCTTCAATACGAAACAAATCGTGGACTTTTTTCATTAATCATATTGAAGTGTGAGTAAGAGAATACTTTGTAATAGAAGTGATTTTCTCGATTGTTTAATTCAGTGAACGTGCGTGCAGCCATATATCTTAGCACAAGCTTAAGAAATCTTGATTGGCAACCCGATGCAGTTAATAAACGTGTTTTAAATACCAGTTTAAAGGACTCTCGTATTACAGCAAGACAACTTTTTTAACATATTGGATTTTAATGATCAGCGTATAAGAAGGGGATATGCCTCTGCTGCTGCATTTCTCCGTCTGAAGAGAACTTTACTTCTCAGAACCATTGGCTAAATGTAAGGTGTCAAACCAAGTTAAGAATCTCAAAATATGTGCTACACATTTATGCTAATACTTTGTTTTATTAAACTAACTGTTTAAATAAATAAATCAAGTTTTGCACAGTACTTGAAAATTATTTCATCTGACGTTTACGTAATGTAAGAAACAATATAAAAGCCAATGGATCAAAAAATATGAAGATACTACAATTCTTAAAATAAATTTACTTGTTAACTTGGAGAGAATGTTAAAATTATTAATAAAGTCCGGAAGGTTTGCAAAAAGCCATTTTTATTGTTACAGTTTTATGACTTTTAACAATAAGGTTTCGCTTAATTGTATTTTGTGGAGTTGTGTTAAGAGATTTTCATAGTACCTATTTTGCCTATTTTAGCTTTTGATACATATTTTTTTTATTTCCTTTCTGTTCCTTTTTAGTCATTGTTTTCTTTATTTTCTCCTACCACCGATCTCGATCAAGCTGCAAGCCTGGACAACACGAAGGCATGGTCATTTTTTTGCCTTCCTGTGTATGTGAAGGCTTCAGGACTAGGAAGTGTTAAAAATCTAAATGAGACTCATGGGCAGCAATGGGCTTCCTGTGGTTTGGTTCCGAGTTCGATTACGGGTCGAAGCGAAAATAGTTGTAGCTTTCCTTTAAAAGCGTCTCAGTTCCTGTAGCTGTGAAGCGAAGAAAATCTCAGGCCAATGTTGCTCGCTAGTTGCGGTGAAGGGAGTACGTCATCTTCGCCACAAGGCGCTCTTACCTATAGGCATGGGAATTTAACTACACTCAGGCATGGGGGACTCCGTTTGTTCGCCGGCGAAGTCGGACCACCGACCCAAAATGCCACATGCATGCATTCATACATATATAATAAAATTGAATTGAATATGTACGTGCCCATTCAGGAATGAAGCCCTCTAATGTCTACGCTCACATAGATAATCAGAGAGTTAAGTAATAATGTAAAACGAGATGATCACGAATATTTACTGTGAGAAAGCAAACAAATGTCTGACTCAAAACTGTTTTGAATCGATTACTACAAGGGACTTACGGAATAACTAATCGCCAGAAACAGTAACGCCCTGGTGCCCTACAAAGCAGCCAGGAAGCGCCAACCGGAATCCGCCACTTCCGCCCCCATCGACGGGGCCGTTTCGCAATTCCGAAGCGCGCGCGTGCGCCCGTGGGCCTCCCTGCTCGAGGCGAGGCGTCGAGGCCGGCAGCGGCGGCGGCGGCGGGCGGGCGTCGCGACGCGCGAGGGCCGTTGGGGGCGCGTCCGCCGGACGTCGCGGCGGCGGCGGCGGCAGCGCGCGCGTCACGTCACGCGGGGCGACGGAACTGGCCCCCGCGCGCCGCCCGCATCCGATCACCTGTGCCCCGGCGCGCGCCGGAAGCACGGGGCCGCTGGACCGGAACAGGAAGGCGCGGCCCGGCGACGCCGCCCCGCACCTCACCGACCTGCCCGCCCGCCCGCCCGCCAGGCGCCGCGGCGCGTTTACCGACCCGCCACAGCCCGTTTCCTCTGGGAACCAACTCGCCTCGGCTAAGGAAGTTGTGGATGGCAAGTGTTTCCGAGTTATGCGGGTGGTACACTTGTCAAGTTACGATCATTGGAAATATTAGGGATACTCTTTAGTTCGGGGGTGATGTTCACTGGAGCATGAAAAGCTACTCACTGGTTTCCGTTTCCAAACTGATATTAATGTACACCCAAGCTGATGTCCTGTACATTCGAGCCTGTTTCTTGGGAATAAAATGATGATAAACATTGTTTCAGATTCGTACCATTGACACTAAAGAACGGAGAGACCAAGCAGATGGCTGTAATTATTGCATGTACATGGATTATCATTGTTTAAAAAATAAATTTTATTTAAACTTATGTAAAATTTGTAAGAAAATAATCAAATTCGCTCAGATCACCAGAAAAATATAAAAAATAAAATATTTATAAGTCCAAGAGCAACAATCTTATTTATTTTCTTTAATAGCATTTGGGCTAGCATTCTAATTTTTCGCAAAATATCATTAATGTTAGTTTTATAAATTTTAAGTGGAAAATGAATTGTAAATATATCAATACTTCGTTACTAATACTTTTTAACAAGACGTCAAGCAAACTGCAGCAATACCCTTGCGTTAGAAGTTCTAAATTACACGAACACATCACTATTGCACCCCGTAAATCATCACATAGCTGTCACAGATGTAGTTTCACTACTTCTGGCTCCATTGATGTCATTTGACTGGTGATCTCTACGTCATTATGACCACCACTGTAGTGGTTGTCTGAACGACTACTCTTTTTCACAGGTTTTAGCATTGACGGCGTGTTGGCACTAAATCCATCGTCTCTATAACAGTTCAAAACTTCATTCAAAGCTTTTTTCCTTAGATTGACTACGCTCCTTTTTCTCTAACTTTTGGGGTATCTATTTCAATCGTTCTCTTGTCTAAACTAATCCGGTTTGTCACATCCCTGCCCATGCCCAAAAGTCCATCCACTCCCTGGATACGATCATTACCTATTCAACTCCAATCTCTGCTATATGCATTTCTCCGCTCAGAACCATAGATTTCTCGTGCCACATTATTACAACAAACAAATCGTCTCACTATCATAGACTCATTTCTCTTACTTTTGTTTTTTCTGTCTTAGTACAATTGTGAATAATTACCATTCGTAAGTTATTCCATGTGGCTAAATAGATATATATTCCATTTGGATAATAAGGAATATTTACAAGAATTACCATTATAAACGTCATGACCGTTGCCCGACTATGGAACTTTCCTGTGCATTTTATACCGCCTTGGCCTTCCATTTCGTCTCCACCCACCACGCCCACCGCCTCCAACGTCACATCCACCGCTGACGTCGCCATCTCCATCGCTTGGTCCCGCTCCTCCACGGATACATCCTCTGCCATCGCCAGCGCCTCCACCGTTACTGTCCTCCACCGTCCCAGCGTCCCAGCGTCCTCCACCGTCGCTGTCTCGGCCTCCATCGCCATCTTCAGCGCCCCTACAGCAAACTCCCACACCATTACCGCCGCTGCAACCTCCACCGCCACCACCACGGTCCCTTACCGCCATCTTCAATATCGCCTTAATCACCATCACCACCACTTCCACCGCCGACTCCACCACCCCAGCACCACCACCGCCTCCACCGCCGCTGCCGTTGTCACCGCTTCAGCGTCTTCTTGGCCACGCCCACAACCATCGCCGCTATCGTTTCCTCCACCACGTCCACTACTGTCGCCACCGCCCATACCCCTCTCCCGGTTTGTCCACCGTCGTCACCCCTTTCGCCTTGTCCACCGCCGCCGCCGCCGCCGCCGCCGCCGCCGCCGCCGCCGCCGCGGGCGCCTCGCGTGCCTCGGGAAAGCGCGCGTTGACCGCTCGCGCTCTCGCACACCTGCGCGGGCGACCGGCGGCGGCGGAGGCGGAGGCGGAGGCGGCGGCGAGCGGCGCTGCGGTGGCGTGGCGCAACGGGGAAAGTCGGCCGGCTTCCCGCAATGCCGCCGACGCTACCGCCGCCAGTGCCGCCCGCGGCCCCGGCACGCGCCGCTTAGAAACCGCCGCGGTCCGGCAGCGGCGCGGGCGGAAGATCTCAGCCGGCGGGACAGTGGTGCCGGTGCGGCGGTGAGCGATAGTGGAGGCGGTGGTGGCGGCGGCGGCGGCAGGACCGGCGGCCGCGGTGGGGGCGGCGGCGGAATTGAAGAGGGCGATGGTGGCGGCGGTAGTGGCGGCGGAGGTGGGGGCGGCAGTGGCGGCGGAGGTGGGGGCGGCAGTGCAGGCGGCGGCGGTTGCGGTGGTGGCGGCGACGGCGACGTCAGCAATGCCGGCGGCGGCGATGGCGGCGGTAGCGCCGGTGGAAAGTGGCGGACGCTGAGTGTTGTGGCGGGTGACGGAGGTCGGGGGCGGCCTTTACAAGCCACGACGGAGGAACTGCGTAGTAGGTGGAGGTCGCCGATAGTTGGCGGGGACGGCGGGGAGGTTGGCGGTCAAGTAGAGGGGCCGGGGACGCACGGCAGCGGAAACAAGATCGTGCGCAGATGGCGACGGTTTCTCAAAGGTAAATAGGAGAAGGACAAACTCTAGAAACGGTTTCCGCAGACGTTAGCGCTGCTGAACAAATGCAAAATAAAGGAACACGCCTATTTTATTGGACTTTTAGTACCTCCCTGGAAAATCCAAACACGACATCTAAAATGAAACTCTACAAACACAACCCCATACTTATCCGAACGATAAAAATTATATAACAAACTGTATATTTCTGTCATGGCAAATAAGCTCAGATTTTTTTAAATTTCGTGAAAATTGTCATACCGATAACTTGAGCTACTGCGTACGCAATTTCGCAAAATAACGTTTCGAAAGTTCATATGTCTAGAAAAAAGATGCAAATGAAATTACGCCATGCGAAAAGTCATGCCAAACAAGGCGACGGAATCGTATGTGTGCGCAGAGGCTTGGCCAGGGGGACCCCGATTTACTTCTTTTTAACCTGGCTAAATGAAGTCTTGCTTTTGGGGAAGGTGTCCTCCAACCATGTAAATGGTCCAACATATAATCATAGGTATTCTTTAATTATATCATTTAAGAAATAATTCCATTTTGTTTATTTACTAGCAAATATATCAAACAAAATTATAACAATTAATTTAAATGTGGGCTCAGAAATGTACGAGTAGTTACCTCTCTCCTTGTTTTAGACAGCATTCGCCAAGGCGCGGTAAGTCTTACCAGAAAATTTGTCCTTCCTGCGAGTGGAGGGTTGATTGATTGATTAGTGATTCCGCACGCGTCAACTGCGAAGGCAATTAGTCCCATGAGTCCTGTAGATGTTTTCTTCGGAAAGCGGAGGTGATCTTCCCCGCTGGATGGTGAGATCCGGCGCCGACTTACCCCCAGCTAGCGGGGACTTTTTTAATTAGGTATCTCCCACCAGCCGGACACCACCCAAGCCGGGTCAAGCTCTAAGCGCCCGACCGGTCTCTCGGCATGCGTGGTATTGTGGTGCATGTTAGTGTAAGTGTGTGTAAGGATGAGGATAGGACAAGGAAGATGTAGGAAAAATCGCGCGCTGTCCGTGGCCCGTTTGCTACGGCTCTGCTCGGGCGTTGGCCTGGTATTGATCGGAGAAACCACGGTAATGGTCCGGTCACAGCAGCCGGCCGCTAGAATTCTCCTGTAAATTGGACCTATCTAGCCGTCAAAAATTCTGCCACCGTCAGGAGTGCCACCCCGGGACCTCACAGTCAGAGGCACTGCAGTTTCATCAGTTAATACCGTGAACCACATTTCGCGGAACTCGATTAGAGGGCGAGTCGAAGGTGTGACCCTGAGGAGGGGGGGGGGCTGCTGCGCTTTGCGCCCGCCGCCGCGCCCTCGCGTGCGTGAGCCCGTGCGGGCGTGCGCGCGCGCAGCCGCTCACCTCATCACAAAACTCCCCGCGCGTGCGGAGCGGGTTACCGGTTCTGCGATGAGAAACGACGCTGCGACCTCTGACTGCGCGAATGCGCGGGCTAGCGCTCGCCAGTAAGGCTCGGGAGCCTCGCGTGGAATTTTTATCATTTCCTGGACGAGGCCACGACCTCTCATGAATTACACTCCAACAAAAATATTCCTTTTTTGCGCACAAGAATCAGATCATTAAATAAAACTCTAAGAGTTGATTATACAAAACAATGATCTTGCTAATACATAATAAATGCTATTTAGTAAACAGTGAATTTAATATCAAAGGTTCCTCTGAGTGAACTTGAAGGTAATGAAAAGTTAATTCAATAAGAGAATGACTTTCTTCGTAAAAGTGGTCACAGTTAAATTTTTGAATCCAAATGTAGTCTATATCTCAATGTTTCCTCTACTTTCCTGGTTAGTGATTATATCGTGGGCTTTGCAACTGTATGATTCTCAAAATATGCGATTTTAAGTTGGGATATACTATTTGAATGAATGAATAAATGAATGACGCGGGAATTGCTGTTAATGTTCAGTATTGAATTAAAGAAATTTAGCTTACAATTTATAATTCAGTATTTTTGTTTCTGTAAACACATCTGATCGAATAAATATATCGAATAAATTAAAAATTCAACCTTAATGTAACTATTTTAATGAAAATTATACCAAAAAATATACAGTTCTGTACTGGCGCAATACTGGAGCATCTAGATAAAAGTGTGTTTCAAATGAAGTTGTGAACCACAATTGTGTTTGATGAGAATTCATACACTGGTAACACAGGCTTAATAATATTAATGGATTACGGCGTAAGCACTACCAACGTGATTCATTGAAGTTCTGTTAATAATAATAATAATAATAATAATAATAATAATAATAATAATAGTAATAATAATAATTGTTATTAGTATGTAGTAGATCATACGCGATGTGGTATATTCGTTGAGATCTTGTATATCAGTTCCTTAAGAAATAAAATTCTACAAATATTGCTTTACACCTTGCAATTGAAGCAATTGAATGTTCTTGTGCCTTCCACTTGCTTCAAATTACAATCAACAGATTTAACATAGATCCAAACTCTTTCGATAACACTTTACTATCTGTACTCATTGTCTAAAGTTCATTGGGAAATGTTAATAACATTAGCCTCAGTCTGGAATTAATAATCTTCGTGACACTTAAACACTACTGATGTGCGTGTAGATCAAACCGCAGTACAAAATCCCCGTCCCAGTTTCTTTTTTTATTACTGATTAGCGATTCGGCGAGCGTCAACTGCTTTTGAATTGAATTGAATTGAATTGAATTTGCCTTATTTTACGTGGCGAGACTCGGGCCATCAGGCCCGCTCTTCCGTCTGACCCCGCAAATTTCGCTACGCTCCTTTCATCAACTAGCAGAGAAAGGAGGTATTTCTTGGGCGTGAAACAGGCGATTTCTTTTTTTTGAATTTAGCTCAGAGGCGTCATTTAGGCTTGAGGATCTTTTACATGCAAGTAAATCTACTAACATGGGACAGCCGGCTTTACTTCCCCTCCGAAGGAAGGCGTACGAAGGATTTTTTCGCCCTTAAAAATCCACGGCTTCGATCGGGTTTGAACCCGCGATCTTGGGTACAACAGTCCGGTACGCTAACCGTTACACCGTCGCCGCCGCCGCTTTTGTCATTAGTCCCGAAAGTATAGTGCATTTTATATTCGGGAGGTGAAGGAAATCTTTCCCCGCTCTTGCGGGAAACCATCTTCGGTGAAATTCGGCGCCGACCTTCAGACAGCCAGTGGGAATATCCCAAACCAGATATCTCCCACCAGCGGGGTTATGCCCCACGTAGTAGAAGTATCTCTAAGGCCCCGACCGATCTGACGGCATATGTGGTGTAGTGCATGTACTGTAGTGTGTGTAGTGTAGTGTGTGTAAGTAAGGGGTGTGGATAGAACAATGAAGAGGAGGGAACGATCTTGCTCCCGTTTGTCAGGGTACTGCTCAGGCATTCGTCTGGTATTTGTCGGAGAAACTACGGAAAACTAGCGATCAGAGCGGCCAGCCGCTAGAATTCTCCCCCAGACAGCGACTGAGCTCGACCTAGCTAGTGTCGAAAATCCTGTCACCGCCGGGGCTCTATCCTAGGATCCCCCGGTCAGAGGCACCGCAGTGACATCAGTTGATCTCTCCCGGTTTCAGTTTTGGTTACGTCCCCCTGATTTCCATTCCATCCCAGGGCCGAGCAACCAATTCCTTGAACAACAGAGTATTTGTCAGCGGCTGCGTCGTCCGTGGCGCAACGTGGAGCCTCGTTATCGCGCCAGCCGCCCGAGCGCGCCAGGAAAAGCCCTGGGCGTCCCAGGGGGAGCGCGTGACGCAATTGCTTGCAGTAACTGCCACCGCACGGCACAACGCCGCTCCGTGCCGCGCCGCGTCGCGCCGCGCAGACAAGTGCACGTGTGCAGCGAGCCAGGTGACACGGCCGGCGCCGCCGTACCGCCCCCGCCGGCACACAGTGGGCCGAAAAAGTCGTCGAAGTCTACAGAGCGTCTAAATCTACACATCTAAATAGCGATCGCCAAGCCGTCGATCGCGTGCCACACCGTCTAATGATCGACAAATCGTCATTCGCAGCTACTCTATCCGAAATTGTAGTCTCTAAGGAGAAAAAAGTTCCAACCCATATTAAGTCTTCTAAGCGCCCACAACATTTTTGCTATGAAGAGATTTTGTGGCAGTTAACCCTCGTGGCTCTCAGGGCAATTTTCGGTCTTGCTCAAGGTTGGCTAACCTGCTCTTGTTCTAGACAGCTTAGACATGAATTTTATTTTTCTTGTATAGTTTTATACAACATTGTATCATAATTAATAGAAATATATGTTTACAGACAAACAAAAGTTATGATTTGAATTTTCTTCTGTCGCGGTTTCTTGGAAGTTCACTCAGACAAGTGAACAAAAACAATTAAGGTAAATATCCTAGATTTTTTTCAATTTCTTGTTCAGAATGTGAACAGTGCAAACTTTCTAGTTCAAATAATGGATCAGCAACTTCATCATCACTTGATAAACAATCTTAATTTCCTAAAAGGTTGCTTATTAATTCTATATCTTTCGGATATAATGCATTCAAATAACTCTATAATGAGCTGGCCATGAGGTAAAAATGTCACGTAATAGGGAACGTTGGATCTGATGGACCCATCAACAACTTTGCGCGGGAATAGCACACCGCGTTTTTCTGATAAACTCAAACTGATGGTTGTCATGTGTTCAGAAATATTCAATGTGCAGATAGACTGGTGGATAATTTTACAAATAATTCCGATTACTTGACAGACGGCTTCAAAGATGTCGCTGGGTCTGGCAGACCCAACGTTCCCACTGGCGAGTTAAGTTGAATGCGGAGTTTTGCCCCTTGCAGCGCAGACTCATATTACGCTACTGTGCGCCGCCGCGCACTGTGCCCTCCCGCCCCGCGGCCCCGGATCCGCCGCGCCGCGCCGCGTGCGCCCGTGCCGGCGTGCGCGCGCGCGCGCGAGTGCGAAGGCTTGTCGCGGTCGGGTGCACGTGCGTGTCTGCGGCGCCGCGGCCCTGGCGGCGGCAGCACCGCGCCGCGCCGCGCCGCGCCGGCGGCGACGGAGGCCGTGTCAGCGGCGGCGGCGGCGGTTGAGGGGGCGTGGCGCCGGAGCACGGAGTGGCGCGACGCAATGCGGCGCGACGCGGCGCCGGGTGGTACACAAGAGACCGTGGAGCGTTGGAGCGTGGAAATTGTGGCCAACGCGTCGTTGTTGGGACGTCAATGGAGAGGGATGTTACTCTGATACACATGCAGAGTAGAGCCGGTTTACCGCTCATTTTCAGATAAATTAGTGGTGGTACAGTACATACTTTCTCGAATTATTTGTGACTTTGCATCAAGAGAGATGGTTCAGGGTATCAACTGATGTTTCTGCGGCAGCGGGAGGTTGCACGTTCGAGTCCCGACGTTGGCAATAATTTCGACACGCTACTCTGATCGGTAGTTTTCCTTGGTTTCTCCGATCAATGCCAGTCGAATGCCGGATTACAATCGGAACATGGATCGCACGCGATATTTCTTTCCTCTTCCTTATCTTATTCTCCCCCGTTACGTACACACACTTGCACTTATACATGCGTTACACTAGCACACATGCGTAAGTGAAGTCAAATGGTATAAATTCAATAATAAGCTGAAGGAAAACCAAAATTTAAAATTCTAAATACTCCAGCACAAACTCATAAAACAGTAGCCTTAATCATAACAAACACCTTAAACTCTGTATTAGATGTATCCACAACACTTTCTTACGCAGCGTAAGAAATAGTGTAAGTCTATAAATCGAACAATAGATGGAGCTGAAGTAGGCTACACCCGTTCTGCTTCTGCTCCCCGCTTCCAGTCAGCCAACGCCATTTGCGAACTGCCTACGTTGCCGGTTCGAGCTCCAAAACCCAAAGAATCCGAAGGTGACAACAAGCTGAATACGAATTCTACGGATGTCTTCGAATCGAAGATTACGCTAATAGATGGACAGGAGTATTGAACAGCGCGGAGCATCGGAGCGACGGTCCGGCGGCGGGCGCTTCGTGATTGACCATGGCCTCTGCCCGGCGCGGGCGCGGGCGCCGGCCTGCCCTTCCACAGCCACCG
This sequence comes from Gryllus longicercus, assembly GCA_038098605.1. Taxonomy (NCBI): domain Eukaryota; kingdom Metazoa; phylum Arthropoda; class Insecta; order Orthoptera; family Gryllidae; genus Gryllus; species Gryllus longicercus. The sequence continues at coordinate 2,498,605 of JAZDUA010000163.1, forward strand.
CCGTGGCCAGCGCGGCCTCGACCGCCGGTGCGTCGCGACGCCGCTGTGCCACGCCATGCCACGCCACGCCACGCCGTCTCCGCCGCTGCAAACGGCCTTGTCCCTGTTACTACAGCCAGTTAGTATTTTAGCTGTTTTTATGATAGGATTATACATGTTTATTTATTTAAAATATTTTGTAATTAATAATGAATCTTCATTTTGTGTCTCATGTTTAAAAGTATTTGACTGGTTTTGCAAGGTTCTGTGGTAGAGGGATATAATATTGGTGGAGGGATATTGTAGAGGTAAATACTATTTATTGGTTTGATTGACTTTATTCCACTGAGCCAGATGACAGCCAAGGTTTACGGTAGGAAGGAAATTATGCAAATCATGGAACCAAAATAATTATTGAATGTAGAACTTGTGAGAAGTTAAAAGAAACTGTGAATTGCATAATTTTGGCTATTATGATCAGTTTACGCAAAAAATAGTGAGCTCGGATAGTAACAAATAAGTTAAATACCGAACTCTACTTGCATGCGCTGAAGACTCTATAGAAATAACCGAATACTACTATATTATATTTGTTGTTGACCAAACGAATTAATTTAATCAAAAAACATTTTCACATTACCTTTTGGCGCAGGTAAACGCAATATTTAAAAATATGTAAGAGTATTTGGTTAACGTAACAGCTCGCTGCCGACGACGGATCTGCGAATATCCGGATCCGGATCCGGAATATCAAGCACTTGAAAAAATATTTTTATTTCCTCGCCACGCCTTGACAAGTGTACAGAACTTAAGTAGTATTGTACTTACGTAAGTAGTAAAGAGAAAGAATTGTAAAGTTGCCGCAAATAGTGACGATTTTTCGATTGTAAACTCGAATTATGGGTCCTTTCAAAAAATAGTGCGTAAATCTTGTTCCTATTTGTAGTTAATTACTTCCCGTAAGACTTTGTTTCGTTGTTAACGTATAGTTCCGTTATAACGTACGGTTACGGTTCGTCGTTTGTCAACAATGGCGCCCAAATCGTTCAAACTAATTTCCCCAAAATTGATATTGCCTGATCAATCTGGGTGAATTCCATCCAACGGGGGAAGATCACCCACACGTCCCTAAGAAAACATACACTACACTTATGGGAGCTTAGTAGTTGACGCGCCTGGAATCACTAAACTATCAATCGCACCACAGGAGGTTCAATTCAGAAGCACTACAATGGAATGGGCCGTGAAGTGATAATCGATCCAGCTTTCCACCCCCTCAGAGTTCAATCTTTGGGGAATTTATAGCGGACAGAGTGGGTTCGGACGCTCGCTTCCTTGGCGCGTAGCTCGGCTTTACGGTGGTGGCGGCGACGGCGGCGGCGGCGGTGGCGGCGGCGGCGGTGGCGGCGGCGGCGGTGGCGGTGGCGGTGGCGGTGGCGGCGGCGGCGGCGGCGACGGCGACGGCGGCGGCGGCGGTGGCGGCGGCGGCGGCTGCGTTGGCGGTGGCGGCGGCGGTGGTCGGAGACGGCTGGGCGGCGGTCGTCCCGCGTGCGCGGCCGTGCGTGCGCGTGCGCGGCCGTGCGTGTGCTCGGCGACGGCGCGTGTTGATGGATGGAGGCGGCGCGTGGCGCGCAGTGGAACAGGAATTTCGCCGCGTTCCTGGCGCTAAGAGGCGGTGACCACGCCACAGGTGCCTGGCGCCACAGCTACCCCTCTGTGACGGGTTCGCTCTGCTTGAAGGCCGTTCGCTGCGACCTTCGTCGAGGTTCTTTGTAATTTAAAGTATGCTATTATTTATATGAGAAGAATGTGAAGAAGATTGTTTCCAAAACTATCTTGCCGGACACGAAAACGAATATTGGAATACGAGAAAAGCGTAGAGATTGATATATTTCAAGGCGGACAAATGAAATCTCTATGTAGAATAGTTTGTTTTTTTTTTTGTTTTGAAGTCATCTACAATATAATTTACATTAAAATAATTATAAAATGTGTTAACATTGATAGTTGACAATGGTTGATTACAATACAAAAGATTGTTTGGAAAATGTGATACTTTTTTGTTGTTATTGTTTTGGAATATGATCAATTACGAAACGTTTTCGATGATAGTTTATTTCTAAACACTGACAATTTTATTACCGCAACTTTTAGGTGTTTTTAACGTCTCTCTCATTTTTCACCAATCGAAATAAAGTCGAAAATATTTCAGAATGTGATGTACCACATTGTAGCACAACTTTCATAATTATGTGTACAATGAGGAGACAATAAGTTAATGATGGACATTTCAGTATTCACATTCGGATTCCAGAGTATTTTGGATATTGAAGTTTGTTGTTTTCATTAGTCGTCTGGCGTGTGTCTGTAGGGTTGACTGTACAATCCTGTATGCGGGAGTGAGTTCGAATTGTGTCGTTGGCGTGAATATGTCTCCCTTTTATTTCAAGAGTTCCGTCACGCAGGCACAAAGAGGACTGACCACTCAATGAATAAAGGATCCTTCAAGAAACTTTCGCTTTCGATTGCTGCGAGTTACTGGCTTGAGCTAGAATAGTCATGGCAAAAAAGGTTAGCAACGGAAAAATATTTATCATATTTGGAAAGGTAACAAAAGTGCATTACTTCATTCATTTAGACAGCGAATGCTACAAGGAGAAAACCGCGTCTAGGGGGAGCTTGTTACATCGGAGAGTTTAATACATACATTGAGGCCTTCAGTTGCTGATCTTACTGTCGTCACATTTCAGACGTTCAGATGTTTCAGTTTCAGACGTTTTGTGCAGCTGGATCGTGATGTCAGTAAATGTTGTAAAGTATGAATTTATTACTGAATAACTTGGAACACAAGAAGGAATAACAATGATAATTATTCTGTACTCATTATAAAAATTGTAGTTACTGAAAGACTCTTGTAATTTTAGTTACTGGCTAACTTAGTAATTTTAAAACGTCAAAATTGTATACATTTTACACTATATTTTCCTTATTATTTACCCTCCTGCATTTGCATTGAGAAAGTTAGCTTTTGAAAACACATTTACACACAGACAGACACGAGCAAAAGGTATGTCTTTTATACACGTGCACCACAGTTCAATGCCTTCTTGAGAAATACCTCCCAACTTGAAATACGTATTGCGAAAAATGCGAGTGAATAACTGATAGAAATCTCGAGCATACCAACCCGATTACACATCAGTCCCAAGTCAGCCGCAGAGTTTATTGCCCCCCCAGCGTACAACTTACAATAACCGCTCCACATCGCCTCAAGGCCGGGCAGTGGAAGCATTTCTTCACGGAAACATCACCTTTTTCTTTAAAATTGCACCGCAAGATGGTTTATGAAGTGTAAAAGCAGGTGTTGAACGCATACTAGCAACGTCCGCAGCCGTCACGGATGCCGCGAGAAAGCAAACGCCGCCTTACCGCCGTGAACCGCCTTCATCCTCGGGGCGAGGAAAATCATACTTGTAAAGCACCTATCATTTTTCACGGAGAAATTCACCAGCGAAGACAGCGCCGGCGTCTCCTCCCATGCTCTCGTTAAATTCCGCTCGGGAACTCGAGCAGTCAACGCCTCGCCCGAGAACGTCTTGCAAAGAGGCAGTTACTTTGACGTCCCTTCCAAAGGAGGCGTTCATTTTTCTCGTGCGTGACAGACGTTTGAAAGTAAAGTTGTTTTTAAAAGAAATTTAAATTTTGCATTGTTTTTTAACGTTTTTTCGAATGACGAAATACTTGTCACATACTGAGTATTCTGTGTTGGTATGTAATATTGATAAGTATGTTACTGTCTATACTGGTTCGCTATGCGCTATTTAGAGTTTGAACAGTTTTCTGGATTTTGATTGTCTTATGTTGTTAGTTCCAGAAAAGACTCAACCAAAGGTTGTTTCTTTCAAGAAATTGATGATCCACCGTTGTTGAATTAACACTGGGGAAATTTTCAGCGTCATCTTCGTAGCATTATGTATGCTAGACGTATGAGTAATTTGCAAATAGATCGGTAATACACTGTTTCCGAAGACATGGAAATACAATAGTGTGTTTTCTTGTCAAAAGGACTCAAATGCCAAAGTAGAAGCAAATTTAAGCAGAGTTTTAAGGTTTTAGTTATTTGCATATCTCCACTAGCAAGAGCACATATTGAAGTACGAGCGTTTCTTGCCAATATTATCCATAAGCAATGGAGAACAAAAAATTGAATGGGAGGTAATGAGTATTTTTCGGTTTGTAAGTCTTTCTCCAATAGTTTGTAAACTGAAGCTGGCTAGAAAGTATGCCAGAAGAAGGAAATTATTCTCTAATTGTGCGAAAGGACAGTATTTCCAAGTAGTTTCGACACTTTATTCAGCGAGTTGATGTTACGTATCGCAATGGTACAATGCTCGTTTTCCCCGCAAATTTGTGTTGCGGGCGGGCAACAAATCAACATTTACTCCACAATGACACAGCGCAGTACGAAATCGGGGAACTTTCTCTCGGGCTTCGCCGAAGGCAGCTGGCCCGAGGGGAGTGGGCGTTTCTGCGAGTGGAGTTCTGGGGAAGGGACGCGGACGGGGGCCGCGCCGGGGTCGGGTCGGGGTTGTGGAACGGGCAGGCGGGCGAGCGGACGAGGGGGGAGCGAGTGAGCAAGCGAGCGGGCAGGAGGGTGCGTTGGAGGGCCGGGCAAGCGTGCAGGCGGGTGGGCGGGTGAGCGGGCGGGCTGGCGGGAGGACGGGAGAGCAAGCTAGCGGGTGGATGAGTCGGGCGAGTGAGCGGGCGATGGGACTGGTTCGTAGATATGTGGGCGAGTGAGTGGGAGAGCGGGAGCGTACGCGGGCGCGTGGAAGAGGGAGCGGTGTTCGGTCGGGCGAGTGGGCCATGGGACGGGCTCATGGATATGTGGGCGAGTGAGTGGGTGAGCGGGAGCTCACGCAGGCGGGTGGATGAGGGGGCGGTGGTCGACTGATGGGACGGCTTAGCGGGTAGCTGCGCGGGCGACCCGGCGGGCGGAAGAACTGGCGGACGTGTGGATGAGGGGGGCAGTGGGCGGGCGGGCGATGGGACGGGTTAGGGAGCGGGTGGGGGGCGAGGCGGCGGACGAGAGAGCTGGCAAGCGGGTGGATGAGTGCGGCCGGGGGCGGGCGGGCAGGCGGGTGCATACCGTTTCGCGGGCCCGACTGTACGCTAAGTGCCGCGGCGGAGGCGCGCGCGCGCGTTGCTGGCAGGTAGGCCGGGGCGGGCCGGCGCGGTGCGGTACCTGTCCGCCGCCGCACCTGTAATCAGCACCCGCCGCCGCTGCCGACGGCGCGGGAGCCGCCCACTTGCCCACGGCCGCCTGCACTTTGCCTCCACCTCCGCCACCGGCGCCTCCGCCCTCTCCTCCGCCTCCGCCGCCGCCTCCGCCGCCTCGGCCGCCTCCACCTCCGCCACCAGCGCCGTCTCTGCCGCCGCCGCCACCGCTGACCCCGCCGCCACCGGCGCCTCCGCCCTCTCCTCCGCCACCGCCACCGCCACCGCCACCGCCACTCCCACTCCCACTCCCACCGCAGGCGCGTCCGCCGCCGCCGATCCCGTCCCCGTCTCCTCCCCCGCCGTCGCTCGCGTCCCGCTCCTACTTGCCCACGGCCACGGCGCATCGCCGCCGCTTCCTCCGCCTCCTCCTCCACCATCTTTACGTCTCCGCCCCTACCGTCCACTCGCCCACGGCCGCCTGACCACCGCCGCCGCCGCCACCAGCGCTTTCGTCTTCCCCGCTCGCTCCCATCCATCTCCCTCATCACCACTCCCACCACTGCCGCCGACCTCTCACCCGGGGCCCCTCTAACATTACCTCCGCGCTCACTGGCACCGCGGCTGCCGCCACCACTCCCTTCACCGTAAGAGGATGAGCCGGTGGCCCATCTCCACCGACTGCTCGGTTCTGCCGCCGCCGGTCTACCTGCACGGGCGATCCGGGCCACACGCCCCGCCCCCCTACGGCGGGCTGGGGTTCGCGCACCTGCGAACCAGGCAGACGCGGCGGGGGCCAAGCGCGAGGACGGGCGAGGAGGCGCATGACGAGGAGGGTGGGAGGACGGGGAAGCACAGGTACGAGAGATTGAAGTGGAAAAGTGTACAGGAAAGGCAATATGAGAAGAGGCAGAAAAAGATAGTACAAACGAAGATGAAAATTATTTTTTCCCTCGACACTGTTCTTGACGAAACGGTCATTTGTTGAAATCAGGGGGCGTATGTGGTGGGTCTCGGCACATTGTTAGCGTTCGCGTCAGGTAGAGGAAGTATCTTAAAACACGAACTGTACGCTAAATGTATAGCAAATAAGTGTATTAATCATTGCGATTTCTACTGATTATTTCTAAGTTTATTTACACTGTTATATTTCAAAGTTGGAGATTGTCATTGTGGACGTTATTTGGAAGACATAAAAAACACGGAAGAAGCGCAACAGTTTAAAATGACTAAAAGGAAATGAGATGAAGTCGGAGATGACGGACACAGAAATGCTCCTAAGACAAATGGGTTCATAACGAATTTCAAGGAAATTAGTACATTAGAAACGCTGGTGAACCCAGAGAAGATCGCAGAAGACTGAAAAAGAAAAAAAGGCAAGTAAGAACGAGAGCATCAGGAGCCAGAAAGAAAATTTGCGTTTACATAAAAATGTTTGTCAAACCAAAAATAGTCATACTTTTTAGGCATACTGGACATGTGTCAATTGGGTTGATGCGAATATCTGATCACGCTGTAGCAAATGTATAGTATTTCGCACCTTGCTTCCCACACGATTCCCCTACTTTTGTCTCGTATAATAAACTCACCAGAATCGAACAATCTCGTAAGCACATTGTTCTTTTGTAAGCTGATACTATGTTTCTTTTGAAAATACCTCAAATGTGAACTCATGCAATTTACCGATACGTTAAGACAAACTTCCTGGGTACATTCATTTCATGTAACAAGCATAAGAACGGTTTTGATTTCCAGGGCGCTAACAGACGACGTTACCGTTATAAGCTATAGAAGTAAATATAGAGTAGAGTAACGACTGACATAGTTCACTGTACCGCAGGGGATGGCAAAGGAAAGTTACAAGTGCGAGTATGCGGGCCACCTGCCTAGTGAGGGCAAATTTTAACAAACCATCGATACATCGATACTTCGATACTTCACTAAATGGTTTTCAATGTCGATGAAAACAACGACAAAAATCTGGCAATTGTAAATATAGTGAATTTATTTATACTTATTATATATAGTGAATTTATTTTATTTATATTATGAATCTGCAATGCTGAAATGTTAAGGCCTGCTCTTTCACCTTAACTACCTAAATGAAATAGCTTATTAAAGTACTTAAATATTAAGGAGGGGAGAGCAAATTGAAGTTATCTGATAATCTAATCATTTTGGTCGACAATATGTGAAAAATAAACTTTTCCAAGATGTTTACCAGAGTGCAGGAATATTAATTAATGAAATATTGTTAGAGAACTTGTAATGGATGTATGCCTGACTACAGTGTAGCGGCTAACAACGCGACGTGGGCTTATTTGAAGGAAACATTACCAGCGCGCGTTGCAACCTGTGTTTGCAAAGAACGCAGATTGGTTGTTGTTGAGTGCACGAGCAAAACCGCAACCTTGAGAGCTTCGATGATCCAAACCATGTTTAACTCGTAAGGAACCAAGAAGATTTGACTGTAAGATGCGTTGCTCCAAGAGCGCAATCAAACATAATTCACCATCTCACCGCAAAGGTCATGGACATTGCCACTGCTTCATCAATGTAAATTTCAAGCACACGACTAATGCACTACTGCGTTGCGCAGTCAATACAGTTTCGCTCTGAATAGAGCGCATTCCATAATGCCGGTATTTTTTTAAATGGTCTAGAAATTAAAATAACACAATTTCATATTATGAAACACGTACTCAGAGCTGAAATTTTACTTGCATATTATTAACCATTCACAATCTACCATCTGTTCATTCATTTAACGTTAGAACATCAATCATTTTTTCGAGAGTACGCAACTTGAATCGTACATTCTTTTTTTTATTTTCCCGTATACGTACGTATGTATATACGGAGTAATATAGGTAGTAAAGGGAAAGTTATGTAACGCTGCGGAAAAATGATTTCGAGATTTCAACGGATATACACGCTTTGGAGTCCCCTGATACCGAAAAACTGTTTTTTGTTTCAAAACGTCCGTTGGTCGTCCGTCTGTCTGGTGTACACTAGCGCCTAAACTTCCAAAACTTCCTAAACTTACAAAACGCCATAGGATTTTTTCAAAATTGAAGGAACCCCTGTCCATTTGGCCGGAATCAAAGCTCTGCGATTTTGAAAACCATTCATTAGTTTTGTGGGGGTAGTTTACATGAAACCAAATTTTCTCTTTAAATTTCTTATAACAATAGAATAAAATGCACTAATAAATGTGGCGTAGGTCTAATTTTCGCGGGTAACTCTGAATTTTCGATACATTCAAAAGTTTGAATTTTTTCGGGGTACAGCTATAAAATTAAAGATAGAGATTTTGTCTTCAAATGAAATTTGTTGTCCATAATTTTTTCTTTTATTAATGTCATGTATTTTTTAATTTACTAGTTTTCGAGCAATGTTGAGAGCAATTTTAAAAAATTACAAAAACAAGGTTTTTTCTCAAAAACGGCCCCAATTTTTTTTCTTTCTACTTTGGTAGGGTTTGGTAAATGCACGTTATAAGATGAGATAAACGCCATATTGCTTTATTGTTTTGTTTTTTCATAAAGTACAATAATATAATTTTTTTCTTGTCACTGACGGTATTAATATTTACATTAGCGGCAATTTGTTCCCATTATTTTTATGAGTATATGCGCTTTAAATAATGTCAGATAAAGTCTTTTTTCCGTCAAAATCAGATTAACATTTTCCAATTTCAGAAACGCTCAAACGCTATTTCCTCAACAGCTCGAAAGTTTTTCTCGAAACTTTTCTTTAAAGACACGATAGTGATAATTGCACTCTTTAATATGACATAACCTTTTTGCAATATCTCTCACGCCTGTAATATGCACATTTACAGCAATTTGTAAATTCCATTGTATTTGTAAGCTAAATTGCTTCAAATTACTTCAAATAAAGTATTTCTAAAACTCAAAAATGTTTTGTGAAAAAGTGCTTCAAATGTACGAATGTACTGTAGCGCTTAAGCGCCTTTTTATTTTTTTAAAAAAAGGGCTCCAAATTTTTCAAAGAATTGTCATTTAGGACACGATTTACTGTTTTTAATACTCTTGAAACATTTTCGTTCTATTATTAGAAAACCGAAAAACGAAGAAAATTTTTAAGAAAACGTACTTTGATCGGCGAGAGATTGCAGTTAGCGAGATGTGGCAAGTTCGTATAGCTAGCCGAGACCGAAGGAAATAGAAAACGTATACGGGAAAGTCTGTTCCATTATGTTCCACCACTAGATTTTTCCTCACATGAAGAGTGCCAAAGATCGGACAGCCCAGGAAATTAGACGAAAATTAATTTTGCGCGTTGAAAAACGATGGTTTTGGAATAAAATGTAAGGAATAATTGTGCGCCTTATGACATATTACTCGCGCAACTTTTCTTGAACGATGACCTTGCTTCTCCCTCCTTGCCTGAATAAACAGTTGAAGGCAATAGCTCGAAGCGAGCACTGATGACAACATTCCAAACACATCTTCATTGGCGAGAATTTCCTTTTGTAAGCGAGAACTTCACTCTGTTATGTTCTCCAAAAAATCTAAAGAAATGACCGAAGCCGGTAAAGATCTATCACAGGAAATATCTCGAACTACTGAGAAAGTTAGAACGCAAATTATTGACAATGTTGCGAAGGCCAGAGTTTGGCATTGCTTCATAAAATCTAGTGGCCGATTTCGAAACTAATAACCCCCACTACACGCATTTCTTCAATCCATCGTTCAAGAAAAGTTGCGCGAGTTTGCTTAAAAACAATTGCGCAGTAGACAATGTCAAGAATAACTGATTTTGTGCCAAGCGACAAGCGAATTATCGTCTTTTCTTGTCGCGACAGATGTATCTGATTGGGGCAACGCTGGATAATGAAGAACGAGTGTTATTCCCGAACACTATGGCAAGCGGATTGCCAGACAGAAGTCCGGGGACATGATTCGTAACAAAACCCAAAACACCAAAAAGGTACACTGCACAACAATAACAAATTACTTTTTGGTTTGAAGTTAGGCGCACACTCAAATTGATAAATGTAAAATTTCAATACATCACGCGTTTTAAATCATGCATAAAAATTAATTTAAGAACATTTCAAGGGTATTTTAAAATCTTGTCTTCCAACAGTGGTCATAACGAAAGTAAAGTACTTCGAGTAATGATTAAACGTGTCAGCCAATTGAATCCCGTTCCTGCACTACTTTACGGATCATAGCAATGAAGTGTTATCGAATTATAAATAAAATTACCAGAATATTATTAATATTTATTCAATAATACGTATGTCAACGCTTTTAGAAAATAATGATATTTTTTTTCAATTTTTTATAACAGTCTTTAAAATAAAACTGCTCTTTATCCCAAAGCCCAGTGTTTAGTGTTCGTGAATGTACTACCCAGGTTGATTATGTGTTTTTAAATACCTAGCAACCTAAACATCAATAAATATGAATAAAAATATATTGTTCCTCATAATTAAAAGATAAACTTGTGAAATGTAAGATATGTTTGTGCGTCAGAAAGAATCCCCAAAATCAATCAATCAGCGTTGCTTTCTCCTTCCTTAGCGAGGTTTGTACGTTGTGGTTTACTCAATAATTTCATCACGTGAGTAAATCTTCACACGATTATGCTGGGCTGACAGCGACCTCGTTTCTCTTTTCGCCATCTTTCGAAGCTGAGTAGGCAGGTCGCCTATCCTTCATTCTTGGCGTTTTAAAGACCAACCTTCTTTAGCCATACCGGGTTCTTTATAACGAGGTTTCTTTAACCGAACCCACTTGGTAAATTGGACATTCACAACCATAGAATTCCCGAGTAATTGTACGGCAGTATGTGAAAGGGCATCAAGCTGACAAAGATGCGTTTGTGTTCAGTTGAAGTTTCAAATCTTCTTCTACACGGTTGAATCGTTTTCTCTTTTTCATTCCTCCAGACTCGTTTCGTGAGTTCTGTTTTCTTCTGTCTTCTGCGTTTGCGTTGAGGTTCAATCGTCACTGCAGGTGTAGCATCATTTTCGCTTCGATGAGCAATTTCAAGTCTTTTGATTTTAATTGGACCTGTTTGGCCAGAGTATTATTCGTAAGCCTGTGGAAACTGCTGTCCCTGCTATTATATCGCGTTGTCTCATTTGCATGTTATACCTGCCCCGCCTTGTCATCACCCATGCTTACCAGTGTTTTCTTCGTGTGTGGCACGATTACTTCTGTTACCTCGTGCCTAGTTTACATTGCTAATAATTTTCGTGTCTCCAAGACATTTGTCTTTAATTCTGTTTTTGTAAGGTTTCGTAGGCAGCGAGTGTTTGTCGTTTTGATTGCACTGTTTCCGAGTAAATGATACAAGTACAATATTCTGCACACTTTAAAAGAAAGAAACGGACGTTACTATATTTTATAACCTCTTTTTATTAATTATTGTTACGTTGAAAAACTGATTTAATATTCTAAATATATTATTAACATCAGATAAAGACGACAGTATTATTATATAATATTTTCAAAAGTCGTATTCAAAATATTTTTAAGTTCCTGTTGAGAAGTTAAATTAGAAGCAGTTAAACAATGTTTTTCCGAAAATAGTAACACTTTCATCGTCAACACACTGTTTTAGTAAAACGCAAAGTTACGCAAAGTCACAGAGGAGAAAGTTTTCAGTTATTATTGAATGAAATTGTGGAAGTGCACACGCCGCCGACATCTGATCGAAAATGCGTTACGAATGTTTTCATCCTGTGCATATTTTTTCATGGGGTTTCAAGAATCGTTTTCGGAAACTGTAAAATGGGCACAGTCATTTATATTTCGTGAATATTCGAATGCTAAATTATGCGCTTTTTATCTTAAACTTTTTTTACGTTGTTATAACGTAGACCTTGTAAATTCGAATATGGTGTTTTATGTAGTTATTAAAATGTGATATTTTAGTTTGATGGGAAGCAAGAAATATTTGTTTATTAATTTAAAAATAATAAAATGAAGTGGCTACGCTAAACAAATTCAAATTGGTCTGTCAACATTGTAATTAAGTTTGAAATATCAAAATTAAGTTCTCCAAGAAGAAATGGTTCCAACCATTTCTTATTAACAACATGCCTTTTGAACTACTTGTATGACGACAGCAATTGTACCTGCATACCCTCTGTACAACTACACCGACGATTGTGCCTGCTGCAAGCGCTCGTTAACGTTAGAGTATCTTGGTTTGCTTTTAACCTTGTCAACGTAGTTGCAATCGTAGTTGCAGTGTTTGTATTCAAAATGGTTATCATCACTAGCTTCCATATACAGAATTAGCTGCTATCATCACCATATTTGCGAAATTCCTTTGACTGTTAAATGCTGCCTGGCCGCATATAAATACCACCCCACCTCCCTCACAGGGCCATCACCATCCCCACCACTACCACTCACGCTATCACCACCATCAACACCAACATTGTCACCATCAACACCGCCACCTGCACCCCAACCAATAATACCACCACCGCCACCTCAACCAATATCACCACCATTGTCACTATCACCACCTCCACCACCACCACCACCACCACAACCGCCACCTCCAACTCAGCTACTACTAATACCCCCCTTCCACCATTGACGTTACGGCTTACATCCCCCGTAACCTCTGGAAGTACCAGCGCTCGTGGCGCGGGGTCATGTTGCCCACACAAGAAGCAACGAGAGTCTCATCTGCATTCAATCGACGCTGGCAGCGCATGCGCAAATCCCGCGGGGCGAGTTTCGGCCGTGGGCTGAGACGCCTACGAAGCATTGCACTTGTCGATACACGAATTTATGCCTTTATCTGGGATCGGTATAAAAAAGGAAAAAAAAACGGCACAGGTGGAAATAGCGGGGAGTGTGTGTTTCGAGAAATTAATTGCCTCCTTTAAACAGCGAGCAAGCGTCTTCGGAGGAACGAAATCTGCGCCTCCTCGGAATGGGCAATGCTACACCACCATCATTTTCCCGCTGACGCTCTTTGTATTATTGATTGTACTTGTTTTTTTTTTTTATTGTCGTCCTGAAATACTTCAGTTAAATGATAATTCTCGAAAAACCTACTAAGCAAAGCCACAACACTAACGGGCTACTCTTATTCCGAACGAAAAGTGAAAAGAGTGTGTTGCTAGTAAAATTGCAAAACCAATAATAATTTCATATACAATAAATTGTCACGTTCAATATCGGATGATTCTGCTCATATCATAGCCACTGTGCATCTGTTGATGCGCTGAATCAAATGTTAAACCTTGAGAGCACCATCTACGTTCTACACACTTCTATAGTGTAGTAGATGATTTTCTACCAACTCTAAGAGATCCAGAGATCCAATATGAGAAGCAGAATACTTTTGAATGATTGGTGAATCCGTGCGCGTAAACAGCTAAGATCCTTAGTCGCGTAACTGTGATGCATGTTTCTCCCTCGGGAGGTGGAGATGATATTCCCCCGTGGGATCCGGCGCCGACCTACCTTTCGGAGAGAGGGGTTTCTCCAACAAGAAATCTCCCACCAGCAGGGCATGGCCGCAGCCGGGATGAGCTGACGACCGGTCTCCCGGCATGTGCGGTAGTGTAATGCATGTAAATGTGTGAAGTAAGTGAGAATAGGACAAGGATGGGGAAGGAAAGATCGCGCGCGGTCCGTGGCCCGTTTGTTAGGGTACTGGAAATCAGAATAATATTTATCCTTTGGGTGACGAGAGAAGAACACGTTCGATGAAAATTGCATTTTAGTCTCTGAAAATATTTCCAAAAAGGATCTAAAATTAAAGGAATTACTCGGTCGTCACACCCCCATCTGGAACTTGTGTATCACTCAACCGCTGGTTCACACAATCAGTTTGGTGGCGTTCAAATCACACAATCTGGTTTAATATTGACGTAAAATAAGGAGAATAAATGGCAATTTCTGGTAGCGTAGATATATAACAACAATTTGAGGTGTCTCAGAATGAACGTTATAATCTTCTAGAGCATGTAGAGGGGTAGAAAATGACCACTTTAGGAGCGACATGTGAATGATAATTACAAGTATTTCAAAACCAGCAATTTTGAATTCGATTCGTATGTACCAGCCCTCCCATACAACGCCATCTTCTGTAACTTGCCGAAACCTTCTTGCCAATGCATACACGCATGGCAAGAGAAGTCCAAACGCAAAACGTAAACAAAAAAGAAGATATAAAAACCCGAAGTAAGAAAAGCCTGCAATTCCAGCTTAGCCTCTGCCGCCGCCGCCGCCGCCGCCGCCGCCAGCGTTCAACCGCCCCATCACTGCGACATCGCAGGTGCGCGCGCGCTCAATTTGTCGCCGGAGGCCGCACGGCGCCGCGCCGCAGGACCCGCCCAGCCGGTCTCTCTGCCGCGCCGCAACACGACGGAACGCGTCGCGCGCGTACGCTCGCCAGCCCCGCCCCCTGCCTTCGCCCGTCTTTGCGCGCCTTTGCCGTCCGCTCCCCCTGCCCCTCCCGCTCCCACCGCTCCCCGCTCCTCCCGCTCCGCCCAGTCGTCTCCCTCCGCAAACGTCCCACCCGCCCACCTCCGCCCGCACTATCCCGTCCCGACTCGCCCTGCCCCGCCCGCCCCGCCCGCCCCGCCCGCCCCGCCCGCCCCGCCCGCCCCGCCCGCCCCGCCCGCCCCGCTCGCCCCGCCCGCCTAGCTTAGTCCGCCCGTTCGTACCCTGCCCCAGCCCTCCCACACCGCCCAGCTCCCACCGCTCCGCCCCCAACTGCTCTGCCTACGCCGCCCCGCCCCGCCCCGCCCCGCCCCCGCCGCTCCGCCCTCTCCGCCCCGCCATGCCGCCCTGCCCAACCCCCTCCCACACCGTCTCGCCCACACCGCACCGCATACACCGCCCCGCACGTTCGGCCCCAGCTACCCTACTCAGCCCCGCCAGTCACACCCATCCCATCCCCAACTCCCTCAATGGTCCCTTCACCCGCTCACTCCCTCCCCGCCCCGTCCTCCTCACCAGCTCGTTCCATCCGCCCCGCCCCCACACCCCACCCATCTCACCTACCCCACCCACCCCTCCTCACCGGTCCCGCACTGTCTCGTCCCGACTCGTCTTGCCCTCCTCGCCATACCCGTTCCGTCCCACCCGCCCCAACTGCATCAGTCGCCTCCTCCCCGTCCCACCCTGCCCCGCTCCGCCCGAACCCCAGACAGTCAAAATTGAAGAGTTTATGTGGAAATCAAAATATTAAGGAACAACTGCCATCTCAACATAGCTTTTCGTCGAATTTCCACTGGCTGTTGGGCAAATAATGAGAGATTCACTAGACTTATGGCTGAAAATGTGGGTTTTCTCACCCAAAATGTCGAATATATTTTTTTTTCCTTTGACAGGTTATGACGGTAAATAAAATTAATGACATTATATACTTCAGTTCACCAACAGAACACTTCCATCAGACAATAATTTAATGACTGAAACTAAGAATCTGTGAAAGAGATTGATGTTCAGGAGCTGGATGAAAACTTATTATATCCCAGCTAGTATATGCCTAGGAATAGCCCGTCTGCATCTCGCGGTCGATTATCTTTCCCGCTCTTCCCAGCAAATCCCCTTTCACTTTTGGTTACCTGAGAAGGCATAGTAGCCCAACTTTATCCCTTTCGTTGGGAGTAAACATTTTAATTAAATTTGCGTTCATAAGATATTCTCGCACTACTCCATAGAAAACCTGGAACAGGTGCTCGGTAATTTCACGTTAATAAAACTGCTCGGTAATTTCGCGTTAATAAAACTGATAGGTAATTTCATGTTAATAAAACTGATAGGTAATTTCATGTCTCATTTGCACAAATTTTTTAAGTGGCGGTTTCCGATGTCGGCAGTGGAAAAAAAAGTCATGCAGATGTTTCTTGAAAACAGAAGTCGATAAATTATAATCGATTAATGCGATTCTAATCGGACAACGGGAAACGTAGAAATTAATCGTCATACTAAGAAGGAAGACAGAACGGGACGACAGAACGGGACGGGCGATGCCTTTTTGGGGAGGTAGGTAAACGGCTTGGGAAAAGTTGACCGCGCAGCCGGTTTACGCCGAGATATTTGAAAATTGCACTGTGCGCATGCATTCTTCGCCGTAATGCGCGTTTTCTCGTCCCTCTCCCCTCCCCCCCCCCCGCCACGCTGCGACTGCGGCTTTGCCAACCGCAGTGCGTGGCGTTCCGCTTGGAGGCGACTCCCCGCCACGGGCCTTTTGTGTCGGCGGCGCACCTCTCGAATCCGAGATAAGCTTTCCCCCCCTCCCCCCCCCACGGGCGCACGCTCAAAGCGGGTCCGCAAAGCGCGTGGCTTGATAAAGTGAAGTGGCTCGCTTAAATGCTACGCCTTATTTAGGAGTTGTATTTCAGGTTCGGTGTTTGCAAGTCAGAGCTCCGTCTGCGAAATGTAAAGAGGGAAACGTACAGTGGATTGCATCCTCGAATGCCAAGTGGTTGAGAATTATTGGACGAGCGAAGGGATGGGCACGTAAACGGTCGATTGTCTCAATGTCGCCCAATTTCTTTTTGGTCTGCGCTCTGTGTAAGCGAAGGCTCATTTCGAAAGGTCCAGCTGCGCTCTGTCATGTTACTTAAATCAGTTATTCTTTCGGTTTGAAAGTCTAAGGGTAGGGCAGAGAAGGATTGTAGTTACGCCGGTATTGTGGCGCAGATGGCGTTTAGCATCTTAAGTTGCACCATCAACAAACCTGCTGTACTGATGTACAAGTCGTTAAAACCAGACAAATGTTGGGTGATTTCCTTGTGTGTAATATTTCGATTACGGCTTAGTTCTTTGGACGACAATGAAAAAACAATTGTAGAGGCCTCTTAAATTAACCGAACGAAGTCGTGAATTTACAATTATTTTAGATGTATGGATGAATTTCAAAGAGCATTAATGTTCACGACAGTCTGACAAATCAAGTGGTTCTCATGACTTTCAATAAAGCTCACTTCTGAGAAAAATTGCAGAATTTAGGTATTGAGACTGGTTTCTGGTATTAATAAATTTCTTATGTTTTGTTTCACAGAATTAAACACACAAATGTCCTTTGACAGAAAGCAACATGTTTCATTGGATGTGCGTCATCCGAATACTTGCTAGGTTTGTTACCTTACTTTTGCTTCCTTCACATGTGTATGTATGTATGTGTAGTCATTGTCGTGGTCTCATCAGTGGCGAAACCTTCTCACCAATTCAAACACGCGTGGTAAGAGAAGATCAAATGCAAAATGGAAGCAAAAAAATAAGATATAAAAACCCGAAGTAAGCCAGCCGATCATTTGGGGGCGGGAGGAGGATCATAGATTTGTATAAAATAATAAACATACTTGTTATTATATTGTATATTATTTTAGTAGTGTATATATAATACTACACAATATTATTTTTAATAATTATATAATTATAATACTAAAAAATATCTAAATCAATTTTGCCAAATAAAGAAAGGTAACAAACGCAACGTGAAGACCTTTTGGCGGGAGCCAGAGCCTTCAATCCTCATCCCCTCCCCCTCGATCCTCCACTGGCCCCCGCACCAGCTCCATAAAGTTAGAATAGCAAACTTTTCAAAATATATTGAAATTTGACTCAAAATTTGTCGCTTTTTTGTTTGCTTATTTGTCATGCAAAAATACAATTTGTTGTTCTTCATTTCACTCTGTTCATTTCTTTCATTTGACATCATGTTAGCACCGCAATGACAAGAAAACCAATAAATTACAGAGACTATTACACTCGTAAAATTAAAACCAATAGTGTTTATCTAAACATACAAAACGCCCCAATCACAGCGGTGTATCTCAAAAACTTTATCGCTCTTTCTATCAGATTTTTCTATCCGCTTCTTTCCCTTTTGGCCAACTGTGACTCATCAATCTTAGGACGCGTTATACAATGATCACTATATAGATATTCAATAAACAGCGTATGTACTACAATATAACCTCTGAATTTAACATACACTTTCGGTTATTTCAATATTTGGCGCATTTTGGAACTCTGTTGGACATAATTTCACTCGTGGAAAAGTCCTATTAAGTACCACTCGTGCTTTGGAAATTCTCAGATAAATCCCTTCCTCGCATCGCGAGTTGGGAATTTATCCACAATTAACAAAGCACTCGTGGTATTACCTATGATAAATACAAAAAATTGTGAGAATTTGTCAATTATTTTTTCTCATTAGTATGTAACAGTTGTGTAACAAATTAGCAACAAAAAAGCGACAAATTTTGAGATTAATTTAATTCTTTTAAAATTTTGTTAACTTGACAGATCTGAAGATTAGGGCTTTAAAATTTTGAAATAAAATGAAAGAACCAATGACACCACATTTGGTTCTGAATTAGAGCGATATTCAAGTATCTTTATTTCAATAAATTTAGAAAAAAGGTAAATATACGTGT
Source organism: Gryllus longicercus (assembly GCA_038098605.1). Taxonomy (NCBI): domain Eukaryota; kingdom Metazoa; phylum Arthropoda; class Insecta; order Orthoptera; family Gryllidae; genus Gryllus; species Gryllus longicercus. Next base: position 2,517,206 of record JAZDUA010000163.1, read on the forward strand.
TTTCTTCAATGTACTACAACGTAAATATCTCATTTACTATATTCAATACTAATATGATCGCTCCGTAATACTAGTTTTTAAATGGTACATATTGCCATGTTTTATCATTAGCTATGAAAATAAAAAATAATTGCATGGGTATTTGTGGCTTTTTTGTTGCAGAACAGTTCCTATCCGTCCTCCCGCGTGCTCGCGCGATGCACTCCGCCGGCCGCCCGCCCGAGGGCGGCGGAGCGTTGTGTCCCTACGCGCGCTCGTTCGCAGATGGTAGCGGCCTTCCCGGCGCCTCCTCCGATCCACCCCCTCCCCCTCCGCCCACCCCCCGCCGCTTCCCGCGCACAAAGCCACTGTCTCGGGGACGTGACGCGGCAAGCGAAGCCCGCCTAACGACCCGCCTGTTTTGGAAACATCTTCGCTAAGCCGCCCCGCCCGCCCGTCGCGCGCTCGCCCGCCCGCGGGCGCCACAATGGCGGCCGCCCGGCGCGCGCCGCCTGCCCGCCCGCCCCTCCCCCGTTCCGCCCGCCCCCGCCCCGTTCCGCACGCCCAGCCCGGTCCGTCCGCCCCCGACCGTTCCTGCCCGCCCCCGACCCCCCGACCCCCGACCCCCCGAACGCCCCCGACCGCCCCCGACCGGCCCCGGCCGCCGCCATACGCCCCCGACCTCCCCCGACCGCCCCCGACCGCCCCCACCCGCCCCCACCCGCCCCCACCCGTCCCCGCCCGTCCCCGCCCTCCCCCGCCCGTCCACGCCGGTCCTCGCCCGCCCCCGCCGGCTCCTGCCCGCCCCCGCCTCCGCCTCGGCCCCCGCTGGTCGCTTCAATTTTCGTCCATTGAAGCGATCCGCGGAGCGAGGCCACCACGCCGGTAGACCGCGCGCCTCACGCCGCTCTCGCGGTCGCGTGCCTTTCTGGCGGCCGCATTGTTCGAAGTGCAATGGATGACCGCGCGCGCCTCTGCGTGGGGTAGCGAGCGCAGCGGCCACGTGGCGGCCCGATTGCTTCGTCTTCATCGCCCCCGGCCACGTTGTCGGTGCTGCGTTGCTCCGCCTTCGGTAATTAAGACGTGTTTGGCGGCGCTGATGGTTGCCCTGGCAATGTCTTTGTCGGAGCAATGTACGAAATATCTGATTAAAAACAGAGATAAATGTAGAAGTACATTTGAGTAACAACCTTGGTCTTAGTCAAGGATTTGAAACTACAGACCTACAAACTACTTGCTCCGCCTTCCATAGTAAACACGTGTTTTGCGGCGTTGATAGTTTATGCAAGTTGTGCTTTTGTCGGAGAAATGTACGAAATAGTTAATTAAAACAGAGATAAATGTAGAAATACATTTGAGTAACAACCTCTTCTTAGTCAAGTATTTCAAACTACAATGGTCTGTTCAGTATTAATCATTAGTTTCCATAAGGAAATGTCGTTTATAGGATTTCGTAATTCTACATCTTGGTTGGGAATTCTTCAATGGCATTCTTTTCAAATTGAATGAATCCATTGACCCCTGACTACTAATTTCTGTGAAATTTTCATTAAAAATATGTAACATGAAATTTTGCTTTCCAAGAACAATTCTACATTGTACATTGTTCTAAAATTATTCTTAGAATTAGTGTACGTCATAAAAATCGGGTGCTGGACATCGATAATCAATTAAAAAGTGTAATTATATAAATTTACCACACTATGATTGTGAATTACTACAAGCGTTGATAAAAAAGCGTTTTTGCTGCCTGTTTCTTTACAGAAAAAATTAACCAAATTAGGCTTTCAGTTCAAACGCAGTGACCGTTATCCTATTTTCTGAGTCTTGCTGACACTCTCTGTATTACTCGTACAGAAACTAAATCTACTTCCATTAACCAGAGAGCATTATTGAAGAATTGTTATTATTTTATACAATGAGAAATACACTAAATCTGATTTCTCTTAATCATAAATATAATTTTATTTCTTCTTGTCTGTTTCGAATGGTAAATGTTCTCTTAGCAATATTGCTTCCCAAGAAAACGTTTTTTCACACAGAAATACTTTCTATAAGCTTGAATACTTCAAGTATCAGTGCACCTAGGTTTCGTTTAACTACAACAAATTGTTTTGCCTTCTTCCTTTTTCGTAATGGGAGCGGGTCCGTTTTCATTCGCATCAATAAAACACGACATGCGAATTAAACTTCAGTTCATGGTATTCATCATTGTCATGACATTTTGTGATTGTATTCAATAGCTCAATATCCATTTTATATATCCACGATTTTTTACCATACACAAGGTTTCTTTTTCTTTCAAAATAATCTTTTCTCACTACAAGAATACTGCAAATGATGACGCTCTTCATTTTGAGAGGCTTCCAACGTTATAGAAGAGAGGGTAATGCATTTTTATCTGACGAACTGAGTACGGCAAATACTTACTACATCCCTTTGCGAAGTTGTTCATATCGAACAAACTAATCTAGCAGATTTGCTGTTTGCATTGCAGTAGCAGTTCGCAGACTGAACTCTAATATGTTTAAACCACGCTTCAGCTCACTGAAATGTGGCGACAGATATTTGTCTTGTTTTTATAATTAACTTTTTCACAGGAGAACTAAAGATTTTTAATTAACTAACTTTCTTTAAAAATTATTTAAAATTTATGCATCAAATTAACCGATGGTCATTGAACGTCTACTACGATTATTTAATTTATGCACGTACGAATACTTATGAGATAAACCAAAAGGTTCCACGTCATATTTCACCCAGAGATGCCGTACCATTACCACTACCAGCACCCGACTTGGCAACTGTGCCTGCACATGCACCCCGTGCACCGCGCACCGCGCCCGGGGGGCAAGCGAGACAATCTGCGGGCCGCGTGCGGCGCCCCGCAGACGTCGCTTTTCTCAGAGCGTCTCCACAGTCCCCCAACGGCGACCACCCGACCACCGACCACCCGCCGGCCTCCGCCGCCCACCACCGCCCGCCACCGCCCGCCGTGCGCCCCTCGGCCGTCGCGCTTCATTCGTTTCCCGCCCGCGTGGTGACGGCGTTTGCATGTTCATCCCTAGGAGGCGTCTTCTCGCAACGGCTGCACCGCGAAGAAGACAACGCCGCCGACGGCCATTGCCGTCACGGCGCCGAAATAAATGGAAGACGCTCCCCGTCAGAGCAACATCTGCGATTCTCTATGCGCGCTTTCTCGTTCGGCTGCTGTTCCGCGTCGCTTTTGATCGGCGTTGCGCCGCTGAAGTGGCAACGAATGTTCCCATCCCCTTAGCGAGGCGCGCTGCATGTTGTAGCCTTGATTTAGGCGCACGCCCCAGAGGGAGTCTTGAAAATGGATATCCCTCTACGGCTGACAGGTAGGGCAATGAATGCACTTTCTGGAGTACCGCTTTAGTTATTCGATGGTTATAATGGATTTCTTCCAGTCGATAACTCATTAGGATAATGTGAGATCGCTCTGCGGCCCGACTCGATTAAGATAAAATGTTAACAAAAACATTCTGAACAGAGGATGCTTATGGCCATTGCAGATTTGTACAACTACCACTTTTGTTCTTCCTTTGACTGTATAGAATTATTTTCAATGAAGAGATAGTGAATTATTATTTCCACAATTACAAGATTAATATTTGATTAGCGATTTATTCAAAAATTTCCGTTCTTTCGCCCCTCCATGTTGAAGTTTGCAGTCGTGTTTGAAAACTAAGTTGACTGTATATTGATTGATTTTTCGCCCACGAGCTTCTCCTAAGCTTTGCGAAAGACTCGCTGTTCGTCAGTGAGACTGTAGACAGGCTACGACTCAAATGATAAACGCGGTTTGCAGTGCCTTTGCAAATATCATCCCCGTTAGTGCGGAAAGAAGAGTGTGTATAATGTGTGTTAATGTAAAGTTATTACTGTTGCTGCCGTAATCGTCTGTATTATTGTATAACAAACAAAGAATGTATTAGTATCAGAATGATATAGAACTAAAAAATGAAGAATGTATTCGTTTAAATATGTGTTAATGAGCAAGTGAATAATTCATTTATACAACTCGCTCTTCATGAACAAAAATTTATAGTTTGAATTTAATTATTTATTGAAATAATTAGCGAAAATGATGACAGAGTTAATTCCAAATACCTCCTCTCTCGCTATTGTCACAGACATGAGAACCCCCTTTCACGAAGCGCGAACGTATAATTTGGGCATGAAATGTTATTACTTTTCAAACACATTTCTGCCGTGACCTTTAACTGTAACCTGGGAAGTAAATAATCGAAAACATATATTTTCGAAATGGAATTATGTTTTTCTTTCTCTGTCTGTTTTTTTTTCAATGATTTAATGAAATGTTCAAAGTTATTGAGTTTACATCACGTGATAAGGGAAACAACAATTGTGTAAGAATTTGCTATTTTCTAGTAGTATTCTAAATAAGGATACATGAAGATCAAAAATATCAAAATTACTTTAACAAAACCTTAGGTTACTCTTAATTGAATGACAGTTGCATCATTTTCATATTTAATAAACCAGTTTGCAGAATGATGTTGAGTTTTGTGTCTGTTATTTAATATTTATCTGAGTCAAAGAGAAACCAATTCATAGTTATGTTGGGTGAAAACAAAACATTACAGTTTTCGAAAAAAATGTACTTATCATTTTATTGAAGCCTTATATACACGAACACGGTATATTTCCAACCAATTTCGCTGTAACAAAAATATGATGAAACAAATTGAATGGTTTTTGTATAAGAAATCAAAGTCACTCAATTTTTCTGTAAAACGTATTTGTACAATCTGATCACACCGCAATTAGTGATACTCTGTAAACACAATTCTTGACACTCCAATTGTTTGGTTAGGTGATATTAGTGTTTAATATTTAGATTACATTATTACGATATCTATTACCCACGCTTGGAGTGTACGAAAAGGTTCGATGTATTGGTGATTGATTATGATGTGATATGAATGAGGAAGGAGCAATTGTGAAATTAAGGGGAAGGAAAACGGGAGATCCCAGAGAAAAATAGTGCGAAAACGCGAGAACCCCGTTTTGACCTCAACAAATTTCACATCGTCCAGAATTTGGCCTCTGCACCGAGGGGTGGATGGCGAGCAGTAATGTTTAGGTTACTGGCGAGTGAATTTTGATGACAAAAATAAGCTCCTCTATTCACATCCATATTGGCAAGACATACATAAGACAAAATGCCAGAACTACGAATTTTAAATATAACTGGAAATCTAACATCGGGAAACATGATTTCAGATTTGTGTAACTACCCCCGCAATCTCTTAAGCTTCCTGTAGACAAACTTTGTAGTGTTAACACAGCGTGTCATTTTTGAGCCTGTTTTTGGTAAAAAATTCAAGGGAAAATGTATCGTGTAAATCAGGCAAATACGAAATATTGGAACAATTTGAATAAGTAATATTTTAAAACATCTATCACAAAATTTTGGGATCATATCGTACTTGAAATGTGTGACGTCTGGTTTACAGGCAAAGTAGCGTAAGTAAAGTGCAGGCTATAAATTTATTGCTGCGCGATTGCGTGGTCACTTCGTTACAAGGCAGTTTATTTATCAGTCAGTAACTAACAGTCAGTCGAATTTACATAGTGATAGAGAATGTCACCGCTCGAAGAATTTATAACTCTTCATTCTCGTCTATCTCCGGAAGAGACTACATATACCTCTCTACTCCAAATAAAAATAACGTCCTTCCACGAAAAGGCGGTTGGAGGGAATCCACAAACAGCCGTCCGATGAGCGAGGAGCGGCACCGGCTGTCGCAATACCCGAGTTCCAAGTTTACTCCGCTTGCGAAAGCACCCCTCGCCCTTGCGTTAACCGCCCCCCCCCCCCATCACTAGCTGCCGCCTACCACTGACTCCGCCGCCCCCTCTGACGTCGCCGCTGATGCCACAACCCACACGGGCTGCCCAACCTTCGCCTGCCCTGACCGCCGCCTCCGCCACCTCCTCCGCCTCAGTCGTCTCTGTCGCCAATGCCTCCACCACCGCCTTCCGCCACCCCCGCCACCTCCACCGTCTCCGCCTCCGCCGCCGCCACCACCTCCACCTCCACCTCTTCTGCCTCCTCACCTATACCTCCACCTATTCCCAACGCCCCTACCAACTTTGTAGGTGCTGCCATAGATCACGCCAGATACCCAACCTCCGCCTGCTACTACCAGCCGTCCCTGTCGCCCCTCTCCACTCCCCGTCCCAGCCACCCCGCTCTCGCCGACGACATCATTTCTCCCTCAAATCACGCGTGCGCACCAACCTCCGCCTGCGGCTACACGCAGCTCCTCGCTACCCCGCCGCCCACCCTACCCACGCCATCTTGATTTTTGCTTCCGTGTGGATGTACCCGGGAACATTTTAACCCCATGTGGATGTCCAATCTCCATCTGCTATTGTCCGCTGCCACCCACTCCCATCATCCCTGCCGCCTACGCCATCTCCACCGCGACCATCCAAGCCAGTCGCCCCCACCGTCCAAGACGATGCCACAGCCAAAGCGTGCTGCCCAGACGCCTGCCACTCCCTTCCTCCCCAACCCTCAGCCAAAGTCACTGCAGCTCGCCTCGCCGGCGCCTCCTGGGGCACGCCACCCCTCCCGCCGCGCCACCCGGGTGGCCTCGGGGGCGGCGGCGACCGCTCGGCCACAAATACCCCATCCCCTACCCCGCTCCCTGCAGCGGCGGCGGCAGCGGCGGCGGCAGCGGTGGCGGCGGTGGCGGCGGGGCCGGCAGGGGCGGCGGTGGTGGCGGCGGAGGTGTCGGCGGTGGCGGCGGCGGCGGCGGCGGTGGCGGCGGTGGCGGCGGTGGCGGCGGTGTTGACGGTAGTGGTGGCGGTGGCAGCAGGGGCGGTGGCGGTGGTGGCAGTGGCAGCGGGGGGCGGGGGCGGCGGGGACGATGGGGGCGGCGGCGGTGGCGATAGGGAAGGGCGGTGGCGGTGGGGGGAGGAGGCGGGGGGCAGCGGAGGGGGCAGTTGGGGGGGGGGGCTGGAATACGGGGGCGGTAGGGGCAGCGAGGCGGCGGTGGCGGTGGTGGGGCGACATTGTCGCCTGTGACGCACTCGCCAAGACCTTCCTCGTTGCTGTCACTTGCCCTGCCGTTATCCGCAACGCTAATATTGTCATCGGCTGCCGTTGCCAGAATTCAACTTGCAACATCACTTCTGCGCAACAACGATTCTCTCGTAAAATATGACTATTATTATCAACACAGCACGAATACCAACATTTTAACCACTGTACCAATACCAAATATTCTCCATTCACTCCTTAATCACTAATTATAATTTCAAATTACGCTATCATGTAACGCAGTTGCTATCAGTGATATAGCCTTAGCAATTCAAAACTTACAATGAAGTCCCTAAAACGTGATGACATCTTTGACAATTTGTAATTCAGAAGGAATGCGTCTTTACTTCACGCATATTTGGAATAACTTCTATCAAAATTCCAAGAAGGACCGAGTCCTATTTTCATTAAAATATTTCTCAAAATTCGGCATTCGTTTTTACATTCTCTCACTTACATCGTAAGAAGAGGAAGTAATGTAATATGCACCGTAAAACGGAAAATTTTCGTCACAAACAAAGATTTATGTATGCTGTGGTACAGTGTGGTATAGTATTGTTAGTACAAAATTCCTATGATTGTCCTTATCAACTTTTCAGTAACTGTAGGACGTTCCCTAGAGCGTCTGATTTAACTATAGACTTAACCGCCTGGTTAGTTTAACCAATCTTCTCAAACCATCGAGCCAATTGGCTCGTAAGCATGTGTCGGTTGTACTCTTCAATTTCTCTTGTAGCGTAGTTCGTGTCCGTAAATGCTTACGTAGAGGGGGTTAGGGTTGGGGAATTTGCGCCGCGCAACATGACTGACTTTTATTATTTAGATATATTTATTCAGGAATTGATTTTGGTTATTTGGTATTTGCACATAGCTTCTAACTGAGGTCAAACAAGTTTCTCAGTTTACGAATTCTGGAAAAGTGATCCGTGGTGTTCTATGGTCGATGTAAATACGTCTAATATAATTTTGATTCTATTATTAAAGTTGAATTCTCGATAGAGAAATAAATAAGTACTTCTTAATATTATTTTTTATCGATATATTCACATTTTCGAACATGGTCTATTTATAATTTATTTCCGAGAAGAAAGACTTCGTATATATACAGTCTTCCATGAAGCGTCTTTGTCAATGGTTACACAATTATAAAATATTACTACGTGCTCAACGACCAAGTCTTTGCATAAAAATAACTTCTAACTAAAAATAGACCTTTCAGAAACGCTGAGCAAGAAGTCTTTTCTATTTACCAAGCGCATCGAAGAAACTAAAAGATTATTTTTTATTTTTAAGTAATTTGATAAAATGAAATAAATCCTCATGAATACTTACCACGTCAAAAACAGTTTTGCCTTGCAACGTAGATCACAAAATGGTTAATGATAATATATTTGAAATCCATTAAAATCAGAAAATGGATAACGAATGGGTTCTGTAATTATTTCGTTTACCGATCACTTACCTATTTGCACAAAACATTATTAAATTTGTAGTACGAGACAATCCAAAAGTAAAGCATATCTTCTTTATAAACGTATTAAAGGGGATAGATTGTAGGGTATGAAACACAAGTTAGGAAACATCAGCTTTATTTTTTACAATTTTGAATTGATTGTATGAAAACGATACTAAGATTGTTGTCCATCATTATGAATGAAATAATGCGCGCCGTAGTAAACAAAATATAGTTTAAAGAGTCCAATCTTCATATCAATATTACTCTCAGATTTGTAAAAAAACGTGGTTGCTTCTCAATGGCACTTCATGACCGTTGTGTTGAGGTTGCTTTTGCCTGTACACTTCTTTTCAGGAAAGAGTATATGCAACTTCATTGAATTTTCAGGCGAGTACGTTGAGAGGACTTCTGTTTCTTCTAAAATAGAAGTTCACTACGAAACATAAAACTTCGTATTTACACCGCTATTTCTCAGTGTGGAACCAGTTTGGGCAGCAGAATTGCGTTGAAAACACTTGAGTCAAACGGTTACATATTAAGACGATGCCAGTACATAAACGTAACGCTCCCCCAAAACATATTAGATGATAAAAGAACTCACTTTATGAATGAATTGGAAACATTTCTCGGAAAGGTTAGAACTATTAGGGAAACGGAAATATGGGAGTGGGAAAACAGCAATGGTTAATATGAGCGTAGCCTAGTCTGGAGAGGAAATAAATATGTTAATAAGCAAACAATGAATAAGTTAATCCGTAATTTAAGTCCAGCTAGTAAATGGTAAAGTAAATAAGTGATGTCTTAGTCAACTATTAAGTAATAAGTAAATAAATAAGTGAATCAATAACAATTATAATATTAGCAATAAAAATAATAAAATAAAATTGAAAAAGTCAAATAATTAAATACCCATGTTAGGAGGCAAAAAGGAGAGGGTACCGGAAATGTAAGTGAAGAGGCGATGATGCTGGCAATTTTCTTTGGCGCTGTTTGAAGGGCTGAAGAGGCCAAACACTGAAAGGAGAATGCGTGTAGTCCGCGCCATAAAATAAATAAATGTTTTTAAAAGTCTGGTAGATTAGCATGTTCGTCAGGTTTTTCCCGCTTCGGAGTTCTTTTCCACAGCCGTACCTTATGGTCTCTTTTCCACGGCTATGATGCGATGGAGAGACTATTGGGGGTGAATACCAGAATTCGAAAGGTGAGAACAAGGTAGGATGTAGTTATTGTAATGGCTTCAAGGCCTTCAGCCTTACCAAATAGTATGAAGTTTTTAAATTATTATATGTAATAATTACCTATTAAATTAAATTAAATTAAATTAAATTAAATTAAATTAAATTAAATTAAATTAAATTAAATTAAATTAAATTAAATTAAATTAAATTAAATTAAATTAAATTAAATTAAATTAAATTAAAATAAAATAAATTAAATTAAATTAAATTAAATTAAATTAAATTAAATTAAATTAAATTAAATTAAATTAAATTAAATTAAATTAAATTAAATTAAATTAAATTAAATTAAATTAAATTAAATTAAATTAAATTAAATTAAATTAAATTAAATTAAATTAAATTAAATTAAATTAAATTAAATTAAATTAAATTAAATTAAATTAAATTAAATTAAATTAAATTAAATTAAATTAAATTAAATTAAATTAAATTAAATTAAATTAAATTAAATTAAATTAAATTAAATTAAATTAAATTAAATTAAATTAAATTAAATTAAATTAAATTAAATTAAATTAAATTAAATTAAATTAAATTAAATTAAATTAAATTAAATTAAATTAAATTAAATTAAATTAAATTAAATTAAATTAAATTAAATTAAATTAAATTAAATTAAATTAAATTAAATTAAATTAAATATTAAGTCACATGGTGGTCTGTAACGAATGACCGCTCACCGAGTCCTGAGTAGTGTGAATGAGTTTCTATTTACCAAGACTCTTAGACGAAGAGACAAATTTCGGCGGGAGCCTTTCTCGTAAGGTGTCGGACGTATGGCCATTGCAAAGAAAGCTCACCTTACCTCCCCAGAGTATCCAATTCAATAAACAAAGCAGCACTACCAGACATGATCGTAAGTTAAGCTCAAAGGTTGGGGAGTGGCAAAACAAAAATGCATTGAATGTATTAAATAAGGAGTGAAAGATTTGTTTCAGAGTTTTATACGGCATTTTATTATTATTATTATTATTATTATTATTATTATTATTGGTATTATCATTACTTTTATTCTGTAAAAAACAAACAAACACGAAATCTTTCTCAGCAACTCACCACATCCCAACCGAATCACGGCAGAAAATTCCCACATTCAAGAGGAACAACTCATTCATTTGTTGGCATTTCAACGTTCCACTTATCGAAAATAAGTTATCTCCCGGCATGTGACGAGCCCATTACGGATCGCATCACGGGATGGGGACTGATGTAACTTTTTGGAGAAATACCTCACATTTCTACTGACTCGTAATCATTTTATGAATGTTACTTACTTGTAATTGTGTGTGTACTTACTAGTTTAAAACAGTGTGATGTGTTTAACAATATTATTTTACTTGGTTGTGAAAATGCAGAGAAGCACGAAATATTGGCGGAGGGGGCAACTGCCCTCTTACTCTCAAAGAAGTTATAACCATTTTACCAGAACTCAGCGTATCACAAATTTTGAGTTGTTGCAATGGCGATGTTCTATTAAGTGTGAATTCTATGAGTATTCTATACTCCGATTTAAAAATAGTAGTACTTGAAGGTCACGAGCCGGAAGGGGAGGGGGACATTGTCATCCAAGCAGCTCTAATACCAAAAAATTAAGTCGTAACGAAGCTTCAGTACCAACAATGTAAGTACAAGTTAAGTAATACATATTGATCGCCGCCGCCGGGGATTGACCTCAACGCTGCTTGGGCGCGCCGCTATCGCTTTGATTGATTGTTTTAGTGATTCCGCGCATGTCAACGACCAAAGTCATTAGTCTCGTAAGTGTGGTGCATGTCTATGCTCGAGAGGTCGCGGTGATTTTTCCCTCGCTGTATGGCGAGATCCGGCGCCGACCTACCGCCGGTTAGCGAGATTTTCCCAACCAGGTATCTCCCACCACCCGCGTCACCGCTCAAGCCGAGAAGAGCTCTAAGCTCCCAACCGGTCTCGCGGCATGTGTGCTAATGCAGTGTGTGTTAGTGTAAGTGGAAAGGATAAGACAAGGAAGAGATAGGAAAGATCGCGGACAGTCCGTGGCCCGTTTGGTAGGATATTGCTCCGGCATTCGCCTGGTGTTCATCGGAGAAACCATGGAAAACTACCAATTAGAGCCGGCTGCCGCTAGAATTCTCCTCCAGACAGTGATACAATTCAACACAGCTAGTTGCTTGTCAGCTGCCACCGTCGGGACTGGCACCTAGGACCTTCCTGTCAGAGAGACTGCAGTGACATCAGTTGATTCCCTGAGTCACATCTCTCCCGGTGCCTCTATCCCGTTTCTGGTCGACCCCGTCTCACGCCTACTCATGCCATGTAAGCCCGTGATAACGCACGCCGTATTAGCCGGACTCAGGGCCCCCAAAATTAAACGGCCCCATATTGTTCTTAAAAAAATTATTCAATTCTACATTTTTCAAAACATAAAATAAAAAACCGTATAAAATGTGATATGTGCTTAAACTACACGCAAAAAAATAGCATAACAAAGTGATGTGTCACGAATCATTAGATAATATTTATAATATGGAATGTTGCTAGTTCATGCAAGAACGTCACTCAGTGATGAGAAATTGAGAGAAAAAAATTGTTTTAATTTAATTTTTTTTTCATTTAATTTGAGGGACGGGGGAGATCGGTGAATGTAAGAGTAGGGGGTCCCCAAATTAACGTAGGTTCAAGGGCCCCCAAAGCTGTTAAAACGGCCCTGATACCCACCGAGATGCCGTGCAGTTTCTGCTTGCAAATGAACCGTCCATAAACTACATATCGCAAATTTGGAGTAGCACATGGGTTGACCTCTCATTTTTCTCCTATCCTAGCGAGAGTACCGCACCCATTTACAACAGAGAGCGCCTCAGCTGCTGCGGCAGCAATTCCCGCGTGACGTCAACGCGCGGCGGCGGCGGCAGTGGCCGCAAGCGCGCGGGGGCGACCGATATCAGTGCGGCCGCCGCCGGGGGCTCCCGCTGCGCTCCGCGCCGCCGCGCCCCGCCGCCTCCGCTTTCGCAGCCTCCGCGCCTCGGTCAGCGCCTCTGACTCAGCCGCAGCCGCAGCCGCACTTGCGCCGCGACGTCGCCGCCCCGGCCGCCCCCGCCGCCTCCGTCGCCGCCTCCGTCGCCGCCGCCGCCCGCGGCCCTGGTCGCCCCCGCCGCTTCCGCCGCCATCGCCTCCCTCGCCTCTGCCGCCCTCACTGCCACCACCGCCGCCCCCCTCTCCGTCACGGCCGCCCCCGCCGCCCAAGCCGCCACCCCGTCCAACCGTCCCTGCCGCACGCGTCGCCCCAGCCGCCCCCGGCGCCTCTCCGCAATCACCGGCCACCGCCCCTAGCAATTCTGCCCCCAGCACCTCCGCCCCCACCGTTGCCCTTGCAACCAACCCCTTCCCCGCCGCCCGCGCCGCCTCCCCGCCTGATCCCATCCCTGCCCCCTCCGCCACATCCACCCCCTCAGCTAATGCTGCCTCAATGTCTCCGCCGCCCCCACTCTCCCCGCTTCACCGCCGCCCACAACTACCGCCGTCGGCGCCGCCCCCGGGGCCCCGACCCCGCCGCCGCTGCCCCCTCCAACTCCTCCTCCGTTATCGCCTATCTCCGAGACCCACCGCCCCACCGCCGTGACTCCAACTGTCCGCCGCACTGAAAAAGTCCGCGTGACGCATGTTGCCCTCTCTGGCCTCTCCTCGACCGACTCCACCGACCCCACCCCTCCCGTCTCAGCGCGTCTCCTCGTTCCATCTGCATTCTACGCACCATCCCGCTGCACAGCCCACCGTTTTGCTGTACAAACTACGCGCTACCTCGCCGCTCTGTCACGACCCCGCTAAGCTACTCCTGTCACATCCGAGCTGCACCAAGTGCGACATCGCTCTTTCGTTCTTAGCAGTCTTTCGATATAGGCCCTGAGATCCCCCCTTCTTTATTAATTTGATAACGAAACACCATTTCTGTTCCTCCTCAGTACACATCTGCTGAGATGACTCAGGGCAACGATTCTTGCTACTGCAATGGCTCGCTGTTGCCGCCTGATCGCACGTTCCAGCTGGGGAGGAACACCGCCATCTCCGGGGTTAAACCACACTGGACGTATGGGTCTTATTTCCGCGGAAGTTGACGCGCACAGAAACAAAATATTCAATCAGTCAATCCTAGAGCACGCTGCCCCAGAAATTGCATCCCCCGCTTTTACCTCCGAACGCCTCCTCTTACTCCATCTGTAATACGTCAATTATTCTTCCATTGATGGTCGAGGTGGCTAAGGGCCCATCCATAAATTACGTGAGACCTTTAGAAGGGGGAAGGGGCACGTGAATCTCACCTGATCTTATGTGGGAGAAAGAGGGGAGGTCTCAGCAAATATTACTTTTTTCTCGAAAAAAATTATATCTTGAGTCCGCACATGAGTCCCTGTGAACTAAATTACAATGAATTAGTGCACTGTTTTTAGGAGTGCAATAATATTCAGTGTAATTCACACTATTTTCTTAATACTAGTCATGTCTAGTCTTAAATAAATGTAATTAAGAAAATTATGCATTTTAAATTAATTCAGTGCAGTCAATCACAAATTAACGTATTTACATTAAAAATAAGCATTTTGAAAAATCACGTGGGATTAAAAGGGGGGAGGGGGTCGAGTCAAATCTCACGACATCTCACCAAAGAGGGAGGGGCAGGCGAAAAATCGCCAAAATCGCCTCACGTAATTTATAGACGGCCTCCAAGAGCGTGTACCGACTTCGGTCCGAAGAGTCGCGAGTTCTAGTCCCGCCTTGGTTATGGTTTTTGTGCCTTGTCTCTCATGTACATGTTGGCGGAGGGCCTCGCGTTCTACTGACCTCAGATCAAAGGAGCCCGCATGTGTATTGGTGTCTATAGTACGATTTATTTAGTCGTGCACTTGACGTAAATCAGCTGTTGCAGTTTCATCCAATCAGGAGCTTATATGTCGATACAGTGACGTCACTCGTTCAGTAACGTTCAAGATCCATAATGGATGAAACCATGACCATCTGACGTACGTCAAGTGCACAGTTAAATAAATCCTAGTATAATGTATGGTCGAATATGGGTTCCATCGGGGGATAAAGGGTAACCGTGTCTCAGCTGGATAAAAAGCTCTAGGGGGGAAAAAATTCTCTCATCCTAGTTTGAGTCGCCTTCGTGTGTACAGTCACCGCTGCCTCCACGCGCGCCACCTTCGCCCCGGCCGCCGCCGCCGCCAGATAAGCGGGGCCGGCCCCTGCGTGCCCCTGCCCTCGGCGGCACGCGACCCGCCGACCCGCTGCCGCCGTCGCCCGGCGCCTCTGACGTCAGCAGCTCAGCGGCGGCGGCGGCGGCGGTGCGGCGCGCGCCCAGACGGCGACCTCGCCCCCCCCCCCCCCCCGCCGCCCGAGTGACTGGCTCCCGGCACCACGCCGCTCCGCCCGGGCCGAACGTCGGCGCCGGGACGGTAAAGCGCCTCGCCCGGCCGCACCCGCCGTCCCGGTGAACGGCACGGCCCGCGACCGCCCGGAAATTGAAAAGCTGGGAGCGGCGGTGGGCAGACGAAGGCCTGGACGCTTTGCCCCGGGGGGCGGGGCCGAACGAAATCTGGGACGAGGACAGCTCTTTCGTTTCGCAAGCCCTCGTTTCAGAAGAGTGCCCGAAACGTGGAGATCCTACTGCAAGTTTGCTGGCTTGTCGGTGGCATTTCGCTTATCAGGGATCCTCGCTCTGTATCGAAGGAATTTCCGAACTATTAAGGGCAATATTGTAGCGGCATTCCTCAGATATATTAATAAATCAAGCATTGCAATATAAAGAATGAATGTATTTAACACATTATAGAGATGTGCATGGAACAGCTGTTGCAGTTACCAGTATTTGTTTAGTAAGATTAGCGAGGTAAACCTGTTTTACTTTTAGAGTACTACATCATATAGTGACTTAAAATTAAGTGGACCCACAAAGCGATTGGCAAGATCGTACCGTGTCTCCTACGTTTTTGCTTTAACTATCTTGTAAATCATCATAACTACATCACTTCTGCAGTGAGTTAATACAACGGCCATATATTAATAATCAATTTAAGATATTAAATAGACTGAAATCTTTCAAATCTCTAAACCCTTTTAATTTGCATACACGTTTATTGCATGTGTTTTGATTGTCAACACATATCGACAAGAATACTTGCTTGTGACGTACGATAAATGAATTGCTTTACAGGCGGGTGTTCAGTGTAAGTGGACCATTTCTATGCAGTTGTGTTGCCTACACGGTCTGACGTGCAATGAATTAATGATATGTAAATATGCCAATTTTGAACGACCGGGAGAATGTTGAAACAGAACCGCAACACTAACCTTGATATACGAACTGATATTGAATGGTACATGGACCAGTTGGACACATTTTATTGAACAAATTCACTGAGAGAAAGGTGTTAACAGGTAAAACTTAGGGAACTTTTACATTTGCAGATAAGGCGCTTCGTAAATATCCCGCATAAGTAAATATTTTAAAGTAATATGAACGTAATTTCTTGTAGAATAACATTTTTTTAAGATATTTTGAAGAAAAATGTCAAGAAATATGAGGTACAAAAGTTCCAGCAAACATCACTTCAAAAGTATTTTAACCATTTTTTTACAGAAAAAGGGTCATAATTTGTGGCATGTTGGTATTTACTGGCATTTAGACTTCGACAACTGACTGCAATGACAACGACAACAAAAACAAACTCAGACTGAAACTTAAAGTGACTGCAATTTACGAAACAGCAAGACTAAAAATAGATAAAGCACAAAAAAATTACTCTCACTTCTTTTGTGCAAAACCGACAGCCGCAAGAAGTCCTCACTAATCCTACCTTAACATCAGAATCTTTCACTATCCATTGGACATCTCACAACTTCCCCCACCCACCACTCACTCACCGAAACCGTCCACAAGACCAACTGATAAAACCACCCCTTTAACGAAAACCCCTTCTAAATTCTGCCGTTCCCCCGTCTTCTCACTCTACCTTCCCATCCAATCTCTCCGAACAACAGCTCGTCTGGGGTAACGAGAGACTCCTTCCCTCACCCCCACCCCTTTTTCTTTCGCCGCACACGCCACTATTACTAACCCGAACTGGAAAGAGTTTTCTTGCAGGCCCAGACCGAACAAACACCACCGAAGACTTGCTAGCGATTCTCTTACCATATACTAAATTAAAGTCATTCAGCCGCATTATAGAATGCATTATTTCTGGACGTTGAAGTTGAACTGATTTACCATACTTTTTAAAACATTAAATATTATGAAATTCTGTGTGGTATGTTGTTGCGCGTGGATCCGTATCAGAGGCGGATCTAGCCGATCATTTTGGAGTGGGCTGTCATAGATTTGTGTTAAATAAACATATTTGTTTTTATATTGTATATTATTTATATACTGTAGGTATGATACTGTAGAATATAATTGTTTAAATAATTTCATAATTCCAACATAAATTAATATTTAGATTAATTTTGCTAAATAATGGAAAGAAAACGAAAATTCATAACCCCTTTTTTGGGGGGAGGGCCTTTTGGAAGGGAAATGAAAACTCGTGGCCATGCTCCCCCCCCCCCCTGGATCCGCCAGTGATGGACATCGTCCCCTACCTGGCGACGGGGGCGTGGCCGTGCACCTGTGGGCGGCCGACCAGAACCGGGGGCCCGGAAACGCGCGTTTACGCCGTCGAATCCCTGCCGTTCGCGCGGCTTCGCGCTCTCGATTGTGCGCAGCAACAGCGGCTTTTGACGGCGCGGCGCGGCTCGGGCCGGGCCTTTTTTGCCGAGTGGCCGCTCCGCGCCGCGCCGCGCCTCCGGCCGCTCTCCGGGCGTGCTTCCGGTCCGACGGGCCCAGCCCCACGCGCGCCCACCCGCCCGCCGGCGAATGCCGAGCGGGGCGTGCCGCTGGCCCGCCACGTCTGCCAACTTCACGGGTTTGGTTCACTGTTTCCCCAACAAGGTGAACCTGTGGAAATTTATATAATTTAAATAAAGTATGAATCTTAAAGAATGAAAAATATTAACCGAGGTTGTACAAAAAAGAACAGAACATTATCTAGTATTAAGGGGGGGGGGAAATACCGACACGTTATTGCTTTCGATATGAAGCTGCGTGTATGCTGCGTAATTTACCTGGATCGAGAGGATCGTGATTAGAAGAGAAACATGAAAACAGTTGAATGATGCTACGTGTTCTCTGATGGAGGGAATTACGAGAGGGAACTATGAGAGGGAATCATGAAAAGGAATTACGGGAGGAAAATACGAAAAGACAAACTGAGTCAAATTAATTAGTAAATAAGTAAATCTGAATAATTAAAATAAAAAAAGGTAAAAAAAATTTTGTAGGCGTTAACTTTTTCTAATGATCTTGGGCGACAAAATACCCTCGAGACGAAGGCCTTCGTGCTTTTTGTCGCCGCTCAATCATTAGAACTTTTATAAAGCCCTTGGTACATAAAGAACTATTTATTGAAATTGGATATACTAAACTAAATGTATATTAATTCTACAATTAAATTAAGATAAATTAAGTTAGTTATTAATAAAAGTCTCCCTTTCTCTAGCTACTTAAACAACGAAACAATGGCTCAATATACCCAATTTATAAAAATTAAATTATGGCCCCTACTGCGAAGGGGAAATAAAAACATTCTTAAAAATTCCTATGGGGGGCCGAAATTATTTCCTTAATGAGCATACAGTGCTAGGGCGGTTTCAATATCTCGATGGTGGTATTTGTTTTAAATGTAACTTAATGTTGTTTTAAAAAAAACTAACTTAATTCTAGCTTAAATATTATGATATAATTTAACACAAACTTATTAACCTAAATCATTTGAAACATGACCACTTGCTCCTTTAAAACTAGCGATTGTCGAAAATTTGATTTTAATTCAGTGTTGATGCATTGTTATTATTCCCATTATTAATTAGATAATGATTTGACTGTAAGTTAACGACGAAAAGCAGAAAATGATTAATTAATTTTCCAAATTATTTAAATGATTATGTAAATTAAGTTTTTTTCCATCTATTCTTCTCTTCTTTTCATACTCCATTCACGCTCAGCCATTATTGTTATTGTGTTACACTTATTTAAAAGTTATAATTTAAATATTAATTTAATAATCAATATTGATTGTAAGGGGGAAAATAATTCATCTCCAATTATTAAAGACGGCATCGTAAGGCCACGTTAGTTTCTGGACACTCATCAACGTATTTTCCAGCTCAAAATTGCCAAATAGTGGTATTTTAAGTAAAATGCTGAAAATCGTTGTAATACATGTCACGCACGTCATCAATATAGGTCTGCCAAACATAACATTCAGCTGTCAATGCAGCCGACATCAGCTGATTGTGTCGGGTCTACGTGACATACTTCACGATCAGCAGTTAGAAGGTCAGCAACCTGGGGCGACTTTCCAGACTCTCTTAACGGTTTCCTAAATTGAAGTTGTAACATTCTGACATTTATTATTCGATATTAAATTTTTTCTTGTAGCTGGAAATAATGTCGCCTGCATTACGAGATTAAGTTAATCGATCACAGCTACAAAAAATCAGGCAGACTGTTTCAATTAATTGTGGGTTTCAACCATTTTAGTTTACAAAAGAGTACTAAGATTTTACTTTAAAATAAAAATCTTAAAAATAATTATCTTAAAATTACTCGTAATTAACCGACGATGAAATATACATATTTTTAAACCCCAGCAATTCCAAGGGTAGCCTTCCGCAAATATTATCTCCATCTCATGGACTAATTAAAATGTGTAAATATCGATGACTATTCTTCCGAGTACCATTTCATTCACTTAATTCACTTTTAATAATTAACTCGTGGCCTCCAACAGCAAAACTGCCGCCGTTGAATGAATGGAAATTAGTGTCCTGCAGCAGGGAAAACTGTGCTCTGGAGTATGGGGAATTCAAGGGGCCTTAATCAGCAGAAACATTGCGTGTTCTAAAACTGCGCGCGTAAATACTACACGGATACGTACGGATACTAGCAACTATCTAAGTCGGAAATTTAAGTTGATTTTTCCTTCCTCATCGCATGACGTCGTAAATAGTGCGACGTATGTAGTGACGCACTGAGTGAGACGTCAGAATTTTTTGTCACGTCAAGTATGAGACATTGAGGATACACATAGCCAAATATTTGCATTTTCAGTCAAAATCGAAAGTTGTTCATTGTTTATGTATTTTCCCAGTTTTCCTGGGTATCTAATAAAACCATAGACATCAATGATACTGTAATTGATGCGCATATCGAAAATTAGTAATATAGATAGACCTATTTGATACAAAGTAAAGGAATGCTGAATAATACTTTACTCGTGATGTAACACGTTTTGATTTCTTATAGTATTTCATCTATAAAGAAGATATTTGTAAGTTTTACGTTTTCCTATTTTGAGTAATTTCATAAATATTGTTTTATCATTTACATAAAAAATTAATTAAGTGGTTTTTCTTAACTTAGAGATTTTGATTTGCTTTGCACATTTCCAAACTTCGGCTAATATATAGAAGTAGAAACATCGCCCAGAATATACTAATAGAATAATGAAGAAAGTTTTTCGAATATGACGACCGAGTGTGGTGTTTTTTTTTAATGTTTAGATTAGGTACTACAACTATGCAATGCAAAGTTTCTTAAAATATTTTGGGTTTATAATTGTACTATTAAAAAGAAATTTATGATGAATTGTTCGAGGGAAAGCTGTCTCAAATTCTGCTTTGGATAATACTACTTTCAAATTTTATTTCATATCTTGGTATACGCAATTACATCTAATTTAATATGGGGACTATATTTTCGAAGCAACTGAGAAAAAGATTTGTTAAAATTTATTTCCCTTCCCATTCACCTTAGTATAGTCTTCATAGTTTTTTGTATTTATATTATTAACGATGAGGTCAATCTACTTACACATTAGCTCCTTAGCTCCGGTACTATTGACACTTCTGGGAACTGTTGAGAATGAGCGGCTCCGTGAGTTATAATCCTAGAATAAACCTATTTACAGATTTCACCGGCAACAAGGAGCGCGCGTGCCCTCCTAGACTGCGATAGACCTCCAACCAGTGAGAACGATCGATAATAGAATGCGTTTTTTCAGACTCTAGTTTAAACCTACGGGGTAATGTGAAAAAAAAAACAATCTTCCTCCTCAGAACCAGACTGCAGTGAAAAATGGAAACGTCATCACCCATCCTCCCAAACGCACGCAGCCGGCGCGGCGCGGCGCGGCGCGGCGCGGCGCGGCGCGGCGCGGCGCGGCGCGGCGCGGCGCGGCGGCCCGAGGCCCATACGCACGGCCGGGCGAGAGAGCGGCGCGCCCGGGGCGGCGGCGGCAGAAGCAGCGTGCCTCGCCCCTCCGCCCACCCGCCCACAGCGGCGCCTTTGAAGTCCAGCCTCCGCCGTCGCCCATGCCGCCGCTCTCGCCACTGCCCGTCAGAGCAACCGCCACCCGTCGCGTCGCCCGCCTTCAGCCGTCCGTCGCTCCCCAGCCCGCACCCGCCCGCGTTCCCATCCGCACCCGCCACCCCGCCCGCGTCCCCGCCCGCGCTCTGGCCCGCGCCCCCGCCCGCGCGCCTGCCCGCGTTCCCACCCGCACCATACCGACACCACAGCCCGCGCCCACACACGCCCTCCTCCGCGGCCCGGCCGCCCGAGCCGCGATAACCACCCGTATGACACCACACGCCGCGCCGTCCTCTTCATGTCAGACCGCGCCCTTCGTGCCAGTTCAACAACTCTCCGCGAACATTGCCAGACCTCCCCCCCCCTCTCTCTCTCTCTTTCTTTCTCTCGCCTTTTTGTTATTTTTTACATTTTCCCCTCCCGAGTTCTCCTGGGGAGGTGGGAATTTATTTTTATAGGCCGAATACATTAAGCAACTGCCTTGTGGATTAAGCAGCTAGAGAGAAATCTTTGTCTTACTATTGGTATTGTTATGAGTTATCCTTGGTATTTACTATGAAATCATTATATGAGTCATTGCCAACACTATTGCTTATTAAAATAATATTATGATGTAATTAATTGATTAATATATAATATGATTAAATAATATGATTTAATTAATTAATTTAAATTAAAATTTAATTATAAATGATTTTACACCCCCGTTTTTTCGTCCTGTTTTTAAAATATAAATTATATTGTCTAAAATTTTAAATTATTAGTAATCTATATATTCTAATGTTGTTTTTGACTCACGTTTTCATGTTTTTTCTTGTCCTAGAAAAACTAATGATGATGGCTAAGCCTCGAAAGCTGCTATTGTAATGAACAATATTGTTGGGAATGACGACACATATAATTATTTCTTTGTCTTACTAACTGAAATGTTATTTAATGTAATTAAATAGCTAAAAATACTTTGCACTTTAGTATGCTTAACTTATGGGAAACCAGAATTCAACATAATACTGGAAAATCTTTTTATTTTTCGATTGTTTAATTTTCTCTTATATTCACGCATCGTTCACACTTGTTTATTATTGAAACATCTCCCTCGCCCGGAGCCCTGTACACCAATGTGATGGAAACGCCCGGCGTTCCCAAATTTTATTGGGCTTGATTGTCGGAAGTTCACCCTCAATTTTAGTAACCCTCGTGTAATTGTCAAAGTCATCTCCAAATTTCTTTTACTTTCTCATATCAGTAAGGACTAATATTTACGAAATTGGAGTTACATAATTCAAATAGTACCCAAATATTGTTCTGCTTTATTATGAGACTCTGTGTGACCCACATTATTTACTGTATTAAAAACTCCATTGAAACACCAGGAGATGAGGGTTAAGAGTAAAATAAGTAATAAGCTTAACCTCCTAGTTATCCATTTCTCTGCCTCCATTCTCATCCCTTCCTATTGGCGTTTGTTTGACTAATTTCGAATGCGTGCGCACAGAAATTGAAATAAAACAATGTCGCCTTCGGATTTGTGAATGCTGTCTGCGGTTTCGGTAGCTATCTAAAAATTCGAGGAAAATTCAAAAAGGATGAAAAAGTTTCTATTTTGACTGAAAAAATAAAATATTTGATTTGATATACCACCTATTCTCGTACTGCGATAGCGACCAAATTCCCATACTTTTCAGCGTGTCACTGCTTATGACATAGGTGACGTTTTGCGACAGCAAGGCTCGAAGGAACGGAGCACCCGCCATCAAATATTTTCATTTCACAAGTTGTATTATTAGAATAACAACTTTTTCAGAGTATTCGTATGTAAAGTGTTGTTACATTGCACACATACTACACATTGCTATTGAAGTATTCGTAAAAAAAAAATTTTGTTGGAATATTTCATTTATTGCAACGTTGTACAAGAGTATTTTATTTGATTCTCTTGAGTAGTGTGGGTGCTACTTTTCGGAAACCCATTTTGTGTGTTTTTTCACAATATTTTTACTGCTGCAGCCCACTAGTTTCTAGAACAAACTAGTAATCTATCATCGAAGCAGCCACCTCCAAACAGTGGCAAGTCTGTTTTCGCAATTCCTTTGCATCCGCCGTAGCCGACTCTGATCCCGCTAGCGACGAAGCACTGCTCCCGTGCAGCTGCTGCCGCGGTTTTTCCCTTCAAGAGCCTTGCAAGCTGCGACGAGCATTGATGTAGCCGCGAAAGAATTAGACTGCTCGTTGATACTGCTCGCCTTGGTGGGGATAGGCCATAGGTTGCGAGGTTAGCGCTAATCACACAGGCGTCAACGGTCTGTTGGAGAACCAGATTTGTTTGCCCGGATGTGACGTGATGGGGGCAATGTGGGTCGTGTGGGTACTTGCCATTGTAACTGTCATTTTTTTAAATTTTATTTATTGAACATTTCTTTCAATAGTAGGAAATGCATGGAATTTTCAAAGCTGAGATCTTACATATATTTGCGTTATTTTACGAAGGTCACAGGAAAAGCGTGCTTCAGGAAAAAGACTTAAGCCTATAATTAAGGTAAATAAAGAAAAGAACTAAATTCTCAAGTGGTCTACTAGACCTATAAAAATGGAGAAAACTCGTCTTAGCAGATTTTACTTGCAATATTTTATCATAGTTCCATAAGTGATTTTTTTTCTTTTCCCTTCTTTTAATCAAAAACATTTGGGCCATTTTTAAGACAAAATGGTTTAATGAAAATAAAATTTGCCTATTTTGTTACATAATTTGCAACAAAATACTCATATTTTCGAAAAATTTAACATGACATTATTTATAGATTTGAACATATTTGATTAAGAAAAAATATTTTACACGCTGACACGTAGACCCCAATATTCAAATATTTGTTTAATGTTGCACTTTAAAAGAAACCTAATTGTGCGTGACTTATTATATTAACATAATTATTTCATATAATTATACTTAATTTATTTAATTACCTAAAATACTTAATTGCCTTAATTACACGCAATAATTGCAGAAGATAGACCGAGCAACGATGCGAGGCGAAGAAGCAAAAGGATGCGAAGGTGGCAGAAAGCAATTAAGGCCCCATATGGACACCAATCGATGGCATGGGATCCGCAGCTTTGCGACTATCACTCCAGCTTTTCACTTCCGATGCCATAATCCGAGTCGCTAGTAATGTTTGGGAGCTAATTGCGTGCTAATGAACGTTTTGAGAGAGACAAAGTGTTTTCTCGATATCTTCCCATTTGAGCTGCCACTGAATTCATCAATGATGTCTCGAATCATCTCCAACATTATAATAATCTTCTATCCATAAAATGTGTTACCATACTCACTAGAAGCTCGGGTACGGTAAAGAATAGTAAATAATTATTTCAATTACGATGTATAATCCGGAAGTATAATGTTAATAAAAGATACATTTTAAAATCCTAACGTCTTAAGGGGCTAAAAGACAACAAGTTGTTACTAACTGTACGGTGGCGGAAGCGATGGATGCATTTTTAATTGAAATGTAACAATAAATATCAACATCCACTGCCAATCTGCTGCCTATTATCCCCACAAGACCGTAGATTGATTGATTAATTGGTTACTTGTGATTCCGGAACGTAATCGGCTAAGGTCATTAGTCCCGTAAGTGTAGTGCGTTTTTTTTTGCGCGAGAGGCGACAGAGTTCTTTCTCCACTAAATAGGAGAACTGGCGCCGACCTACCGTCGGCTGGGGGAAGGGGGTTCCGCAACCGGGTATCTCCCAGCAGGGCACCGCCCCAGCCGAGACGAGCTCTAAGCTGTCGACGACGTGTGAGGTAGTATAGTGCATGTAAGTGGGTGTGTAAGGGGTATGATAAAACAAGGAATGAGACGCAAAGAACGCTCGCGATCCGTGGCCCGTTTGCGAAGGTACTGCTCCAGCATCCACCTGGTATTGATCGGAGAAACCACGGAAAACTACCGATCACAACAGCCGAGTGCATGATTCCTCTTCCAGACAAACCCAAGACCTTAGCATTTAAAACATATCCTTATCAAGTAAACAAGGATATCGCGATGTGGGCGCCGTTGCAGGCGGAAATCGCGGCGCCGGCGGCGGCAACCACGGAGGCGATACGAGCGGCGACTGCGCCGGCGCCGTGGACGCCGGCGCCGGCGGCGGCAGCGACTCGGCGGTCGCGACGGGACGGGCGGGCGTCGGTGGCGTGGCAGCGGGCGTCGAGGCTTTCCCCGCGGCGAGGCGACGCGAAGCGAAGCGAAGCCAGGCGAGGCGAGGCGCGAGCGCCCGGGGCTAGGAGCCCAAGGCCCGCGCGACTCGCGCTGTGTCCCGCCGCCGCCGCCGCCGCCGCCGCCGCCGCCGCCGCCGCCGCCGCCGCCGCCGCCTCGTGTTGCAACGCCCGGCCTCGGCCCCGCGCCGCCACCGCCAGCGGGGCCCAAGGCGGCGTCGGAGGCCGCGCCCCAGGGCACCGCCGCCGGCGGAGGCTGCAAGCCGTCGTTGGGGTGGCGTGGGAGGAGACAACAGTCCGCTGATGGCGATGCCTACAGCGCTAGCTTTCCCGAACGGAATCTGGAACGAATTTACCCAATTTGTCTGTTCGTTAGTTTGACTGCTCCAATGATTGTACAAACGTTAAAGAAAGAAATCAATCCCCTGTTATAAAAATATTACTACAAGAAGGGACTTTAAGTAATAACTATGAAAAGGCACTAATAACTTTGACAGTTATTAGTGCCTCAATCACAGTGAAGTGATAAGGTGATGAGGGCTGAAAGGACTTGGATAACGGTGGGAGGAGGCACGTGGCGCGGTGGGAGGTGATTGTGGAAATTTTTAACATCCCCAGTATTCGCCTTATCACAAAGCGAAGCCACGAAATAACCTGGTCAGGATGGGCGGCCGGGGGATCGATCCTGGACCCCCTATTCCCGTCAGCGCGCCACCTTCTGAGCCACTATACCCGGTCTTCGACTGCTACTGCTTGTGTTTTGCTGGCAACATAACTGTGGATTATGTCCGTACACTCAATTCGTTAATGAGTTCGTTTACGTTAGTTTACTTGTAAGTGTCTTCATCACTACCTTTTGCAATGCCATCGTCCTTCATTTGTTTCCCGACATGTCAAACTGGTTCCTTCTTAGAGTCACTCCTCTATAAGTGGATTGGTATGTTCTGAGAGTCAGTCAGAGTGCATATTTTCACTTCATCTGCATAAGAATCGTTGACGGAGGAATTGTTACGGAGTATGCTGTTTGCAGTGTTCTGATTTACAGTTTATTTCTACAGAATCTGTTACTTGAATCTGTTACTCTGCTGTATTTCCTCTAAGCAGAGAAATGTATTTCCGCATTACATTAGAAATAAAATTCCAAGCTATGGAACTTCGAATACACACCATCTAAAACCTTTGGAAACTACACCTTTAAAACAGATCATAAGGGTTAATAAATTGAATAATCTCTTGAATATCGCGCGAATCTAAAACACGAGATCAGAAAATAGCACCTTAGCTCCCAGTCTACTACAGAGTCCCACATTGACGGTAACTCTTCTGCAATGACTGCATCAGGGACCCGCATCATTGAAAGTTGTGTCCGATTCGCGGCCCTGTTTAGTGGAGGTGCCTGAGTTCAGGGAGCAACGTGGTCTACGACATTTCGACAGCGCGCTCGCGGCAGGATGGGCGACGGAGCCCGAGGTGCTCATGCATTGGAGTGGCACATGAGCGCGATGTGACATTTGTCTGATTTCGTCATTCAACTTAGAGCTCACAGAGGTACTTGAGAATATGATTTCATGGGCTTCAAATATCATCCATTGCCTCATATTAGCGAGGCGAGAGGATTTTATATTTTACATGTCATTAAGCATACGTAGTAGATCCTTCGATGGTGAAACTAACTATTCCTTTTCAACTGCTTCGATGAAATAAGGTTAAATACTATTTAATGTGAAGGAATGAAAATAAATGGTCTCTCAACACAACGAACCAATTTTTCATCTCTTCTCAATTCTCATTCAACCAATTGTTTTAATCAACACATTTATGTCGTCAATAACACAGCTAATTGAAGTTATTGGGGATGTATACTGAACATTGTAAAAAAACAGAAAACGCGCTTTAACCTATTTCTTGCTTGCAACTAGCGAGAATGTCTGGAAGCATATATCTAGTGTTCTAAGTACGCAATTACTGTGCATTTGATCTTTCCAAGAATATATGATGTGCTTACAAGTAGATCCTATGAGAGTCAGCTTCTCCGCCCGGAAAAAAACCGTTAACCTTAGAATTATTGTCTTACATAATAGGTAAAAATTGGAAAGGAATAGAAGTCCAATAGTACTAAATGACCTTCATGGCAATCACCACTGCAACAGATCGTGTTTGCTATCGATATATTAAAGGAGATAAAACAAATAGTTTTTCAATTTTGTGGATGACAAAAATAATTATTAATATTCACGCGTCAGTTCATGTTCTTTCATGATTGTTCTATTTGACCCTTTAGTTTAGAACAGACCTTTTTAACTATAGCGGTAATTACATAAAAATACAATAAATATGCATTTAGTGTAAGTTTTTTTATTATTGCTTGGTTATTGAAACCGTTGCAATTATAAAAACCTAATGCTAAATGCATATTTATTGTATTATGTAAATATCGCAATAATTGAAAAGCTCTGTTTTAAACTAAATGGCCAAATAGAACAATCTGTACAAAAATAATTACTTTCCACTTCAACCTGAAGAATTGCGTTCGAATAGATTCCTTTCGACAAGGATCAATAGCTAAATCGTGAATTCATCTTCGTTGAATATTATATATATTCTTGATTTATTATCCACTTTTGACGTGAGAGTTGTCAAATGATTATTTGTCTTCTTTTTTATCTAATATTTAAAGTGTCGTTTCGAATTTAGAAAAATCGTCGAAAAATGTCCAAAATGCTATACGTGCCTTTGAAGAATAAGAGGGCATATCCCATATCTACTTATTAGATAAGTCTCATCTCTCTTATTAAAATATTTCCCTTGAGCCAGAGATACTGAGGAGCCCTCAGGAGCCTCCTCAGTACGAGTGCTAAGAGCCCGCAGGAGCGCCCAGAGAAAACCAGGAGCCTGGGGCAGTTGATACACGAGGGCCCACACATTTCAAACAAAAAAATCCCTCCTCCCCTGTTCATAAACAGAATTCATTTCTCCATGCATCAGAAATAACTTATTGCGTTGAATTTGGATAAATACGTTTTTGGAATCTTTGGAATGAACAAAAATTCGGACCCCCAATTAAGTCGGGCAAGTTGCCCCAGGTGCCTCCCCCATTCTGGTCGCCCCTGGGGTCTATGGCGCTGGGCGGCACGTGGCAGCGGGGAGGGGCAGGGGTGCGTGGGTGGAGCTTCGCTGAGCGCGGCGCGGGGGCGGCCGAGTCCCGAGCGCGGCCCCGACCCGCGGGAGGCACTGGTCTGCGTCACGGCGAGGTCGCGCCGCACGCCCTGTTATTGTTCGGCGGAGGCGGCGCGGGCGCGGCAGGCGGGTCAGTTACGTCAGCGGCGGCGGGGCAGTGGCCGCCGCCGCCGCAAACCCGCGTCACACAGCGTCGCGACGGCCACAGCTGCCGCACGGCGCGTGGCCGCAGTCGCCAACGCCTTTTGCCACCTCCGCCGCCGTTACCATAACCACCACCACCACCACCACCACCACCACCACCACCACCACCGCCACCACCACCACCAACACCAACACCATCACCGCCTCCCACTGTGCCACCACCCCAGCCGCTGTCTCAGCCTGCGCCGCCACTGCCGTCGCCTCCGCATGCCACCACCGCCCCCGCCGCCGCTTCCACCCCCGCCTCCGCCTTCACTTCTCCCGCCACCTCTGCCGCCGCCTCTGTTGCCATCGCCAGCGCCTTCTCCTCCGCCTCCTCTTCCACCGCCGTCGCCGCCTCCGCCTCCGCCATCACCACCCCCACACTCGACTCCGCCGCCGCTACCGCCTTCGCCTCCACCTCCGTCTCCGCCTCTCTCGCCGCCTCCGTCTCGGCCTCCACCTCTGCCTCTGCCTCCATCGCCTCTATCACCACCGCTGCCGCCGCCGCCGCCGGCGCGTGGCCTGGTTGCAGTCGCTCCTTTTGGTCGTGGGGTCGCCGATCTGCTTCGTCTTTATTACCGCGTCGATCGGGTACTTGCCTCTTGTGACCGACGTGATGTGGATGCAGTCGTGTTGGTTCAGAGCTACTGTTTGTGCTTCCTGGATGCCGAGTTTTCTTTTGTTTCTTTTTTAAAGCGCAGTTCTGTCAACCTCTTTACTCCACTTTTTTGTAATGTTGCGGCGTTTTTTTCTCGGTCACATACAATGTTTTCCGCTCATATTTACCAATATATCTCTCTTCCCCTCCCTCCCTCTCTCTTCTTTCCACTCTCCCGCCATCCCCCCTTCTCCCTCTCTCTTTCAAATACACACAGCCAATCATGTACTCCCCCTGTCATAATTGCACATTGTCTCTTTCTCTCGTACTTACATATTCTTCAAGCACTCCCTCTCTCTCGCAATCATTCTCCCTCAATCTCTCTCGATTTTCTCCATTTCTCTCAATCTCTCTCTCAATGTCTCTCAATCTCCCTCAATCTCTCAATCTCTGTCAAACAGTCTCAATCTCTCCCAAACTGTCTCAATCTATCTCAAACTGTCACAATCTCTCTTAAACCTGTCTCAATCTCTCTCAAACTGTCTCAATCTTTCACAATCTCTCTCTCTCTCAATCTCTCCCCAATATCTCTCTCAATCTCTCTCTCAAACTCTCTCAATCTCCCCTCAATCTCTCTCAGTCTCTCTCCCTACACCCCCACCCCACCCACACAACACTCCCAACAAGTGTCCCCGAATCTCTCCCCTCAATGTACTTCCTTTCCCTATCACCCACCTGGCGCAAACGCGACGCAAGAAACTCGCGGAAGCAGCGCGACGGTGGGCGGGCGGACGGACGGACGGACGGACGGACGGACGGACGGATGGGTGGGCGGGCGAACGAACGGACGGACGGACGGGCGGGGCGGGCGTTCGAGCGGGCGGGGCGGACGGACGGACGGACGGACGGACGGGCGAGCGGACGGACGGACGGGCGGGCGGACGGACGGACGGACGGACGGACAGACGGACGGACGGACGGATGGACGGACGGATGGACGGACGGACGGACGGACGGACGGGCCAGGCGGGCGTTCGAGCGGGCGGGGCGGACGGACGGACGGACGGACGGACGGACGGGCGGGCGGGCGGGCGGACGGACGGGCGGGCGGGCGGACGGACGGACGGACGGACGGACGGACGGACGGGCGGGCGGACGGACAGGCGGGCGGGCGGGCGGGCAGCGCCCCGCGCGGAACGCCGCCGCGCGCGGGCGGAATTTATTCGCGGCGCGCACGTGCGACCGTACGTTTCCGCGCGGCCGCGCCGTCGCGGCGGCGCTCGTAAATACTGCTGGGCGCGCGCCCCGCGGGGATTGAACCGGGCCGCGCCGCGCCGCTTTCCGGGGGAATTCCGCGCGCTCTGGGCGCCTCTGGCGGCCGCGCCCGTCAAACGCGCGCCGCGGAATGCGTCCGCGCGGCCGCTGCTCCGCTCTCGCCACCGGCTCCGGTGGCTCAGGGAATCAATTGGTGTCAGGTCAGTGCTTCCGCCCGTCACTGGCCTATCCTGGGGGAAGCCATGAGGCCCATCCTCTAAAAGGACGTGAGTTTTCGTTTATCTTCCTTTATTTGGCAAAATTGATTTAAATATTTACGATCGGATTATGTTATTATTTAAACAATAATATTGTACAGAATCATATCTACAGTACGTAAATAATATACAATAATGATATAATATACAATATGTAATAACAAATTTGTTTTTTAATTAAGAAAAATCTACGATGGCCCCCTCCAAAATGATCGTCTGGATCTGTCCCTGCGCCCGGGATATCCTATAGGCTTCCACTCACTACGGTGGCAGGATTTTCGACATTGGCTAGATTGCTAGGTCGAATTCACTCGGTCTGGAGAAGAATTCTAGCAACTGGCTGATATGATCGGCACTTTTCCGTGGTTTCTCCGAACAACACGAGACGAATGGCGGAGCAGTACACTAACAAACGGGCTGCGTGTGATCTATCCTTCCTCTTCCTTCTTATATTCTCACCCCTTACTTACACCCACTTACACTTACATGGATTACACTACTAAACATCTAGGAGACCAGTCGGGAGCTTAGAAATTGTCCAGACTGAGGCGGGGCCACGCTGTTGGGAGATACGCGGTTGAGGGAAAAATCCGAAAGCTGACTAGTATGTCAGCGCCGAATCTCGTAGTCCAGTAAGGGAAGATCACCATCACCTCCAGCGATAAAACACTCATCCACTACATTGACGGAAGGGAATATCACCATCACCTCCAGCGATAAAACACTCATCCACTACATTGACGGAAGGGAATATCACCATCACCTCCAGCGATAAAACACTCATCCACTACATTTACGGAAGGGAAGATCACCATCACCTCCAGCGATAAAACACTCATCCACTACATTTACGGAAGGGAATATCACCATCACCTCCAGCGATAAAACACTCATCCACTACATTGACGGAAGGGAAGATCACCATCACCTCCAGCGATAAAAAACTCATCCACTATATTTACGGAAGGGAATATCACCATCACCTCCAGCGATAAAACACTCATCCACTGCATTTACGGAAGGGAATATCGCCATCACCTCCAGCGATAAAACACTCATCCACTACATTGACGGAAGGGAAGATCACCATCACCTCCAGCGATAAAACACTCATCCACTACATTTACGGAAGGGAAGATCACCATCACCTCCAGCGATAAAACACTCATCCACTGCATTTACGGAAGGGAAGATCACCATCACCTCCAGCGATAAAACACTCATCCACTACATTTACGGAAGGGAAGATCACCATCACCTCCAGCGATAAAACACTCATCCACTACATTGACGGAAGGGAATATCACCATCACCTCCAGCGATAAAACACTCATCCACTACATTTACGGAAGGGAATATCACCATCACCTCCAGCGATAAAACACTCATCCACTACATTTACGGAAGGGAATATCACCATCACCTCCAGCGATAAAAAACTCATCCACTATATTTACGGAAGGGAATATCACCATCACCTCCAGCGATAAAACACTCATCCACTACATTTACGGAAGGGAATATCACCATCACCTCCAGCGATAAAACACTCATCCACTACATTGACGGAAGGGAAGATCACCATCACCTCCAGCGATAAAACACTCATACACTACATTTACGGAAGGGAAGATCACCATCACCTCCAGCGATAAAACACTCATCCACTGCATTTACGGATGGGAAGATCACCATCACCTCCAGCGATAAAAAACTCATCCACTATATTTACGGAAGGGAATATCACCATCACCTCCAGCGATAAAACACTCATCCACTACATTTACGGAAGGGAATATCACCATCACCTCCAGCGATAAAACACTCATCCACTACATTTACGGAAGGGAAGATCACCATCACCTCCAGCGATAAAAAACTCATCCACTATATTTACGGAAGGGAATATCACCATCACCTCCAGCGATAAAACACTCATCCACTACATTTACGGATGGGAAGATCACCATCACCTCCAGCGATAAAACACTCATCCACTATATTTACGGAAGGGAAGATCACCATCACCTCCAGCGATAAAACACTCATCCACTACATTTACGGAAGGGAATATCACCATCACCTCCAGCGATAAAACACTCATCCACTACATTTACGGAAGGGAAGATCACCATCACCTCCAGCGATAAAACACTCATCCACTACATTTACGGAAGGGAAGATCACCATCACCTCCAGCGATAAAACACTCATCCACTACATTTACGGAAGGGAATATCACCATCACCTCCAGCGATAAAACACTCATCCACTACATTTACGGAAGGGAAGATCACCATCACCTCCAGCGATAAAACACTCATCCACTACATTTACGGAAGGGAAGATCACCATCACCTCCAGCGATAAAACACTCATCCACTACATTTACGGAAGGGAAGATCACCATCACCTCCAGCGATAAAACACTCATCCACTACATTGACGGAAGGGAAGATCACCATCACCTCCAGCGATAAAACACTCATCCACTACATTTACGGAAGGGAAGATCACCATCACCTCCAGCGATAAAACACTCATCCACTGCATTTACGGAAGGGAAGATCACCATCACCTCCAGCGATAAAACACTCATCCACTACATTTACGGAAGGGAAGATCACCATCACCTCCAGCGATAAAACACTCATCCACTACATTGACGGAAGGGAATATCACCATCACCTCCAGCGATAAAACACTCATCCACTACATTTACGGAAGGGAAGATCACCATCACCTCCAGCGATAAAACACTCATCCACTACATTTACGGAAGGGAAGATCACCATCACCTCCAGCGATAAAACACTCATCCACTACATTTACGGAAGGGAAGATCACCATCACCTCCAGCGATAAAACACTCATCCACTGCATTTACGGAAGGGAAGATCACCATCACCTCCAGCGATAAAACACTCATCCACTACATTTACGGAAGGGAAGATCACCATCACCTCCAGCGATAAAACACTCATCCACTACATTTACGGAAGGGAAGATCACCATCACCTCCAGCGATAAAACACTCATCCACTACATTGACGGGGCTGATGACCATAGAATTTGACGCGCCCGGAATCCTTATCAATGAATCCTTGCTTATTCTAAGGACGCGACATCGACGTCCATGTTTTAAAAATATCGAAGTTTTTGTAGGAACATTGACGTATTAAACATCGATATATTAAATCCGATGTTGTTCCCACATATGTGTTTCCTGTTCGACGAAATTGAATTCTGCTTGTGCGAATATTTAATATTGGACCTTACTAATCAGCTTTCAAATATCGTGATTTAACAATATCGAAGTATCCCATCGTGGGGTTGGTTCGGAGTAGAAGATACGATACAGAAACATGGCACATACGATGCAGTGCTACCGTTAAGGACCGAGATGAAACGACATAGAGAAAAGTTTGTCAAGAGCTTTGTGAAGGTGAACTATTTATAGTTAAAATGATGGGAAGGGATTCTGAACATCAAGAAAACGTGCGCTGATGATCTTCTCCCCCATACGTCACATACAGTTTTTTACTGGTTTTTGACTAAATAAATAAATCTAAATAGAAGTTAATAAGCTGTTCTCTAAAACGCGGTAGAAGAAAATTTTGAATATTTATTTATATACTGATGTCTGCAAAACTTCATTTTTAATAAGAATCGGTATTATGCATCACATAAACTGGATTTTTAGTGTCATGTTGCTCCTGGTTGCCAGGAAGTCGCCCAAATTAACAGATTAATTAGGACAGCCCTGAAACACTACTTTAGTTTCAAATCTACTCAATTTCGCACACTTTTATTTAGAACCCTTATTTTCAGAAACATTAACAACAACAACAAACAAACAAACAAAGTAGAATGCTCTCACAACGGTGGACCGATTTTCACAGAATAAAATTAAAATAAATTCACATATTAAGGATAAAAAAATTATCTGTGTAAAATGGCTGCATAAGTTCATCACATTACAATAGAAATAAAAAAAAAGTAGCTTTCAAAAATATGTTAATACGTCAGTAGCAAGATTAGTCACATAAAGCCCTTCCAATCGCCGTATAAGCGCGCTAATGTGTTCTTAATGCTTCTTACGATCGTCGTGTCACCTCCTTGTCATCAAACCGATGTGTCTCCAGAACAAACAAAAAGAGAAGCACTTTCTCCCAGGCCACCGTGGGCGCGGGCGACCACGCGCGATCGGGAAATCCGTGTGGTCCGGGGGTCCCACTACCTACTGAAAGCCTCGAACTTCATCCGTGACCGGGATTAGCCGGAGCGACACGCAGCCCGGCGAGCGAGCGAGGCGGAGGGTGGGTGGGCGGGCGCATGAGGATGGTGGGCGGACGAGCGAGCGGGCGGAGGAGGCAGGTGGGTGAGTGGGCGGACAGGTGGACGGAGGAGGCAGGTGGGTGGGCAGGTGAGTAGGTGGTCACGCGAGTGGTTGGGCGGGGCGATTGGACGGTCTAGCAGGGCGTTCGTGCGGGCTAGTGGGAAGGGGGGAGGCTGGCAAGTGGACGAGCGGGACGAGCAAGGAGGGTAGAGTGAGGTGGGTGGTGCGCATGGTGCAGGGCGGGGCAGGACGTGTGAGGCGTGGCGAGGCGTGCTAGGCTGGGCTGACGAGCGAGAAGGGGTTAGCGGGCGGGCGGGCGGGCGAGCGGTTGGTAGGGGCGGGAGGGACTGGTGAGGCAGGAGCGGTGGGAGGTGTGGGAGGGGCGAACGGTCAGGTGCGGGCGGGCGGGCGGGCGGGAGGGGCGGGAGGGATGGGAGGGATGGGAGGGACGGGAGGGACGGGAGGGACGGGAGGGACGGGAGGGACGGGAGGGGTGGGACGGGCGGAGAGTCGGAGGGGCGGGAGGGATGGGAGGACGGGGAGGATGGGTGGAGCGGGAGGGGCGGGAAGGGTGGTAGGGACAGGAGGGTTGGGACGGGCGGAGAGTCGGAGGGCCGGGAGGGATAGCTGGGGAGGGAGGGACGGGAAGGGTGGGACTGTTGGAGAGACGGAGGGGCGGGAGGGGCGGTGGGGCGAGCAGGCGGGAAGGCAGAGGCGGCGAGGCCCGGTAATGGCCGAGGCTTGTCGCCGCCGCGGGCCGCCAGTATTAACATTCCGAGGCGAGCAAACACCCACGTCTCCCAGCGCCGGTTCCCAGGCCGCGCGGCACGCGGAGACATTCCTTGGGCGACCGCCGCCCCGCCCTCCCCTCGCCGCCGCCGTTGCCCCGCCCCCGCGCCTATGACTCGCGCCTCGCGATCGCCTACCCGCCCTCCGCTGTTTGCATTACAATGCGCGGGTCCCTCCTGGCCCATAGGGATTTTGCGGTACTCGATTGGTGCAATATTTAGTATCGATATCAACTAAAGAAAACGAAGACACGTCCACTTTATCAAGTCTTCGGATCTATCATTATCAATTCTGCAGTACCGTTACATTCATAATTTTGAAAGTTTGGTATCAATACATTTTACATCGTTTGATTAATTCAGTTTTAAATTCCACGAGAAAAATGCAGACATAGTATACAAAAAAAGGTGAAAACTATATGTATAATTGTTTACAAAAAATATTCAGCGTCAACTTTAGTTCGTTGACACGACAGAATAGGGTTTAGGATTGAAAGCCATAACCAATGATAGGCAGACTATGTGGATCTTTTTACACAAAAGTTGATGCGGAATGGTTTTTCTTTAGCAATGATGAGAGAGAGGAGTCAGCCGTAAGAAGGGGGAGGGGGGCTTGCAAGTAATGGTTATGTTAAGAGTATTGTGAGCAAACTTGTGCTAAGAGAATTTCGATTTAAAAAACGGATGTCGGAGAAAACGTTCGAAAAACATCAAAAGCACCCACTAACATCTTTACAAACTTGGACATTTTCAATACATTGTGAAACCGGATTGTCGGCAATCAAGATACCAGTAACACGCCGAAAGATAATTTCACGTCTTGATGAATGCATGCATTGGAATCAAAGAAATGAGTT
The DNA here is from genome assembly GCA_038098605.1 of Gryllus longicercus. Taxonomy (NCBI): domain Eukaryota; kingdom Metazoa; phylum Arthropoda; class Insecta; order Orthoptera; family Gryllidae; genus Gryllus; species Gryllus longicercus. The sequence goes on from JAZDUA010000163.1 coordinate 2,554,105, forward strand.
CTAAGAGCTTTTGTACAGGAGATAGTATGATCATTACAAAATGAATTTTAGAAACAGTAACTTAATTATTTGTAGGAAAATAGTTGTGTTTCTAACCGTAGTCAGTATGATAAAATGTCTTTTGTTAATACTCTTAAGTTTCTTTATTGATGTCTTTTTCTTTAGAATTACGGTATATATTTTATTACAAGAGTACAGTTCTTGAATTGATATGTAGTGTTCTTGAATTTATTGCGTTGTGTAGGGAGTATAGTCAGGGAAGAAATTATATGTTTACTGTTAATAGTCTTCTTGGTTTTTCGTGAATGAAATAATGCATTCTATTTTTCTGACTGAAGAAGGAGTCAACTGTCTCATCTCTGAAGTGACGAATTACGTATTTCTTACGGGGGAGAATTCTTAATATGTTAATTTATTCCACAAACACATTGAATGCGAATACATCTTTCTTGGCAGGTTAAATTGTTATTAACCAAAATACTCCCCAAATGATCCATATTGTACAATTTTTCGTAGGTACGAGTACTTTGGAATTTATCTGAGAATTTTCAAAGCACGAGTGCTATTTAATAGGACTATTCCACGAGTGAAATTATGTCCAACAGAGTTCCAAAATGCGCCAAATATTAAAAGAAACTGAACTACATGAAAATCAAAAAGGTTCTGGCACTTTTTATTGGACATCGACATAGCGATCGATGTATACCGCCTCCTAAGATGGTTCAGTCTCAGTTTATGATTTTAGGAAGAAGCGGTAAGAAAAATCGGATAGAAAAGGGAATAAACATTTTGAAATACACCGCCCGGATTGGGGCATTTTGCATGTATAGGTAAACACTATTGGTTTTAATTTTGTGAGTTGAATAGTCTTTGTAAACTGCAATGATTGAAATAACTTTCACAGGAGATAAAAATAAACAATTTTGAACTGACATTAGAGTTTCAGTTTTATCCCATTCTTTAAAAATTTGCAGTTTGCCTGTCAAATTTTTGCTCGATAGTATGCATATTTCAACATATCATGGCTTCTAACATCTTTCCTTGCCGCTGACTCATACATCGTGTGATCTTTTTTTATGAATCAAAAGGTCACGTTTTCCAGAGTCAGTTTTCTTCTTAGAGATCCTTTTTTCTTTGACTTCATGTTTACTTACCGCTGACGCATCCGACAAACGTTCTCCATACCTTTATAAAATGCATGAAACCGATATTGTCCAAATGCCCACATTTTCTGAGAGTAAGTAACGATAAGCTAAATTGCAACCGTCATCTGTTTGGAAATAACAAACTACTTTGATGTCTTTTTATAAAAGCTCTTGACTATGTATTATACGTGTTCACTGTATGTGTGTATACAAGTTTTAATAGAGGTATTACAGTCTAACTTTGGGTAAATATTTCTTTTTTAATTATAAACATTCCACTTAATTTGAAAATTTGGTGAATGTAGTTTTAATTTTTTGTTCAAGAATTTGAGTACTTTCTTTTTGTCATCGAAAGTGTATTTTTTATTGTTTAATCTTATTACATTGTATTCAGGATTATGTAAATAAAGGGATATTATTGTGATTTTGATTAGAACCAATAATAATACATTTTCTGTTTAGAAAGTGCATATACAGAGCTATAAAGAGCCTGCCAGATTGTCTGACAGAGTAAATGTCTTTCATTCAACATCATGTAAGTTTTAATTTTGAACATATTTTTGGCTTCATTGTGTCCTAACCATTACTCACTTCCCATCTTGTTCCCTTCAGTCCAAAGGAGCCGCCCTCTTCAGGAACTGTTTCTAATCTGATGAAACATTGATAAGGCTGCGGTGAAGGCTTTGATATCACCGTGAGCGTGTCGTAAAACACTGAGGATACGACTTTGTTGGGTCGTAAAAGAACGTTAAAGAACGGGAATGAAAAGGAAGATGCTGAGAACCGCTGCGTTCTTGAAGTTTCTTCTGATCAGGATGGAATTTTAAACATTTAGAGTCAACGATTGGTTGGTGAAAATGAAAAGACGGCGATGTGAGATCAAAAATATTTTTAAGGTTTGACTGGTGGGTATAAAAAGTTAAGTTTTCAGAAATTCTCAGAAAAGTAAATTTAGATCTACAAAGTGATATTAGTAATTTTTCTTCATAAATGAGTGGTGTGCTTTAACCTTCAAACGTGGACATTCTTATGTACATGGTAGCATAAGCAAAGTACAGAAAATAAAATTAACTTCTTAGAAAGCCTGTATCAGTCTGAACTTACGCCAATATTTTTCTATTGCCTCGCCTTTCAAGGAAGTTCATTCGCGGTAATTGTATTTAAGAAGCGCCTGGAACTGTGAACTATTTTTAATAGAACATTATACTACTTTTTTATTTCTATGAAATTTTTTTTGAATAAATATTCACACATTGTAATAGATCCCGTATCCCTGTGAGGGATACCTCAATTTGCTTCCCTAAAAATGAAATACGTATACTCTAACATAAGTGCTATTGTAGTTGTTAGCCTGCATCAAATTCAAATGGAAGTCTTGACTAGGACTCCCTTCACTCTCCCTGCTTCTTAGTTTACGAAGCGATTAGTAATGCTGGATTCATAAATAATGAAACGTCTCATTCCAAATCTATATCTGTTCGAAGTTTTTGTAATAAATAAAATTTTAATAAAAACTACATAGGAGTATATTAAAAATTTCGGAGGAATTCCGAGAAACGTCTAGGTTTCTTGTTTTAGTAATAGCCGTCTCATCACTGAACGAAAGACGTACAAGCCATGTGTAGAGAAAATAAATGTCAATGTTTAGCGCATAACTAGCGCGTTACAGTATTATTTATGAGCCTGCATTGTCTGCAATGTATTGTCTGTTGCTCAGTGATATAAAGACTACTTTATGAAAGAACACGTAAGGCATTGCAGTAAGTCTCATTGTATTTCTCACTTTTGCCCAACCCATGCATCACAGTATCATATTGTTAATTTGCGCGTGCTGAATGCTATATGATCTGAGGACTTTATGCCTTAATTGCTGATTTTTCGACGGCAGATAGTAATGATTTTATTTTTAGAGAATGAGATCACGTAATTTCGTAACAAAGCAACATTATTTATGTCATATTTTAAGAATTATTTTGAAGTTTGTGAAATTATCTACTAACATCAATGTTGTTTTAATTTTTATCAGGTTTGAGAAATTTATTTTCTTTTCTTGTCCGTTGATTAATGTGTTAGAAACCTAGTACTAGTTTATTAAGGGAATACTAAGCAACTTGGTTCGCCAACGACTCCTTTCGAGGGTGGTATTCGCGCACCATCTGAGAAGTAAATTCCAAAATTTTAGAAGTACATTCTGTTGGTCAGTAAATCACAGATTATTTCTTTTTCAATTTAGAGAGCACATATAAAATTTTGCGTTTCTATAAATACAATATATAGTTTCAAACAAATAGTCTTCACAATTAGAACCACAAAAATATTGAATATAATCACGGTTGGTTTAAAGCATAATCAAATTTAACTCCTGAATAGAACTGAAGAAATGAATACGTGCAATAAACTACATACAACAGCATATGCTACGTGTCATTATTTCTTAATTTGCAATTAGTTTTTTTATATCTTGCATTAACTTGAAGCAGAAATTGCACGAAAACTACTCGTCTTTTTTTTTCAAAAAAATGTTCGTAACCTTTTAAGATATGAATTTTCAGAGTATATTTTTTGTTTAGCACAAAAATCTCTCTTTTCTAATTTGTATTTTCGGGATGTCACCTTATTGCAAATTTCGAAAATGCAGATTCCTCCGGAAATAGGACAAGTGCCAATACTTTTTACCTTTGTTAGACATGAGGAGAAAATTTAAAGCACAAATTTGGAGCCACTTTTTAGAAAATGATTGTTAAATGTTGCGTTTATTAAAAAAAATTAGCGGTAAATACTTATATTTTCTAAACATTGTACGTCACCATATTTCAAGATCTGTTTTTGAAGAACAGATTTTGTTGAGCAAAAAATATCTGTAATATCTGTCTTGAATACTGTAATTGTAGGAAATTGCTGAAAAACATTTGAAGTAAAGAATGTCTTTAATCAGAAATGAGATCTGTGCCAGTATTTTTAAACCATTCGGGGACAAAGTTGAATAAAAAACCATGGAGCCATTTTTGAAAAAAAATTGAAAATGTAACCGAGACCTCAAGTAAAGTACGCCCAAAATTAAAAAAGTCTTTCAAAAGCAGATATCAATTTTGGAGAAATTAGGCTGTAATGTTTTGGTATTATCGTTGTTGGGGACATAAACCACAGACTGGGAGGCGGTTTTGATTGATTGATGGATTAGATTCAGGGCGCATTAACTGCTAAGGACATGAGTCCCGTAAGGGAAGTGCATGTTTCTCTCTCTCTCTCTCTCTCTCTCTCTCTCTCTCTCTCTCTCTCTCTCTCTCTCTCTCTCTCTCTCTCTCTCTCTCGCGGGAGATGGCGAGAAACTTTCCCTGTTGAATGTAGAGAGCCGGTGCCGACCTGTCCGTCCGCGAGCCACTGGTATTTTCTCGTTCTACCAAGGGGATCATGTTCGAATGAAATCATTTTATTTATTTTGGTAAAATTCAAGAAAAGTACACTTAAAACTTCTATTTAAATAAATATTATTTAATTTGGTTATTTTTTATTAAAAGCAGGTTATTGCATCAACGTAATAAAAGTAAACAGCTCATTGGTTGGGGGGTGGGATGGGCTGTCTGTTTACCTACGATGTGCAATTGCCTCACTCCTATATCAGAGAATACATTTTAATATTATCACATTCTTTTCGTCTGATTTTCGTCAATTCTTTCGATATTCTTATGCCAAAACGCAAGAACTGTGTTTCAATGTAATTGTCAAATAAGTGGAAAGGAATACTAATATTATTATATTCTTTGTAGTGGCGATTCCGGAACAAAATAAATCACTCGTGAAAATTGTACCTAACCTCGAAATGTAGGCACTGAACCGTCACTTCCGAGGCACTTTCAGCAGGCTCGTAGTCATCTGGCAAGCGGAAAAATACATTTCGCAAAGCGACGTATTTTTCGGTGATGGTCGACTGTTTTAGAACTTGACAAATCGTCTGTTGACCTAAACCGAGAAGACTGTGCGTTACAAATCCAGTCGTTATTCTGAAAATTGCCACCACCACAGTACATTTCAAGGTTTGAAGTAATTTAACAATTTTACGAAATTATGTGGCACAATTCTTTAAGGCCTGTAAGGAAGTGAAACCCGGGTCCTACAAATCCTGTAGAAGAGTATAAGCAGCTGAAAAAATATTATCGACGTCGATCCTAGGCCTAACAAGAAGAGATGGATTGAAAAGAACATGGGAATTTACAATCTAAACGAAAAATCGTAGCATGAAGTCGTAATTAACAGAAACATGACAGCCAAGATTACGCACAGAATCGTAGCATTTCAGAATAATTCTAAAAAGCATGTATTAAGCATGGGAAACGATCGTATACCTAAGCAAATCTTCTTCTACACACCACAAGGGAAAACAAGCTATGGTTGATCCAAAAATGGAGTGATCAACGAGTCGCAACAGACCAACAGGTCTACTGCCTGAAGGAAAATAAGAAGAGTAATTTCACGAGAAACGCTAGACAAAAAGTCGCGATTCGTCCATTGCCGGCTTTGCACACCCCTGCGCGGCCCGCCGTCTCCGCGTGTTGCCGCCCGGCGGGGTCAAAGGTCACGGCGTGACCCCGCGGTTCCGCCACGCCTCGCGCTGTGTGCTGCTGCCGGCGGGGGCGGCGGCGGGGGCGGAGGTGAGACGGGGTGAGGAGAGTGCAAGGCGGGACAGTCACGTCGGCACCCACAACTGAGAGGTCCGACGCCGACGCCGACGCCAGTAATACCACGTAAATGGAACCCACTTTTCTAGTAACAAAAGGAGCAATGGAGTCAACACGACTATCTCGCCTGCTTCTTGGAGATGTGGGAAACGTTTCTGTTAATGGACTAAAGATTAGAGTTTCTTACATGGTAATAATAAGCTTTCATTTTCTTCTGTTGACATTTTATTAGTACTTTTTAAGTTATTTTACTGCGCATGTAATAAAAAATTCGCGATGTGGAAAAAAGCTTCTATTTTTCCTGTTCTTGCATTTTAATTCGTATTTAAAATTTATGTTCCTAATGTGCTATTTTTTTTATTTCACAGATATTGAATGCAAATTTCTCTGTTCAACATTCAGGTATTACATAATTATTTTCTTACTATGTGCGCAAATGAAAACTAGTGGTGGGCTTCAACACACCTACTTCCCCATATTATATCTAACAATCACGTATTATTGCTTCTTCTATACAACTAACACTTCAACCATCTCTTAAAAACACAAATCTGTAGTATCAGCACTGAAGGTGTAGGACAGTTTCGAAAACAATTGGAACTTAATATTTTTATCGTCCAGATGCGAAAAATGTATTTGCTGTACATGAAATTATTTAAATGATCGGGAGTGAAGGTTACATACACAGACCAAAAGAAGACTTCTTGGCTGCAAGAGATCACATTTTTTCTAAGTTTTATTCATAAAAATATAAAATGGGCTTGTAAGACTCACTCTGAAGATCTCTTGCGAAAGCAAAGTGAAAATATATTGATGTATAAGATCGATGAGAAGTCATATAGTTGTTTACCAAAAATATAAATTATAGCAACTAGCTGAATTCTTTCAAACAGCACACACCATCTTCAAGATACTCAGAGCTTTCAATTTTGGCAGTATGATTTATTACCGAAATCCATTACCGAACTTTAATTTTCTCAAATTCCAATTTAAGCAAAATGAATAGCTGCTTTTAAACATTAGTTTATACGCTTTATTGCGATGAACAAACGTCGTTCAGGATTCAATGCGTTACTGCTGATGGTATCTAGAAGAGTTCTTTTCTCATTTCGCAACAAGGTCAGATCCGAAACAGAACTCGTCGAGATTTATGTTCATCTAAATTACTTTTGATTAATTAAACATATCATACGGGTTTTAGGAACTCCGATCCGGAAATTACTTTAATGGCTATTCTGTGCCCAGTGTAGTAGAGTAACCCGAGAGACGAATATTCTTTCTTAATTTAAAAGCCACTTGATTAACCTCTCGCAGTAATTACCAAACTGATGGTTCCGGCCGTACTTAATTTTTAATCACTCGGTTTTTGTAGTCCTATAACGAATTTCGTATTCCTTCCACGGCGGGCACTCTCGACGCCTGGGCTTTCGCGACCACCTGTTGGCGCGGCGGTTGCGCGTAGTTGCGGCGCTGGCCACTAGAGCGCTCCCCACGCCGCATGCCGCGTGCCGAGGTCTCCGTCGTCGCTGCGTTCCCACAGAGGCGCAGGCGCGGCGCGGGCGGCGGGGTGAGGCGGCGGGGGCGGCGGGGGCGGCGGGGGCGGCGCGGGCTGCCCGCCCGGCGCGGCGCGTGGGCCCCCACCCCCCACGCCGCCCGCGGGCGGTCACGAGGCAGCGCGGACGCCCGCCGACGCCCACCGCCGACGCCGCCGACGCCTCGCTTCCAGTGCCCTCTGCGCCACGACGCCCTTGTCGTTGCGACGGGGTTAGGGTGGCCAAACCATGGAATTCCGGACATCCGAAATATGTTTTAGCACTAATTGTTCACTTTGATGTAACTAAATATATCAAATAAATCGCTCAACAAGGAAATAGTTTATCAAGTAAACAACCAGATAGAAGTTCAAGATAAATATCATTGCACAATTTCTAGTATAGCAAGGTGACCACTTTTTCTGGGGCGAATTACCCTGATCTTTTCTGTTTACCCAGGCTATTTTATGATTTTTCAATGACAAAATTTGTGAAGTATTTCAGGGTCTTTAAATAAAATACTAAATAAAAAACTACTTTTTTTCGATATTATAACTATATTATTGACTGAGCCTTTTTCCCCCTTGTATTCTGGATTCTCTTACTCGTTGTGCTCTCAACATATTTTGAGAAATATAGGTGCACTTCGATGCAAAGAAATATTCTTTGTTTATTTTTTAACTCTCATTTTGCACTGTAAAAAGATAAAAATAACGATATTTGCTTAACAAAGGAATTAATCGCTTGCGTTCTCTTATGTAGCGCATTGTTCTATGATGTAGTTCCGAAGCAGTTCCGAAATGCAGTGCTGAATTGCAACAAAGAATACACATTCAGAATATTTGGCAGAAACAATCAAAAATCTGGTGGGAGAGCAGGACACATGTTGATATTCACATCCCCCTTTTTAAGGACATATGGCTACCCTAGATGGGGTTCATACCCACTGTGTGATCTTCGGATCGTTTTCTCTTGATTTTACGTTGTATCAGGGAGTTCGCTTTAAAAACCGATGAGCACAGACCATTGATGATGGCCGGTCATTGTTGTGAGAGTCTATCACCAATGTATTCAAATGTAGTTCCAATGTAAGGGCACTTGGGTATTTTCTTCCCGCCCTTATGCGGCCCGTTTAAGGTCTCGTGAGTCTGCTGACCCATAGCTCACCACAGACCGAGGAGCCCGCATGCCTGTCAGTGTCTGGTGTAAAGGTCAAAATATGTCCCCATGAGGGATAGTCAAAATCCACATCCCCTGAAGTAAGAAAAAGCACACCCCCACCCCCACACACAAAATCTTATGGGGCTCGCTTATGAAAATTTGTCTCATTCAGTAGACAGAATATTGGCTTCAGAGGAAATTTTTGTCCTCGTGTCTGACGTCGACCCTGAAAGTACCTTGCCAAAGGAGTCATAAGAAAGGATTAGCGTCTGCGAAAATATCCTTCCAGAAATAGCCCAGCTTATCTGGTGGAAAACTTTTACTGCGTATTGCTTTGTGGTAGTCACTAAGGCGCGTGGCCATGCGAATGTCGTCTCGAGCGAGAACAATAACGAGCTCTCCAGTATTTGTCTAAGCGTAAGGCTCTTCATCTCAACGCTGTGTTTACTTTCTACAGATCTTTTCACCATCGTGATGAAATTGGTGTTGATCGTCTGGTGAACAATGCTCCGTTTGCATGAAGGGCGACATGTCAATTTCGAGAACCTCGATTTCGAGAATTTTGAGAACCTCAATTGTGACGGCAATGAAATCGAAATTAAATTCAAATTCAGAACAAATTTATATCTCACGTCAAGTTGAGTATAGTAAAAAAACAGAAAATTTCCGGTGAAGACAATGAATTTTTATCAACTTTTACCACCAATAAAAGTTCCCGTAGATGAATTTTAAAATCTATGTTCCTTGACATCTCCTCTAAGGTATAATTCTAATGATTTCTTTGGTAATTTTGAGAAAAATTGGAAAAGAAAAGTGTATCCTGAAGTACTCAAAATCATGAAATAATTTCCACAACAACAACCACAATAATAATAATAATAATAATAATAATAATAATAATAATAATAATAATAATAATGTTAATACGAATTGGAAATAACATCACCCATACATTTACCATACTTGGAAAGTATCATAATTAAATTTGTGAAAATATGACTGTGCGATGAAAAAGATTTAAAGTATAAGAGTTTTTATCACGTGTAAGAGATGATATTGCACGTACTACAGTGGTCGTAAAATATACATTGCTTGTTGCTTTTCTCATTTTAATAAAAGGTGTATACGTTTTTACAATTTACATTATATTTTGATCTCAATTTATAAATGAAATTGGTCACTTATACGGGATATTTTATTTGTTAATAGTATGATTTATCGAGGAATTGCTAACAAGGAACTGAAACATCAAATACATCTCGTAAAACGGGTTATATTTTCATGTCCACGCATGTTCAGACCTGCACTGACCTCTCTTATACTCCGAAGTAGTGCCTCCTGCGCACCTGCCAAGAAGTTCAGTGACTTGGTGTCAAAGAGAGGATTATCCAAGAAAAAATTTTATTTTCTCTATTGTCCTTGGTGTTTTGGGGGTGTGGCGTCATATCTGTCGCCAGTACAAACGTACTATAGTAGCCATTTGGACAGCCCTGGCGGAAGTGACGCGGGGCTGCACATAGGAATGCGGGTCGTGGGTGCAGGTTTGGAAACCCCGGCGGTCACTGCGGGTGACGCGCTTCCGTCAACCTGCCACAGGCTATATAAGCAGAATCCGACTTGAGAGCGGTCTTCTATTCTTGACTCTTCAGAGGTGAGCGCGTCGGTAGGGCGTCGTGAGGGTTGTGCGCGGCGTTGCATGGTAATGCATAGGCTACCGAGGCGGGGAATCGAAGCCGGCGTGCTACGTCGTGACAGCAGGTGCGGCATACTCATATGTATGTTCGCGTAAGGTACTGGTGCATCACACCGGGGATGGTAATTAATTATCGGGCCAGCGGTGGTGGTAACCAGGGAAAGTTCCTTCTTGTAACGGTTAACTTCAATTGTAAATATTGTATATAGTGTTTTGGTGTTGGAGTATCTTTCTTCTATTAAATGCTAAATATTTACAAGCCGTTCACGTCTGTATTTATTTGCCCCGGCAAAGACGCCACAGACGTAGGAGGAATAGAATGGTGGCAGCGGTTAACGAACTACCATGCACGTAGAATAGTGCCAGCGGTTATCGAATTACCACGCACGTGTAGTGTAAGCAGCGGTTAACGAACTACCACGCACGTAGAATAGTGCCAGCGGTTATCGAACTACCACGTAGGTGTAAAATGGTGGCAGCAGTTTAAGAACTACCACGTAGTACAGCGTAGGTAGCGGTTCAAGTACGCAGTTTATGGTTAGTAAACGACCACGCAGTTGTGTATGTGCGGTGTTTGTCTGTGGTAGGCAGCATCACATGGAAGCACGCCAGGACCGGCAGGTAGAATAATTACGCCAGTAAGGGGCTTCATCCGTCCATGGGTAATTAGTGAGCGTAGGAGGAATAGAATTCTGCGTTTCACGTGCAAGGTTCGGTCGGTAGTGTAGCAACAGCTATAGAAACGAACAAAATACCCTGCAGGTAGGGCGCTTAGCACCAGCGGGACAGTCAGCCAGAACAGCGGATCGGCACGCGGAAGTGAAAGTAAATTTGGCCGCAGGTATCCGCCGGAGAAAGTTTAAATAGTGGGCGAGCGAGCAAAGCTCAGCCAGGGAACAGTTTCGACGTAAATATATTCATAGTGCGCGAAACAAGTAAAACGCGAACGAAAACGTGCGAGTACATCGGCGGGGCGAAAACTTCAAGCAGAAGGACAGGAAGGAAGGAAGGACGGGAAGGAAGGACGAGTTGCAGCCAATCCATCCATCTCATCACGACATCCGCCAGCGCCGAACGTGCACGCATAAGCAGCAGAAGCAGCCACGTGCAAGCAGTGGAAGCGGAGGGTAAGTGTGTTCTTTTGCAACGTAGGGCACTGTTTGAAAGCAATGGCGCATTTACTGAGATTTCGAAAGGAGGGAATGATCCGAATCGCCAGGGATTTAGGAATAGAATTAGATGGATCGGAAACGAATCCGATGTTAAAGAAATTAATAGTAGAGCATGAGGATTATTCCGTTGAATTAACGGAGGAATTGGGGCAACAGCACGAAAGAGATAAGAAGGTAGAAGAGGAGGATAGGAGAATATTAGAAGAAAGGCAATATCAGTTAGAGCTTGCGAGAGTGCAGAATGCCCAGACGGGCGAAACAAATTCGGAGATTCGTTCGGAAGCGCGCTCGGAACACGCGAGAGAATATATTAGAATAGGCCAAATAATTGGTAGGTTTAAAGGAGAGCAGGACGATATCACTTCTTATCTGAGCGCGTTTGAAAGCCAGTGCAGGCAATTGAAAATCTGCGAAGAAGATTGGGTTGTGAATTTGATAGGATTACTTCCGCATAATGTTAACACATGGCTTACCTTAGACGAACAGGAAGAAGCGTTAGATTATGCGGAGCTGAAATTGAAATTATTAGAATTGTACCGGTTTGATGCCGAGAAATTCCGGCAGTTGTTTAGGAAACATAGCAAAAACGGAGCGACTTGGAGCATATTCGCGAGGGAATTGTTAAACTATGCCAGAGAGTGGGTAGCGGGACTTAAAATAAACACATTCGAGGGTTTATTGAATTTGATCGTAGCCGATCAAATGAAGCATAAAGTTCCAGGGGATATGCGCGAACACTTTGTGGATAAATGGGCCGAATTTGCGAATCCGCTTGAGTTCGCGAAAAGATTAGATGCGTACGAGAATGCGCGGCAAGGGTGGAAGAAGCCACAGTTACCATCTTTCCGGCCGGAAAGAACATTCCGGAAAGAACAAGGAAACAACAGGGCACCTGTTGCTCCTCACGTGGCCCCCAAGTCGGCAGGAAGTACTAATGGATTAGAGAAACATAGCGCGAAGAAGGAATTCGAGGCACCTTATGTCCGCAAGTGTTACGAATGTCAGTCAACAACGCACTTGATTAAGAACTGTCCGCGGAAACAGGGCAATCAAGTAAATCACGTATGTGAACCCGAGGCAAGGGAGTTCTTGAGGCAGCACATTGTGACAGGGACCGTGAATGAGCAGCCGACTGAAATCTTGAGAGACACGGGCGCGTCATTTGATCTGGTATCCGCAAATTTAGTCACAGATCGCGATTATACGGGCGAATCGGTCTGGATCAAACAGCCGCTTCATTCAACTGCCATTAATTTGCCGGTGGCGGAAATTCGCCTAAATTCAGAATTAGGTAATGTAATCACTAGGGCCGCTATAGTGCCGAAGGAAAATCAACTTAGTTATTATCTATTAAGTAACAGAACGTATCGACTTCTGCAGGATAGTAAACAGGGCTTTGTAGAAGAACAAACTGTGAACATGGGTATGACGCGCAGTAAGGCTGCGGCAGAAGGCAGAACAAAAGCAGATGATTCGGGGAACTCGCAGGTAAAATTGCCGGAGGCGGAGGGCGACCGGACAGAAAAACCGGGCGAAGACGAGCATGAGCCGTCGGAGGAATTCCCGGAATTCGGTCTATTAGCAGACGGAGAAGAATTAGAATTGGCAGTGCCGATCGCGGAAATGTTGAAGGAAAATACGGAAAAATTCAGCGCGGCGCAGAAGGGAGATGAGAGCGTAAATACTTTGGTTGAAAAGTATAAGGATGTAGGAGCAGAATCGGAAAGAGAAACATATTTTGATAAGAATTCATTATTATTTAAGGAACCAGAACAAATAGGTGAAATTATAGAGGACGGAATAGAGAAATACGCCTTAAAATTAGAACCGGAGGAATTCGATGTAGAGGCAATGCTCGCAGGCACAGAAATGGAGCCGGAAGGAAGTGAAAGGCTGAGAGAACTTGTAATTGAGTTTAGGGACATCTTTTCCGATAGGCCCGGGCTCACTAAAAATGTTCAGATGGACATCGAGTTGCTGGACGAAAATGCAAGGGTGAGGAGCGCTCCGTATCGCACGTCTCATCGCCAAACTAAAATCCTCCAGGAAGAAATCGCGAAAATGCTAAGGGATGGTATCATCGAGCCTTCAGATTCGGATTTCACATCCCCTATGATTTTGGTGGAAGCACCCGGAAAAAAACCCAGGCCATGTATTGACTACCGCAAGTTAAATCAGGTTATTCGTACTGAATATTTTCCGCTTCCGAGTTTAGCCGAGCGAATTGAAACAGTTGCGAGGGCCAAAATCATAACCACAACGGACTTATGTAAAGGATTTTGGCAGATCCAAATGAGCGAGCGCGCACAACGGTATGCCACCTTTACGACGAAATTCGGGTCTTATAAACCCCTCAGGATGCCTTTCGGCATCAAAAATGCACCATATGTTTGCAGTAAGCTTATGGAGGCATTACTGAAAGATTGCGCGGAGTTCGCCGTCCCTTATATGGACGACATTGCAATCTTTAGCGACAACTGGGATGATCACTGCAAACATCTCAGAACCGTATTCCAAAAGTTACGTGAGGCCAATTTACGCGTGCAACCGGCGAAATGTAAGTTCGCTAGGAAATCGGTTACGTTCCTAGGATACGAGATTGGTAGTGGTCTGATGAGACCAAATGAAGCCAAAGTTCAAGTAATAAAAGAATATCCACGGCCTACGACAAAAAAGGAAATCCGTAAATTTATAGGCCTGATATCGTATTATAAACGGTTCATCAGAAATTTCTCGGAGAAATCAGCTGCGCTCACTGATCTATTGAGGGGAACACATAGGCAAGGCAAAATCCGGTGGTCGGAAGGGTGCGAAAACTCGTTTATACAGCTTCGCGACGCACTGTGTCAGGGGGCAGTCACACATGCACCTGATTTTAGTAAGCCATTTTTACTGCAATGTGATGCGGCACTTAGGGGAGCAGCCATTGTGTTATCACAGTTAGATCAGGAAGGAAATGAAAATCCGATTCTTTTTCTCAGTAAGAAATTCTCAGACGGGGAATTAAAATGGAGCACCACGGAGAAAGAGTGTGCTGCTTTAATTTGGGGTTTAGGGAAGTTGCGTTACTATTTAGACGGTAATGTTTTGCTAAAGATAGAAACGGATCATAACCCGTTAGTCTGGTTACAACAGAATGCTGGGAATAATCCTAGATTGCTTAGGTGGTCTTTGGCGATTCAGCATTACAACATTATCATAAGCCATAGGAAAGGGATATTAAACGTAAATGCTGACATTCTCAGTAGGGTGTTTGAAAATGAGCGCCAGACAGTGTCCGAAGTTGCAGAGGGGCACACTGCACCCGGCAATGCCGATACGTGTGCGCCGAAAACACTGGAACACAGTGCAAAACAAATAGTGCAAGAAGAATGATGTATAAGTGAATGTGATGTTTGTTGTGTTGTGTCAAGATTGAGTAAACTTTTCCCAAGAAGCCTTCGGAAGAATAGTTCCAGCAAATATCATGAACTTTTGTATTCATTTATATTCATTCTGGCAAGAAGAAAAACTTTGTACAATCCTTCAAGAGAGAAATGTAAAAATTGTTTATTTGTTTCATTTTAAGTGTATCACTGTATGTGGTTTTAAATGTAAAACAGGATAAATGTTAGTTTATTGTTGTTTTTTTTGTGCTTTTATCAATGTATAGGGTTTTGTGATTCAGTGTGTCAGTTGTGTGTATAGAACTGTATATGATTTTGAATGTTTTGATGTAATGTTTGTGGCTATATTGGTGATATTGTATGTGTCATTTTGGTAGTGAGTGTATTGTACAAAATTAATTTAATTTAAGAATTTGGTTGTAAAAGGGAAAGGAACATAGTATGGTTATTAGAGGTTACCACACCAGGCTGAAAATTCGTAACAATGCATAAGAGGGACCGACCGTACGGCAAGATTTTTAATATTTCAAGTACAATGTACAATGTAGAGTAAAAATATGTCAATGGGGTAGGTTAGTAGGGCATTCTCTGTTTGTTCTTTATCTGTGTAATTAGCCAGGTCAGGCGCAGTTGTATATAATGTGAGCCGATCGGCCTAGGACTTTCACACTTGTGGAATTTTCCTTCTGTGTTGATTGCAACTGCGACGAAAATTCCCGGGGGGGTATAGAGGAGTTTGTGGCGTCATATCTGTCGCCAGTACAAACGTACTATAGTAGCCATTTGGACAGCCCTGGCGGAAGTGACGCGGGGCTGCACATAGGAATGCGGGTCGTGGGTGCAGGTTTGGAAACCCCGGCGGTCACTGCGGGTGACGCGCTTCCGTCAACCTGCCACAGGCTATATAAGCAGAATCCGACTTGAGAGCGGTCTTCTATTCTTGACTCTTCAGAGGTGAGCGCGTCGGTAGGGCGTCGTGAGGGTTGTGCGCGGCGTTGCATGGTAATGCATAGGCTACCGAGGCGGGGAATCGAAGCCGGCGTGCTACGTCGTGACAGCAGGTGCGGCATACTCATATGTATGTTCGCGTAAGGTACTGGTGCATCACACCGGGGATGGTAATTAATTATCGGGCCAGCGGTGGTGGTAACCAGGGAAAGTTCCTTCTTGTAACGGTTAACTTCAATTGTAAATATTGTATATAGTGTTTTGGTGTTGGAGTATCTTTCTTCTATTAAATGCTAAATATTTACAAGCCGTTCACGTCTGTATTTATTTGCCCCGGCAAAGACGCCACAGGGGGCGTTGATTTGTAATGTCAATTTTGCCGCCTCGTAAGTTTGACCATTCTGACAATACTTAATGAAAGAAAAGAAAAAAAACAGTTTTTCACTTATAACTCGAAATCTATGCACTTATAATGGAAGATGTTCAAACACAAATCTAAATTACTCTAAAATCTCTACTAATTTTGTAATTATCCAATAAAAAAGTTTCAATCCTGAGTCAATCGCGTACCTAGGGATCAAATAGCAATACAAAAGGACGATATGTATTGAAAATCATCGGGTTTGAATACCGAAAACGGGAGATTTTCGACACTACTTACATGGCTGGGCCAAATTCATCCAATCTGTAGGAGAATTATAGCAACTGGCTCACTGATTGGTATTATACTCTGGTTTCTCCAATCAATACCAAGAGAATACCGGAGCAATTGATCACACTTTATCTAAAGAGCCACGGACCGCACCCGGATTATTCCTTGTTCCCTCCTCTCCCATTTCTCACACTGGGGTTCCGATTGGGGATATATCTTGATTTGAGAAAACTAACTAGGTCACGTGCACAGCGGCGCCGGATCTGACGTTCCAGCAGAGGGAGGAACATTGCCACCCCCACTCCAACATACGGAACTAATGACCGCAGTAGTTGAAGCGCCCGGAATCAGTATTCACTCACTCACCGCAACCTCCCCTGTCGCGCACAGGTTCGGACAGACCCGCGACAGGCTGTGGCCAAATTGACGGCGATGGCAGTGGAAGCGGCGGAGGAGGAGGGGGGTGTGTGGTGGCGGAGGCGGTGACGATTGCGATGGTGATGGCGATGGAGGTGGCAGAGGCAGTGGGAGTGGCAGTGACAGTGGGAGTGACAGTGACAGTGACAGAAGCAGTGGCAGTGGCAATGGCAGTGGCAGTGACAATGGCAGTGGCAGTGGTAGTAGTAGTGGCAGTGGCAGTGGCAGTGGCAGTGGCAGTGGCAGTGGCAGTGGCAGTGGCAGAGGCGGCGGGGGCAGGGGGCGAGGGTTGCGGGGGTTTGGCGGAGGCGGTGGGGGCGGTGTGGTGGCGGGGGCGGTGGCGTTGCGGAGACAGCGGCGTTGGCGGTAGCGGTGGCGGCGACGGCGACGGCGACGGCGAGCGTGGCGGCGGTGGCGGCGTCGGTGACGGTGGAGGCGGAGGCGGCGGCGGCGGCGGCGGCGGCGGACGCTGCGCGGAATGCCAAGCGGCGTGGCCGGCCATATGGCGCGACGGCGGCGGCGGCGGCGGCGCGGAGCGGAGCGCGGAGCGGCATGCGGGCCGCGCGCGCCGCCGCGTGATACGCGCCGCGCATGCCGAGCGGGTCGCGCGGGGCCGGCAACGCGGCCGCCGAGCCAGATCGCAGGCGAGCGCCAGGGCCCTGAGTGGTTCGGCGGGCCTCACACGACGTGATGAAAAGCATCGCTCAGGAGACTGGTTTTTGACGCGCTTCCATGCAATTGGGGTGTGGGTAACGGAGGCGGATCATTGGCCGTGTGCTTGGCCTGTTTCTTTTCACGTGATTCATTTCTATTAGCGGGAGTATACATCAATTGTGC
Organism: Gryllus longicercus; assembly: GCA_038098605.1. NCBI lineage: Eukaryota > Metazoa > Arthropoda > Insecta > Orthoptera > Gryllidae > Gryllus > Gryllus longicercus. The sequence continues at coordinate 2,571,724 of JAZDUA010000163.1, forward strand.
CATACACAATAAATGTTGAATATTGTAGTTCCAGTTTTAAATTGATTGCTTAAATTGATTTTGTAATGAAAATAATAATGTGAGATTGAAACACAATTGTACGTTATACGATGTTTTGTCATATTCATGACTTTTTTAAGTATTTTTTGTATGTAAACAGAGTAATTTAGTGAGTATTTTAGTTACTACATTTTAGTTACTAAATTTCCAGAATACTGGAGTTCATGTGAACTTGCAATAGAATTCGAATTTTGGAGTTTTGGATATGGAATATTAAAAAATGTAAAATTAATTTCATCCTGGACACATTTTCTTATATAGAATAGACGTAAATAATATTCGACGTTGTAGCAATAACTCCCACTTCTGCGAATTAAACCATACGCTAAACTTCATTCATATGATACACACTATAAGTAGTAGTATGTAACGAAGTGCACCAGCGGAAGCATAAAAGTATCTACACGTATGCGTTTGAACCATTAACGTGTTTAATTGTCGTCAGTTACAACAGGAACTACAAAAGCAACGGACGTTAATTACGCCCGAAGCCTGCCGAGACAATTCGCCGTCCACTTCCATAATCTTGTATCTCCTTCCCCGACGGTTATGCGGCACAATGGCCGCGCCCATCCTGCCGGCCGACGTGTGCGTGTGTCGCTAACAGACTCAAGCACGTAGGTGTCGCCCTCGCTTACGATGAGGCACCGACAAAGAGCTCCGGGTTGCGTCTGGGCGTTGCACTTACACTCACACACAACTACAGTGCGTCTGGAAAGTCACTCCGCACCGAGCCGAATCAGGGTCTCCTATTCAAAATCGTGTTTACGTCGGTAGCAGTCAGATTACTGGGAAACAAGTGAAGTGGACAACACTTCCAGCATCTGTTACGATTGTAATGAGTGAGCAATTTTCGTTTTCAAGCTGCAGGTCGTGTTACGAACATTATTTCAAGCACTGTCACCAAAAAGGTGCCTCTGAGGAGAGATTTTCCTGACGCGCTATACCGCGCTGCACCTTTATTCTTGGCCGCCCCGCCGCAAAAGTCGAACAAGAAGCCACCTCCGTCGACGAGAACGTGCTGCCGCCGCGGTGTGAGCGTCCGGGAAAGGGAAAAATGGAGCGCCGGGACCGCAGTTTGCAATTACGATTAACAGCGGACAAGTTGACGTACAATTAACAAGGAAACCGACTAGTGGAGCAGTTTCGGGGTTGGTCGAAATTCGATTTATCGCGTTTTTAACTGATGGTTTGTGATCATTCACCGGTTGGAACGAAGCCACTTTCTGCTGCAACGTCAACCGGACATTAAAGTTTATGAAAGATTGTAAATCATATAATTGGTCCCATATTACGAAAGACTGTAGATGCATCAATATTACGTCGTTAATATGGTCTTGTTAGGGTTATCTTAATTAAAGTCGTATTTTCAGCGAACTGTTTATTACGGGAGAGGTGTATGTGAACACATCTTTAATTTCGATAAGTGGATCAATTTTACTTCTATACACATTATTTAGTGCTTTCGTGTGTGCTGATTTCTGCGCTTTGAAATATCCATTTAGCGCGAGTACAGTTTTTATTCACATTTGGGGTAACACACGCTTCTTATTAGAATTCCTGGTTAGACTTCTGTGTATCACGAAAATGATGATGGTGGTGATGATAATGATCATGATGATAATAATAATAATAATAATAATAATAATAATAATAATAATAATAATAATAATAATAATAATAATAATTTACTTCTTCCAATTCATTTATAAGCATGTTAATAATAATACAATATACTGATACAATATTATCACATATATATGGCTGTAAGTTCTATATTCTTTTATAGTTTAAATAATATGGAAGAAAATAATGAATTAACAAACACGGATAATAAAGAGAGTGAAATATAACCGCCATAATAGAACATTAGCAATAGCAAATATACATTGAAATAATTTACCTATAGCTGCACGACAAAGAAATAACTTTTGGTGACATCCGCTTCATTTTTTGTTGCAAAATCTGCGCCCTTCATGATCATCGGCTGTCGCCAAACACTCCCTCATTTTTAAGCGTGGAGTTACCGCACGTTCGGTATCGGTGTTCTGATTCTGTATCGGCAGCTGGTCCTTGAGCACGATTGTGCGTATTACAAATCGAAGACCACTAGTTGCGCGAAGCATTGCATCAATCGCTCTCGCACTATATCTGTCACCAAAATTACTCACCAACTTATTGACGGCTGGCCGAGTGGTGGAAAGAGGAAAATTGGTAGTGGAAACTTCCCGCACGTCTGTCGAAACAATGCGAAATGGAGATATTTGATAACGGCAACAGCCACAGAGCAATGAATTTTACGTATTTTATTATTTACATAATTGTTGTTCTTCCTCGCAAATTGTTACCATAAACGATTGAATAATATAGATTTGCAAACTAGTTAGAAATATATAATTTTAACTTTGCGCTCATAATATATCTCATAATCTCACTAATGTTGACTCATTCATACACTTTTCAATGAACTATTAATAAAACGGGCATATAAACACCGCGTAATGGAAGTTGGATGATGTAAATCGGAATAATATATTATTCCGATTTACATCAACTTACAACTTTTCTAATTTAAATACATATATCTATATTTAAGCAACTGCAATTATGGGGCTTATATTGTTACGATTTTTTGATATTGTTACTGCAATGTAATGATTGTGATGAAATACCTGCAAACAAAAAAGAGTCATAATATAATTGATGCAGTGTAATAATTGTAAGACACCTGTTTATAAGTTGTGTCAGAATACCCGGTATAAAAAGTCGAAATAGGCTTATTAATATTATTGTAATTTGCAATATTAATTGTTGCACACGTGCCCCCATCCAACAATAAGTCGTCAACCAACACGCCCCGCGCCCAGCGGCGCGTCGCAGCGCGGAGCCTCGACGTGCCTGTAGCCCCTGCGCGGGCGGCGCGCCCACCCGCCCGCCACGCTCCGGGCGGCAGGCAGGCGCGCGCCGCGCCGGCTCCACACGGAAGCGCGCCCCCCCCCCCTCCGCCCGCGCCGCCCCCGCCGCCCGCGCGCCGCCTCGCGCTCGCCACGCGGCGGCGGCGGCGGCAGCAGGGACGGAGGCGGCGGCGGGGGGCGCCGGGTCGCGCGCCGCGCCGCCACAATAGCACGCGGTCCCACGGCCGCGCCGCGCCGCGCCGGGGCGGTCGGAGTGGAGGGGGAAGCGAGGGCGCGGGCAGAGCGCGCTGGCGTCGGGAGGGGGAAGGAGGGGGAGGAGGGGAGGCCGGCTGGGCGCGCGCCGCCGCGCGCCACTCGTGTGGCGTGCGCTGCGCTGTGCGGTCGTGCCTTGCGAGAGTTGAGAGAGCGAAGGCGGTCTGCGCTGCGCCGCTGCGGTCGGCTCCTGTGTGCGAGTGCGTATCGGCGTGTGGGGAAGTAGGGACGGAGCACGCCCTGTGACCGGACGAGTGTCGCCGCGCGCTGCCTGGCCATGGTGACCGGTGGTGCCAGCGTGACGGCGGTGGCGGCGGCCGGGCCCGGCGCGGCGTCCGCGCCCGCCGGCGGCGGCTGCGTGCCCCCCGGCCCGGACTCTGCGCTGCCGCCCCCGCGCCGCCCCGGAGAGAACCGACGGGTGAGTACCTGATGCTGTGCTGCGCGGTGTTTGTTGTTGTTGGTGTTGCTGCTGCTGCTGCTACGGCTGCTGCTACTCGGGGAATTCCTCTTACCGGGTACATGTTTTTCCACGTGTTCGGCCTCCGATGCGATTCCCGTGTTGAACATTTACCCTTACAACTCACAGTTTTTTAGTTCACGTGAATTTCTGGGGTAGTTCACGTGCGGGTTGGACACCCAAGCTTGGTTACGTTAATAAATATTTTGAATTTATTTTTCTCGGAGTCTGAAAATAAGGTGGCGAAAATTGTATTTCCTGTATTTCGAAAGTTTGGTTTCAGAAATTGTTTCATTTTAAAATAAGTGTGCTTACAATACCACCACCTTAGTAATTTGACTGGAACATTTAGAAATGGATTTTGTGACCAGTTTTTAATGTCGGAGCGAGTGATGTGAGGTGTAGGAAAATAATGTGGTTTAGTATAGTTTTACGAGTTTTGTGTTGAAAACATTAATTTTTGGAAGACCTGTATTCACGCTCAGTAACTATTTCTACAATTTATTGTATTTTGAAATTGCTGCGATAGTAGCACGACGTACATGTTCGCGCATGTCTGGTCTGCGTACGAACTTTAATTCCGGACCAAAAATCAATGTTCAACTACGTGCAATAAGGTTAACGCCATCAAGTGCGTATTCTCAAACGAGCAAGTGCATTCCGCTTTATTTTGATTCCAATTTCGTTGCGCGACTCCCCACTGGTATTTAATTTTTTCCCCCCGTAAACAATCGCCAGCCAGTGCACGGGGTCCCGCAGGCGGCAACAATCTGCGTTCCCAAGCGTGTCCGCTCCACCTGTTAACCTCGGGGGGCGGACCGTGTGGCGTGGCGTGGCGGGCGTTGCGCGCATAGAGAGACGGGAAGTGGGCGGCGCGGCGCGGCGCGGGGCTGGGCGGAGGCGGTGGCGGCCGCCGCCGGGGGCGCATCCGGCGGCGGCGGTCTGATGGGCGCGCACGCGCCGCCTCTCTCGCCGCCACCACCGCCGCCACCGCCGCCGCCGCCGCCACCCGCGCGAGCTGCTTATCGCCGGCGCCGCTTCCGCGCGCTGCCGCTTTCATCTGCGCTCGCCGCCGCCCCCGCCCCCGCGCCCCGGCCACTCCCGGCCGCCCGGCGCCGCCGCCGACGCCCTCGCGCCCGGACGCCTCGCCCCCGACCGACCCCGGGCGGCTTTCTCCCGCGCGCCCGCCTACGCGGCGTCTGAGCAGTGGTGGTGCACATTGCTTTAAAATACGATTATTGACGTTCCTTTGATACGACCGTTTTGCATTCTATGCTTAATACATGTGTAAAAAAGTTATTTTAAAACATTTTTTTTCACCTTACTTACTTCGCATATTTAATGTTATTACTGTCATTTTTTCAAGTTATATAAATAAATTTTGTATTACACAAAATCCGCATTAAAGGGAATTCTAAGGGACAGAAATAATCGGACTTATTGTAAAAGTGTGTGTTACTCGGTTATAAGTATGCGTATTACTGTAATCCCTTGTCGGGAACCACGTTTTGTTCACGAAATTCGAGTTAAGCGAGTTCGTACTAACGAGTGATTACTGTAATACGATATACACACGATCCAACAAAGCAGGAAAGACCTCGTCTTCAACACGCTTTTCATTCGTGATATTTATCGTTCGATGAAACGAAAATGTCTCATTGACGTAAACCGTGTTTGTTTACCATCTCTGTTTACTTGCGTACGGGCACAGGCAATACGTCGATCTCCACGCGACGCGTCACGTATTGAGTCGCAATCAAAAGCATTGTTTCCCAACGGACGCAGGGGTGGATCCAACCGAACATTTTTAACGGGCGCATCGTTGATTTTTATTAAATAAACATATTCGGTACTATATTGTATATTATTTATGTACTGGAGATGAAGCTATACAATATTACTGTTTAAATATTCGCACATAAATTAATATTTATAACAATTGGGCATATAAAATCTCTTGGGAGGGAGGTGGCATGGCCCTCTCCTAGATCCGCCAGTGCCTACGAAAGCTCCACAACGGCTGCTCGGCGTGCCCTCCCGCGCGCGGCTCAGACGCTCCCCCCACCCCCACCCCCCGGCGGTGGCGGCGCCGGCGCCGCCTCCGGCTTTCTCCCGCGGCTACGCCCCGGCGCCGCCTCTCCGCCTCCGCGCCGGCCGCGCCTTGCGGTTCCAGCAGCCCCGCCGCCGCCGCTCTGCCTGACGGCGGTTTTCCTCGGGCAACGAACGCGCCGCCCGCCGGCGCCGCTCCCTCGCACGCGTGCGTGTCCGGCTTTCGTGGCCTCCGCGAATTCGCAGCCGCGCGCTTCCCGGAATCGCCCTACGCCAACTTTTCTTGAACGATGACCTTGCTTCCCCCGCTCTGGCACAATAAACACATGAACGCAAAAGCTCGCAGCGAGCACTGATGACAACACTCCAAACTCATCTTCACTGGCGCGAAATAGAAACTATTTTTTGTTGAAGACGAAAACTTCTATGCGTTGTTTTTTCCAAAATATCTAAACAAATGACCGAAGCAGGGGAAGATCAGTCACCTCGAACTCCTGAGAAAGTTAGAACGCAAATTATAGAGAACGTTGCGAAGGCATGACTGATTGTCCAGAGTGGCTGTATAAAATCTGGTGGCCGATTTCATTACTAATTCTCATTACTGCATGTGAAGGCTTAAATGATGCCTCTAAGCAAAATTCAAAAAACGTTTCGTCAACCTTTCACTGCTAGACGAAGAAAGGAACGTGGCGGTATTTGCGTGGTCAGGCGGAAGAGCTAGTCACGTAGTCTATCGTCGCCACTGAAAATAATTAATTTGAATTGAGTTGTTTACGAAAATTAAATATGTGTCCTCTACATGCGTACTTCATTATCAGAATAAAATCGGAAACTTAAAAACCGAACTTAATTTCAGTGAAAGTACGTGTATTCAACGGAATATATTTTATTCCTGTAGCGTGTGGGCTATTTCGTGCAGAATTTGAAATAATAGTCTAACATGTTTATGTTAATGTTTAATTTGTTAAATTTTTAACACGTTTATTTATTTGCTTTTAAGGACAGGAATAGGATGTGTATTCCCAGACTTGATTAGGAAATTTTGTAGTCATCTGTTTAATAAACTAATATTTTAAATCGCTGATATTTGACTCTTCACCTCCAATGTTATTTCCATGTGATGCACAAATTCTTTGGAAATCGTCATCCCCACTTGGGGGCCGGATGAGTGGATTCCGCCGTGGCCCACGAGCGCGTTCTCGGAAACCCCTCGTCACGGGGCAGCGCCCCCGCCGGGCCGGCCTTCTATCAGTGCATGCTCGTGGGCGTCCGCAATCGCTATCGCCCCCCCCCCCCAGGGGGTCACCCGCGGTCGGCGTGGGGGCGAAGTGCGCGCCCGGCCGGGGGGCGGTGACGGCGACGGCCTCGTGGCGGCGGCAGACAGCCCCGATAACGCCTCCGCGCCGGCCGGCGCCCTGCCGCGTGCCGCGCTATCTCCCCGATAAAAGGCGCCGCCTCGACCGCTTTCATCGCCGGTGCCGCCACCGCCGCCGCCGACGCACGGAATCCCCCCTTCAACCGACTCGCCCCGCACTCCCGCCCAGCACCGGCGTTGCGTGGGTTGCCTACCCACGCAGGCGCCGCCGTCGCGGAGCTTCGCCCATCCGCCGCTGGGCGGCGTTGGCGTGCCGGGGAGCGAGCGGCACGCGCCACCGCGGGCCGGCTCCCGCCACCGGCTTCACGCTTGGGCGGTGACGCGCGTTTTTGTGACACGCGCCGCGCTCGCTCGCTCGCGTCGCCGCCGCGGTGCCGGGTATTACGACACGGCGACGCGGTTACGTGCTTTTTTACTCGCGTCGACGCGATGTGCGCTTATATAAAGCGAGCGCGTGCGGAGAAAAACACGGCCGGCCGGCGAGCTTCAAAGGCAGCGCGTGACCTAGAGCGTCATTTTTTACGGGGTGTGTGCCCTTGTGAGATGATTTCCTTTAATAGTCTCTACGATGCTGTGGTTTCCGTTTAGAAAGAGGAAGCGACATGTTCTGAGCATTTCCACATCTTCGGCAGGTGCATTTTCAAATCGAGGTGACTGAACTGTGCATCTTGTTGTCACGTATCACTCATATACGTCTATTGATTACTTTTATCGGACGATAATGTACGTCAGTCATTGTAGTTATGCCCCTGGTGAATCGTATATCCATCCATGAATCAACAAAATCCACTATTGGTTGTGAAGTATCACTTCAATCGTACTCGTATTACGCTTAGATTCTGTATTTATCCTTGTTTACTATCACTGAATTTTAGACTGAAAACATTACATTATTTTTTGCAACCCCCAATATTTTTAATAGTTTCATATTTTCTTACGTATTATGAATACATACCCTCTTCTAGTGAAATGGTCTCCTGAACTTCATCTCTTTCGCTCCCCCAGAAAACTGTGCACAAGCGTATCGCAGTGTGTCACGTCACACATGGGTGTCCCCAACATCCTCTTCAATATATCCCATATATATATATTTATATATATAATATATATATATATATATATATATATATATATATATATATATATATATATATATATATATATTGGTGGTGTCGGTGGCGCGTCCGTTGGCTCCTCGAGTGCACCTGCTGGCGGCCTGCGACGTCCTCTGGCAGCGGGCGCTGGTGGCGTCGCTCGCGAGCTGGTGCAAAAAGCGCGGTATCGGGACGCAAAGCGCGAGGGCGAAGTTTTTCCCGCCGCGCGCCGCCATTAGAGCGAGATCAATCACGCGCCGTCCGACACCGCTCCGCGCCGAACCTCCTCGCCCCGCCCCGCTCCGCCCCGCCCCGCCCTGCCCTGCCCTGCCCTGCCCCGCCCTGCCCCGCCTCGCCCCGCGCCGAGCAAGCCGCTCGCCTCTAATTAGCGGTGAGGCGATAGTCGTTCGAGATATCGAGGGGAAGGAGGTGGATTTCGTTCGCGGACGAGGCGCCGCCTCCTGAAACCCTGCGCGGTGCCTCCGGGCTGGGAGGTGCGGGTGGCCGGAACTTTCGCGTGTCGTTGTTCGCTGCGTTTGGCCAACGCTTTCTTATGTTGCATACTCCTCCAAATTTGCTTTCCGGATTAGATACGAGTTCTACCTGGGGGGTGCAGAATACGTTTGTAGAAACGCCGATACTTGCTGAAACGCTCGAATAGTTTCACTGATCATTATTTATATTCTTTATCATCCAATCTTTCGAAGTTCCATGCTAGGCGATCTGTATCGCTTTTCCGCGATGGGCGATGCAACAACGGAGGAATGAGCTACAAAGGAAGCTGTATGACCTCGGGAGTGCGCCGTCTGCTCATCTTGGGTTTCGTTTCGAAACGCAAATGGCCAATTTCGTGCCAGACTGTGCGATCAGTTACCGCGCGGGATGGGAGCACTTTGGTAATGACCACGCGAATCACCGACGCGGCGGCCCGTGTGGTCATATCCATGCTGGATTTGACGAATTGTGCCGCGAATCTGTTTTGTCAGTAGCGAGTCACGAGCGTCTTTTGAATCCCTGCATCACAACACGCTCGTCTCCTGCGCTTGATGGATTGTTAGTGATTCCGGACGCGTCAACTGCTAAAGATCATTATTCCCGTAAGTGTAATGCGGGCTTTTTCCTCGTGAGGTCGTTGTGGACTTCTCAGCTAGCTGTCGAGATCCGGCGCCGACCTACCGACCGCTAGCGAGGTATCTCCCGCCATCGGGGCACCGCCGCAGTCGGGACAAGTTCTAAGCTCCCGACTGGTCTCCTGGCATGTGTGGTAGTGTAGTGAATGTTAATAAAAGTGTGTGTACGGGGTGAAGATACGACAAGAAAGGGGAGGGAAATATCGATCTCGGTCCGCGGCCCGTTTGTTAGCGTACTGCTCCGTCATTCGCCTGGTGTTGATATCAGAAACCACGGGAATCTACCGACCACAAGGGCCTGCCACTTGAATTCTCCTTCTGAAGTAATGATTACTTGGTAAGCAAGCCGAGAGGTGGAGAACTAGCGCTCTCGTCACTGCGCTAAGTGTCGCTTCTTCCTTTCACGTGGCCGCCGCCGCCACGTGATCTGCAGTCCTCCTTTGCTTTTGCCGCCGCCGCTGCCGCCGAGAGAGGCGCGGTCTCATCTTGCCTCGTCGCCGCCTCCGCCGCCACACGTGTGTTTTGCGTTCTACGCGCAAATCCCGCTGTAAATTACGCGCGGCATAAAAACGTTAAGCAATTTACGGTGCTGGTGCTCGGGAACGCCGCAGTCTCAACGGCTGCCGTCCTCCCCTCTGCCGCCCTCCCCTCTGCCGTCTTCACCGCTGCCGTCTTCACCGCTGCCGTCTTCACCGCTGCCGACTTCACCGCTGCCGACTTCACCGCTGCCGACTTCACCGCTGCCGACTTCACCGCTGCCGACTTCACCGCTGCCGACTTCACCGCTGCCGACTTCACCGCTGTCGACTTCACCGCTGCCGACTTCACCGCTGCCGACTTCACCGCCGCCGTCTTCACCGCCGCCACCCTTCCCCCCGCCGTCCGCCCCACCGGCGCCCCAGCCGGAGACGCAGGCGTAATTAGGCGTACGTGATCCCTCGAGTGCGGCGTCCGCGACCCCAGCCTTCGACGCGCAAGCCCCCTCCTCCCTCTTCCTCTGATGCGGCGATACCGACGGAATATATGGGCTCTTGCGAACGCAGGGTCATGGGTATTAAGTCATTCTCACTGCGATGCCGCCGACTGGTTGGGCGAGTGTGCACTTGCTTGCGAGTGCAATTCTAAGGTTTCTACAAGGGAAAGTCGTATACTTTGTCGTTAGAGTTAGTGCTGGGCGTGTAACAAAACGAACAGGATGTTTAATTATTGTGGTAGGTGTAAGATTCTAAGCCAATGGGAAAATACGTTCAGTAGGATTATTTCCAAGTACACTGATATAAAACTGGTTTATTCAGAAATATTGTAACGGTTCTTTCAATTATTTTTTCTTCAACTGATATTTTCTGACCCTTGTTTTCCCATTCGTGTTTTCCTTGAGATATTCATATTTCAATGTCCAACAAGTTGTGAATATTCTGTATAAATTACAGATATTACGAAACAACAGTAATTTGGCTAATCCCACTATACGTACTTTCGAACTATCAACGAACAAGTACGAGCTCAAGGTGCGCACACGTGTATTGCGGAAAGTATGTCACGTAGCGTGGCGGGAGGCGCGACAGGTTGTGGCGCGGGTCCCCTTGCGAGTGTCGACCTTGCCGCGCGAAGTGGCAAGCTGGGGAGGGGGGGAGGAGCGTGCGGTCGCGTGGCTGCCGCGTGCCGCCCACGCCGTCGACGCGACCTCGCCGCCGCTCCCACCCTCGCTCGCTCGCCCGCTTGCTCGCGGCTGCCGTGGCCTCCGCATCCGCGAGCGTCGCTACTCGTGACGGATGCGCGAAGGACGCCCCGCGCCCGCGGCCGAGTGGGCTGCGCCTATCGCGCCGAGTGGGCTGCGCAGAGGGCGGGCGAGCCGCGACCCGGTTCGGTTATCGCGTGGTCGACCGGGGGAATCGTAATGCAATCGCGGACGATGAGTCGGTCCCACCCAATCAAGTTGCTGTATTTTTAAAGCGGATGTTGTTCAGCGGATAGGAGAGTAAATTTAATCATCTAACACGATGGACGTCGCCACCATATGGTGGGTGGAGGCGCCTCGTCTACCTGAGTATTTTTTATATAAGAGGTATATTGGAGAGGGTTCCTAAGTAATATATACCTTTTTTATTTAGTCTCCCTACAATATTTTGGTGCTAGTGGCGCCCATCTGTATTCGCTCAACAGATTTAGCTAGCAAAATTGAACTGGTGCATAACGTATTTACTCCATTTCGTAACGATGACATATAACTCGGATGAATCCTCCGTTCCAATCTTGAGCTCTCATTCTCTTTAAAGCCCATCTCGAAGTCTGAGGATGTTGGGCAGCGGTATTCTCCAACGTTCTTCGTCATGCTCCCATATCAGATATCATCAGCGCCCCGACGTCCTGCTTAACAACCTGCCATCCTTAGCGCATCCGCGCAACCGCGAGCACTGCCATCATCAGCAATAATCCGTCGGAGATTGCTGCTTTCGGGTCGGCGCGGCGGCCGCCCGCGGCGGCGCGTACAGTCGTGTACAGTCGTGTGTAGTCGTTGGCGGGGCCGCGCGAATAGCCGTCCGTGGACGCGTCCGGTGCCACGGGCGGGTCGTCTAACGTGGTTTCGAGGCCCCCGGCAGCCCCGTCGTCGCCGCCGCCACACCACGGCACTTTGCGTCCCGCGTAACAACTTCCTCGCGGGCGCAGACGGCCCGTCGGCCTGACGAAGACGGATGCCGGTCGCGGAACGCGCCGACGGCTCGTTCATCTTGCACGCGCCGGCGTCGTCATCGTCGTAGCTGCCGCCGCCACCGCCGCCACGCTCCGCGTTTGTGTGCGCGCGCCCGCCACGCCCCCCTCCTCCTCCTCGTTTCCCTCGTCAGCCGTGCACCCGCGCGCGAGAGAGAGCAAAAACGGCGCTGGCTTCAAATTGAATCGGAGGAGAGGGCCCCCGTGGGTTTTCTGGGCGCGCTGATCATTTCAGCGGAGAGCGTAATGAAATTAACGAGGCTGCGCGGGGTCAACAGCCAGCCAAGTGCGGCGAGGCCGTGGGAAGACGGCCGCTGGGGGTAGCGGCGCACTTCAGCTCGCGCGATTTCGCGATGATGTACGCGAACAGTTCACGACAATGTGGGTGCTCAGTTTCAGACCGTTTCACGTTACTTTTAATTGATACTGAAGTAAACACAGTGTTTTTAAGACGACTCCACACATTCGGTATTCGACAAGTAGTGGGTGTGTGCTCGCCAAATCTCGAACAGTGTGGATGAGTTGCTTGCTATTTGCCTAGAGACTAACATTCGGTGCTCGCCCCATCCACCACGTGACGGTCTCTTGGAAACATCAAAGGAAGGAGACATTGCCGAGCACATCAGCTGATCGAGGTTGAAAAAGGAGTTGCTCGCTACTCGCCGAACACCGAATGTTTAGAGCCGCCTTTAGATTAATTATGTGAGTGTTTCACGTTCTAGTGTAGACACGAAGTGGATGATCTGTATTCCCAGATCTCCGATTTGTAACATTATATTCGAATATTTCAAAATCACGCTTAGAGACGGAATGCACAAAAAAAAGATACAAAATTATAAGAAACTATCCTGAGCGTAAGATGCTTAAAACTAATCGAGGTGTAATGTAGTAACTTCCAGATATTACAGCTATTTCATCACTGGGAAGCTCCCGAGGCCCCATCTGGCGCGTAAATCCTGTTACGTCTCCTGTCTGGTGTTATCGCCGCCCCCTTCCGAGCCGAGGCGACGCCACACGCCGAAAATAATTACGCGTACGTCCTCCGCCCCGCCTCCTCTTTTCTCATGTTCCTCCGCCCACTTTCCCTCTGCTGCCCACCCGCTTCCCTTTCCACATCCACTTGACTCCCTTTGGTCGCCCGGCTTCCCCGCTTCTGCCTGCCCGCTCAGCGGACACCCACGTCCTCACACCCTTTAGTCGCCCAGTTCCCCGTTACTCTCTGTACACCCAGCACTCCTTTTCCAGCTTTCCCTCTTTCCGCCCTTTGGACGCCCAGCTCCCCCACCCTGCTTGCTCATCCATCCCACATTCGCGCCCTTTTCCATTCCTCCCCCTTCCCTTTGGTCGCTACTGCTTGCTCCCTCATCCGACATCCACGCCCTTTTCCGCCCCTCCCATTGGCCGCCGGCTCCCCGCTGACCCCCCCCCCCCTCCTCCAACACCCACCGCCAGCAGCCGCAGCCTCCGCACAAGCCCCTCAACGGAAGGGATCGCCGCTTCTCGCAATTAACGCGGGTGATAAATTATGAATAACGATTCCCGGCACGTAGCCGCGGCTCGACGCGTCCCGTCGACCGGCCGGCCGGCGGACGGCGCGCCTCCGCGCTCCCTCACCGCCCCTTTTCTCCTCGCGGCGGCGGCGGAGGCCAGCCCGGCGCCTTCCCGGGAAAACGCTCCTAATGGGGAATGTTGCCCAGGCGACACGTGCACTTTATGGCTTCAGCTCGCGCGGGCCGAGCTTAATTGAGAAAACGCGCGTGGGCCGTGGCGCTATGTAGGGAAGCGGCGACCGCGATAGGTTTGGAGGCTGGGATGGATCGGGTCGAAAAAGGATGACAGCTTGTCGTGATTTGGGTGTTTCATGGAGTTCAGTCGACACGTGGCTTGTGTTTTCATTTTATACCTTAAATGTAAAGGGAGGGCGCGACGGGTTCGTACATCAAGCACGAATTTCAGGAAGATTCGGTGTTCCAAGTATGGAATGAAAAAGAAGCTAGAGGTAGCCACGTATAAATGGGTGAGGTGATGTATTTCTATTCCGACCAAAAGTGACTCTTTAAGGACTGTATTTAGCGAATGGTCATTACGTGAACAGCGCCCCCCTTTTTTTATTCTTCTCCGATCTATAACATCTTTATAAGCGCATACCGAGTACTTCATAATATCTGTGGTTAGCCAAGCCACAAGTGTCGATTCAGTAATAATCTATCGCCCGAATAATATTCGGTTTGGTGAATCGATATTAATGCAAACATTAAAGTAGAATTCAAAAATAAGCTGCTAGCCCGCAATTTTTTCTGTTCATTCTTTTCTTTTTCCACATCAACCGCAGGGCTATCTATCGAGCTTCCAAACCAAAGCCCAATGTATCGATGTTGAATCGATAGTGAATCGATATTAATGCAAACATTAGAATTCAAAAATAAACTGCTAGCCCGCAATTTTTTCCGTTCATTCTTTTCTTTTTCCACATCAACCGCAGGGCTATCTATCGAGCTTCCAAACCAAAGCCCAATATATCGATGTTGAATCGATAGTGAATCGATATTAATGCAAAGAGTTCAAAAATAAGCTGCTAGCCCGCAATTTTTTCTGTTCATTCTTTTTTCCCCACATCAACCGCATGGCTATCTATCGAGCTTCCAAACCAATGCCCGATATAGCGCGCAGGCTTTCCCGCGCCGGCCTGCCGGCTGGCGGGCGGTTGGTGGGTGGGCGTCCACGTGCGGGGGCGGTGGGCGTGCGAGGGCGGGGCGGGCGCCGGCGGCTGCGAGTGGCGGCAGCGGCCTCGCACGCCCACGCGCGCTATCGGCTGACGCAGGCGCCGCCGGCGGCGGCGGCGGCGTATCGGCAGCCACTTGCACGGGCGGGTGGGCGGTTGACTCAGGCCGCCGCCGCCGCCGCCACCTGCTGAGCGGATTGCGTTTCCGCGTGTGCCTCCACGCGCCGCGCAGTGGGCCGAGTGGCTGTAACATCTCGCTGAACAGAGGCTTACCACCAACCATTTACAGAAAAAAAACAACACAAAATATTACACAAGAGTACTATTGAAAGACATCACTACAAATAATGAATATGATAAAAATCCATCCATCCAAGATCCATCTCATTTTCGTTCATTTTTTCCGGAGTTTCTTTAACTAGTTCTCTTACGACACATCCGAAAACAAATTTTCCCATTAATTTTTTATTTACTCCAAGTGGAGTACTTTTGTAAAGATTACTTCATTACTAAATATTTCATACCGTTTCTACAATGGCAACTGTTCCGTGGCCATTAAAACATTCAAATATTTTATCGATATATGGCTTTTATTCGTTGAATTTATATCAGTTCTACCGTACGCCAAGTCGTGAATTGTGCACGTTTTATCATATTATAAACATCTCTTTTGAAGTGTTTTACTTCAAATACCGCATTTCTCACTTTCTTACTTATTTTTCTTTCTTTAAAATGCCGTGAAAGCAGTTAGCCTTCAGTGGCGTTGATTGTAGGAATGCGCTCCGTTCCTTTCCTTTCTTTGGGCCGCTCGAAGCGGTGTGCGGAGGGGCGTTATCGCCCGGGCGAATTCCGTCGCCGGCGCCCGTCGTGACGTGTGTTCGTGTGACGCGCGTTCGCTCCGGCGGCGGAGCGGCTCGGTCGCGCGATCACGCGTGCGTGTGTGTGTGTGTGTGTGTGTGTGTGTAGGATGTTTACGAGTCGCTCGGGTCGCCGACGGTCGTGACCGCCGCGCCCGACACGTACGGCGCTCCGCGGAACGTGACCGAATCGTGAGAGGTGGCTGTGTGTGAGACCGGCCTCTGTGAGTGGAGGTTAGGATTACGAGTACTGGCGACTTGGCGGGAACGCTCTGTGACCCCGATGTGTTCCACACCACTCATTGTTCACTTAGCCAGTTTCAAATCACGGTGTCACGACTTATTATGACGTAACATTCGACTTCTCTTCTTTATGTTCAGTTTAATAGCAATTTCAAGTTTTGAACAGATTGTTTGTACGTAGTTATTTTCATTAATAGTTTTGTTTTATCGGTATCTAATGCGATATCTGTGTAATATTGAAAGATCACTACAAGAACAAGAACAGACTGCTTTGACAACTAATGCTGGCAATGTACATGTAGTTTATTCCCCTGCACTGAATTCGTCAATGGATTCATTTACTTACACCACTTCTAAGTGGTTTCAGCACTATCTCTTGCAGAATACTTTCTCTATTATTGAATCGTGCCTTATCACGCGTGACTACAATTCAGATAAAATAATCTAGCGTTAAATAAACAATGAAGAATTATAGATTCTCCGAAGCACAGATTGAATTGCTATTTATTTGACTGCACATTTTTTGTAATTTACTGCCCTACGTTTAGTTCAACAGCTGACGTGTCATAAATGGCAGTTGAGCAGGTGACACTTAAATATCAATGTACGAGCGGCGAACCCTCTCATTATCGTCTAGAAAATGAAAAACCTTTTAGCATAAAAATTCACTATATTAAGAACATTGTACTGTAATTGGCGCGTATGTGGCAGATTTCAGAAGCCATTATTGCTGTTAACTCCCCTCCCCTCTCTCCGCTTACGTGATCCAACCGCAAACGCGAACCTGTATTAAGATATTCCTCACGCGAATTAATATAAAGGACGTGCGAAAAATGGGGTACGAGGCGCGAGTTAAAACTGGGCACCGCCCGAGCCGGTCTGCCCACAGTTGCCCGCGGCATCGGTAGCCACATCAGCAGCAACACCAGCAGCCGCAAGCGAGCGTATCACGGGATCGTGGTGCAATTTCGCACCTCGCTCCCGTTTCAACTTTTTGTGCGCATCTTCCCACAACAGCGCTCCTCTCTCTCCTCGATTTTGTCTCTAACGGGCGACTCTTCTGTTCTTCTTGCAGAGCAACAAGCCCATCATGGAGAAGCGACGGCGAGCCCGCATCAACAACTGCCTAAACGAGCTCAAGTCGCTCATCCTGGACGCCATGAAGAAAGACGTGAGTAGACTGGATTGCATCTCTCCCACCGCTCAGTGCCCCCCACTCCGCCTTCCCCCTTCCCCCCCGGCACGGTAACCGACTTCTAATTAACAATCTTCCGCCGAGCGTCGCTGCCGTCGTCTCGCGTCGCGCCGCCTCTCCCGCTCTCCGATCTTGTTTTGTTTCGAGGCGTAATAAAGGACGGCATTAACTAAGTTACGGTGAATATCAAACACGCTTTAGCAGGCAGAAATTAGGGTCTTAAGTGCGTAAATTACGTAAGAATAATCATTTCGAGGCGGGTCGTGGAGCCGGCGGTGCGCCTGTGATCCCGAAACGCTCGTTACGAGACGCGGGAGGGAGAGAGAGAGAAGGGACGCTCTGTGACGCCAGGCGGCCGAGGTCGCCCGGCGGCCGTCGCTGCCCGAGCTTCGCCCCGCGCTGCGTCTCTCAGGGTGGCGACGCGGCTTAACAAGGTGTCGGCCGCCGCCATCAGCATAAAGGGGGGGCCCTGTTGCCGCCTAATCAGGCCCGCTCATTGGCTCCGACGTGCCGACGCCATATTTAATTCGGAATTATTAATTTACGCTCGAGCGCGTCGCCGAGTGCGCCCGCGGGCGGTGTGGGGCGTTCGCTGTGCAGCTGGGCCTGTCGCTCTACAGCGCTTCTCATGGGTTTCTTCGGAATTTGATAGCGGGCCGTGGTTTCGGGTTGGGCTTGGTCGATTCGTGGACGTGCTGCCGTTGATTGGATAGGTTCGATCCCGCATGCGATAATATAACACAGATAAAATGTTGACCTAAATTATAGGAGAACCTATTACATTTAGCTTAGAGTATTTTGGTTGTCGCTTTGCGACCCGTTTCTGAATCTAAAGTGGGTCGCAATTTATATTTCATCGAAATCTTAGCTTTGTGCCTCATACACCTTAATGCTATACTCCTTGATTTATCATTTTCATCGAATTATAGTAAAAAAACAACAAGAAACAAAATTTGTGAGCGTTGTTAACAACTCTCCGAGCTGAGAACACAAGCCATAAAATCCCTCGCTTGCTCGACAGAGGTGTAGTTTCGTCGGCTCTCAAACCGCTTTCCGTGAGCCTCGCTAATATTCAAAATCCCAGGGTACTCCGTGTAGGACCGCCCGCCAAGGCAGTCTCTCGCCACCGATGTCTTTTGGCTTGTTTATCGCAGTATCGCTTTCCTGCGATCACCCCATGTTTTGGCGTGGGCTTTTTTTACGGGCAGTAAAACCCGGCGCCGCGGGCGGTTTCGACGTCGGAGGCGAGCGAGCTCGAGGTGTTTCGCTGCGGGTGGCTGCAGCCGCAGGGATCCGGGTTCGCGGTAATGCCTGCCCCCCCCCCTGCGTTCCATGGGGGCCCCGCGAAGCACGACGCGGTAGCGATAAAGCCAATGGTTTTTGCTTTTTGGAACAACCTGTTTATCCCCTCATCCGTGGTGGAGGTGCGATCTGGACCACCAAGGGACTTCACCGTGTTCGGTGCCCATGTTTTTCCACTCGGTTATGCGGAGGGGTTCGTGTTTTCACACCTGCCGCGTGGCGGGTCCTTTGCTTTATCTCGTTTCGGAGTGTACTCCCAAAGGCGGCGCTCCCGTTTTCGTGCGTCGATCTTGCCAGCAGCCGCCAGCTTTATGCGACGGGATAAAAATCTTTTCGCGGACTTTTTTTTTTATTCGAGTCTTTATTTTTAATCTTTTGGGGCGCGCTTCCGAAATTGGCGAGCGGCTGCGGCGGGGCCCGCGAGTCACGTCGCGGCGCAACCGGTTGCCCCAGAGCCGCGAGCGGCGGCCGGCGTCGCCGCAGTGGGGCAGGGAGCGGCGGCGGGGCCGGGCGTCGAAGCCCGGACCGGTCGGGCGGGCCCGGCACAGCGCCGTGTGTGTGTGCGGGCGGGCGGGCGCGTAACGTGATAATGAGCGGCGAGGCGCCGCGCTCGGCCGCTGGGGTTTTTGCCTCGCGGTCTGATTGAAATTCCGAGCCGGCGCGCGGTAACAGGTGCTTAGCGCAGATTAAAATTAGATGAGCGCCCATTACTGCAAACAGAATGATATTTCATGTCGCCCAGACCTGTGGTTTGCGCCGGACCTGTTACGTCTCAAGCCGATCTGTATGTTAATGGGCGCGCGTTCGCTCTCTCGAGGCGTCTGCCAATGAGATGGGAGCGTTCGGTGGATTTGGGCCGGTGGGGTTTCGTGCCTACTTTCGGAATCCGATCCTTGGCCATTAGCACCTTTCCTTTCTGCTGAGATCGCTCTAATTTGTTTTCTGAATATTGGGATACGACTTGATTGTAGCTACTTAACTTGTAGAAGTGGGTCGTTGCCAGTCTTGATACTTAAATTTTCCTTTGGGTAATAAATTATGAATCAGAACATCTGCTTCGTAAGTTTCGTAAATTTAAGAATCGCTAATTTAGATTTTCAAGAACCTCACATTCAGTTACAAATTATGGGGATCTCAGATATCGTTCCTTGATGTGAAATATTTTCAGAGGATTTAGAATTGGGCTTGAATATACTAAAGAAATGTTTTTCTCTCTTCTGCAGCCGGCTCGCCATTCCAAGCTGGAGAAAGCTGACATTCTGGAGATGACCGTGAAGCACTTGGAGACGCTGCAGCGCCAGCAGGCCGCCATGTCCGCGGCCACCGACCCTGCCGTCGTCAACAAGTTCCGCGCGGGCTTCAGCGAGTGCGCGGGCGAAGTCGGCCGCTTCCCGGGGCTGGAGTCCGCGGTGCGGCGCCGCCTGCTGCAGCACCTCGCCAACTGCCTGAACGGCAGCACGGCGTCCGCCCCCGAAACCACCGCCGCCGCCGCTGCCCCCGCCTCCACCCCCGCGTCGCCCGCCGCCGGCGGCACGCCCGCCGCCGCCACCGCCGTCCAGGTGCACATCCTGCAGCCCGGGTCCGCGGCCGGGGCGCTTCCAGCCATCGCCGCCGGCCCCAACGGCGGCATCTTCCTCGCCACCAACGGCGGCCCCAGCCTGCAGCTGGTGCCCACCCGCCTGCCCAACGGCGACATCGCACTGGTGCTTCCGTCGGCCAACGGGACGTTCCGCCAGTCGGCGTCCGCCACGGCGCAGTCGTCCCCGTCCACCTCCCCGGTCCCGTCGTCGTCCTCGTCCACCTCCTCCTCGTCCCCGCTGCCGCTGCTCATCCCCGTGCCGCAGCGGACGGCGTCCACCGCCTCCGCGTCGTCCACCTCGTCGGGCTCCTCCACCTCGTCGGCGTCGCCGGTGGCCTTCGACCGGCTGTCGGTGGCGTCGCCCCCGGCGCCCAACGTCAGGCCGCCCTCCGCCGCCCTCGCGCCCGCCCACGCGCCGTCGCCCGCGGCGTCCCCGTCGGTGCGCGACGCCGCCACGTCGCCGACGGCCGGCGGGCCCGTCTTCCAGAGCCGGCCGCCCAGCCGCGCGGCCAGGACCCCCGTCGCCCTACGAGGTGCCCGCGCGGCCCTACAGCCCGCCCATGCAGCGGCCGCTGTCGCTCGTCATGCGGAAGACAGTGGACGCTTGCAGCGACGAAGAGAAGCCCTGGCGACCGTGGTGAACCCCGCCGCTCCTTCTGGTGACTCGGCAAGAAGGCTACAAAGACAATCTTCTACCGGGCCAACCTTTAGCCAAAAAGTTGGCTGTACACAGACTGATTTTTTTTTGTATAAGGCGTACTGTGTACTCTTAGCAATATGTACAGTTAATTATAGAATTTTATCAACTAAATATAGTACTGTTTATATCTTTCTGTATTTTACAAGTATCGAACTTTCCTTTTGAATGTACCAATTGTCGTGTGGAGGAGGTATCCTCAGTAGAACCGGCACGTGAGGACTCACATGCAAATAGTTTTACACTCGGCTGCACAAAGTGTTGGACGACGACGGCGGCGGTGGAGGCGGCGGAGTTTTCCGGTCCGCCGCGCTGCACGGCGTAGAGTACAGTGGCGCGCGCGCTCTTGTCAGATCGCGATGACGAGTTACTCCGTCACGCCGTCACGGACGAGCGCGCGTGACCGGCGACTTCATCCCGCGACGTGATTGATTAAAGTCACGAGCGGCCGCTCGCACGCCCGGCTGCAGCCTCCGCCGAGGCCGCGTTGGTCGCTCCGCCTCCGCCTCCGCCTCCTCCGCCGCCGCCGCGGCGGCGTCCTTAATTCGCTGACGTGAAAAGGCCGCGCCCCACCAGCGCCCGCCCGGGCCCTCCGAGCGGCTAGGATTCAATCAACATTCCCTCTCCCGCCGCATTGTTTTGTCAGTCGCACGCCGCGTGCGTCGGGCGGCGCGGGCGGACGCCCCCGTCCCCGAGTAGACGGCGGCGAAGGACGAGACGAGACGAGACGGGACGGGCTCTTCCAAGCTCCTCCAGGCTCCTGCCGCGTCATCGCGACTAATCACCCCCCTCTAATTACCCCAGTGACTGATAGAATGCGCTGCCTCCGCCGGCCCCGGCTCTCGCTTTGTGGCGCTGGCCTTTTCACTGGAGGCCCGGCTATTCATCGCCCGGTCCGCAATTTGCCTGCTTTGACTAATCATCCCGTGGATTGTCCGGCCGACGGCGGCGGCCCCCGCCGCGGGGCCGTAAGCAAACCATAATAGGAATATTTTTGATACAAAAGGATATACACAAAAGTATATTTGGGAGGAGAGAGAAACCTTGTTATTTTCCGTACATGCGCCGTAATTCAGCATCAAATTACTTGTATGGTCATGCGGCGAGTGGAATTGGAAAAGACATATCTTTTGCTTTTTGTGAGTCGACGGCGAAAGCTGGCCGAGGCTGTCGCCACGTGCCTGAACGTGCTGTGGGAGCAGCACTGAATCCGAGAGCTCCCCGGCGCCCCTTGTACAGTAGTTGATAGGAAATCGGCAACAATTGTAGTAGCCTCAGCAACTGCGATGGCTCCGCAAGAGCCATGTGTAAGTGCCTTAACAACAAAATCCCAAATGTCTTCCATGTTACTGTAAAAAGTTGAATTTTGTTTATAGGGTGCACGAGCAGAAATGTTATAATTTGTTATTTATATAGAAATACATTTAAAGAATGACTGATTAAAAAGCACATTTTATTAGAGATCTTGCATTGTTTTCATTTACCCCGCTTTCCCCCTCCTCTCTCCCCTCCTTGCATCCGGCCTCGTGACGCGCTCCGCGGCAAAGTCGATTACAGGCAGGATGTGAACGCTGGAAGCACTGAAACGCGAAAAAAGTCGGGGGGTTCAAGGTTGGGAGGGGGGAATCGTTTTCCACTCGGGAGAAAGAGGGGGGGGGGGCGTGTTCCGCAGCCAGCACAGACGCAGCGTGACGCGCTGTGTGCGTGGAGTTCCATTGTTCGGCGGCGGCTACCGCTTCCGTTATTATGCATGGGTGGGAACATTCCACGTCTGAATATATGGCTTAAGCTCCGAAACACCTCTCGACAGGCAGCGCGTGAAGGGCTAACTGGCCTTGAAACGCTTGATTAAAGTTACTTATCAATTACTTCTAACAGTAATGAGTACCTATTTGTAAGAAGCATTCAAGTTGCTCTCAAATTGTTTAGTTCGAGACTACGGTCATTTTTCAAATTAGAAGCTTTTATGAGCATGTTTATTACAGTCAGGTTTCCAATACAGAAATATCTGGACGTAAAAATTCATAATTATAAATTTGGGGCAGATGTACGATTTGTGGGAATGAATATTAAAGTTGGTTCACTTGTATAAAAGTTGGGTTATGTGAATGTTGGAGGAAACTCCTGCTAAAGGAAAAGTTCTGAAAAATCGGAATTATTCGTGCAAACTTTTGAGCGATCCTGAACGTTGGTGTTCTTTGTTTTGTGGGTGCTATAGGTGCCTGCTAAAATTCATTCAAAAGCGGTTGTGAAACTCTATAGCAATAGGATTTGTAATGAGAAAAAATATAAACCTAAACATTTTATAATGTTCAAATTGTTATTGAGAAAAAAATAACGTTAATACTAACTGCAAAGTAGTGAAACGTTCTATCTTCAGTAAAAAAATTATTAAATGCATTTATTTTTACTAATAGGCTAGTGATATTGCTTGTTATTGCCTTCGATACGAAGCCCGAAGTACACTGCTTAATTTACCTGAATAGAGAGAGAGGATCGTTGTCATGAGGGAAATAGTATGAAAACAGTTGTATGATTCTATTGTACATGTTCTGTTATGAAGGGAAATATGAAAAAAGTTAAGTTAATAACTAGTTTATTAGTAAATAGTAAATCTGAATCATTAATATTAGGTAAAAAAATTGTATGACTACGAGCGTTAACTGGATCTAATGATCTCGGGTGACAAAATGCCCTCCGACCTTTGACACTTTTTGTCGTCGTTCGATCATTAGAGACAAAACACCCTTAGCGCATAAATCATTACTATAATATTTACAAATTGTAAATAAAGTCCCTTTTTGTTACACACTCCGTTTCATTCATTTGGATTTTCAGAACCAAATTCATTTTACGATTATTCCAACTTCGCTTAGAGCCCCAGACCTCTTTCAGCAGAGGTTTCTCTGGTCATCCACAAACATCCTTTTCTCCCGCATACTCGAGGGTGTGGGCATCGCCGTTGTTCTTGATGGGAAATTAATCGCGGCCGAAAAGGTATCAAACCTTATCCGTAGGAAGGGCGCTTGCTGGAGGAGCCTTAACAATAGGCGGGTCTTTTTGATCGGAGCGAGCGGGGCCGCGGGAGGCGTGGGTCCTGGGTTCGACCTCGGGCCACCCGCACGGGCGGCGCCGCCGCCGCCGCCGCGTGCCGCCGGCTGCGCCTTATTTGGGCGTCGCGACGCCCCTCGGTCGCCGCGGCGCGCGCCTCTGCCGCTGGCCCGCGCACGCCGATGCTCAGCCTCCGCGCAGTGGACGCGGCGAGCAAAAGGACGCGCGAATCGGGATAAAGTGCAAATTGTTCAAAATAAATTTCAAAAAAACAAATTTTTTAAATAAGTTCAAATAATATTTCAAAGTTTCAAATAAATTTCAAAAAAAGAAACGCGCAAAGGTTCATCTCAAATAAATCCACACGTTGACGTAATTAAATGATGAAATAATTGAAGCTATCTCCGTCAAATTAATTGATTTATTTAGAGAGTCTTCTTTCGCCGGCTTTGCTGTCATCATGAGTCTACAAATATAAATAAAATACAAAAGAAAATACAAGATAATTAAGATACAATATGGGATATTAATATAAATATTAGATATATTTTAAAATTATAATAATTACAAGCAATAGCAACTGAATTACAAATAATGAAATTACAATTGTGTTTAAAATAATAATAATAATAATAATAATAATAATAATAATAATAATAATAATAATAATAATAATAATAATAATAAAAATGAAATTACAAAATGAGATGCCGATTAAGTTGAGCCTCTATGTGTGACTAAAGTCGGGAGAACATGCGCCCGACATAACCCCCCTTCATACTTATTATCTTATTATTTTGTATTTAATTTGTATTTTATTTTTACTTTATATATCCTTGTAGACTGATGTTGATGGCAAAGTCTTCGAAAGTCGGCCATCTAAATAAATCCATTGATTTGATGGAGATGACTTCTATTATTTCATCATTTAATTACGTCAAAAACTCCCCGCCAGCATTTTAACAAATACACGAACTTCAAATTGATTTCTTAAGACGAATGCTTCCGCGACCAGAGTCTAGCTAATGCTTTTCATTGTCCGAGTGACGCCGTGTCGATGGCTGTAATACCGACGTTTTGACCGTTTTGTCGTGGCCTTCCTCAGGGTTGATCTCACCAGCCCTGCCTTTTTCAAGTGGATGTTTTAAAATCGTTTATTGACCTCACATAAGAACTTTTATTACAATCTGATACCCGACTTGCATCTAAAAGTTTTGCTCTTTAGGACAAAATTATTTCCCAAAGCTTCGCGTAATTCACTTTTTCCTAAGGATATATTCCATCCTCTGTAACTTGTAATGTAAACCAAATTAAAATATTTAAATAATGACTTGCCATCACCTGTGCTTTTGCATTTCAACATTCTCGGTTTTTTCACAATATTGAGAAAAAAATATCATGAATTCTCCAAAGAAAGAAGATTTTTTGTCAAAACCGATCGTTGCTATCTGTATTCTTATATCAACTATAATACTAATATTGATCTAAAGGTAGGAATACTACCTATGGTAAATACCCTGATCTAAGTACTAAGCTTCAGAGTAGACATGGATACGTTGCCAATATGATCGGCCCTTTAGTTCCCTTCGGAGAGTGAAAACGTTATTTAAAATTCAGTATCAAACATTAACGATTGAATTAGGTCACCGTTGGTCACATATTACAATTTTTACCTGTCCTTCACAGCCTAGACAAGTTAGCAGCCAGATTTATAGTGGTCTGTGATTACAGAGAAATCATTAGTCCAATCAGAATTACAAAATTGGTGGTGTATGGTGTAGGGTAAGGCCTACAGTATTGCCTACATGAATATAGTACGTATGATTATTTTTTTAACTAGGAGAAGTTTTCTGAAATTATTGACAGTGATAAATTTTGATTCAATAACTCAAATTGAACTCAATATTATTCAGTTCACAAGTAAATGCGGCATAACTTGACATTTTGTAACCTACCGTCTGTACCTTGTTCACTCCAATGAAACAACAAAACATGTTGTTTTAACTAAAATTTTTTGGAAGTACTAGGATTTAAAACACTTTTTACTTTACACACCCACTCCCCACATCGAAAAAAATACTAGTGCAACTCCTAACTTGTCGGCGTATGACCGTCCAGACTGCCATCGCAGGCACTGCGCCGTTACGCCGCCGCCAGGGTCTCCCCGGCGCTCCGCCTCCGCCGCCGAACAATGGGATCGACGAAGGCTTCATTAACAACACGGCCAAATACGGCCCCGGCACCGCGGACGCCCCGGCTCCAGGCGGGGCGTGGCCGGGGTGCGCGCGCCGACCCGCGAGACCCCTGCCCGTAAGAAACAAGAGCCAGCCGCCCAGCCGTCCCCTGCGGCGCGGAAAGCCAACACGCCAGCCCAGCCGTCCCCGCCGCCCCACCGCCCCTGGTGCTCCTGATGCCCCCGCCGCCCCCGTCGCCCCCGCCGCCCCGCCGCCCAGCCGCCCTGCCGCCCCGCTGCCCTGCCGCGCCGCCGCCCCCGCCGTCCCCGCCGCCCCGCCGCCCCGCCGCCCCCGCCGCCCCCGCCACCCCCGCCGCTCCCGCCGCCCCCGCCGCCCCCGCCGCCCCCGCCGCCCCTCCGTGTTGCTACCGCTCCTACGTCTCCACCACCTTCGACTCCCTCGCCACTCCTGCTGATCTCGTTGTCCCTCGCCGTCCCTGCCGCCCCCGGTCACCTCCTTCGCCCCCGATTATCCCACCGTCCCTCGCCCTCTCCGCTCTCGTTGCCCCCGCCGCCTCTGCGGCTCCCGCCGCCTCTACCATCCCCGCCGTCTCCGTCGTCCAAGCCTCCCCCGTTGCCACCACCCAACTCCGCCCCCGGCCGCTTTCGACCCCTACGTCCCCACCACTCCCGGCCGACCTCGCCCACGCCACCCCGGTCACCTTCACCGTCCCCCAAGCCCCCGCCTCCCAAGCCGGCCCCGCCATTCTCACCACCTCCGCCGTCCCAGCCCCGCATGCTACTGCCGCCATCCATCTCGACCGCCACCGCCCATTCGATGTCGACAACCACCACCCCTACAGACCACGCCCCCGCCTCCCTGATCGCCTTCACCGGTCCCAATGACCCCGCTGTTCCCACCGCCTCCCTCGCCCCCCCCTTCCCGCTACCGCTGCTACCCATTTCTACTGCCGCCCCCTTCGACCCCGACGACCCCCCCTCACACACCCCGCCTCCTCCTCCGTCGCTGGGGAAGATAAGAGGCGTTCCCGTACTTGCAACGCCCCGAGGTGAAGGGCATACATTACACGAAGCGGCCGCCTCCACGACAACGCGGATAAGGGCGCCAGTGTCAAAACAGGTGGTGCAACTGGCGACTGTGTGTGTTCGCAGCCTGCCTCCAAGTGCCGTAGGATGGTTTCGCCATATGGCGAGGAAGGAGGCAGGCAGAAAGTATGTCATTAATCATACGCGTGTTGGTATTGCCTTTCTCCGCTTGTGGGGTTCTGTATTGTTCTGTATTTTAGTTGGTGTATATTGCGCTGTAAAATGTACATAGTAGTCGAAGGCATCAAGAGAGTTGTTTCAAAATGACATCCACGTTTCTTACTTTGGCTCATCTTGTCTCGTCGATCTATTATCATACATATATTATATGTATATTACATTATGTTTGTGCATCGCGAATATTTAAGCAAGTTTTTCTCCGAAAAGAAAGATGTGATAATATTAGCATGAATTACAATTATAATTACTGCTTGAACCTTCAATTATTCATATGAATTTTCCACTAACTCTTACATGTTCTTGTTAAAACAGATATTGGGAGCTATGAAAAAAAAGAGAAAAAGAATTCGATTGTGATTTTGTTTTGACTCAAAAACGTTTCTAGATACACACATCAATAACAAACATTTTTTCTTAAATATAACTTCGTTATTGTGATGATTATTTTTGAAACAGGAAGTGGAGATGATGTATTTTTGGCTCATGATCACCTCAGATGTTGGGAAACCGGAGAACTCAGAATCCACCTTGGCTACTAAAATAGGACGGCCAGTCCAGTGAGGCGCCTGAGTTGAAACGTAATGTTTTGTAACGTTTGAAACGTAATGTTTTTTGCTTTCTCGTAAAGGAGTAACTATAGTAGTATAGAGAAAGGTAAATAATTCTGGGGCGAAAAGTGGCTTTTTTCGACAGACAAGCTTATTTCGGTGCACCCAGATACCGTGAAAACGGATCTTTCTGGCTCGTATATGAGCAATTCCAGAATTAACTGCCACTTAGAGGGTCAAAAAAAAATTATTTTTTTTCAAGTGGCACACCTCTGGAAAGCTATTTCCCGTGTTCAGGAGACCCTAAAAAACTAAGAAAAAATAGGGTGCCATTGAAACAAGCAGGGTGACACCTCCAAAAATGGAAAAATTTAAAATTACCTTTTAAAATTTAAAAAAATAATTGAAATTGAGTTTGAAGTGTTCGATTTCAGTATGATATTGTTATTTAAGCTATAAAAATTTAAAGGGATCTTCGAAAAGTTAAAAAAAATTTTGGCGCCAGGCTATTTAGGCGCCAGAAATTATAAGTGCTACGTCTAAAAAATGATTAGTGGGTAAATTTTATTTGATGTTTCTAAATGGTGCTTGAATTTATTTCCATCTTTACACCTAAATATTTTAGAGCCCAAATTCTTCAGCGTCTGTATACTTCGGCGCCCAAACAGTATCGCTACAAACTAATTTCATTTGTCAAAAAATATTGATATAATTTTTTTTAAAGTTCGAGATATTAAATTTTGATCTCAATAAAATTTGTAAATAATTATTTTAAAAAATAAATGATTATAACATACTTTTTTCAACTTTTAATTTTTAATAGTTAAACAAAATTCAACTTTGTTGTTTTTAAACTATTCAGCATATAACAATAAAAGGATTATAATATGCTCAATAAAGAACAACAATTAATTAAGAATGATTCAGGTGAAATAAAGTTTCATTCATTCGCTTCAATATCCGACTGTTTGCGACACGATGCGGCGGCTGTCTGGGCTTTATTACAACCGGTCTTTCAAAAAATTCGTGAATTAAAACCCGGGTTACAAAAAATTCACTTCCAAAGTGACGGCCCAACTACCCAGTACAAAAACAAAAAAAAAACTTTTTTCTGTTTAACTACTTCTGTAAAACTTCTGAATTGACTTCAAAAGAGGAAGCAGAAATTCCCTTTTCTGTGTCGGAAAGTGATTTGGTAGTTGTAATTTATGACAAAATGTGGTATCCTGGTCGAGTAGATGAAGTTTCTGGAAATACACTCACAGTATCGTTTTTATCTCGAAAAAGAAAACTGTTTTCATGGCCTGCAGTTCCAGACATACATAAATTATTCGTGTCACAAATTCTGTGTAAAATCGATCCTCCTCAACATGTGTCATCAAAAAATACCGACAAAAATCTGCTTCGCATGACGGCTGAGCAAGTCAATTATGTTAATAACGCGGCAGAAAAATGCGTAATTTATGAATGAATTTAAATTCTTGTTTATGATTGATTGTCGATTATTATTTAGAATATCATAATCCGTTAATATATACTATAATTTTGTTACAGGCTGAATAGTCTAAAAATAAAAATGCTGAATTAAAAGTTGAAAAAAGTATGTTACATTTATTTATTTTTTAAAATAATTATTTACAAATTTTATTGAGATTTAAAGATTAAATTTAATATCTCGAACTTTAAAAAAAATATATCAATATTTTTTGACAAATGAAATTAGTTTATAGCGATACTGTTTGGGCGCCGAAGTATACAGACGCTGAAGAATTTGGGCTCTAAAATATTTAGGTGTAAAGATGGAAATAAATTCAAGCACCATTTAGAAACATCAAATAAAATTTACCCACTAATCATTTTTTAGACGTAGCACTTATAATTTCTGGCGCCTAAATAGTCTGGCGCCAAAATTTTTTTAACTTTTCGAAGATCCCTTTAAATTTTTATAGCTTAAATAACAATATCATACTGAAATCGAACACTTCAAACTCGATTTCAATTATTTTTTTAAATTTTAAAAGGTAATTTTAAATTTTTCCATTTTTGGAGGTGTCACCCTGCTTGTTTCAATGGCACCCTATTTTTTCTTAGTTTTTTAGGGTCTCCTGAACACGGGAAATAGCTTTCCAGAGGTGTGCCACTTGAAAAAAAAAATAATTTTTTTTGACCCTCTAAGTGGCAGTTAATTCTGGAATTGCTCATATACGAAATGAATTACTTTCTCTAATACGATGTGTAGTCCACGTACGTAGTGTTCCTGATACCGAAAAATCGATTGACAGCAGAACATCTGTTTGTCTTTAAAGAACGTTAGCGGCCAAACCTTAAGAAATATTTTCAATGAAATTGATTTTCCCGGGTTGTTCGTAATGGCGTCGCTGCCACTTGAATCTGACACAGATTTTTTATTTTTTTAAATGAAGCCTCAACCTTTTTAAAAATTCTCTCCAGTTTCTTCTCTCGGATGGCGCAAAATGCATTTAAACTAGCGTAAATCACATTTTCGTGAACTCAATGAATTTTTTAAAGTTATAGAGAAGAAAAGAGTTGCTGGCTCGTAATGTTACCTGTGACATGTTCACAGTTGAAGTATTTATTTTAAGTCGTTCAAATATCAGGATTATGAAGAATCAAACCTTCATTTAATAGGTTAATGTTTTTGTGGGGAGAATGTTCTCGTTATAAATTATGTTCCATAATTTATTAGTCTGTTTTTAGTATTTATTTTAGTATTGAATTTATTTGTTTTTAAGTTCAATTCAAGCCTACGTATTACAACTACGTTAACGTACATTCAAGTTTACGTTTTGCATAGTTGGACGTAGTTGTTCTTAGTATTTCAGAACAGGTCATATCTTTCATTTTATTTTTAAAATCTAAGATCTCTATACAATATTTTTTCATTGCAATTTTTTTTACTCGAGGGCATGCAAAATTTCTATGCAGATTTAATTTATTCAAAAACAAATTGCATATCTCATTGGCATTGCTGTTATATGTACATCTGTTCAATTTGCCACAAGAGACATCCATCCAGAGACTGTATTTTGGTATATTTGTGAATAAATATTTAAGTTGTTCAGTATTAAGGGGACAATTAAGAACTTCAATAAATTGTGCTGTGTGATCAGATCAAGCAAATCAATGAAAATGAGGAGTAGTTATTGATTTCAATATGTGTAATACCGTGTTCTATGGTTGAGCTGAAATGGGTCATAAATCGATGGTCATAATGCTGCACCACGGAGACTGAAAAGTTTTAGATCATTTAGTTCCTTACAGTTAGCATTGATAGTCAGATTTCTTAGAATAGTAAGCCCACCGTTGTGCTTTCTTAGATGTTTTAATAGCAGTTCTTCAAATTGAAGTAGAAAGTCACTTGGATTAGAATTAGGGTATCATTAGATGACAATCATTTGTATGCTTCCTATTGTATGTACATTTCGGTCCACTTGGTCTTACTGATGATTATCTGGTCTTCATGATTATCATGTCTTTTGAAATTTTCAGGAACTATTATAAACACAAGAACAATAATTTGTTCTTGTGTTTATAATAGAATAAAGTAATTGTAATAAAGACATGATAATCATGAAGACCAGATAATCATCATTAAGACCAAGTGGACCGATCAGGAATTCCAAATATTCATGAAGATAATGTACTTAGAAATTACTTAGCGCATTTGCCTATAATTCCCATTCCATATCTCGAGACGGACTCGGAAGTATTAGGGAAGAGCTGCCGCAATTGACGAGAACAATACTACGCTATTTTTTGCAGCAAAAACGTCGATTTAAGTTGAAACTCTGCTGGTATGGAAAATTCATATCATCGACGTCGGTGACTGTCAACCATACAATTTCCAATAGACCACCAAAGGATCAGGGAAAGTTTGATTTCTGTGTAAAGTAAAGCTACACAAAACTCGAGGTGCTACAGCACATACTTTCTCGCATTATTTCTAAATTTGCAATTTCCGGAAATTCAGAGAATTCAACGAAAATGACATACGTACCATTCCCTTTAGCCTCCCTTCTATCCGCGGGAGAAATTTTTTAGCGGTTAATGAGAAAATATTTTTTTATTTATTCCTTGAATTTCAAGCACAAATTAAGCGGAAATTTCTCGTTTCTTCAGAAAATTGTACATGACCTCTTTTAAAGAGCTGATTTTTTACATCAAGGGCAAAAATCTCTATCTTACATTTTGTCGTTTTGAAATGTTACCATTTTGCAATTTTCGAAATTACAAAGTGTTTGCCGAAAATGAGCTAGCGCCGTACTTTTTACCGCCTCTAGATACAAACGAGGAGAAAATTTAAAGAAAAAATTGAATACGATTTTTGGAAACAAATTGTTTTAATTTTTTTAAGAAATGTCCGCGCACAAAGTTACTCGAAAATTACTCTTATTTTCGAAATATTGAACGTGAATTAATTTCTAGATCTGACTGAGAAGAATAGATTCCATTAAGGAAAATATCTCAAGCTAAAATATTGTAATTGAAGGAAGACGTCCAAACAAATTGAACTTTTGCCATTTTCGAGAAATCTGGGATTTTAACGAACATGACACATGCACCATTCTCTTTAACACAAATATTTATTTACAAATATTTATTACAGAATTAAAATAAAAATGGCTCTAGAGAAATGCAATGACCACCATTACAATACGGCTCCAGAAAAACGATTGTGCCAAAAGGAGGAGTCACTATCTCTGAGCAGTTGAGCCCATAACTCTGTGGAGATTCACGATGTTGGAAACAGACTTTCCGGAGAACGCTGTGCTCTTGAGAAGAAGAGAAACTGAACTGGCCGTCCTATTTTAGTAGCCAAGGTGGATTCTGAGTTTTCCGGTTTCCCAAAATCTGAGGTGATCATGAGCCAAAAATACATTATCTCCACTTTCGTATTACAAACTGTTTAAAAAATAATCATCACAATAACGAAGTTATATTTAAGAAAAAATGTTTGTTATTGATGTGTGTATCTAGAAACGTTTTTGAGTCAAAACAAAATCACAATCGAATTCTTTTTTTCTTTTTTTTTTCATAGTTCCCAATATCTGTTTTAACAAGAACATGTAAGAGTTAGTGGAAAATTCATATGAATAATTGATGGTTCAAGCAGTAATTATAATTGTAATTCATGCTAATATTATCACATCTTTCTTTTCGGAGAAAAACTTGCTTAAATATTCGCGATGCACAAACATAATGTAATATACATATAATATATGTATGATAATAGATCGACGAGACAAGACAAGACGAGACGAGACGAGACGAGAAGAGACGAGACGAGACGAGACGAGACGAGAAAGAGACGAGACACAACGCGACGCGACGCGACGAGACGAGACGATACGAGACGAGAAAAGACGAGACGAGACGAGACGTGACGTGACGTGATGTGACTTGACGTGACGAGACGAGACGTGACAAAACGAGTCGAGACGAGACGAGACGTGACGTGACGAGACGAAACGTGACGCGACGAGAGGAGAAGAGACGAAACGAGACGTTACGTGACGTGACGAGACGTGACGTGACGTGACGAGACGAGACGTGATGTGACGACACGAGACGAGACGCGACAAGACGAGACGAGACGAGACGTGACGTGACGAGACGAGACGAATCGTGACGTGACGTGACGTGACGAGAAGTGACGTGACGAGACGTGACGTGACGTGACGAGACGAGACAAGACGAGACGAGACGAGACAAGACGTGACGTGACGTGACGTGACGAGACGAGACGAGACGAGACGTAACGGGACGAGACGACACGAGACAGGACGAGACGAGGCGAGACGAGACGAGGCGAAACGAGACGAGACGCGGCGGGACGAGACGAAACGAGACGAGAATTTTTATATTTCTTGATTTTTTATATTTCATGATTTTTTATATTTCTTGATTTTTTATATTTTTTTGATTTTTATATTTTTTGTTTTTTTATTGATTTTTTATATTTTTTGATTTTTTATATTTTTTATTTTTTATATTTTTTATATTTTTGATTTTTAAAATTTTTGATTTTATATATTTTTTATTTTTATTATTTTTATTTTTTTTGATTTTTAAAATTTTTTGATTTTTTAAATTTTTATAATTCTTAGACGTGACGAGACGAGACGAGACGAGGCGAGGCGAGGCGAGACGAAACGAGACGAGACGAGACGTGACGTGATGTGACTTGACGTGACGCGACGAGACGTGACGAAACGAGACGAGACGGGACGAGACGAAACGTGATGAGACGAGAGGGGACGAGACGAGACGAAACGAGACGTTACGTGACCTGACGAGACGTGACGTGACGTGACGAGACGAGACGAGAATTTTTATATTTTTTGATTTTTTATATTTTCTATTTTTTATATTTTTGATTTTTTATATTTTTTGGCTTTTTATACTTTTTGATTTTTTATATTTTTTGATTTTTTAAATTTTTATAATTCTTAGACGAGATGAGACGAGACGAGACGAGGCGAGACGAGACGTGACGTGACGTAACGAGACAAGACGAGACGAGAATTTTTATATTTTTTGATTTTTTATATTTTTTATTTTTTTATTTTTTTATGTTTTGATTTTTTATATTTTATAATTCTTAGACGAGATGAGACGAGACGAGACGAGGCGAGACGAGACGAAACGTGACGTGATGTGACGTGACGTTACGTGACGTGACAAGACGAGACAAAACGTGACGTGACGTGACGAGACGAGAAAAGACGAGACGAGACGAGACGCGACGAGACGAGACGAGAATTTTTTATTTTTTGAGTTTTTATATTTTTTATTTTTTTATTTTTTATTTTTTTATTTTTTATTTTTTTAATTTTTATATTTTTTTATTTTTTAAAATTTTATAATTCTTAGACGAGATGAGACGAGACGAGAAGAGGCGAGACGAAACGTGACGTGATGTGACGTGACGTTACGTGACGTGACGAGACGAGACAAAACGTGACGTGACGTGACGAGACGAGACGAGACGAGACGAGACGTGACGTGACGCGACGTGAAGCGACGGGACGCGACGCGACGCGACGTGACATGTCGTGACGAGACGATACGAGACGTAACGGGACGAAACGACACGAGACAGGACGAGACGAGGCGAGACGAGGCGAAACAAGACAGACGCGGCGGGACGATACGAAACGAGACGAGAATTTTTATATTTCTTGATTTTTTGTATTTCTTAATTTTTTATACATCTTGATTTTTCATATTTTTTGATTTTTTATATTTTTGATTTTTTAAATTTTTGATTTTTTATATTTTTTATTTTTTTATTCTTTGATTTTTTGATTTTCAAGATTTTTTGATTTTTTTAAATTTTTATAATTCTTAGACGAGACGAGACGAGGCGACGCGAAACGAGACGGCACGGGACGGGACGAGACGAGACGAGACGGGACGAGACGAGACGAGACGTGACGAAACGAGTCGAGACGAGACGAGACGTGACGTGACGTGACGCTACGAGACGAGACAAGACGAAACGTGACGCGACGAGAGGAGACGAGACGAAACGAGACGTTACGTGACGTGACGAGGCGTGACGTGGCGAGACGTGACGTGATGTGACGTCACGA
The DNA here is from genome assembly GCA_038098605.1 of Gryllus longicercus. Lineage (NCBI taxonomy): Eukaryota > Metazoa > Arthropoda > Insecta > Orthoptera > Gryllidae > Gryllus > Gryllus longicercus. The sequence continues at coordinate 2,607,035 of JAZDUA010000163.1, forward strand.
GACGAGCCGAGACAAGACGAGACGAGACGTAACGTGACGTGACGAGACGAGACGATTCGTGAAGTGACGTGACGAGACGTGACGTGACGAGACGAGACGAGAGAAGACGTGACGTGACGTGACGAGACGAGACGATAGGAGACGTAACGGGACGAGACGACACGAGACAGGACGAGACGAGGCGAGACGAGGCGAGACGAGACGAGGCGAAACGAGACGAGACACGGCGGGACGAGACGAAACGAGACGAGAATTTTTATATTTCTTGATTTTTTATATTTCTTGATTTTTTAAATATCTTGATTTTTTATATTTTTTGATTTTTATATTTTTTGATTTTTTATATTTTTGATTTTTTAAATTCTTGATTTTTTATATTTTTTTTGATTTTCAAGATTTTTTGATTTTTTTTAATTTTTATATTTCTTAGACGAGACGAGACGAGACGAGGCGAGGCGAGACGAGACGAGACGGCAATGGATGGGACGGGACGAGACGAGACGAGACGTGACGTGACGTGACGAGACGAGACGTAACGGGACAAGACGACACGAGAGAGGACGAGACGAGGCGAGACGAGACGAGGCGAAACGAGACGAGACGCGGCGGGACGAGACAAACCGAGACGAGAATTTTTATATTTTTGATTTTTTATATTTTTTGACTTTTTATATTTTTTGATTTTTTATATTTTTCATTTTTTATATTTTTTGATTTTTTATATTTTTTGATTTTTTTATTGATTTTTTATATTTTTTGATTTTTTAAATTTTTATAATTCATAGACGAGACGAGGCGAGGCGAGGCGAGGCGAGACGAGAGAAAACGTTACGTGACGTGACGAGACGAGACGTAACGGGACGAGACGGCACGAGACAGGACGAGACGAGGCGAGACGAGGCGAGACGAGACGAGGCGAAACGAGACGAGACGCGGCGGGACGAGACGAAACGAGACGAGAATTTTTATATTCTTGATTTTTTATATTACTTGATTTTTTATATATCTTGATTTTATATATTTTTTGATTTTTTATATTTTTTGATTTTTTATATTTTTGATTTTTTAAATTTATGATTTTTTATATTTTTTATTTTTTTTATTTTTTGATTTTCAAGATTTTTTGATTTTTTAAATTTTTATAATTCTTAGACGAGACGAGACGAGGCGAGGCGAGACAAGACGAGACGGCAATGGATGGGACGGGACGAGACGAGACGAGATGTTACGTGACGTGACGAGACGAGACGTAACGGGACGAGACGACACGAGACAGGACGAGACGAGGCGAGACGAGACGAGGCAAAACGAGACGAGACGCGGCGGGACGAGACGAAACGAGACGAGAATTTTTATATTTCTTGATTTTTTATATTTCTTAATTTTTTACACATCTTGATTTTTTATATTTTTTGTTTTTTTATATTTTTGATTTTTTAAATTTTTTATTTTTAATATTTTTTATTTTTTATTTTTTTTATTTTTTGATTTTTTGATTTTTAAGATTTTTTGATTTTTTAAATTTTTATAATTCTTAGACGAGACGTTACGAGACGAGACGAGACGAGACGAGACGTGACGTGACGTGACGCTACGAGACGAGACAAGACGAAACGTGACGCGACGAGAGGAGACGAGACGTTGCGTGACGTGACGAGACGTGACGTGATGTGGCGACACGAGACGAAACGCGACGAAACGAGACGAGACGTGACGTGACGAGACGAGACGATTCGTGACGTGACGTGACGAGACGAGACGTGACGTGACGTGACGAGACGAGACAAGACGTGACGTGACGTGACGAGACGAGACGAGACGATACGAAACGTAACGGGACGAGACGACACGAGACAGGACGAGACGAGGCGAGACGAGACGAGGCGAAACGAGACGAGACGCGGCGGGACGAGACAAAAGGAGACGAGAATTTTTATATTTCTTGATTTTTTATATTTCATGATTTTTATATATCTTGATTTTTTATATTTTTTGATTTTTTAAATTTTTGATTTTTTATATATTTTATTTTTTAATATTTATATTTTTTATTTTCAAGATATTTTGATTTTTTAAATTTTTATAATTCTTAGACGATACGAGACGAGGCGAGGCGAGACGAGACGAGCCGGCAATGGACGGGACGGGACGAGACGAGACGAGACGAGACGTGACGTGACGAGACGAGACGAGACGTAACGGGACGAGACGACACGAGACAGGACGAGACTAGGCGAGACGAGACGAGGCGAAACGAGACGTGACGAGACAGGACGAGACGAGACGAGATGTGACGAAACGAGTCGAGACGAGACAAGACGTGACGTGACGTGACGCTACGAGACGAGACAAGACGAAACGTGACGCGACGAGAGGAGACGAGACGAAACGAGACGTTACGTGACGTGACGAGACGTGACGTGACGAGACGTGACGTGATGTGACGTCACGAGACGCGACGGGACGAGACAAGACAAGACGTGACGTGACGTGACGTGACGAGACGATTCGTGACGTGACGTGACGAGACGTGACGTGACGTGACGTGACGTGACGTGACGAGACAAGACGTGACGTGACGTGACGTGACGAGACGAGACGATACGATACGAAACGTAACGGGACGAGACGACACGAGACAGGACGAGACGAGGCGAGACGAGACGAGGCGAGACGAGACGAGGCGAAACGAGACGAGACGCGGCGGGACGAGACAAAAGGAGACGAGAATTTTTATATTTCTTGATTTTTTATATTTCTTGATTTTTATATATCTTGATTTTTTATATTTTTTGATTTTTTAAATTTTTATAATTCTTAGACGATACGAGACGAGGCGAGGCGAGACGAGACGAGCCGGCAATTGACGGGACGGGACGAGACGAGACGAGACGAGACGTGACGTGACGAGACGAGACGAGACGTAACGGGACGAGACGACACGAGACAGGACGAGACTAGGCGAGACGAGACGAGGCGAAACGAGACATGACGGGACGGGAGGAGACGAGACGAGACGTGACGAAACGAGTCGAGACGAGACAAGATGTGACGTGACGTGACGCTACGAGACGAGACAAGACGAAACGTGACGCGACGAGAGGAGACGAGACGAAACGAGACGTTACGTGACGTGACGAGACGTGACGTGATGTGACGTCACGAGACGAGACGCGACGAGACGCGACAAGACGAGACGTGACGTGACGTGACGTGACGAGACGATTCGTGACGTGACGTGACGTGACGAAACGTGACCTGACGTGACGAGACGAGACGAGAGAAGACGTGACGTGACGTGACGAGGCGAGACGAGACGAGGCGAAACGATACGAGACGCGGCGGGACGAGACGAAACGAGACGAGAATTTTTATATTTCTTGATTTTTTATATATCTTGATTTTTTATATTTTTTGATTTTTATATTTTTTGATTTTTTATATTTTTTGATTTTTTATATTTTTGATTTTTTTTGATTTTTTATATTTTTTGATTTTTTAAATTTTTATAATTCTTAGACGAGACGAGAGGAGGCGAGGCGGGGCGAGACGTGACGAGACGGCACGTGACGGGACGCGGCGGGACGAGACGAGACGAGAGGTGACGAGACGTGACGAGACGAGACGTGACGTGACGCTACGAGACGAGACAAGACGAAACGTGACGCGACGAGAGGAGACGAGACGTTACGTGACGTGACGTGACGAGACGTGACGTGACGAGACGTGACGTGATGTGACCACACGAGACGAAACGAGACGAAACGAGACGTGACGTGACGAGACGAGACGATTCGTGACGTGACGTGACGAGACGAGACGAGACGTGACGTGACGTGACGTGACGAGACAAGACGTGACGTGACGTGACGTGACGAGACGATACGAGACGTAACGGGACGAGACGACACGAGACAGGACGAGACGAGGCGAGTCGAGACGAGGCGAAACGAGACGAGACGCGGCGGGATAAGACGAAACGAAACGAGAATTTTTATATTTCTTAATTTTTTATATTTCTTGATTTTTTATATTTCTTGATTTTTTTAAATTTTTTGATTTTTTTATATTTTTTAATTTTTTTATTGTTTTTTTTATATTTTTGATTTTTTATATTTTTTGATTTTTTATATTTTTTTATTTTTTATATTTTTTGATTCTTTTATTGATTTTTTATATTTATTGATTTTTTAAATTTTTATAATTCTTAGACGAGACGAGGCGAGGCGAGGCGAGGCGAGACGAGAGAAGACGTGACGTGACGTGACGTGACGAGACGAGACGAGACGTAACGGGACGAGACGACACGAGACAGGACGAGACGAGGCGAGACGAGGCGAGACGAGACGAGGCGAAACGAGACGAGACGCGGCGGGACGCGACGAAACGAGAGGAGAATTTTTATATTTCTCGATTTTTTATATTTCTTGATTTTTTATATATCTTTATTTCTAATATTTTTCGATTTTTTATATTTTTTGATTTTTTATATTTTTGATTTTTTAAATTTATGATTTTTTATATTTTTATTTTTTTTAATTTTTTGGTTTTCAAGATTTTTTGATTTTTTAAATTTTTATAATTCTTAGACGAGACGAGACGAGGCGAGGCGAGACAAGACGAGACGGCAATGGATGGGACGGGACGAGACGAGACGAGATGTTACGTGACGTGACGAGACGAGACGTAACGGGATGAGACGACACGAGACAGGACGAGACGAGGCGAGACGAGACGAGGCGCGGCGGGACGAGACGAAACGAGACGAGAATTTTTATATTTCTTGATTTTTTAAATTTTTAATTTTTTATACATCTTGATTTTTTATATTTTTTGATTTTTTATATATTTGATTTTTTAAATTTTTAATTTTATATATTTTATATTTTTTTATTTTTTTATTTTTTTTATTTTTTATTTTTAAAATTTTTTGATTTTTTAAATTTTTATAATTCGTAGACGAGACGAGGCGAGACGAAACGAGACGGCAATGGACGGGACGGGACGAGACGAGACGAGGCGTGACGTGACCAGACGTGACGAGACGAGACGAGACGTGACGTGACGTGACGCTACGAGACGAGACAAGACGAACCGTGACGCGACGAGAGGAGACGAGACGTTACGTGACGAGACGTTACGTGACGTGACGAGACGTGACGTGACGAGACGTGACGTGATGTGACGACACGAGACGAAACGCGACGAAACGAGACGAGACGTGACGTGACGTGACGAGACGAGACGATTCGTGACGTGACGTGACGAGACGTGAAGTGACGTGACGAGACGAGACGAGACGAGACAAGACGTGACGTGACGTGACGAGACGAGACGAGACGATACGAAACGTAACGGGACGAGACGACACGATACAGGACGAGACGAGGCGAGACGAGACGAGGCGAAACGTGACGAGACGCGGCGGGACGAGACGAAACGAGACGAGAATTTTTATATTTATTGATTTTTTTTATATTTCTTAATTCTATAATCTTGATTTTTTATATTTTTTGATTTTTTATATTTTTGATTTTTTAAATTTTTGATTTTTTATATTTTTAATTTTTTATTTTTTGATTTTTTGATTTTTCAGATTTTTTGATTTTTTAAATTTTTATAATTCTTAGACGAGACGAGGCGAGACGAGACGAGACGAGACGGCAATGGACGGGACGGGACGAGATGAGACATGACGTGACGAGACAAGACGAGACGTAACGGGACGAGACGACACGAGACAGGACGAGACTAGGCGAGACGAGACGAGGCGAAACGAGATGAGACGCGGCGGGACGAGACCAAACGAGACGAAAATTTTCATATTTTTGATTTTTTATATTTTTTGATTTTTTATATTTTTTGATTTTTTATATTTTTTGATTTTTTATATTTTTTGATTTTTTATATTTTTTGATTTATTATATTTTTTGATTTTTTATATTTTTTATTTTTTATTTTTTGATTTTTTATTGAATTTTATATTTTTTGATTTTTTAAATTTTTATAATTCTTAGACGAGACGAGGCGAGGCGAGGCGAGACGTGACGAGACGGCACGGGACGGGAGGGGGCGGGACGAGACGAGACGTGACGAGACGTGACGAGACGAGACGAGACGTGACGTGACGCTACGAGACGAGACAAGACGAAACGTGACGCGACGAGAGGACACGAGACGTTGCGTGACGTGACGAGACGTGACGTGATGTGAAGACACGAGACGAAACGCGACGAAACGAGACGAGAAATGACGTGACGTGACGAGACGATTCGTGACGTGACGAGACGTGACGTGACGTGACGTGACGTGACGAGACAAGACGTGACGTGACGTGACGTGACGTGACGAGACGAAACGTAACGGGACGAGACGACACGAGACAGGACGAGACGAGGCGAGACGAGACGAGGCGAAACGAGACGAGACGCGGCGGGACGAGACAAAAGGAGACGAGAATTTTTATATATCTTGATTTTTTATATTTCTTGATTTTTATATATCTTGATTTTTTATATTTTTTGATTTTTTAAATTTTTGATTTTTTGTATTTTTTTATTTTTTATTTTTTTTTATTTTTTGATTTTCAAGATATTTTGATTTTTTAAATTTTTATAATTCTTAGACGATACGAGACGAGGCGAGGCGAGACGAGACGAGCCGGCAATGGACGGGACGGGAAGAGACGAGACGAGACGTGACGTGACGAGACGAGACGTAACGGGACGAGACGACACGAGACAGGACGAGACTAGGCGAGACGAGACGAGGCGAAACGAGACGAGACGCGACGGGACGAGACAAAACGAGACGAGAATTTTTATATTTTTGATTTTTTATATTTTTTGATTTTTTATATTTTTTGATTTTTTAAATTTTTTGATTCTTTATATTTTCTGATTTTTTATATTTTTTTGGTTTTTTATATTTTTTATTTTTATTGATTTTTTATATTTTTTGATTTTTTAAATTTTTATAATTCTTAGACGAGACGAGACGAGGCGAGACGAGACGGCAATGGACGGAACGGGACGAGACGAAACGAGACGTGACGTGACGAGACGAGACGTAACGCGGCGAGACGACACGAGACAGGACGAGACTAGGCGAGACGAGACGAGGCAAAACTAGACGAGACGCGGCGGGACGAGACAAAACGAGACGAGAATTTTTATATTTTTGATTTTTTATATTTTTTTGATTTTTTATATTTTTTGATTTTTTATATTTTTTGATTTTTTATATTTTCTGATTTTTTTATATTTTTGTGATTTTTTATATTTTTTGATTTTTTATTGATTTTTTATAATTTTTGACTTTTTAAATTTTTATAATTCTTAGACGAGACGACACGAGGCGAGGCGAGGCAAAACGAGACGGCACGGGACGGGACGGGACGAGACTAGACGAGACGAAACGTGACGAGACGGGACGAGACGAGACGAGACGTGACGAAAGGAGTCGAGACGCGACGAGACGTGTCGTGACGTGACGCTACGAGACGTGTCGTGACGTGACGCTACGAGACGAGACGAGACAAAACGTGACGCGACGAGAGGAGACGAGACGAAACGAGACGTTACGTGACGAGACGTGACGTGATGTGACGTCACGAGACGAGACGAGACGAGACAAGACGAGACGAGGCGTGACGTGACGTGACGAGACGATTCGTGACGTGACGTGACGAGACGTGACGTGACGTGAGAGACGAGACGAGACGAGTGAAGACGTGACGTGACGTGACGAGACGAGACGATACGAGACGTAACGGGACGAGACGACACGGGACAGGACGAGACGAGACGAGAATTTTTATATTTCTTGATTTTTTATATATCTTGAATTTTTATATATCTTGATTTTTTATATTTTTTGATTTTTATATTTTTGATTTTTTATATTTTTGATTTTTTAAATTCTTGATTTTTTATATTTTTTATTTTTTTTGATTTTCAAGATTTTTTGATTTTTTAATTTTTATAATTCTTAGACGAGACGAGACGAGGCGAGGCGAGACGAGACGGCAATGGATGGGACGGGACGAGACGAGACGAGACGAGACGTGACGTGACGAGACGAGATGTAACGGGACGAGACGACACGAGGGAGGACGAGACGAGGCGAGACGAGACGAGGCGAAACGAGACGAGACGCGGCGGGACGAGACAAAACGAGATGAGAATTTTTATATTTTTGATTTTTTATATTTTTTGATTTTTTATATTTTTTGATTTTTTATATTTTTTGATTTTTTATTGATTTTTTATATTTTTTGATTTTTTAAATTTTTATAATTCTTAGACGAGACGAGACGAGGCGAGGCGAGGCGAGACGAGACGTGACATGACGTGACGAGACAAGACGAAACGAGACGAGAATTTTTGTATTTTTTGATTTTTTTTATATTTTTTATTTTTTTATTTTTTATTTTTTTTAGTTTTTTGATTTTTTATATTTTTTGATTTTTTAAAATTTTATAATTCTTAGACGAGATAAGACAAGACGAGACGAGGCGAGACGAAACGTGACGTGATGTGACGTGACGTTACGTGACGAGACGAGACGCGACAAAACGTGACGTGATGTGACGTGACGACACGAGACGAGGCGAGACGAGACGAGACGAGACGCGACGCGACGCGACGAGACGAGACGAGTCGAGACGAGAAATGACGAGACGAGACGAGACAAGACGAGACGAGAAGAGAATTGTTATATTTTTGGATTTTTTTATCTTTTTGATTGTTTGATTTTTTATTTTTTTATTTTTTTATTTTTTATATTTTTGATCTTTTAAATTTTTATAATTCTTAGACGAGATGAGACCTGACGAGACGAGACGAGACAGGGCGAGACGAGACGAAACGTGACGTGATATGACGTGACGTGACGAGACAAAACGTGACGGGACGTGACGAGACGAGACGAGACGAGATGAGACGTGACGTGACGTGACGTGACGCGACGTAACGCGACGGGACGCGACGCGACGTGACGTGACGTGACGTGACGAGACGATACGAGACGTAACGGGTCGAGACGACACGAGACTGGACGAGACGAGGCGAGGCGAGACGAGACGAAACGAGACGAGACGCGGCGGGACGAAACGAAACAAGACGAAAATTTTTATATTTCTTAATTTTTTATATTTCTTGATTTTTTATATATCTTGATTTTTATAATTTTTGATTTTTTATATTTTTTGATTTTTATATTTTTTGATTTTTTATTGATTTTTTATATTTTTTTATTTTTTTATATTTTTTGATTTTTTATATTTTTTGATTTTTTACATTTTTGATTTTTTATTTTTTATTTTTAAGATTTTTTGATTTTTTAAATTTTTATAATTCTTAGACAAGACAAGACGAGGCGAGGCGAGACGAGACGAAACGAGACGGCAATGGACGGGACGGGACGAGACGAGACGAGACGTGACGTGACGTGACGAGACGAGACGAGTTGTAACGGGACGAGACGACACGAGACAGGACGAGACGAGGCGAGACGAGACGAGGCGAACAAGACGAGTCGCGACGGGTCTAGACAAAACGAGACGAGAATTTTTATATTTTTGATTTTTTATATTTTTTGATTTTTATATTTTTTGATTTTTTATTGATTTCTTAAATTTTTTTATTTTTTAAATTTTTATAATTCTTAGATGAGACGAGACGAGGCGAGGCGAGACGAGTCGAGACGGCACGGGACGGGTCGGGACGAGACGAGACGTGACGAGACGGGACGAGACGAGACGAGACTTGACGAAACGAGTCAAGACGAGACGAGACGTGACGTGACGTGACGTGACGCTACGAGACGAGACAAAACGAAACGTGAAGCGACGAGAGGAGACGAGACGAAACGAGACGTTACGTGACGGGACGAGACGTGACGTAACGACACGTGACGTGACGAGACGAGACGAGACGAGACGTGATATGACGAAACGAGACGAGACGCGACGAGACGAGACAAGACGAGACGTGACGTGACGTGACGTGACGAAACGAGACCCGTCTCGTCTCGTCTCGTCCGGTTTCGTCTCGTTTCGTCTCCTCTTGTCTCGTCTCGTTTCGTCTCGTCTCGTCTCGTCTCGTCCCGTCCCGTCTTGTGCCGTCTCGTCTCGTTTCGTCTCGTCTCGTCACGTCACGTCTTGTCTCGTCTCGTCTCGTCTTGTCACGTCTCGTCTCGTCTCGTCTCGTCTAAAAATTATAAAAATTTTAAAAATCAAAAAATATAAAAATCAATAAAAAAATATAAAACATCAAAAAATATAAAAATTTAAAAAATTTAAACCATCAAAAAATATAAAACATCAAAAATTTAAAAAAATAAAAAATATAAAAATTCTCATCTCGTTTCGTCTCGTCCCGCCGCGTCTCGTCTCGTTTCGCCTCGTCTCGTCTCGTCACGTCTCCTCTCGTCTCGACTCGTTTCGTCACGTGACGTCTCGTCTCGTCCCGTCACGTCACGAATCGTCTCGTCTCGTTACGTCACATCACGTCACGTCACGTCACGTCGCGTCTCATTTCGTCGCGTCACGTCTCCTTTCGTCATATCACGTCTCGTCTCTTCACGTCACGTCACGACTCGTCACGTCACGTAACGTCTCGTTTCGTCTCGTCTCCTTTCGTCGCTTCACGTTTCGTCTTGTCTCGTTTCGTAGCGTCACGTCACGTCTCGTCTTGTCTCGACTCGTTTCGTCACGTCTCGTCTCGTCTCGTCCCGTCTTGTCTCATCTCGTCCCGTCCCGTCCCGTCCCGTCCCGTCCCGTGCCGTCTCGTCTCGTCTCGTTTTGTCTAAGAATTATAAAAATTTAAAAAATCAAAAAATATAAGAAATCAATAAAAAATCAAAAAATATAAAAAATTAAAAATTTTAAAAATCTCGTCTCGTTTCGTCTCGTCCCGCCGCGTTTCGTCTCGTTTCGCCTCGTCTCGTCTCGCCTCGTCTCGTCCTGTCTCGTGTCGTCTCGTCCCGTTACGTCTTGTCTCATCTCGTCACGTGACGTCACGTCACGTGACGTCACGTCTCGTCTCATCTCGTCTTCTCTCGCCTCGTTTCGTCTCGTCTCGTCTCCTCTCGTCTCGTTTCGTCTCGTCACGTCACGTCACGTTTTGTCTCGTCTCGTCACGTTACGTAACGTAACGTCAGGTCTCGTCTCGCCTCGTCTCGTCTCATCTCGTCTAAGAATTATAAAAATGTAAAAAATCAAAAAATATAAAAAATCAAAAATATAAAAAATGAAAAATATAAAAATAAAAAAATATAAAAATTCTCGTCTCGTCTCGTCTAGTCTCGTCTCGTCTCGTCACGTCACGTCACGTCACGTCTCGTCAGGTCACGTAACGTCTCGTTTCGTCTCGTCTCGTCTCTTCTCGACCCGTCACGTTTCGTCTCGTCACGTCACGTAACGTTTCGTCCCGTCTCGTCTCGTGTGGCTTCGCCACGTCTCGTTGCGTCACGTCAAGTCACATCACGTCACGTCTCGTCTCGTCTTGTCTCGTCTCGTCAGGTCCCGTGTCGTTTTGTCTCGTCTCGTCCCGTCCCGTCCCGTGCCGTCTCGTCTCGTCTCGTTTTGCCTCGCCTCGTCTCGTCTCGTCTAAGAATTAGAAAAATTTTAAATTAAAAAATATAAAAAATCAATAAAAATGTAAAAAATCAATAAAAAAAATAAAAAATGTAAAAAATCAATAAAAAATATAAAAAATCAATAAAAAAATTAAAAGTGTAAAAAATCAAAAAATATAAAAAATCAAAAAAATAAAAAAATATAAAAATTCTCGTCTTGTTTCGTCTGGTCCCGCCGCGTCTCGTCTCGATCGCCTCGTCTCGCCTCGTCTCGTCCTGTCTCGTGTCGTCTCGTCCCGTTACGGCTCGTCTCGTCACGTCACGTCACGTCACGTCTCGTCTTCTCTCGTCTCGTTTCGTCTAGTCTCGTCTCCTCTCGTCTCGTTTCGTCTCGTCACGTCACGTCACGTTTTGTCTCGTCACGTCACGTAACGTAACGTCACGTCACGTCTCGTCTCGTCTCGTATCGTCTCATCTTGTTTAAGAATTATAAAAATTTAAAAAATCAAAAAATATAAAAAATCAAAATATATAAAAAATCAAAAATATAAAAATCAAAAAATATAAAAATTCTCGTCTCATCTCGTCACGTCACGTCACGTCTCGTCAGGTCACGTAACGTCTCGTTTCGTCTCGTCTCGTCTCCTCTCGTCACGTTTCGTCTCGTCTCGTCCTTTCACGTCACGTCACGTCTCATCCCGTCTCGTCTCGTTGCGTCACGTCAAGTCACATCACGTCACGTCTCGTCTCGTCTCGTCCGGTCTCGCCTCGTTTCGTCTCGTCTTATTTCGTCTCGTTTCGTCTCGTCTCGTCTCGTCCCGTCCTGTCTTGTGCCGTCTCGTACCGTCCGGTCTCGTCTCGTTTCGTTTCGTCTCATCTCGTCATTTCCCGTCTTTTGCCGTCTCGCCTCGCCTCGTCTCGTCTTGTTTCGTCTAAGAATTATAGAAATTTAAAAAAATCAAAAAATATTAAAAATCAAAAAATTTAAAAATTCGAAAAATATAAATTTCGAAAAATATTGAAAATCAAAAATATAAAAATCAAAAAATATAAAAAATCAAAAATAATAAATCAAAAAATACAAAAAATTAAAAAATATAAAAATTCTCGTCTCGTTTCGTCTCGTCGCGCCGCGTCACGTCTCGTTTCGCCTCGTCTCGTCTCGTCCTGTTACGTCTCGTCTCGTCCTGTCTGTTCTCGTCTCGTCTCGTTTCGTCTCGTCTCGTCACATCACGTCACGTCTTGTCACGTCTCGTCTCGTCGCGTCTCGTCTCGTTTCGTCACGTCACGTCTCGTCACGTCTCGTCACGTCACGTTACGTCTCGTTTCGTCTTGTCTCCTCTCGTCTCGTCACGTTGCGTCTTGTCTCGTCTCGTCACGTCACGTTACGTCTCGTCCCGTCTCGCCTTGTCTCGTTTCGTCACGTCTCGTCTCGTCTCGTCACGTCAAGTCACATCACGTCACGTCTCGTCTCATCTCGTCTCGTCGTGTCAAGTCACATCACGTCACGTCTCGTCTCGTCTGGTCTCGTCTCGTCTCTTTTCGTCTCGTCTGGTCTGGTCTCGTCTCGTCTCGACTCGTCCCGTGCCGTCTCGTCTCGTCTCGCCTTGCCCCGCCTCGTCTCGTCTCGTCTAAGAATTTTAAATATTTAAAAAATAAAAAAATATTAAAAATAAAAAAATAAAAAATAATAAAATATAAATAATAAAAAATATAAAAACCAAAAATATAAAAATCAAAAATATAAAATATCAAAAATATAAAAAATCAAAAAATATCCAATATCAAAAAATATTAAAAATCAATAAAAAAATAAAAAAATAAAAAAATAAAAAATATAAAAAATTAAAAAGTATAAAAATTCTGGACTCGTTTCGTCTCGTCCCGCCGCGTCTCGTCTCGTTTCGCCTCGTCTCGTCCGCCTCGTCTCGTCCTGTCTCGTGTCGTCTCGTCCCGTTACGTCTCCTTTTGTCTCGTCTCGTCACGTCACGTCTCGTCTCGTCTCGTGTCGTCTTGTCTTGTCTCGTTTCGTCTCGTCACGTCTCGTCTCGTCTGATCTCGTCTCGTCTCGTCTCGTCCGTCTCGTCTAGTCTCTTCTCGTCACGTCACTTCACGTCACGTTTTGTCTCGTCTCATCTCGTCTCGTCACGTCTCGTCATGTAACGTCACGTCACATCACGTCACGTCTCGTATCGCCTCGTCTCGTCTCGTCTCGTCTAAGAAGTATAAAATTAAAAAAATAAAAAATGTAAAAATTAGAAAAATATAAATTTCGAAAAATATAATAATCAAAAAATATGAAAAATCAAAAAATATAAAAAATCAAAAAATATAAAAAATATAAAAAATAAAAAATATAAAAAATATAAAAAATCAATAATATAAGAAATAAAAAATTATAAAAATTCTCGTCTCGTCTCGTCACGTCACGTCACGTCTCGTCACTTCTCGTCCGGTCTCGTTTCGTTTCATCTCGTCTCGTCTCGTCTTGTCTCGTCACGTCACGTCACGTCTCGTCTCGTCCGGTCTCGTTTCGTCTCTTCTCGTCTCGTCTCGTTTCGTCTTGTCTCGTTTCGCCTCGTCTCGTCACGTCACGTCACGTCTCGTCACGCCTCGTCACGTCTCGTCTCGTCTCGTCTCGTCCCGTCTCGTCTTGTCTCGTCTCGTCTAGTCGCGTATCGTCTCGTCTCGTTTCGTCTCTTCTCTTCTCGTCTCGTCTCGTCCCGTCACGTCTTGTGCCGTCTCGTCTCGCCTCGCCTCGTCTCGTCTCGTTTCGTCTAAGAATTATAAAAACTTAAAAAATTAAAAAATATTAAAAATCAAAAAATTTAAAATTCGAAAAATATAAATATCGAAAAATATTAAAAATCAAAAATATAAAAAATCAAATAATATGAAAAATCAAAAATACAAAAATTCTCGTCTCATTTCGTCTCGTCGCGTCTCGTCTCGTTTCGCCTCGTCTCGTCCTGTCTCTGCTCGTCTCGTCCTGTTTCATCTCGTCTTGTCTCGTCTCGTCACGTCTTGTCTCGTCTCGTCTTGTCACGTCACGAATCGTCTCGTCACGTCACGTCACGTCTCGTCTCGTCGCGTGTCGTCTCGTCTCGTTTCGTCACGTCACGTCACATCACGTCTCGTCTCTTCACGTCACGTCACGTCTCGTCACGTCACTTAACGTCTCGTTTCGTGTCGTCTCCTCTCGTCTCGTCACGTTTCGTCTCGTCTCGTCACGTCACGTCACGTCACGTCACCTCTCATCTCGACTCGTTTCGTCATGTCTTGTCTCGTCTCGTCTCTTCACGTCAAGTCATATCACGTCACGTCTCGTCTCGTATCGTATCGTCTCGTCTCGTCTCGTTTCGTCTCGTCTCGTCTCGTCCCGTCCCGTCCAGACCCGTGCCGTCTTGTTTTATCTCGCCTAGCCTCGCCTCGTCTCGTCTCGTCTAAGAATTATAAAAATTTAAAAAATAAAAAATATTAAAAATTAAAAAATATAAAAATTCGAAAAATATAAATTTCGAAAAATATAAAAAATATAAAAAATCAAAAAAATATAAAAATTCTCGCGTCGTTTCGTCTCGTCGCGCCGCGTCTCGTCTCGTTTCGCCTCGTTCGTCCTGTCTCGTCTCGTCCCGTCTCATCTCGTCCCGTCTCGTCTCGTCTCGTCACGTCACGTCTCGTCTTGTCTCGTCACGTCTCGTCCCGTCTCGTCTCGTCCCGCCTCGTCTCGTCTCGTCACGTATCGTCTCGTCTCGTCTCGTCTCGTCCGGGATCGTCTCGTCTCGTCTCGTCCCGTTTCTACTCGTTCGTCTCGTCTCGTCCCGTCCCGTGTTGTGCCGTCTCGTCTCGTCTCGTCTCGTCTCACCTCGCCTTGTCTCGTTTAATTTCGTCTAAGAATTATTAAAATTTAAAAAATTAAAATGTATTTAAAATCAAAAAATATATACATTCGAAAAATATAAATTTCGAAAAATAAAAAAATCAAAAATATAAAAAGTTAAAAAATATAAAAATCAAAAAATATAAAAAATCAAAAAATATAAAAAATGAAAGAATATAAAAAATCAAAAAAAAAATATAAAAATTCTCGTCTCGTAACGTCTTGTCGCGCCGCGCCTCGTTTCGCCTCGTCTCGTCGCGTCTCGTCACGTCTCGTCTCCTTCTCTCTCGTCTCGTCTCGACCCGTCTCGTCACGTCTCGTTTCGTCTCGTCTCTTCACGTCACGTCTCGTCTCGTCTCGTCTGGTCTCGTCTCGTCTCGATTCGTCTCGTCTCGTCTCGTCTCGTGTCGTGTCGTGCCGTGTCGTGTCGTCTTGTCTCGTCACGTCACGTTTCGTCTCGTCTCGTCTCGTTACGTCTCGTCTCGTCTCGTCTCGTTTCGTCTCGTCTCGTCCCGTCCCGTCTTGTGCCGTCACGCCTCGTTTCGTCTCGCCTCGTCTCGTTTTATTTCGTCTAAGATTATTAAAATTTAAAATATTAAAAAGTATTAAAAATCAAAAAATATAAAAATTCGAAAAATATAAATTTCGAAAAATATAAAAAATCAAAAATGTAAAAAATTAAAAATATAAGATATCAAATAATATAAAAAAACAAAAAATCAAAAATCAAAAAATATAAAAATCAATAAATATAAAAATTCTCGTCTCGTCTCGCCACGTCACGTCACGTCACGTCTCGTCAGGTCAAATAACGTCTCGTTTCGTCTCGTCTCGTCTCCTCTCGTCACGTTTCGTCTCGTCACGACTCGTCTCGTCACGTCTCGTCCCGTCTCGTCTCGTTTCGTCACGTCTCGTCGCGTCATGTCAAGTCACATCACGTCACGTCTCGTCTCGTCTCGTCCGGTCTCGTCTCGTTTCGTCTCGTCTTGTTTCGTCTCGTTACGTCTCGTCTCGTCCCGTCCCCTCTTGTGCCGTCTCGTCTCGTCTCGTTTCGTCTCGTGTCGTCACGTCACTTCACGTCATTCCACGTCACGTCTCGACTCGTCTCGTCTCTTCTCGTCTCGTCCGGTCTCGTCTCGTCTCGTCTCGTCTCGTCTCGTCTCGTTTCGTCTCGTCTCGTCTCGTCTCGCCTCGTCTCGTCTCGTCCCGTCTCGACTGGTCTTGTCTAGTATCGTCTCGTCTCGTGTCGTGTCGTCCCGTCCAGTCTTTTGCCATCACGTCTCGTCTCGCTTAGCCTCGTCTCGTTTCATTTCGTCTAAAATTATTAAAATTTAAAAAATTAAAAAGTATTAAAAATCACAAATATAAAAGATCAAAAAATATATAAAAACAAAAAATATAAAAAATAAAAAATATAAAAAATATAAAAATTCTCGTCTCGTGTCGTCTCGTCTCATGTCGTCTCGTTTCGTCACGTCTCGTATCGTCTTCTCTCATCTCGTCTCGTCTCGTTTCGTCTCGTCACGTCACGTCTCATCGCGTCTCGTCTCGTCACGTCTCGTCACGTCATGTCACGTCACGTCTCGTCTCGTCCGGTCTCGTCTCGTCCGGTCTCGTCTCGTCTCGTCTCGTTTCGTTTCGTCTCGCCTCGTCATGTCACGTCACGTCTCGTCTCGTCACGTCTCGTCTCGTCACGTCTCGTCTCGTCACGTCTCGTCTCGTCTCGCCTTGTTCCGTCTCGTTTCGTCTCGTCTCGTCTCGTCTCGTTTCGTCTCGTCTCGTCTCGTCACGTCACGTTTCGTTTCGTCTCGTCGCGTCTCGTCTCGTCTCCTCTCGTCTCATCTCGTCTCTTCTCAACTCGTCTCGTCTCGTCTCGTCTCGTTCTGTCCCGTCTTGTGCCGTCTCGTCTCGCCACGCCTCGTCTCGTCTCGTTTCGTCTAAGAATTATAAAACTTTAAAAAATAAAAAAAATATTAAAAATCTAAAATTATAAAAAATCAAAAAATATAAGAAATCAAAAAGTATAAAAAATCAAAAAATATAAAAAATCAAAAAATATAATAATTCACGTCTCGTCGTGCAGCGTCTCGTCTTGTTTCGCCTCGTCTTGTCTCGTCCTGTCTCGTCTCGTCTCGTCCCTTCCTGTCTCGTCTTGTCTCGTCTCGTCTAAGAATTTTAAAAATTTATAAAATCAAAAAATATAAAAAATCAAAAAATATAAAAAATCAAAAATTATAAAAAATCAAAAAATATAAAAAATCAAAAAATATAAAAAAACAAAAATTATAAAAAATCAAAAAATCGAAAATTATAGAAAATCAAAAATATAAAAAATTAAAAAATATAAGAATTCTTGTCTCGTTTCGTCTCGTCGCGCCACGTCATGTCTCGTTTCACCTCGTCTCGTCTCGTCTCGTCCCGTATCGTCCCGTCGCGTCGCGTCGCGTCGGGTCGCGTCGCGTCGTGTCTCGTCTCGTTTCGTCACGTCACGTCACGTCACGTCACGTCTCGTCTCGTCCTGTCTCATCTCGCCTCGTCTCGTCCCGTCCCGTCTCGTCTCGCCTCGTCTAAGAATTATGAAAATTTAAAAAATCAAAAAATTTTAAAAATCAAAAATAAAATCGACAAATTTAAATTTAAAAAAATATAAAAATTCAAAAAAAATAAAAATCAAAAATAAAAAAATATAAAAAATCAAAAAATATAAAAATTCTCGTCTCGTGTTGTCTCGTCTCGTCTCGTTTCGTCACGTCTCGTATCGTCTTGACTCGTCTCGTCTCGTTTCGTCTCGTCTCGTCACGTCACGTCTCGTCGCGTCTCGGCTCGTCTCGTCAGGTTTCGTCTCGTCTCGTCAAGTCACGTCACGTCATGGCACGTCTCGTCTCGTCCCGTCTCGTCTCGTTTCGTCTCGTCTCGTCTCGCCTCGTCTCGTCACGTCACGTCACGTCTCGTCTCGTCTTGTCACGCCGCCTCTCGACTCGTTTCGTCTCGTCGCATCTCGTGTCGTCTCGTCCTGTCTCGTGTCGTCTCGTCTCGTCCCGTCGTATCTCATCTCGTCTCGTCTCGTCACGTCACGTCACGTCTCGTCTCGTCACGTCACGTCACGTCTCGTCTCGTCTCGTCTCATCTCGTCTAAGAATTATAAAAATTTAAAAAATCAAAAAAATTAAAAGTCAAAAATATAAAAATTCGACTAATATAAATTTCGAAAAATATAAAATATCAAAAAATATAAAAAATCAAAATATATAAAAATTCTCGTCTCGTTTCGTCTCGTCGCGCCGCGTCTTGTCTCGTTTCGCTTCGTCTCGTCCCGTCTCGTCTCGTCTCGTCTCGTCTCGTCTTGTCTCGTCTCGTCTCGTCTAGTCACGTCATGTCATGTCACGTCACGTCTCGTCTCGTCTCGTTTCGTCTCGTCTCATCTCGTCTCGTTGCGTCACGTCACGTCACGTCACGTCTTGTCCCGTCTCGTCTCGTCCGGTCTCGTTTCGTCTCGTCTCGTTTCGTCTCGTCTCGTCCCGTCCTGTCTTGTGCCGTCTTGTCTCGCCTCGCCTCGTCTCGTCTCGTTTCGTCTAAGAATTATAAAAATTTAAAAAATCAAAAAATATAAAAAATCAAAAAATATATAAAATCAAAAAATATAAAAAAATCAAAAAGTATAAAAATTCTCGTCTCGTGTCGTCTCGTCTCGTTTCGTCACGTCTCGTATCGTCTTGACTCGTCTCGTTTCGTCTCGTCTCGTCTCGTCACGTCACGTCACGTCTCGTCCCGACTCGTCACGTCACGTCATGTCACGTCTCGTCTCGTTTCGTCTCGTCTCGTCTCGTCTCGTTTCGTCTCGTCCCGCCTCGTCTCGTCACGTCACGTCACGGCTCGTCTTGTCGCGCCGCCTCTCGTCTCGTTTCGTCTCGTCGCGTATCGTGTCGTCTCGTCCTGTCTCGTGTCGTCTCGTCTCGTCCCGTCTTATCTCATCTCGTCTCGTCACGTCACGTCACGTCTCGTCTCGTCAAGTCACGTCACGTTTCGTCTCGTCACGTATCGTCACGTCTCGTCTCGTCTCGTCACGTCACGTCACGTCACGTAACGTCTCGTCTCGTCTCGTTTCGTCTAAGAATTATAAAAATTTAAAAAATAAAAAATATTAAAAATAAAAAATATAAAACTTCGACTAATATAAATTTCGAAAAATATAAAAAATCAAAAAATATAAAAAATCGAAAAATATAAAAATTCTCGTCTCGTTTCGTCTCGTCGCTCCGCGTCTTGTCTCGTTTCGCTTCGTCTCGTCTCGTTTTGTCCCGTCTCGTCTCGTGTCGTCTTGTATCGTCTCGTCTCGTCTAGTCACGTCATGTCACGTCACGTCTCGTCCGGTCTCGTCTCGTTTCGTCTCGTCTCGTCTCGTTTCGTCTCGTCTCGTCCCGTCCTGTCTTGTGCCGTCTCGTCTCGCCCGCCTCGTCTCGTCTCCTTTCGTCTAAGAACTACAAAAATTTAAAAAATCAAAAAATATAAAAAATCAAAAAATATAAAAAATCAAAATATAAAAAATCAAAAATTATAAAAAATTAAAAATATAAAAAATGAAAAAATATAAAAATTCTCGTCTCGTTTCGTCTCGTCGCGCCACGTCATGTCTCGTTTCGCCTCGTCTCGTCTCGTCCCGTCCCGTCGCGTCGCGTCGGGTCGCGTCGCGTCGCGTCGGGTCGCGTCGCGTCGGGTCGCGTCGCGTCGGGTCGCGTCGCGTCTTGTCTCGTTTCGTCATGTCACGTCACGTCTCGTCTCGTCCTGTCTCATCTCGCCTCGTCTCGTCCCGTCCCGTCTCGTCTCGCCTCGTCTAAGAATTATGAAAATTTAAAAAGTCAAAAAATATTAAAAATCAAAAATAAAATCGACAAATATAAATTTCGAAAAATATAATAATTCAAAAAATATAAAAAATCAAGATAAAAAAATCAGAAAATATAAAAAATCAAAAAAATAGAACATCAAAGAATATAAAAAATCAAAAAATATAGAAAATCAAAAAATATAAAAATTCTCGTCTCGTGTCGTCTCGTCTTGTCTCGTCTCGTCACGTCTCGTATCGTCTTGACTCGCCTCGTCTCGTTTCGTCTCGTCTCGTCACGTCACGTCACGTCACGTCTCGTCACGTCTCGTCTCGTCTCGTCTCGTCAGGTCTCGTCTCGTTTTGTCTCGTTTCGTCTCGTCTCGTCTCGTTTCGTCTCGTCTCGTCTCGCTTCGCCACCTCTCGTCTCGTCACGTGACGTCACGTCACGTCTCGTCTCGTCTGGTCGCCCTGCCTCTCGTTTCGTTTCGTCTCGTCACGTCTCGTGTCGTCTCGTCCTGTCTCGTGTCGTCTCGTCTCGTCCCGTCTCATCTCATCTCGTCTAATCTCGTCACGTCACGTCACGTCTCGTCTCGTCTCGTCTTGTCTCGTGTCGTCTCGTCTCGTCTCGTCACGTCACCTCTCGTCTCCTTTCGTCTCGTCTCGTCACGTCTCGTCTCGTCTCGTCTCGTCACGTCACGTCTCGTCTCGTCTCGTGTCGCCTCGTCTCGTCTCGTCCCGTCCCGTCGCGTCGCGTCGGGTCGCGTCTCGTCTCGTTTCGTCACGTCACGTCTCGTCTCGTCCTGTCTCATCTCGCCTCGTCTCGTCCTGTCCCGTCTCGTCTCGCCTCGTCTAAGAATTATGAAAATTTAAAAAATCAAAAAAATTAAAAATCAAAAATAAAACTGACAAATTGACAAACTGACATAAATTTCGAAAAAATATAAAAATTGAAAAAATATAAAAAATCAAAAAATATAAAAAATCAAAAAATACAAAAATTCTCGTCTCGTTACGTCTCGTCGCGCCGCGTCTCGTCTCGTTTCGCTTCGTCTCGTCTCGTCTCGTCCCGTCTCGTCTCTTCTCGTCTCGACTAGACTAGTCACGTCATGTCACGTCACGTCTCGTCTCGTCTCGTTTCGTCTCGTCTCGTCTCGTCTCGTTGCGTCACGTCACGTCACATGTTGTCTCGTCTCGTCTCGTCCGGTCTCGTCTCGTCTCGTCTCGTTTCGTCTTGTCTCGTCCCGTCCCGTCTTGTGCCGTCTCGTCTCGCCTCGCCTCGTCTCGTGTCGTTTCGTCTAAGAATTATAAAAATTTAAAAAATCAAAAAATATTACAAATCAAAAAATATAAATATTCGACAAATATAAATTTCGAAAAATATAAAAATCAAAAATATAAAAATCAAAAAATATAAAAAATCAAAATTATAAAAAATCAAAAAATATAAAAAATCAAAAAATATAAAAAATCAAAAAATATAAAAAAATCAAAAAATATAAAAAATCAAAGATATAAAAAACCAAAAAATATAAAAAATAAAAAATTATAAAAAATCAAAAATATAAATAATTAAAAAAATTGAAAATTTCTCGTCACGTTTCGTCCCGTCGCGCCTCGTCATGTCTCGTTTCGCCTCGTCTCGTCTCGTCGCGTCCCGTCGCGTCGCGTCGGGTCGCGTCGCGTCTCGTCTCGTCTCGTTTCGTCCGTCACGTCACGTCTCGTCTGGTCCTGTCTCTTCTCGCCTCGTCTCGTCCCGTCCCGTCTCGTCTCGCCTCGTGTAAGAATTATGAAAATTTAAAAAATCAGAAAATATTAAAAATCAAAAATAAAATTTCGAAAAATATAAAAATTCAAAAATTAAAAAAATAAAAAAAAATTAAAAATAAAAAAATATAAAAAATCAAAAAATATAAAACATCAAAAAATATAAAAACCAAAAAATATAAAAAATCAAAAAATATAAAAAAACAAAATAATAAATTTCGAAAAAATAAAAATCTAAAATTTTAGAAAAAGAAAAATATTAACGAACAACGAAAGACGCATACGTACGAGCGAGTCGTGCGACTAGCGACAAACGTTGTGGTGCGACTAGCGAATACGACGGACGAGCGACGACTGTCAAGCGACTAGCGACTGGCTACGAACGACGAGCGAAGAACGAAGGAAGATGAGACATAAAACACAAAAGAAAAAATTCTAAAATTTTGAAAAAAAATATAAAAATTCAAAAATATAAATATTCGAAAAATATAAAAATTAAAAAAATAAAAATTCGAAAAATATAAAAAATCAAAAAATATAAAAAATCAAAAAATTTAAAAAATCGAAAAATATAAAAAAATCGAAAAATATAAAAAATCGAAAAATATAAAAAATCAAAAAGTATAAAAAATAAAAAATATAAATTTCAAAAAAATAAAATGTAAAATTTTGAAAAAAGAAAATATTAACGAACAACGAAAGAAGCATACGAACGAGCAACGAGTCGTGCGACTAGCGACAAACGTTATTGTCGTGCTACTAGCGACAAACGACGAACGACGAGACACGGGTGACAAGCGACCAGCGACTGGCTATGAACGACGAGCGATAACGATGGAAGATGAGACATAAAACATACAAAAGAAAAGAAAATTCTTAACTTTTGAAAAAACAAAAAAAATCAAAAGTATAAAAATTCGAAAAATATAAAAAATCGAAAGATATATAAATTCGAAAAATATAAAAATTAAAAAAATATAAAAAATCAAAAATATAAATTTCAAAAAATCTAAAATATTGAAAAAAGAAAAATATTAACGAACAACGAATGACGCATATAAACGAGCAACGAGTCGTGCGACCAGCGACAAACGTTATTGTGGTGCGACTAGCGAAAACGACGAACGACGGGCGACGACTGACAAGCGACCAGCGACTGGCTACGAACGACGCGCGAAGAACGAAGGATGATGAGACATAAAACACAAAAAAAGAAAATTTAAAAATTTTGGAAAAACGAAAAATATAAAAATTCAAAAATAGAAAAATTTGAAAAATATAAAAAACGAAAAATATAAAAAATCGAAAAATATAAAAATTAAAAAATATAAAAAATCAAAAATATAAATTTCAAAAAATCTAAAATATTGAAAAAAGAAAAATATTAACGAACAACGACAGACGCATACGAATGAGCAACGAGTTCTGCGACTAGCGACAAACGTTATTGTCGTGCGACTAGCGACAAACGACGAACGACGAGCGACGAGTGACAAGCGACCAGCGACTGGCTACGAACGACGAGCGAAGTACAAATGAAGATGAGACATAAAACACAAAAGAAAAAAAAATTCTAAAATTTTGAAAAAACGAAAAATATAAAAATTCGAAAAGTATAAAAATATAAAAATTCGAAAAATATAAAAATCGAAAAATATAAAAAATCGAAAAGTATAAAAAATCGAAAAATATAAAAAATCGAAAAATATAAAAAATCAAAAAAATTAAAAAATCAAAAATATAAATTTAAAAAAATAAAAATCTAAAATTTGGAAAAAGAAAAATTTCGGTCCAGTCCACCCACCAACCCCCCCCCCCCGCGCGCTTCATTTATGCTTCGCATACTGGGAGGGGTTTCGGTCCAGCCCTCCCCCCAACCCCCCCCCGCGCACTTCATTTAAGCTTCGCATACTGGGAGGGGTTTCGGTCAGACCCCCCCCCCAACCCCGCCCCCACGCCAAATTATAATATAATTTTTGCAATATAATCCACTTCATGGGATTCGAACCTCACAGAGTTCGGTTTATACGTCTAGATTCTTGACCACTGGACTAAGAATCTCGTCGGACGCTAACGCACAATGAACCTACTTCTATTCCATTCAGATATTCCACCTACTAATACAATGTATAAAAATTGGCATTGACTGGATTTGAACACGGCACTGGTTTAATTCACAGTCTATAACGGATACCACTACACCACCACTACTCGTGCATTTGCCGGTACGAGGAAGGTATATTAATTTTATTCAAGAGTCAGCATGTAATATTATTCTAAAAAACACGTCTTGATACGACGAGATTCGAACCCACTACTGCAGCCCTGTATCCCCAACCCGTTGACCACTAGACCACGACATCACCGGGCAACGCCAACGGAAATAAACCTATATTAATTCCATTCACGTTTGCTACGGGGTAATTAGCGTACAAAAACGAGTCAATCAAATTAGCGGGGAATCGAACCCACTTCACCTACTACCTGACACCAATGCCTTTAACCACTCGACCGTCTGGTAGTTGCGGTTCATGCATGAATTTTAAGTATATTAAGTATAATGCGGTTGCTAGAGCATAAGATCAGTAGCAGGCTAGTTAACTCCACTATTGTTTGAGATTTTTCGGCCACTGAGCCAACCGTCGCACGGTGGGGCCAAATGCCAAAAAGCTGGCCAAAAGTCCAAAAAAAAAGTTACTAGATAGGGATTTTGTCGTTGCTACTTCAATAGGTTGGTATTTGGGCCGTTGAATTCCGCAATTAGTAACGGTTTCTCTCTTATACTTGAGGTAAGAGATCAGTTCAAAGTTGGGCCTCGAGCGATCGATATCGGTCAGCTGTGAAACGTGTTTTCAGAACCTTTGTGTTTCGAAGGATAGAGAAGCGTGCAGTCGGCCGAATTCAATAAAACAAAATGGAATCTATTCCTGAGAGTAAGTAGAAACATAATATGTATACTTAATTTTTTTTAAAATAATTTGTTAATGTAATAATTAACGTTGATTGTTGGCGAAAAATGAAAATGCTATAATCAAAAATTTGTGTTTAAAATGAAAAATAACTATGTGCACCGTCGTGCGGGGCTAAAAACTTAACATGACATTATTTGAAATGTTATTCTCTGTGAGAATCACAAAAAAACAGCTGCCCGTAGCTGCCGTTTTAGTGCCTGTGACAAATTTTCATAGCGCGTGCAACATGTAGAAATACAAACTTTTGATGATTTTGTTCGCCATATTGGTCCGCCATTTTGTTTTTTTAGCATTTTTATTCAATATTTATTAATCAGCATGCTTATAAACCCAAATCAACTCATTTTTAATTATAAACACGATCATTTCGTGTTAAAAATGGAAAAAATTGATGATTTGGTCCGCCATATTAGTCCGCCATTTTGTTTTTTGGCATTTTCATTCAAGGTTATTAATTAGCATCCTTAAAAATTCAAACTAACTCTTCTTTACTTATAAACATAATAATGTTGTGTTAAAAATACAAACTTATGGTAATTTTGTCCGCCATATTGGTCCGCCATTTTGTTTTTTTATGCATTTTTATTTAATATTATTAATCAGCATGCTTATAAACCCGAATGAACTCATTTTTAATTTTAAACACGATCATTTTGTGTTAAAAATGAAGAAAATGATGATTTTGTCCGCCATATTGGTCCGCCATTTTGTTTTTTTGGCATTTTCATTCAAGATTATTAATCAGCATCCTTAAAAACCCGAATGAACTCATTTTTACTTATAAGTATGATCATTTTGTGTTAAAAATACAAAATTTTGATAATTTTATCCGCCATATTGGTCCGCCATTTTGTTTTTCGGAATTTTTATTACAGATTATTAATTAGAATGATCATAAACCTCTGAATACAAAGTTTCAGTCAAATCGTACAACGCTTTCGACTTTTGACCAGCTTTTTGGCATTTGGCCCCGCGTCGGAATAGCTGTGACGGTTAAAACACCTACCAGCTAAACAAGTCCAAGAGAAGCTTGACAGGTTCGAACCCTGCCATAATCATTCATAATTAAGGAAGACATAAGGTATGTATAAAGCGTAAATATAAAAGTGTGTGTGTGTGTGTGTGTGTGTGTGTGTATGTATATGTGTATAGACGTAAAAACTGATGACACTCATAATAAAGGTATTCACGAACGTATGAATTATAAGTGTAACCTATGTATATGCGCATAGATGTTAAAACCGATGACGATCTTAATAAGGGTATTAAAAACGTATGAATTGTATGTGTAACCTATGTGTATGCGTATAGATGTTAAAACTGATGGCAGTCTTAAGGGTATTATTAACAAACGAATGAATTGTATGTGTAACCTATGTGTTCTGAGCCATTCCCAAACAACCTCACCAGGATACATAAAACTACAGGGACAAGGCTACCATAACAAGAGATTGCAAAATTAAAATAAAACAAACAAACGATATCAGAGAAAATGGTTCTAATGAAAGTGTAAATACGAATATCAACTGAACGGACAAAGTTACTAATTCCCATATAAAAGAAACAATTGTAGAATGAAATAGCATTAAAAAAACTTAGAACGTTCGCTCAAATTATTAAGTGTTCAACATTTATGTTTTTTGTATTCTCTATTTATGTTTAGGTAAGACTAATTATCATTTTACCAAGAATTTCATAAAATCTTTAACACGAGTGAGAGATATGACAATACAGTAGTTCTCAAGTTACGTTAGAAATAGTGATAAAAGCAATTAATGTAATCATATAGAATTGCCGGTAAAGGCATTGGGTGTGCACATGATTAGGTGGGTATGAAAATATCAGAAAGGTGAATGCAATAAAAATGCCGGAATAAATGTCTATGGATCAAATATACTTTTTATTAAAAAAGAATTAATACTTTGGAAAAGTTATCAAAAGCATTAATGTTATGTATAGCGAATTTAAGTACGAAGCACATCCAAGTAAAACTTTCCTGTTGAATGGAATCATTCAAAATTGGTGCCTTTTCTCTAAACCGAAAGGAATGTGGGACCTGAGAGGATTTCAATGGTTCTAAATCCATTTTTAATGCAATTTTTATTACAAGCTCAAATTTGTTTTAGACGATTATACCTAAATAAATTTTATTCAAATAAATTTTGTTATGGAAGGGATTTAGGGATTAAGAAGAGCAAGACAACTTGCACGAAAACTGAAAAACAGTTACAGTATCTTATCTCCAGACGAATTATCAAAAACTTCAAACAATTGAGTTCTCGTCTCCCGACAACTTTTTTTAATACACGTATGACCACAAAATCCACATAGTTTATTCTATAAATTACGCAGAAAAATTACATTTTAAATACATAGTTTCCATTCAGCCTCTTACGTTTCACAAATCATTTGTTGATAGAAAGTTAACAATTGGTTACAATTTCATGAGAGGATTTCATTGTTTTACAAGTTAATAAATCCGAATGGCATTTTATTTTTTCACACATTTTATACAAGTTCAACTTCCACAATTTCCACGAATATTATTCGTTTATTAAGGCATACTCATATCTTGTTCAGCCGAAGTGTTTGGTTAATTCTTTGTATAAATAGCTCCATCACCATTCCTTACGCCTCTGGCTTCACCTGCTGACGCGTTACTATAGAGATGTGCTAAACGAAATCTGAAACAAAAAAAGTTTATTTTATTTTTGAGATATAAATTAACCACATTTAATACAATAAGAGTTTGTAGAAATTTAATAGTATATAAACAAAAAGTTAGTTTGCGGCGACCAGAGTTAAGATTTAACATGATTTCTTAATTTTTTGTATGCTTGACTTGAAACACGTAGATACATCTCTCAGATGTTACGGATGTATACTTGTAAATAGAGTGAAAAGCACAAGGGGGGAAGAGAGGGAGGGAGGGAGGGCAGAAGGGAGGGAGGAAAGGAGGAACGCAGGGAAGGAGGAAGAGAAACAGAGATAGAGCGAAACGCAGGAGGAGAGCGTAACACTGAGGGAGGGAAGAAAGAAGGTGAGAGACGAAACACAGGAAGGCAGGGAGGGAGCCCGGAACATAGTGAAAAAGAGCGACACACACGTAGGGAGGAAAAAGAAAGCTAAACACAGTGAAGGAGAGAGCGAACACTCAGGGAGGGAGAGCATAGAAAGCGCGACACCCACGCACGCACAGAAAGGGCGACACCGAGGCACGCGTAGAAAGCGGGAGAGACAGACACACGTAGAAAGCGAGACACAGGCACGCGTTGAAAGCGGGAGAGTCACATAAGGAGGGAGGGTCACGCCTACACACACACACACACACACACACACAAAGCGAGGGAGCCACCCCCCATACACCCCCACAAAGCGAGGGAGACACACACACACACACACACAAAGCGAGGGAGACACACACACAAAGCGAGGGAGAATCACACTCACCCACACACACAAAGCGAGGGAGAATCACACACACACAAAGCGAGGGAGAATCACACACAGCCACACACACAAAGCGAGGGCGACACACACACACAAAGCGAGGGAGACATACACACAGACAAAGCGAGTGAGACACACACACAAACCTAGGGGAGACACACACACAAACCTAGGGGAGACACACACACACAAACCGAGGGGGAGACACACACACACAAACCGAGGGGGAGACACACACACACAAACCGAGGGGGAGACACACACACACAAACCGAGGGGGAGACACACACACACAAACCGAAGGAGAGACACACACACAAACCGAGGGGGAGACACACACACACAAACCGAGGGGGAGACACACACAAACCGAGGGGGACACACACACACACAAACCGAGGGGGAGACACACACACACAAACCGAGGGGGAGACACACACACACAAACCGAGGGGGAGACACACACACACAAACCGAGGGGGACACACACACACACAAACCGAGGGGGACACACACACACACAAACCGAGGGGGAGACACACACACACAAACCGAGCGGGAGACACACACACACAAACCGAGCGGGAGACACACACACACAAACCGAGCGGGAGACACACACACACAAACCGAGCGGGAGACACACACACACAAACCGAGCGGGAGACACACACACACAAACCGAGCGGGAGACACACACACACAAACCGAGGGGGAGACACACACACAAACCGAGGGGGAGACACACACACACAAACCGAGGGGGAGACACACACACACAAACCGAGGGGGAGACACACACACACAAACCGAGGGGGAGACACACACACACAAACCGAGGGGGAGACACACACACACAAACCGAGGGGGAGACACACACACACAAACCGAGGGGGAGACACACACACAAACCGAGGGGGAGACACACACACACAAACCGAGGGGGAGACACACACACACAAACCGAGGGGGTGACACACACACACAAACCGAGGGGGAGACACACACACACAAACCGAGGGGGAGAGACACACACACACAAACCGAGGGGGAGAGACACACACACACAAACCGAGGGGGAGACACACACACACAAACCGAGGGGGAGACACACACACACAAACCGAGGGGGAGACACACACAAACCAATGGGGAGTCACACACACAAACCAATGGGGAGTCACACACACACAAACCGATGGGGAGTCACACACACACAAACCGATGGGGAGTCACACACACACAAACCGATGGGGAGTCACACACACACAAACCGAGGGGCAGACACACACACACAAAACGAGGGGCAGACACACACACACAAAACGAGGGGGAGACACACACACAAAACGAGGGGGAGACACACACACAAACCGAGGGGGAGACACACACACAAACCGAGGGGGAGACAGACACACAAACCGTGGGGGAGACATATACACACAAACCGTGGGGGAGACATATACACACAAACCGAGGGGGAGACAGATACACACAAACCGAGGGGGAGACAGATACACACAAACCGAGGGGGAGACAGATACACACAAACCGAGGGGGAGACAGATACACACAAACCGAGGGGGAGACAGATACACACAAACCGAGGGGGAGACAGATACACACAAACCGAGGGGGAGACACATACACACAAACCGAGGGGAGACACATACACACAAACCGAGGGGGAGACAGATACACACAAACCGAGGGGGAGACAGATACACACAAACCGAGGGGGAGACAGATACACACAAACCGAGGGGGAGACAGATACACACAAACCGAGGGGGAGACAGATACACACAAACCGAGGGGGAGACAGATACACACAAACCGAGGGGGAGACAGATACACACAAACCGAGGGGGAGACAGATACACACAAACCGAGGGGGAGACAGATACACACAAACCGAGGGGGAGACAGATACACACAAACCGAGGGGGAGACACATACACACAAACCGAGGGGAGACACATACACACAAACCGAGGGGGAGACAGATACACACAAACCGAGGGGGAGACAGATACACACAAACCGAGGGGGAGACAGATACACACAAACCGAGGGGGAGACAGATACACACAAACCGAGGGGGAGACAGATACACACAAACCGAGGGGGAGACAGATACACACAAACCGAGGGGGAGACAGATACACACAAACCGAGGGGGAGACAGATACACACAAAAACGCCTTCAACTCAGCGAGGTGGAGCTGCATTCTAAATGCCCTTCATCTCCTGGAAGTCCCAGTGTACATCAGGAGAATCATCAGCGACTACTTCAAAGATCGAGTCCTGTTGTACTACACAGATGACGGTCCGAGGAGCTATGACGTGACGGGTGGTGTTCCACAGGAGTCGGTTCTGGGTCCCTTACTGTGGAACATCATGTACGATGCGGTACTGAGATTGGAGTTACCACATGGCGCGGAGACCATTGGCTTCGCTGACGACGTGGCGCTCGTCGTAGTGGACAAGCACCTGGAGGACGTTACCCGCGTGGCCAACCGCTCCATCGCGATAATTCGCCGGTGGCTGACTTTGGTCGGGCTGGTCCTGGCCGATCACAAAACTGAGGCAGTGCTGATTACCAGCAGGAAGACACGGGAGACCATCACCCTCAGAGTGGGGAGACATGAGATCCAGTCCGGGCCACACCTGCGATACCTCGGCGTATGGATCGACGCGCGTCTCCATTTCGACGAACATCTTCGACTCGTTAGCCAGAAAGCGGATGGTGTGATCTCTGCCCTGTCGCGCATTATGCCGAACACCGGTGGCCCCAAGCAAAGCAGGCGGAAGCTCCTCGCGACCGTGGTTAGCTCGACCCTGCTGTATGCAGCGCCCATTTGGGCCAGCACCCTGGCAACAGCAGCATACGCCAGGAGGACCATATCCGTCTACCGTCTGAGTGCTCTGAGAGTGGTCTGTGCGTACAGCACGGTGTCATATGACGCCGTATGCGTAGTAGCAGGAATGACGCCTATAGAGAATCTGGCGGACGAGCGCCGACGGATCTACTATCAGGGAAGACACGGCTCGCGAATAGAAGCCCTCGCTGCGCTGGAACAAGAGA
This sequence comes from Gryllus longicercus, assembly GCA_038098605.1. Lineage (NCBI taxonomy): Eukaryota > Metazoa > Arthropoda > Insecta > Orthoptera > Gryllidae > Gryllus > Gryllus longicercus. The sequence continues at coordinate 2,638,594 of JAZDUA010000163.1, forward strand.
AGATGGAAACGATGAGACAGTGGCAAAACCGCTGGGACGCAACGCTGAACGGCAGGTGGACCCACCTCTTATCCCACGGATCAGCGAGTGGGCGTCGAGGGTTCACGGAGAAGTGGACTTCTTCGTGACTCAGTTGCTGACGGGGCATGGATGCTTTAGAGCGTACCTGCACAGATTTAAGCTCGATGACGACCCGACGTGTCCAGCTTGCCCAGGACAGGAGGAGGATGTGGAGCACGCGATGTACAACTGCCTGCGATTCTCAGGAGAACGAGACCAGCTTCAGGAAATCCTGCAACAGCGCCTGACACCGGAGAACACCATCCCATTGATGGTGACCACGGAAGACAGATGGGCCGCAATTGCGACGTACGCTGCCCGGGTCATGCGACGCCTCAGAACTGAAGAGCGTGCGAGAAGTGGAAGCCAATAAAGGCGTAAAGAAGGAAGGCTAGAGTAGCCCCACCACCCCTCCTAACGAAGTAATGCCTGACGGCGGTTCCGTAGGTGGGACGAAGGACGTAGGGTTTTAGTGGGTATTATCTACGGATGAGTCCCACATGAATCGGCCCGGATATGTGAGTCTGGGTCGATGGTGCGTAAATGCATTTCCCCCGACGTTAAAAAAAAAGACACACAAACCGAGGGGGACACGCACACACAAACTGAGGGGGACACGCACACACAAACCGAGGGGGACACGCACACACAAACCGAGGGGACACACACACAAACCGAGGGGGACACACACACAAACCGGGGGGACACACACACAAACCGGGGGGACACACACACACAAACCGAGGGGACACACACACAAACCGAGGGGACAACACACACACACAAACCGAGGGGGAGACACACACACACAAACCGAGGGGACAACACACACACACAAACCGAGGGGACAACACACACACAAACCGAGGGGACAACACACACACAAACCGAGGGGACAACACACACACAAACCGAGGGGACAACACACACAAACCGAGGGGACAACACACACAAACCGAGGGGACAACACGCACAAACCGAGGGGACAACACACACACAAACCGAGGGGACAACACACACACACAAACCGAGGGGACAACACACACACACAAACCGAGGGGGACACACACACAAACCGAGGGGGGGCACACACAAACCGAGGGGGACACACACAAACCGAGGGTGACACAAACCGAGGGGGACACACACAAACCGAGGGGACACACACAATCCGAGGGGGACACAAACCGAGGGGGACACACAAACCGAGGGGGACACACAAACCGAGGGGACACACACACAAACCGAGGGGGGACACACACACAAACCGAGGGGGGACACACACACAAACCGAGGGGGGACACACACACAAACCGAGGGAAACCAGTTACCTACCTGTCACCTTTTATTTCAGCTATTTGTGACACCTGGTTCAACAACAAACTTTGTTAAAAATAAAATGCTTAAAAACAGGACGATTTAAAATAATATAAAACTTATTGATTTGAGTGTATTGGCGTATCTACAACATTACACACTGATTTTATGACAGATTGTCTACAATAAAACCATCACAAAAATATTTAACACCTCAATGTATTCACCCCTATACCATGAGTCTGACATGGTTCCTACAACGAAGATTTGTAGCTTGAAATAACCTTAAAAATTAATTTGCAAAATGCATCGTTACTTGATCCCGATAACAAAATTTGGAATTTTGAAATATTTATTGTTTCATATTATAATATTAAGAATCCTGAAAATGTCTAAACTGCACAATTCCCCGATCGACGATTTTAGTTGTTGATGGCACTAGGTTCTAATGCCATTTCAATTGAACTAGTAAGTGATGTTTCAAGAATACTAACAATTGATCTTCTGTCAGCTCAATCAATGAAAGTCAACTCTCTCTCCAAAAAAAACATCCTTGAACCAGATACGATGGCAGTGCTTGAAGACTGATTAATCCACCGTGGCACTTGGTTATCTGAACCACACGCAAAATACATTAGCACTGAATACTCAGGTAGTTCTTACAAAGGAGCTGAATCTCCAAAGACAAAAAAAGCACATTATACCTCTTCAACACGTCTCATACAGTTATTTCTGTACTTTGAAGAAAAAACGAAAACACTTCTATGTCTAAAACACACAAAAAAACGCATTAGTTATTTAATGTGGGGAAATCTTTGCTATATTTTGATGATGCAAAAGTGAGCACTATCTTTATATCATTGGGGAATTTTGCATCGCTGGTACACGCTCGAAATGTCGGCTTTCAATGCGTTCATATTGGGAGTTTTCCTGCAGCTCTTACACGCTGCATCAAATACAATATTCCTGAAAACCTTTAAGTACTATTTATTCATTAGAATACATATTACTAAATATTAAGTAAATAACGTTTCCTTTAGAAGAATTCTGGGTGGCCGAATTTTCTCCTCGACTCGACTCTCGAGACTCTCGAGACTTTCGAGACTAGGATACGTTTTCTTCTTTTTTTCTTCAGACAGTATATTTACTTCTGAGAACCTGCACCCTAGATCCGCTGAAGATTCGAGTCGAGTCGAGTCGAGTCGAGTCGAATCTTCAGCGGATCTAGGGTGCAGGCTCTCAGAAGTAAATATACTGCCTGAAGAAAAAAAGAAGAAAACGTATCCTATTACGTGCAGGAATCATCCTTGTGTGTCAAAATGCTCTACTCCCCTCGTATTGACTAAGAATAGTAAAAATCTCTAATCCCTTTGTTCCGATTTCGCAGCTAGGAATCATATTTCCTGTTCTGTAATGCTGCAAGAATATTTACGCATACAAAAAGAGATTACATTTTTTTGACTAATGTGCTATACTCTCCTTATATTGTAGATTCCTGGAACGCCTTATTGCCGACATAGACATTCACAATGTGTGTTTACAGTACATCTTGCTTTCGTACACTGCCTGGATATCAAGATACCTGAAAAGACCAAACATTGTTCGTTAACGAAATCGGAATACATTTCCCAAGTATACATTCATCAAATAGTATCATAAATAGGTACACCTGGTATTTTTCACAGTGGTAAAATATACTTAATTGACCTAACAAATATTATTGAAAGAAAATACTGCAAAACTCTTGCTTGCCGGGGTCAACGTTTTCGTGTGGACAACAGACTTGTACTAGTCCTCATACGAAACATTACAAAGACGCACATCATTTCATTTATTTCCTCTTAAAAGTTCGGTTTTCCAAAAGATTTTAACCCCTTTAATTGTACACAAGTATTTAGTAGTACACATTTTTAATATTAAACGCATTGACGATGAGCTAACACATGTACTATACCATAATACACTACTGTATAGTAACAGTTGCTTGATGCGATTAACTCAAAAGTTGATAAAATAAAAACACTTACTACGCAGACACACATTTAACACTCACTGTTTACACATACACTTTTCAACACTCGTCACACAATTTACAAACACACTACTTACACTCACTTATCACACGCAAAGTACATTTACGATGAACTCGCACGTGGTACTTAGAATATGTATCTAAATAAAACGTCTTCAGATTATACTTCTCTTCAAAGAGTTTTATACAATTCTTTATGTTCTTTGAAGATAGTTAACCTAATCAAATCGATCACATTCCCAGTTCTACAACACACAAACGCACTAGTGATTGTTAGTGTGATTAATTTAAATACACTTACATAATTTAAATAGTACACCTTTTCCTTTCAATTAAAAGAATCCTGTGTCGCCGACTACTGGGCTCGGCTCTCTTCACTGCGTCTAGGGTGCAGGTTCTCAGAAGTAAATAAGCTGCCTCATGAAAAAAAGGAACACGCTTCCTGTTACGAGAAGGACTCACCTTGTGTCAAAGAGCTCTGCTGTCCTTATATTGGCTAAGAATTGAAACAAACCTCTAATCACAATTTTTACGATTTCGCAGCTCGGGATGTTATCTCCCGTTCCCTGATATTGATTACAGGCTGCAAGTAAAACTCCAAACTAATACTCATTAACAATTAGTCATACTAACAATATTACATTTTGTATGACTAAAGTGTTGTACCTATTTCGTGAACATTGTAGTTTACGTTTATTAGGTACTATTACGTTTACATAGTTAGAGGATCCTGAAACGATGAATTCTCGACATAACCATCCGCGATGACCGTTAGCAGTAAATATATGGCTCTGGATCACTGCATAGAATACTAGACACCTGAAAAATTGCAAACAAATACATTTCGTTAACAGAAGCAGAATGGCATTATTCAAACAATATTTAGATATCGAAATACATTCCTAAAAATCACATTTACCACTGTAAATTTTATCATAATTGGATTTTAAACGCATATAAAGAGATGGTGCCTCGAGAGTTGCATGCATGAAGCACATACTATATTAATTGGAGAATTATTATCAATTATTCGTGGCAGTAGACTTTCGCGAAAGGGATTCACTCTCTGAAACAAAACAAAAAAAAGCCACACATTTATAAACTTGTAAATAAAGATTTCACGTTAGTACAGAATGGTTTTACGCTACTTTCAAATTAATCAATCCATTTAGTTAGCGCTTCACACTAGGTTCATTATTTAAACTTACCCATTGAGATGTCTTTATTTTTTTAGGTGTGCATTTGCCAATGAAGCAAACAATTCATTCTTATAATTTATAGAGGTAAATACAGGGTGTGGAATCATTCTTTTTGGGCAGTATGTTCGGAAATCAATATATAAGCTTAAGTTATGTCTAAATTCTTTTAAGAGTTGTATAAAATTTTCAAATTGAAACCTATTATAAATTCTGATTACACTCTCTATTGACTGTGGATTACTAATTTATTCATATATTAAAAAAGGTGCAATTTCAAATGCTAATCCAATTTGCTGAAATTTAGCCATCACTCATTTAACAAAATTACAAGTAGTACAAAATACATATTTAAGAATAATTACCTACGTCCCGTAGTTACACAGAGAATTTACATAACCAATTACAAATATTTTGAAAAACAAAGTTCAATATTTTTTTTTATTCCTCTCGAAGCTCCTTTTTCTTCTCTGATTAATTTATGTCCATTATATAATAAACTAATGAAAATTAATTATAGTTCCACAAAATATATATTTAAACCTTCTCTAAGTCAAAAAGTTTTAGTTTATTCTAAATAACTAATTAAGTTCCACAGTATCTTCGATGTCTCCAGACTTCATATAAAAATTATTTTTCCTGTTGTACTTTACCTCTTTGGAAAAAATAACTCCGGGATTTTCCCCCTTCAATCACCAGTTTCTTTTTGTGTAATCCGACTGGGCCAGGATTTGTAATTAACTCTGAGGGATTTATTGTGTTCAAATTATTTTTATATGAATTATGTTGTAATGTATTATTAACATTTTGAAATAATCCTTAGTCAATACCGGGAAGACCTAAGAAATAATTGTCGACATGTAATGTATTAATGTGAAGTTAGTGAATATTAGTTAACTGATTGCATAAAGTTGGTTGTTAATAAAATAATGAATCATCGACACATTTGGCCATCAGAGATTTTTCAAATTTTGTGGTCAGTTATCATATACGCTTCCTGCTGTAATATAAGTTATCGGCAACGCGCCCTAACCACACTCTGTGCGCCCTAACCACACTCACTACGAACTAACCACACTCCCTACGCACTAACTACACTCACTACGCACAAATTATATCTAAACACTCGAGCACTGTAAATGTTTTCTGTAGCCTCTCTTAAACGGCGGTGTTGCGACGCGTTGAAACGAGTCAGTCCGTAAATACAGGCGGTATTGTAAAAAGGAAGGGGGACGGTGTCGATGCTATTCAAAACTTCTGTGTTAGATTTAGACACGAGTATCTTAGTGATCAGAATGCTGTTCAGAAAGGAAGTTTATGTGTGAACATTATTCTTGTAAGAGTTGATATACACGAGCCACTTCGCATCTTTCAGGTCTTCCTTGACCTTGATACTCTTAAACAAAACTAGACCCACCAAGGCTGCTCAGCAGGTGCCGACGCCATTTTTCATTCCCCGTTTCTCACTCGCGAATCTCTCAGTAGTATCATGTCATCAATACCTTAAGCAGTATTTTACGTTCTCCCTACGGAGTAAAGAGAGAGTTAGGGAAGGCTGCGCGAAAGCATATCGAAGTTTCGGCAGAAAACCTCATTACAAGGACATTGAAAAAACGTTACAGTTGCTAAATTTAAAAAACTACTCTCACGTTGTGTACAAGAATACACATTTTGGGGGTCCTTGACACCGAAAAATCGAATGAGGTCCGTCCGTGACAAAAACTGATTACACCAATTGCTCGGTATAACGGACGCACAAACGTTCATTCTGTCTATTCTACATTTGGGTACGTAATTTAGCACATGTAGGAACAAGAGTTATCCCCTTTTTTGGTATTATCATTGCGCCTGAGGTACCCATGACATTAAAAATTTAGCTTGTAAAATTTATTAAGCAATTCTTACTTGACTTAATTATGTTATATTTCTAAATTCTGTCGAATGTCTTCACTTAATATACGTGCTCCATATATGCACATTCACATATTATAAATTCTCGCCTACATACAATTACGTTGACTTCTCAGCGTTTTCCGTTTCCCTTCAGTCATTCGGGACAGTGTTCACAAATACTTGAGCCAATCGAACGTGACGATTCTTCAGTTCATGTGCAGGAGGGACCACCTGTGTACGCAAGAGAAAATATATTTAAAGCGATAGCACATGAATTGTACAATTCTGCAACATTAGCCTCGAAAATGTATAACAAAAACGTGATTTTAATTAATTGTAGTCTTCTCTTTCTATATAATGATAAATGTATTCGTTTAATATATTACTGCATATATACACACCCACAAACACATTGCATAAATTCTCGAATACATACAATTTTTCTGACTTCTCAGCATTTTCCTTGTCCTATAGTCGTCGGAGTCTGCGTTGACAAATACGTGAGCCAATCGAGGTTGACGATTCCTCCAGTTTATCTGCAGACGGGACCACCTATGTTCACCAGACCAAATATTATCAAAGCGGTCTGAGGTGCCCCATGGTTTACATAGATTTAGCCTGCAAAATTCTTAAAATAATTATCAATTAAATTAGTTTTGTTCTATTTCTTAATTTATAAGAATATTTGAACGTAATATACCACTGCATATATAGAAACAGATACACATTTTAATAAATCCTCGCATACAGACAATTACGCTGACTTCTCAGCAATTACCTTGTCCTTCAGTCGTCCGAGTCGGCGCTCACAAATTCTTGAGCCAACCAAATGTGATGATTCCTCCAGTTCATGAGCAGGAGGAAACGAGAGAAAAATATTCAAAGCGATAACACGTATTGAACAATTGTGCAGTATTAGCTTAGAAAATTCATCACAAAAACAGGATTGTAATAAATTTGTGTTCTATTTCTATATACTGACGAATGTATTCGCTTGAAATACTACTGCATATATTCGAACATATAAGCACACTTTGCCTAAATCATCGCCTACCTACAATTACCCGGAATTTTTAGCTTTTACCTTGCACTTCAGTCGTCGGGGTCTGAGTTGACAAATACGTGAGCCAATCGAGTGTGACGATTCCTCCAGTTTATCTGCAGGAGGGACCACCTATGTTCTCCAGACCAAATATTATCAAAGCGGTCTGAGGTGCCCCAATAATTGCATACATTTAGCCTGCAAAATTCTTAAAATAATTATCGATTAAATTATTAGTTGTGTCCTATTTCTTAATAGATGAGAATATTTTAACGTAATATAGCACTGCACATATAGAAACAGATACACATTGCATAAATCCTCGCATACAATTACGCTGACTTCTCAGCGTTTTCCTTTCCCTTCTGTCATCCGGGTCAGCGTTGACAAATACTTGAGCCAATCGAATGTGTTGATTCCTCCAGTTCATGTGCAGGACGAAACTAGACAAAAATATTCAAAGCGATAACACGTATATCTACATTGTCTAAATCATCGCATACGTACAATTACCCGGAATTTTAAGCTTTTCCTTGCACTTCAGTCGTCGGAGTCTGCGTTGACAAATAGGTGAACCAATCGAGTGTGACGATTCCTCCAGTTTATCTGCAGGGGTGACCACATATGTTCACCAGACCAAATATATTCAAAGCGATCTGACGTGATTCATGAATTGCATAGATTTAGCCTGCAAAATTCTTAAAATAATTATCGATTAAATTATTTTTTGTGTTCTATTTCTTAATTGATAAGAATATTTTAACTTAATATACCACTGCATATATAGAAACATACACATTTTAATAAATCCTCGCATACATACAATTACGCTGACTTCTCAGCAATTACCTTGTCCTTCAGTCGTCCGAGTCTGCGTTGACAAATACTAGAGCCAATCGAATGTAATAATTATTTCAGTTCATGTTGCAGGAGGGACCACTTTTGTCGCCAGTGTGAATAAATTCAAAGAGGTCTGATATTCTCCATGAATTGTGCAGCATGAACCGGAAATAGTCATTTAAAAAACAATATTACTTCAACCAATTTTAGTGTTCTATTTATATATTCTAACGGATGTATTAACGTAATATACTTACTGCATATGTACAAACACGTTGCATGAATACTCTCATACGTACAATTACGCTGACGTGTTTCCTTGCCCTTCCGTCGTCCGTGTTTGCTTTATATTCCACGTAGGAACATTGATTTTAATATCTACGCTGAAGGAATTGATTAAATTGGGAAACTTCTCATTTCGCAAGATTCGACGCATCAATAAATTAAAATCTTCGTATGTAATACATTCAACAAATCAATTTCAGGGGAGGGGTGGGGAAGGGGGAGGAAGTGTCTCCTTTAGCCCTCCCTTAAATTTCGCTACGCGCTCTGATATGGCTCTGGCAGAAATGAATGAAAATTACCGATAGGCGATTTTTATGGCGGTTTGACTGACGATTAACACAATGATAAGTCATTACTAATAACTGAATTATTCTCAACTTGCTCCTCGCAAGCCACGGCCCCTTCGGCACGCAACACTTACGCTCATGAGGAGTGGCCTCTTTCTTGCTACACTTCCACTCGAAACCATCACACAACTTTGGCTTGGCTAACCTCATAAGCACACTTGCATTCTGCAGCAATCCCATTCAATGCCAGTCAAAAACCGCCTTTGGTGCAACCCGCAAAAAAAACCACCACCACCACCACCACCACCACCAACAACAACAACAACAACAACACATTCTCACCATCGTAGTATAGACACTCGAACTCAAAAACACAAATTGCAAAGAATATCAAGAATGCAAGAAAGTTAACTGTACGACAGCTACCCAACGCACCGACAGCTACACCGAACGCAAAATCACGTAGACACACGATTTACGTACCACCACACACCATTTCGTAATGAAGTTTCGACAAGATATTAGGGTGAAATTTCCCCCACCCAAAATCTGACGTCACGTTCGTGACCAATTACGAACTATTAAAATTTTTTCAGCAGTGTATATTTTTTTACAATTTATATAAATCGCCCACGCTTTGCTTTTTATATGTATGTACTACGTTACGCATATTGCTCCTCACCCCTCCCTACCGAAAGGTTCCCCTCATTCCCTTGTCTCCTCCACTCTTCGACCCCTTCACCGTGGATTTCCCTCACCAGAACGCCGCGAACTGCCAGTTTAAACGACTTCCTTATGTTGTACCGTATATTAAACTTTTAATTTTTCAGGAGCGGAGTGCCAGCGAAGTACGTTTTCTTTTCGCCTTCCGGAAAACCGTTGGCGTGGAAATTTGGCTTATGAGAATGTTCAAATTTTTCTCCAATTTTATTCCTGATTAGCAATAATAATTATAAGCAATAATAATAAGCAATAATAATAATAAGCAATAATAATAATAAGCAATAATAATAAGCAACAATAATAAGCAACAATAATAAGCAATAATAATAAGCAATAATATTAATAATAATAAGCAATAATAATAATAAGCAATAATAATAAGCAATAATAATAATAAGCAATAATAATAAGCAATAATAATAATAAGCAATAATAATAATAAGCAATAATAATAAACCATAATTTATTCGCCTCGTCTGGTTCTATAGAATGGTTGTAAAAAGTTTACTTCCATACACATTCAAAGTATCAAAAGTTAAAGTTAAGAGGTAGCAAATACGTGTTATTTCTCCCATCTACAACAAATTTGGGGCAAACCGCATCCCGATTCCTCAGACAGTTTCGAAAACATTCGCTGTGGTTGAAGTATGCGTTTCCTGTACATGTAAAAAAAGTAGCGACCTGGATATTTTAAATATACCCATGATCGGATATAAGACAAACGATTCACCGATCTTTACACATTGCAGATTGCTAGTGTGTGCAATGACAAGGGCCATTCATCAATATTAAACTCACCAATTTTCATAGTGATACGTCTGCAGAGGAGATTGGAATATGTAGGGGAAACGACCTCAGTGGTAGGCTACTGTGGCAAAAAATATAGAAGCCACCTAATAACACATTTTCATTCGTTTTAATAATAATTCCTCAGTTTTTAACTATATAAATATTTAGTATCTTATACGAATATTAATAACCTACCAACACTAAATTACCCAACGTACACACGCAAGAAATTTTTAATCTCAATGTGCTAACGGCTCCACTCTGTCAAGAACAAAAAGTAGAAGAACAAATATTTCTATTTGACTAATAAATTAATCTCTTCAAACTACATAATTTTAAATGAAGAGAAATCTTAACACCACGTTAATAACATTTTAAAGCTGCATTGGGCTTCGTAGAAGCACAGTCTCCAAAGTCAAAGTCAAAGCCAATGCCAAAGCGCCGATGTTTTCAGTGGTCTGCATACAGAAAAATGCGTATATTTTATTTCAAAAACATTTCATTATATTACTTAACTTGAAGGTGATATTTTCCTCATTTTAAATGTCTTATCGATATCGATAATAAACCAAATACTTGTGAAACTTCAAAAGTTAGTTTCGAAGACCATTCATTGCCAAGGGCATCAAAGTACAAGTGCAACATGATACAGAGAACTGCTCTCAAAAATACTACACATTTTCTTCATTCCACTTAATAGGTGAAAATCTTAAATTTCCTAATTGTGGAGAACTAATTTAATAGTTATTTTGCAAAAGTTAATAAAACCTTCCAACGCTGGTATCCGCGGCCTCCTCATGATTACTTTGAAATAAATCCGTGTAATATCAAACTATTTTATGTATTACTTACGATTTTGAATTTCCTTTCTTCAGCATTTACTTTCCATATCAATTCGGCTCCCGTAGCAAACTTGTGGTTGAACAAAAATGGGAGACTGGGGCGAATATGGAAGCCGTCCAAGATGAAAGAGGTAGAAGGCAAGAACCTGCAACATTACGACGGCCTCACCTAACGCCGAGCTGCTAGCAAATGAGCATAAGTTGCTAGAACAGGCCACACCGGCCACCAAGCGCTAGTGTAGCAATTGGTTGCAAGACAGTTAAGGCATGAAAATATTGGTGGATTTATTAATTACATATCATTTCGTTGCATTGACTGTAATACAAACAATTTGCAATATGTTCTATCATAGTATATTTAGTATAGTATCTTTTCATTTCCTGGAAAGATCATATAGAACAGTTTCGATGCAGGTCGATCCGTTGGACCAAAGAGTACCAAGCAGAGACATTCCCAATTTTCTCAAATAGAGTGCATGAAAACATGTATTTTAATCCACCATATTGGCACCTCGCTTCGCATGTTTTGTGTGGCGCATGTGCTGAAGCGTAATATTTCGAATAAGATATTTTTAAATAATTAAAATAAAAAATTGGTTAAAAGTTTTTTTCATAATTGAAGAAGGCAAGACGTTATTGAGGTAAAAAGTAATGGGAAATTGGTATTTGGAGGAATTAAACGTGTGTCAACATTTTTTTTCAAGATTTTTGCCAAAACAACGAAAGATGTTATTATAGATAATAGATAATAGAAAAACATTTGACATGCCTGCATGAACTATGATCTTGCATTTTGGAGATATTATAGTTGTCTAAATGGTTAATGGCACCTTTCCGTGAGCCACTATTTATCAAGCACCCTAAAACGCATACTCGAATTCAATTAAAGGTACGTTAGTTACACTTAAACATGAATTGTCTCGGCATGTCGTTAAATAACAATTTCAACGCTTTTTTTAAATACATGAGAAGAAAACAAATAAAAATGATTAAGTTTTACAATGTGGCAATAGATACAAGGCATTGGTAAAATAGAAATTCCACAAAAAGAATATACGTGAGTACAAGTGGATAATTGTTTGGTGTAGATTTATTATTTTTAGTTAAAAATAATTAATTTTTGAGGCAGAAATCTCCTAGTGTACAATGAAATTAATTCTAAAAAGTAGTTGTGAGAACAGCCTAAAAGTAGTTGTGAGCAAGATGTGCATTGTAGCGAAATGAAAGTTGTCGGACAGTGAAAGATAATTACTGGAGGAAACACACCAAACTACTCATCTCCACTGTCATCATCACAACCAAGTTGATTTCTTTGTAGAGGACGCCTTAATAATTTCTCCAGGATGTAATTCACTCTGTTCTCTATCTTTCCGCTCCGCGATATCTAAAACTTCGCCTATCTCAGTTTCAGTAGACATATTCTACATCCAACAACATCTGCAACTTACGTAGTTGCAGAGTTCACGTTTCTTATCCTTCTGCTCTCTCACTACTACCCTCTAAAGCTTCCGTAATACCGGGACAGAGGTTTGTAGAACAATCATTCCCAATTGCAAGAACCACCCGCGTTTATAGGCTCGCTGTGACCATGTCCGGGTGCAACTTCGTGGTCTTGCGATACATTTGGCGAAAGCATGGCTCCACTTTCTGGACCTGTCCCCTTGGGTCTGGCCCTCCCAATCTTGCTTATTGTAGTGCATTCCACACGTTTCCACTTCGGAATTGGCCACGCGGTGCACTGCGTAACCGCGTGCTGAGTAGCGGAAGCTAAACTACGTACATTCGTACTTTTGCCGGGTTTCGATCTCCTTAACCACCAAATTTTAACAAAACCTGAGTAGACGTCGAATATTTTTTATCCCAATCTTCAATTTGCGTGTCATCCCTGTTCCAATTACCATCGAAGAAAGTAGCTAGGATCTCGAACCCAACCTCTTCCAGGCTTTTTCCCAGGACCCGAAGACCGCTCTTTATGCAAAGTGATTTATCGCGCACTAGGCCTCGCAACGTCCAGAGACAAAAATCGCGACGCAGTTCCTAAAACGGCGTATTTGTCCTCGGTCTAACGAACACGATCGGCATGGAGGCGGAGGCGGAGGCGGCTGGGCGGCAGCCGGGCAAAAACCGCCCGGCCTCATTTACGTGCGTCTGCATTGTGCGGGGCCACGCGGCGAATGGACTGCGGCAGCCTGTGCGCCGCGCCGAGGCGAGCGGTGCGGAGCGAAGTTGCATTAAATCTTAACGAGAGACGGATCGCGGAGTGGAGAGATGGATGGAGGCTTGTCCGGGAGACGACGGACAGTCGCTGCCTTTCGGACGTACAGAAGGCGGTGGCGGCGGTGGCGGCGGTGGCGGAAGCGGTGGAGCAGGTGAGTGTGAAAGGGTTGGCTTAGCTGCGGTAGTGACGTTGTTGGCGGTGGTGTTTGCGGTGGATTGGCGACGGCGGCGTTGGCAGCAGGTGAGGCGGTGGTGGTAGCAGCGTCAGTACGGGTGGTGGTTGCAGTGGCAGCGGTGGTGGCGGAGGTGGTGGCGGTGGTGTTGGCAGTGGCGTCAGTGGCGCCAGTAGCGTTGGTAGCATTGGCGCTGGTGGTGGCGGCGGTGGTGACTGCGGCAGTGGTGGCGGTAGTGGCGATGACGATTGCGATGACGGTTGCGGATGCGGCTGGCTGCGGCTGGCTGCGGCTGGCTGCGGCTGGCTGCGGCTGGCTGCGGCTGGCTGCGGCTGGCTGCGGCTGGCTGCGGCTGGCTGCGGCTGGCTGCGGCTGGCTGCGGCTGGCTGCGGCTGGCTGCGGCTGGCTGCGGCTGGCTGCGGCTGGCTGCGGCTGGCTGCGGCTGGCTGCGGCTGGCTGCGGCTGGCTGCGGCTGGCTGCGGCTGGCTGCGGCTGGCTGCGGCTGGCTGCGGCTGGCTGCGGCTGGCTGCGGCTGGCTGCGGCTGGCTGCGGCTGGCTGCGGCTGACTGCGGCTGACTGCGGCTGGCTGCGGCTGGCTGCGGCTGGCTGCGGTGGTTGTAGTGGCGTTGATAAGAGTGGATGAGGCGGTGGCAGTGGTGGCAACGACGATGGCGGTGGCGTTTGCGGTGACGGCGGAGGAGGGAGCGGAGGCGGAGGCGGAGGCGGAGGCGGAGGCGGGGGCGGGGGCGGGGGCGGTGGCGGGGACAGAGGCGGGGGCAGAGGCGACGATGGTGACGGCGGATCGGTGGGCAGGTGAACGCGGCAGGGATGGCGCGGTAGTGGGACTGGGTGGGCAGAGGCGGTGGTCGCTCAGTCGTTAAGAGTGACAGTGAAGGCTACGGAGCCGTTCAAGGTGGACATGGAAGAAACTGTGGTGACCGCAGCGGTGTGGCATGTGGCTGAAGGGACGCGGAGGAAAGACGATCGGGGAAGCGGTTTTGAGATGATGCCAATTACAATGTTGGTTGGATAGAAGCGATGGTGACGTAGTACATTCACTTTCAAGGTGCCATAGCAGCGATGGAAACTGGCAAAGATGGTGCGGATACGGCGTTAGAAGAAGAAAAAACCACAACATGGGTTTGCGGTGAGAGTGCATATGGATTTGCATCTTTCTCAGGAATGCATTGCTAGTGGCGGTGCAACTCTGGTAAAACCGATGGCAATTGTAGGGTATGTTAACAATGCATGTTTTTGAGAAAAAAGATAGAGGGGAGAATGGAGATGAAAGATAATCTATAAGCGAAGTGGTCAGTACGATATAATATTAACGCTACGTACCAGACTTCATATCCCGGTTCCTACATTTCCGTACTTGACACAGGCAGTAAGCGGCATTTTTCTATAGATTATCGCATTTTTATGCTTTTATCACATTTTCATTAAAATTACAATTTATTTCACAAATATTATTCTACACTATGAAATAAGTGAAGCCTCGAGTACAATTGATTGATTACTTAATTGATTAGTAATTAAGGGCGCGTTAACAGCTAAGGTCATTAGTGCATGTGTTAGCTCGGGAGGTGTCGGGCATCTTCCACAGCTGCATGGTGAGATCCGGCGCCGACCTACGTCCGCTGGCTAGGTTTCCCCCACCAGGTATCCCCCACCAGCTGGCACCGCCCCAGCGGGGACAAGCTCTAAGCTTCCGATCGATCTACCGCCATTTGTGGTAGTGTAGTGATCCTAAGTGTGTGTGTAAGTAAGAGGTGGAATTGGACAAGGAATGGGATAGAAAGATCCCGCGTGGTCCGTTTCTTAGGGTACTGCTCCGGCATTCGCCTGGTATTGATCGGAGTAACCTTGGAAAACTACCGTCAGAGCAGCCGGTTGTTAGAATTCTCCTCCAGACGGTGACAGAACTCGACCTGGCTAACTAGCTGGTGACGAAAAGCCTTCCTCCATCGGGACTCGAATCTAGGAGCTCCCAGTCAGACGCCTCAAGTACAAGCAAACATAATCAACAGTACGAGGCGAGAGGCAGAGAGGCGAGAGGCATAATAATAATAATAATAATAATAATAATAATAATAATAATAATAATAATAATAATAATAATATTTATTTTTTTGCTAATGAGCTTTCGCTCGGTGGCAGAGTTTTACAGCACATATACAGAGATATTGTTACATATATATAATATGAAAAGTAAATGTCTAAAAAGGAGAATGTCTAAAAAGACCTAACATACACAGTTATTTGGCATCACATGCAATTCTCTAGGCGTTTCCGGAAGCAACGCACACTGGAGGGAAAAGTCGCCAGTACTGCAGCAGGTAAATTGTTCCAGTCTGTTATTGTCCGGTTGGCAAAAGAGTATTTACCTACGTCGGTTTTTTGATTCCTATATTTGATTTTGTATGGATGATCTCCTCTTTCGAAATATTGAGGGTGCCCTATCCTAGTTCGAATGTCATTTAACGCTTTACATCCAGTGTACGCTTTCAGAAGGTTTACTAGTCTAGCGATCTTTCGACGTTTGCCTAAGGGTTCCCACATCTGAGTTTGATCAATGTTTTTTCCAACAAGTTTTATTGCTCTATTTTGAATACGGTCTAACAAATTTATCTGCCCAGTCCTATACGGGTCCCAACACGCATAATCAACAGTATGAGGCGAGAAAACTGCGTCCGCGGTGGCGACCATCTCGAAAGCGGTGGCTGGGAACCGAGGTACGAGTCTGGGGGTCCAGAGTCGATGTGAGGCGCGCCGCGCGCAACACACGTGCGTGCCACCACGCACTCTCCGGGAAGGAGGAGTGGGGACGTTCTCGCGGCGAGATCACAACGCCTCCCTGGCGGCGTGCTGGCATCACTTTAAATTTCCGAGGCAGAGTGGAAGGGCGGGCGAGCAGGAACACATGAGGCGGGGCGTGGCTGCAGCAGTAGCCGTGGAACTCGCTGTCTATACTTTGACTTTTCTATAGTGGCCGATGGCATTAGGTCATTGTTAATCCTCATGCCTTATAAAATGAATATTTTTAATTAGTTCCCGAACGTCCGTCTCAAGGTAACTCGTGGACATGTGGACTCGTAGAAATGTGCTTCCCACTGTTAAAAAAATTCATTTTATAAGGCAGGTGAAAAAAATGACCTAATGCCATCGGCCACTATAGAAAAATCCAAGTATAGAGAGCGAGTTCCTCGGCTACTGCTGCCGCCACGCACCATCTCATGAGTTCCTACTCGCCTGCCCCTTCCCTATAAAATGATGTTGTGATCTCGCCGGTATAGGCAGAGTTGTGAGTATTCCTTCTGCTATGGTGTTCTAATCTCCAAATGATTCTCAAAATAGACTTAGAATATCCATAGTGTCTCTCTAAAGTTGCATTATTCGTCGTGCAGAGTGTTAAAGAAAGTTAGGAATTGTATTTGAAGATATCAATAACAGTCACCCTTTGAAAATTCAAAATTAGTATATTTTTGTTAATAATAATCGCAATAACACTGACGGCGTAATGTGAGTATGTACAATTTATTTTCAGCATCTCTCTTGCATCTTTCTATTACAGACGTAGGAATCATTTGGTGAAAAAAGGTTAAATCGTATTTTCTTCTGTTTCCAACAAAAGAGGAATGGCAGTATCAGTGTTACATTGGTATGGGGAAACGCAAGTCCTCCTTTTCTCATTTGAAAAAGTTTTGTAATGTGTTTAATAATGTATTTTAAAGTGAAATCGAAACTAATTTCCTGAGTGACACAATACTTGAAATACTACTTTTTAATACCGCTCCAAGCGAAAAAGAAAAGTATAAGTCCATAAGAAAAATAATAAAATCATAAAATGTCTTCCAGGTTACGGATCCAGCTTTAATGAAAACTTATGACCTCCTAATATTTAAATTATATCGAAAATTTTATTACACATTTGCTACAGGATGAAAATATCTTAATAATATATTAGCTAATCGCTTCACTCCTGGGAAGTGAGTAATGGGCACGAAAAACAGATTATTGTTTTGCTTTTCATCTCACATCCTTTGATATAAAAGTCAGCTTTACATCAGCTTCAGGTTTGTCACACTTCATTTGCAATTTCATAGTACAGTTAAGCTCTTCAGGTTTGTGTACTTCTTTCCTCACTCACTTCAAAAAAATTAAACTTAAAACATTTTTAAAATTAAAACTTTCTCGCCCGTATATTCATGAAACTTATGCGAAAAGTACTCAAATTTACGAAAAATTATACTTTACCTTATTTTAAAATCTATCTGTAAGATAAGATTTCATTAAGGGAAAAATCTCTATCTTTAATATTTTAGTTGTAGGAAGACTCCGAAAAAAATTTGACCTTTTGCAACTTTCGACAAATCAGAGTTTTCGACGAACACTTGACCCGTACCATTCTCTTAAACGTCCTTCACACTATCCACTAAACCAACTGAATAAAAAACGATTGAGCCAATTCTTTAAACTTAGAAAATGTCGCAAGGGTTTCATGTAAAGTACCCCAAGATTAAAATACCTGTTTCAAATTCACGGGGCCGTGACACCAACCAGATCAATTGAGGAATATTAATTTTGGAGAAAATCGGTTGAACCGTTTAGACGCTAGCGTTGTTCACTTACGGACGGACAGACGGGCAGATGGGCAGATGGGCAGATGGGCAGATGGGCAGTTGGGCAGACGGACAGACATTTTGCTGTCATTCGATTTTTGTATACCGAGGACCCATAAAACATTCTGACTACACCACGCGTTAAAGGATCGTTTTTATTTTAACAACTGGATTGATCCACTTTTTCGTTGACAAGGCCTTGTTATATGTTTTTCTGCCGAAAAATCGCCGTTTTTTTGCGCAGCATTACTTAACTTTCTCTCTTTTCCGTAACGAGAAAGTAAAATTGACTGTTCATTTTCTCTGGATGTTCCCGCCAACACAAGTTCTCGACACCACATCTCACCGGTTTGCACTGGCCGCGATAAGGAACAGCTGTCGTCTTGCCCGGGCTGTACTCGCACGCGCAAGCGACACCTCGACTGGCGTCTCCTAAAATGGCCTAGCGACGCCAGCGGAGGCGTCGGCATCGGCGTCGGCGGCGCCGAGGCACGGACGAACGAGCGGCCTGATATAAAGCTCGAGATGAATGAATGAATAGGCAAGTAGTCTGACCTAATAAAGACCTTCGACGACACGTATGGTAATCGGTTGGGGGAGTGGCTTGTGGGTGGGTGGGTGGGTTCAGCGGTCGGTGGGCGCGTGCGGGGCCACGCGCACGCCACTCACGAGTGGGAATACGCGCGCGCGCCCGGCCGCGTGTGCTGGCGCGCGCAAATAGCGCGATAAGATAAGATGACGTTCGGCGGCGGTGGCGACTGCGTGGAGCCGGTCCCCGGCGGCGCGGAGGCGGCGGCAGCGGCGGTGGCGGTAGCGGTAGCGGCGTTGGGAGCGGTGGCGGTGGTGGTGGCGGCGGTGGTGGTGGCGCTGGCGGTGTCGGTGTCGGAGGTGGAGGCAGAGGTGGGGGTGGGGGGAGGCAGTGGCGGGACGGAGGCTGGACGGGGGCGGGTCGGGTGCTGGACGGGGGCGGGACGGGAGCGGGGCGGGGACGGGACGGGGGCGGGACGGGGGCGGGACGGGGGCGGGACGGGGGCGGGACGGGGGCGGGACGGGGGCGGGACGGGGGCGGGACGGGGGCGGGACGGGGGCGGGACGGGGGCGGGACGGGGGGTGGGCAGAGGCGGCGGCGGTGGTTGAGGCGGAGGCGGAGGCGGCGGCGTTGGTTGAAGCGGAGGCGGCGGCGGCTGCGACGTAGGTAGAGGCGGCGGCGGCGGCGACGGAGGTGGAGGCGGCGGCGACGGAGGTGAAGGCGGCGGCGGCGGCGACGGAGGTGGAGGCGGCGGCGACGGAGGTGAAGGCGGCGGCGACGGAGGTGGAGGCGGCGGCGACGGAGGTGGAGGTGGCGGTGACGGAGGTGAAGGCGGCGGCGGCGGCGACAGCGGCAGCGCGGCGGCGGTGCGTGTGTGATGTGCGGCAGGTGGAAGCTCCGGCCGCTGCTGGCCTGTAGGTCGCCGCCGCCGCCTCCACCGCCACCCGTCAACCGCTGTCGTGCGACGCGCCAAATTTGGAGATGACGGGGACACCGGCGAACGGCGGGGGGCGAGGCTGGGCGGGGAGGGAGGGGCGGTGTCGCGGCCGCCCGTCGGCAAGCTGCCGCCCGGCCCCACCCCCTCCATGCGCTGCTCAGGCTCGGGGGGATTTTTTTTTGGAAGAGATTCCGAATCGGTGGAGTATCGTTTGGCGAGTTGCGTTGTGGATTCCAAGGTGTTCGAAACCTTCATCTATGCGCCTTGTGGACGCATTTATATTGCCAATAGTCTTAGCTAATTGGAATAATCTTAATCAGGCGGAAATATATAAAATGTGTGTATGTATTTGGCATTGTAGGGTCGAATTAATCCAACTTTTTCCAGCTAGCGACGATCCCAAACCTGAGGTCTGTTTTCATTTGTTATCCCCGCCTTGGGGTAAGGCTGACTTGTGGCAAGCATGACGTATTTACAACACCGTATCTAGCTTACTTAGCCTACCTGAGAATTTTCTTTCGTCACTCATCTATAGAAAGGGTTGATTAGATAGCTACTTTGTCATTCTTTCACGACCGGAAAACGAACTAGGAACCAGCTCCCAGAAATCTAGCTGTACATGAGCTAAAGGGGCTAGAAATAGATATAGAAATTCAAAATTTATAATTAGTTATCTAATTGGAATTGTTTGAAACAAATGCATAATAAGTTTTTTTCGTGGAATTGCAAGTGTGCAAATAATTGTTCAATGAAATCTTCCATATCCACTCATTATAATGGCGAATCAAAGCGTCTAATGTAGAATGTGAGTGAGTATGCGCATTATACTTTTATTATAAGTGGTTATAGTGAAAAAAAATGTGTTCACATTTTCTTTATGAGAACATCATTGGTAATGTCATTTTTTGTTCTGCTATTTCTGTGTTTTATATGCGTTTTGACTCTTAGACACTGTTTTCGACTCTGCATCTTTTCAGAATAGGCGGGGTTTGCTTTTGCGACATCGTCAATGCTAGTGAAATTCACTGTTAGATCTCGAGTATCGCGATCCTCAAAATCTTTTAAGTTCTGCCTCCAGGAGGATCTTAATTTATTAATTAGAAAGTCGGAAGGTGAACGAAACTGCTAGGTGAACAAAAGAAAATAAATAATTACACGAGTCCAATCTGAATAAGGAAAATGTTTGTAATGTATTGTGAATTCAATTATATAACGGTGAAATTGAATTTACATACCAATGAATCATTTTCGAGACCATTGAATTATTTTAAGGCCTTATATATATTTAACAATATGTCACACCAGCTGCAATGAAATTGATATCTCTGGTTTTATTTAAATACGTTCCTATTGCATTTCGAAACTTCTCGATCTGGAACATATTAAAATAAAGCTTTAACTCTTAAGTAGGGGGGATATGCGGGTTCTGGAACAGGAAGTGCTTATCTTATCAGCTTATCTTATCTACTTCCTGTTTCCCTCCCCCACATCCGGTGTAAACAACCGGCGCCACCAATTATAATGTCAGGAAGTGCTTATCTTATCAGCTCTTATCAGCTTATCTTATCTACTTCCGCCCACCCCCTCCTCCTCCCCCCCGCCCCTCCCCCTCCCCCACCCCGCCCACTTCCGATGTAAACAACCGGCGCCACCCATTATAATGCCCCGCCGAATGTCAACAACCCCCTCCCCCTCCCCACTTGCGCCCACCCCCTCCCCCTCCCACCCACCCCTCCGATGTAAACAACCGGCGCCACCAATTATAATGCCCCCCCTCCCCCACCCCCTCCTCCGCCCACCCGATGTAAACAACCGGCGCCACCATTTATAATGCCCCACCGACCGGGGTCAATGACCCCTCTCCACCCCCCCCCCCTTGCGACCTCTGGCGGCGAATGGTGGAAGTGTGTGCGCACTCTGGCGGCGAATTGTGGAAGCGTATGTGTCTGCGCTCTGGCGGTGAATTGTGGAAGCGTGTGTGTGTGTGTGTGTCTTTCAAAAATGCTGCTCCCTGAAGCGGATTCGAACCAGCCTCAATCGCATTTCCTGTGTGGGAGGCGACCAGCACTTTGGCTCTGAGCTACGGTGACATCTCGAGTCAAGCTGTCTGCTTTGGGGTACAGATATTACACGCGGTTGGGAGGGCGCGCTGCGGATGCTGATAAGGGCGGGGGCCGCTGAGGGTGCGCGCTGCGGAAGTAGATAAGATAGCGGGGGGCAGGGGGCGCTGAGGGCGCGCGCTGGCGGCGCTGGCGGCCGGGTGGCTGATAAGATAGCGGCGGGCAGTGGCTGCTTTGTTCGCCCACTCATTAGCGCTATAGAGATACTACACGCGCGCGCTCTCTGGGAGCGATTCGGGGAACGAGAGGAGATGGCGCTGTGCGTCGGGGCGCGCATTTTGAATGCACTCTATATAAGATACCCAGCCGCGTGTTTCTCTCTCTCTCTCTCTCTCTCGAGTCGAGAGCGCTGACGCTCGCTGTCCCGCTGAAAAGACTTTCATAATAGAAGAAAGGGAAACCCTAAAAGGCGGTGATAGGGAAAAAATAAATTGAAAAATCAGTACAATTGAAAGAATGTTTTTTGATGTATTGAAAACAAAAGAATTATGAAATTATTTTCTCACATACATTTCACAAGCAGTTTTATTGTTTTGACAATCGTTTCTATTAAATTTCTCCAAATGATGTGTTTACTTTAAAAAACATAGAAAATATCATTATTTCTTTTATAGTACATATCCTTTGCAAAGAGAGGTTGTGTTTGTAATTGCATGTTTTCATTGAAGTTTCATAGACCTTTCAAATTTTCTTTCATGACATTTCAAATCATATTTGCATGCTTAGATATTTTTATGGAGAAATTCACACATGTTTGAACATTTTTCATTACATACTGTATATATTTAGTGTTCTATCTAATCTATGAAGAACTTAAAATGAGTTTTTACATAATTTGTATAAATAGCACATCATTCTTAGATCCTGACTGCATACAGTTGTATTTTCATATTGTTATACTACACTTTATAACCCTCTGTACATAGGCTAGATTGTCAAAACGAGTACAACCTCGAGACTGTGCTGACGTAGATGAGCGTCAAACTTCGTCACTGTGGGCTGGAGGCCGGAGCCGTATTTTCGAATGGACAACACAGCGTCTGGATGGATTGACGAACGCGAGTGCTGTCGCAGTGCCGACCGGTGAAGGAAGTGGTCGAGTCGAGGACAGCTAACGCTTCACCGGCGTGAGAATAAACTCTTCCGGTTGAGGAGATCTCATTTTACCAACTCCTTCCGCCCCGTATGATTTGTGTGCACTGTCCAGGGGGATGGGGGCACGCTGAGGGAGCGTTCAAAGCTTTCTGGATGACGCAATAGCGCACGGTCGTCAGCTTCACAGCACAGGAGGTCACCCCATCCCATAGAACTTTCTCGTGACAGCCAATCACGTGTGAAGAGTTTTTTCCTTATCTTCTTCGACATCTGATGATTCTTTTTCTTCCTCGTGGCAGCGTCGGTCAGCACACATCAACGGTCGATCGATAGGGTGCAGTGTAGTAGGGGCGCTGAAGGCTGCTGTTGTAGGCGATGATGACGCGGCGTCGCGGAGGCTGTCCCAGTTCACCACCACTTCTTCCACGCATCATACGCTTCTTCATCTGAGTTTGTTCCATGACGACAGGCGAGAGACGAGTGTTGAGACCAACGTGATTGCAAACGCTTCCCCCTACTACTATTTGAAAGTGACTCATCATAAAACTCCCTACTACTAAAAGTGTCTAACCATAAAGTATATAAAAAATACTACT
Source organism: Gryllus longicercus (assembly GCA_038098605.1). Classification (NCBI taxonomy): domain Eukaryota; kingdom Metazoa; phylum Arthropoda; class Insecta; order Orthoptera; family Gryllidae; genus Gryllus; species Gryllus longicercus. The sequence goes on from JAZDUA010000163.1 coordinate 2,662,189, forward strand.
AAAAGTGTCTAGTCATAAAATAAAAATGAATGCTAGTCTATCTGAACCCCGCCTCCGGGCGAGAGGAGTCGGTCTCTAGAAATCTCATCCAGGCAGCATAATTTTAAATTGAATTTTTTAAATGTTATTTTTTAATGAAATAAAAATTTTTTTGAATATTTTCCATGTAAAATTTACGAAATGATATATCTTTAGATAATACTAGTATTGAATTATAAACAAAGATAATTATTAAAAATAAGTACGAAAATGGATTATTATTATTATTAGTGTATTTTCCCAATAATGGAAAACGTTAAGGAAAAATTGACTCGTTTTGTGGAGTTCTAATTAGTTTTTGTGGAGTTCTTCTTAATTTTCCAATATTCTTTCATTCTCTTGGAGAATGTCAGTTTTCTTTCTTCAGACCATTTCGGTCCGTAGGGTTTTGATTTTGGTTGTTCTGTCTTGACTTCCCATTTGTTCACTGTGTTGCGGAAGGTGTTTTTGTCTGAGGTGACAGTTATGTCGGCGTGTCTTTTTTGGTTTCTTTCATCCATGATGTTGTACTTTTAAGTGAGGATAGTTTAGCATTCTTTTAGTTAGTCAAGTATTTGGTAGTCTGTCTATGTGTCCGAAGAATTTCACTCGTCTTTTCCTGATGTCGACTTCTATGTTCGAGTACTTTTCAGTTGTCTCAATAGACTGTAATCTGTATCCATCGGGAGTGAGTCTCGCACCGAGTATCTTTCTAATGATTTTTCTTTCTTCTTTTTTGAGGGAAGATCAAGTGTAGCGTTAATAATGTCATCAAAATTATAAAAAATATTTACTTTTACGATAAAATGCCATTGAACATGCAGGAAGAAGGAACATTTATTTTACTGAGTGAAGATTTTATTTTATCAAAGAAAAGTTAAAACAGCTCATCAAAGGTACAGTCTGTGCATCTTGAATCCATGAATCTCTTCCCTACTCCTTTAATGTAAATAGGAGCTACTGTCTCTATTTTTATTCTTCTTTCAACTGTTTTGCTGTTTCAAGCCTTTCTCAAACCTATTAGCTTTGATCTCTAATTTAACAATGTGTGGGAAAATGACCACTTATATACAATAATTTTTAGCTAAAAAATCTAAATAAATGCCCGAAGCACGTGAAGATCCATCACAGAAGATACCTTGAACTCTTGAGAAAGTTAGAACGCAAATGATTGAATCTCCAGAGATTGGCGTTGCACCATTAAATCTAGTGGCCGGTTTCATAACTAATACCCACTCTCTACACGCATTTCTTCAATTTTTATAGAGTGTTATTAAGGTATTTCCTAGCCAAAAATATCAATTCAATGTAAAATCTGTCAAAGATTTGATCACACTCAAGCTAACTGTGAACGCGCTCCGAGATGCGTTAGGTGTTTAGGTAACCATCATTATTCAAAATGCACGGAACCTAAAACACAAACAAATCGGAAATGCGTTAACTGTAAAAGAGATCACACGGTCAATTGGAAAGGTTGTGAAGTTTATCAGAAACCGATAAAAAATCAAACAGAGCGGTATAAACAGAGACGAGAGGCTTTTAATAACAGAGAATCCCACGAGATTAAAAACCTTGACCGAAAACCAATCCCTCAAAATCACCCACAACAAACAAACCCAACACAATGACCTCCAATAAATCCCTGGTTTTCAAATCCTCAAAGACTTAATAGCCAAGTCCCCCCGTTTTCGAACGCCAATCTCCCTCTACACCAAGGACAGGTAATAACTACAATCATCAACCAAGTAATAAACGCACTCATTCCACAAATACAAATATTAATACAATCAGCCCTCGATAATGGACGTAAATAAAAATCCAGAAACAAACATTCTCAACTGGAACGCGAACGGAATAAAAAGGCAAGAAAATCAATGACGACACTTTAACAACCCACAACATAAAAATAGCTTGTGTTTCAGAAACTCACCTGTTACCTCAAATCAAGTTCTCAATACCAAGTTTTAATATCTATCGCAACGATCGTCTCTCAGCGACGGCCGCAGGAGGAGTGACCATACTAGCGCACAAAGATATAAAACATACGTTAATTAATAGTCCTATGAGCAACGATCTAGAAACTATAGCAATAAAAGCCAAACAACAAAGACACACCATAATATGCCGATATGAACCTCCTAATAAGCTATTCCATAGAAAAATATAGTCTGAAATTTTTAGAAATAATGATAATATCATGCTAATAGGTGACCTTAATAGCAAACACTGCGATTGAAAATGCAACACAACAACTCCTCATTGGCAAAATTTACTAAATCTAACACTCTCAATTTAAGTATTCTGATCCCAATAGAACTCACCCCCTTACAACAATTATATAATTCCTGACATATTAGCCTCATCAAAAAATATTGATTTTCCCCTAAAAAGTAATTTCTGAACCCGATTCGGTCTCAATAATCATCCTCTCATCTTATTATAAACAACAAGAAGGTAAAATAAACTGGTCTAAATTCAGGGAAATTTTAAAAATGAAATACAAACATCCGCAAAACATTACAAGACTTAGATAATGAAGTAAAACTAATAGTACACTTACAAGGATCCCTCACCAATTCTACCACATTTCTCAAAATAACAAACCCAATAATCAAATCCCAGTAAAAACCAAATGAAATGTAAACATAATTTAAGGTGCTATTGGCAAATGATGACCAGACTTAAAAAGAAAATTAAACAAACTGACGAGTTAAAACTAATCTAGACCAGCATAGGCAAGCCTTCTGACTTTTCTAAAAGAAATTCACCCGTCATCTAGGCATACATACAATAAAAAGTCAAAAACAAGAATTTTCGTCAATAAAACTAGATTCACAAGTGGCAAATTCTGATTTTGAGAAAACATCTCTTATAGCTGCCTTCAAAAGCCATTCAACCCAGTTGAAAACGATCACTTTCATCCACAAATAGAGGAATTCAATCAGAAACCACTATATACAGCTCCAATCAATATAAAGTACCCCATCAGAAATTAAACAAGAAATCAAAAACTAAGACATCAGCAGGGACATTATTTCTAACAAAGTTCTAAAAGAGCTAAATAACAATTCGATAGCAACAATATTTAAGCCAGCATGTAGAATAGGTTACTCTCACAACGATTGGAAAATTCCTTCCGAAAACCAGGAAAGAATCCAAAAGATCCAGCGAACTATGAATTTATAAGCCTACTCCCGTCATTAACGAAACTATTAGAGAATCTGATATGAAAACGATTCATGAAATTCATGACAAGCATACATCTCAGACACGCAATTTGGATTTCGACCTAACCACTCCACAGCACATCACATATTACGGTTTACCGAATATACGACGTAAGGATGCCAAACAACACCGCAATATTCCTAGAGATCACCAAAGCGATTGACAAAATATGCCATCAAGACCTCTCTACAAATGAAATAGGCACTCCAGACTACTTATTCCAACTGATGAAAAGTTTTCTACATCAAAGAAAGCTCCAAATCAAAATGAATCCTGACGCGAGAACAGGGCTGGCTCAAGACCATTATCACCGGTATTTTTCAATTTCCGATTAACCACACTTAATAGATTCGCAAATAGCGTGAATAGCAAATAGCGCAAATAGCTTTTTAACGAGAAATAATACATAGATTAAACGTGGTTGAAGACTATCGGCCTGTCAATGCTAGCGGAGCGCGGAATTATTGCATATCCTTTAAGCGAAAAATATTGTCACCAACCAGAATGCCGTGTTATATGAAGTAAATGTTCCATTCAATAGTAAATATCCAAGCAATAAGTGTATGATAGCAAGGAATTATAATTATGAATGTGTTCTATGCTGAATGATAGAAGGGAAGTGTATTCTCGAGGCACGGGTATTACGTATGAACCTAACGTATCAACTTTACCTTTCTAAGGACTTATCGCCAGTAGCTGCTTTTTAAATAAGGAACTAAACAAATACAAAAAACATTGCCATCGAAAGTATCATAAAACGCATTTTTCAGATTGCAAAACTGTAAGAAACACCATGTCCGACACTTCTGCTGCTGGGTTGTATGCATAAAAATTAAAATGTCTAAACAATCGTGTCTTATAAAAAATACAAATATTTACAATGAGCAATCAGTATGAATACACACTACATTTCCGAAAAGTTGGAGTTTCATAAGAAAGTGTCTGCCACCAGAGAAATTTCAAATTCACTAGCATATAATATACTACCAAGAATGGTGTAATTTTGTACTGAACTATACACAATTGAATGACTTTATGGATTCATTTCTGATTTTTTCTCATTTTCAATCAAAATTTAGGACTATGGACACTTTGGAGTGGTGATTTAGGTATAATAATTTTATTTTTATAATAATAAAACGCAAAAATTGCAATTTTTATTTATGAGTGAAATCTCAAATATGCTACTTACCTCTGTTATTGAACCTAAAGGTTCTGCAATGTTTATGGCTAGAAAAAAAAATGAAGCTTGCAACTTTAGTTGTGCTTAAGCAATTACTCTAATATATTAGAAAATTTTTCATTCAATTCCAATACATTTTTTGCTGCAAATATTTTATGTTTAAAAACTTTCAAGCAATTATTCCTTTGATGCATAGGACAGCTCAATCCAGTGCTGTTGTGTTTAAGATTCTACTCCAATTTTGAATCAAAGCAGAGTATTCATAGCGGGCTCCTGACAATCCAGTCACTCGATCAATTTTATGGAAATGACTCTTCTAGTGAAATTGTAACTGAGCCAGTCACTCAGACCGTTTGAAATGTATGCAGGAATGTTAAAATCACATAAGTCGCAATGTTTAAAACCTGTTTTTAACGACATTTCTTGATTGAGAAAACGGAGTATTCCCCACCCCATGCCCGTCACTTGATCCAGAAACTTTTCATTATGCTAAGACATATTTACGAGACTCTTCGGTAAGGACATGTATTCAAATTTGTTTCAAAACGTTTTTCAGAAAAAGTGAGACAAGATCATAACTAACAGATGTCGCCATCTTACCTGCACAAGACATCGGTTCAAGGAAGAGATGTCTCTACGGTTACCCACCTCGAACATGGTTTCGTAGTTTCCCTTGTTTCTTGTAATTTTGGTATTTGATTCTCTCAACACAGAAAATTCTATATCCCTTTTCCCTGATTTGCCCCTTGCTTAGACTCGGTTGTAAAAAAAAATTTTCCTCTGCGACCCTCTTGCCATCGTAGAGAGAATCTTGATTTTCTTTCCTATTTTCTGTACTTCTCCCGCGCTTTCCGTAAGCTTTTCTGACTTTTGGTTTCAGTTTCCCTATCTTTTCATTTTAGTACTCGAGATCTGGGGTCCCCTCGCCCGCCCAGGGAGGAATATTTAAGTCTCCCCCGATTATCAACGTTTATTCTTATCGCTCTCCATACGCGTCACCTCACTTTGATTTCGACGCATCACATCTCGAATTCCCCATCTTTCCAGACCTCTTCTGCATGCAAACTAGCTTTAACACAATGAAACGTCCCACCCCCGCGTCCATCTCTGTCCCTCCTAAATATGCCATAATCATCGCGAAATATTTCTGCATTAGAAATGTCAGGTTTAAACCGTACCTATTACATCAGGGCAATACTGACCTATCAATTTCCAAAATTGTTTGTATTTATTTATTAAGATTCTACAATTTACCTGCAACACGAACTGTATTTGTATTCCAGGACCATATATTGTGCGCTCACGATCAATTACAAAAGAACGTATTAACGTTTTTGATTGCAGACAGAAAAAATGGAGAATAAAAACTAGCGAATCACAAGCAAAGATTTTCATCTTCGAAACTCAAAATTTTTCTTTACTCATTCAAAACACATCCATACGATGACTACGATACACCACTTCCGTACCTAAAAATTACATTGGACGCAAAATTAACCTGGAAAGAACACTTCATCAGCACAGTAAAGAGACATTCACAAAAATCTAAAAGCCCTATCGCATACTAAAAATGAAACTTCACTTAGCATCGAATGTGTTAAAATCATTTAGAAATCATTCATTAGATCTTTACCAAGCTCCGTGAGCTCCGTTTTAATACAGGTCGTCTACATCTACATAAATGAACAACAAATTCATCCAAAAATTCAACAATGTGTCATGGTTTAAAAGCAATCGACAACTACTCAGAGAAGTAATAATAAACCCTTCTAGACTACATTTCTAAAAAAATTTCAAAAACTTTCAGGCCCAGAAATACCTTCTGCTGAAACTTAAAATCCTAGTAAAACTTACCGACAACAACAAAGAATTTATCCTATGTCAATTTCAAGATCCCACTAAGTAAAAAGATGCACTTACTCACGTAGTCAAAACGCTATAGACGTAGAGAAGACTATTTTTAATATTTCCAGCACACCTGATTTTTAGAATTGGGGAACGCTTTTTAGGTTTTCTTTATGTAGCGTTTCTTTAGAATATAATTAGTTCATATGACTTTGTGTCATAATTTTGAATGACTGTCTCATGAATTTGTAACATAATTATGATTTATAGGTCAATACTCATGTGAATATTAAAGAAATCCAATTCAATCTGATACAACAAATGTATCATGGAGTCTCTTGAGCAGTTTGCTCATTCTATCTCCAAACTAACAATACTACGAGAGATTCCTGTTTTGAATGGAAAGAGATAAAGAATGACGAAGTGTATGCAAATCCTCAAGATGTCATTGCAGGTTAGTCATTGTTAAATTTTCACCGGCAAAAGGCTATTATGGAATCACATGTGGCAAGAGAAGAAATAAAGCTGAATGATGGACTTCTGCGTTCAGTTCCAGAAACACGTAGAGCCTTATGATCCGTTTCAGTTTACAACAAAACCCTTACCTCCATACCAGAATAGATGAAACTGATCTTGCCGAAACCACTAGAAGACAAGCGTCCAAGATTTAATGACATACTTAAGCAAAGATCTCTGATGGTAAAGTTTGCGCAATACTTTTTCATTCAATTCATTTGCGAATTTCCTTATAAACATGCGTTCAGAATATTCTTACTGATATTTATCCCCTCTCACCAAGCATTCACCAACCATAATCTCTTATTCATTAGGGCTCCGCCGCCGCCGCCCTCTATCATCTCCAACACGCGGGCGCAGCGGGGGTGGGCGCTCACTCCAGCGAGGGTGACTGTAGATAGCGCGCCGCCTGCGGTGATAAGACCCCCCCATGCTTCTGATAATCGAAAGAAAAGGGCTTTTCAGACTGCTTCTTGAGAAGCATCGACAAAGACACAGAAAAAATGTTTGAATAAAACGTAATGTCCGAAGATTCGCGACAAATTAAACAATTTATAAATTTAAACAAGTTCTTCATAGACTTGATAGAAGAGTAAATATACAGTACGCCTTAACAAATATTCAAACATGCATGAATTTCTCCATAAAATACCCTTATGACTTACATTTTGAGCTATTTTATACTAAGAGCTGCTGTTTATTTACAATAAATTTTATTCTATTAAAATAAAAAAGTACTGAAAAAATCAACATGTGTAATGTTGAAATCGAATCAATTTCTTCAGTATTACTGTGTTGAATGCTGAAAAAAAAATACAAGTTCATTGAGAATCAGTATTGAACAAGTTGAACTGTACTTTGAGAAATTAAAAAGAAAGAAGAAACAAAAACAAAATAAATTTTTGTAAAGAATGTCATGAATGTATTGGCTGAGAATGGAGAGGCAGCACCTAGTGTAATGAACTATGTTACTCGTGTGATAGACTGATTACTTCAGGAGCTTGGAAGAATATAATAGCCTCTTGGGAATTCGCATTCTAAAGAAAAATAATAATAAATGTGAAAAGTTATCGATTTTTTTTATGAAGAAACATAAGTCGCACGAAACTGCAAGAAGAAAGACAAAACACCTACAGTTGGTACCTCCTGTCGAAAGAGAGAGCGCAAGAGACAGCGACAGACAAAGGCACGTAGAGAAATGTGTGTTAATGAGAAAGAAAGAGAGAGAAAGAAAGAGACAGAGCGAAAAAGAGCGAGAAAGAGAGAAAGAGAGAGGGGGGGGGATACTTGAATGAATTTGCAATTTTGTGTTGTCATTTCCTGCTGACAGTATTTAATATTTTCACATGAAGCTAATGTATTATATTAGTTCCATTGATCGATTTTTTCCAGTTATACAACATTTTAAGACGTGCGATCATGACATTACAGATACTTTAAAGTTCATTTGTGTTTCTTCTACAATACAATAGTACAAAGTTGAAAGTTCAGTGTTTCTTTTTCATATCAGGCACTATGTATTTTTATATCACTATGTATTCCAATAACTATGAATCAATTGTAAGAAATATTGTCAGAAGATAAACTGAAAAGCAGGGTCACTTCACCTGTCCACGCGATATGATCAACATGCTGAGTGTCATAGTACGAATGCTTGGTGAGAGGGGATAAATATCAGTAAGAATATTCTGAACGCATGTTTATAAGGAAATTCGCAAATGAATTGAATGAAAAAGTATTGCGCAAACTTTACCATCAGAGATCTTTGCTTAAGTATGTCATTAAATCTTGGACGCTTGTCTTCTAGTGGTTTCGGCAAGATCAGTTTCATCTATTCTGGTATGGAGGTAAGGGTTTTGTTGTAAACTGAAACGGATCATAAGGCTCTACGTGTTTCTGGAACTGAACGCAGAAGTCCATCATTCAGCTTTATTTCTTCTCTTGCCACATGTGATTCCATAATAGCCTTTTGCCGGTGAAAATTTAACAATGACTAACCTGCAATGACATCTTGAGGATTTGCATACACTTCGTCATTCTTTATCTCTTTCCATTCAAAACAGGAATCTCTCGTAGTATTGTTAGTTTGGAGATAGAATGAGCAAACTGCTCAAGAGACTCCATGATACATTTGTTGTATCAGATTGAATTGGATTTCTTTAATATTCACATGAGTATTGACCTATAAATCATAATTATGTTACAAATTCATGAGACAGTCATTCAAAATTATGACACAAAGTCATATGAACTAATTATATTCTAAAGAAACGCTACATAAAGAAAACCTAAAAAGCGTTCCCCAATTCTAAAAATCAGGTGTGCTGGAAATATTAAAAATAGTCTTCTCTACGTCTATAGCGTTTTGACTACGTGAGTAAGTGCATCTTTTTACTTAGTGGGATCTTGAAATTGACATAGGATAAATTCTTTGTTGTTGTCGGTAAGTTTTACTAGGATTTTAAGTTTCAGCAGAAGGTATTTCTGGGCCTGAAAGTTTTTGAAATTTTTTTAGAAATGTAGTCTAGAAGGGTTTATTATTACTTCTCTCTGAGTAGTTGTCGATTGCTTTTAAACCATGACACATTGTTGAATTTTTGGATGAATTTGCATAATTTGTTGTTCATTTATGTAGATGTAGACGACCTGTATTAAAACGGAGCTCACGGAGCTTGGTAAAGATCTAATGAATGATTTCTAAATGATTTTAACACATTCGATGCTAAGTGAAGTTTCATTTTTAGTATGCGATAGGGCTTTTAGATTTTTGTGAATGTCTCTTTACTGTGCTGATGAAGTGTTCTTTCCAGGTTAATTTTGCGTCCAATGTAATTTTTAGGTACGGAAGTGGTGTATCGTAGTCATCGTATGGATGTGTTTTGAATGAGTAAAGAAAAATTTTGAGTTTCGAAGATGAAAATCTTTGCTTGTGACTTTGATTCGCTAGTTTTTATTCTCCATTTTTTCTGTCTGCAATCAAAAACGTTAATACGTTCTTTTGTAATTGATCGTGAGCGCACAATATATGGTCCTGGAATACAAATACAGTTCGTGTTGCAGGTAAATTGTAGAATCTTAATAAATAAATACAAACAATTTTGGAAATTGATAGGTCAGTATTGCCCTGATGTAATAGGTACGGTTTAAACCTGACATTTCTAATGCAGAAATATTTCGCGATGATTATGGCATATTTAGGAGGGACAGAGATGGACGCGGGGGGTGGGACGTTTCATTGTGTTAAAGCTAGTTTGCATGCAGAAGAGGTCTGGAAAGATGGGGAATTCGAGATGTGATGCGTCGAAATCAATGTGAGGTGACGCGTATGGAGAGCGATAAGAATAAACGTTGATAATCGGGGGAGACTTAAATATTCCTCCCTGGGCGGGCGAGGGGACCCCAGATCTCGAGTACTAAAATGAAAAGATAGGGAAACTGAAACCAAAAGTCAGAAAAGCTTACGGAAAGCGCGGGAGAAGTACAGAAAATAGGAAAGAAAATCAAGATTCTCTCTACGATGGCAAGAGGGTCGCAGAGGAAATTTTTTTTTTACAACCGAGTCTAAGCAAGGGGCAAATCAGGGAAAAGGGATATAGAATTTTCTGTGTTGAGAGAATCAAATACCAAAATTACAAGAAACAAGGGAAACTACGAAACCATGTTCGAGGTGGGTAACCGTAGAGACATCTCTTCCTTGAACCGATGTCTTGTGCAGGTAAGATGGCGACATCTGTTAGTTATGATCTTGTCTCACTTTTTCTGAAAAACGTTTTGAAACAAATTTGAATACATGTCCTTACCGAAGAGTCTCGTAAATATGTCTTAGCATAATGAAAAGTTTCTGGATCAAGTGACGGGCATGGGGTGGGGAATACTCCGTTTTCTCAATCAAGAAATGTCGTTAAAAACAGGTTTTAAACATTGCGACTTATGTGATTTTAACATTCCTGCATACATTTCAAACGGTCTGAGTGACTGGCTCAGTTACAATTTCACTAGAAGAGTCATTTCCATAAAATTGATCGAGTGACTGGATTGTCAGGAGCCCGCTATGAATACTCTGCTTTGATTCAAAATTGGAGTAGAATCTTAAACACAACAGCACTGGATTGAGCTGTCCTATGCATCAAAGGAATAATTGCTTGAAAGTTTTTAAACATAAAATATTTGCAGCAAAAAATGTATTGGAATTGAATGGAAAATTTTCTAATATATTAGAGTAATTGCTTAAGCACAACTAAAGTTGCAAGCTTCATTTTTTTTTCTAGCCATAAACATTGCAGAACCTTTAGGTTCAATAACAGAGGTAAGTAGCATATTTGAGATTTCACTCATAAATAAAAATTGCAATTTTTGCGTTTTATTATTATAAAAATAAAATTATTATACCTAAATCACCACTCCAAAGTGTCCATAGTCCTAAATTTTGATTGAAAATGAGAAAAAATCAGAAATGAATCCATAAAGTCATTCAATTGTGTATAGTTCAGTACAAAATTACACCATTCTTGGTAGTATATTATATGCTAGTGAATTTGAAATTTCTCTGGTGGCAGACACTTTCTTATGAAACTCCAACTTTTCGGAAATGTAGTGTGTATTCATACTGATTGCTCATTGTAAATATTTGTATTTTTTATAAGACACGATTGTTTAGACATTTTAATTTTTATGCATACAACCCAGCAGCAGAAGTGTCGGACATGGTGTTTCTTACAGTTTTGCAATCTGAAAAATGCGTTTTATGATACTTTCGATGGCAATGTTTTTTGTATTTGTTTAGTTCCTTATTTAAAAAGCAGCTACTGGCGATAAGTCCTTAGAAAGGTAAAGTTGATACGTTAGGTTCATACGTAATACCCGTGCCTCGAGAATACACTTCCCTTCTATCATTCAGCATAGAACACATTCATAATTATAATTCCTTGCTATCATACACTTATTGCTTGGATATTTACTATTGAATGGAACATTTACTTCATATAACACGGCATTCTGGTTGGTGACAATATTTTTCGCTTAAAGGATATGCAATAATTCCGCGCTCCGCTAGCATTGACAGGCCGATAGTCTTCAACCACGTTTAATCTATGTATTATTTCTCGTTAAAAAGCTATTTGCGCTATTTGCTATTCACGCTATTTGCGAATCTATTAAGTGTGGTTAATCGGAAATTGAAAAATACCGGTGATAATGGTCTTGAGCCAGCCCTGTTCTCGCGTCAGGATTCATTTTGATTTGGAGCTTTCTTTGATGTAGAAAACTTTTCATCAGTTGGAATAAGTAGTCTGGAGTGCCTATTTCATTTGTAGAGAGGTCTTGATGGCATATTTTGTCAATCGCTTTGGTGATCTCTAGGAATATTGCGGTGTTGTTTGGCATCCTTACGTCGTATATTCGGTAAACCGTAATATGTGATGTGCTGTGGAGTGGTTAGGTCGAAATCCAAATTGCGTGTCTGAGATGTATGCTTGTCATGAATTTCATGAATCGTTTTCATATCAGATTCTCTAATAGTTTCGTTAATGACGGGAGTAGGCTTATAAATTCATAGTTCGCTGGATCTTTTGGATTCTTTCCTGGTTTTCGGAAGGAATTTTCCAATCGTTGTGAGAGTAACCTATTCTACATGCTGGCTTAAATATTGTTGCTATCGAATTGTTATTTAGCTCTTTTAGAACTTTGTTAGAAATAATGTCCCTGCTGATGTCTTAGTTTTTGATTTCTTGTTTAATTTCTGATGGGGTACTTTATATTGATTGGAGCTGTATATAGTGGTTTCTGATTGAATTCCTCTATTTGTGGATGAAAGTGATCGTTTTCAACTGGGTTGAATGGCTTTTGAAGGCAGCTATAAGAGATGTTTTCTCAAAATCAGAATTTGCCACTTGTGAATCTAGTTTTATTGACGAAAATTCTTGTTTTTGACTTTTTATTGTATGTATGCCTAGATGACGGGTGAATTTCTTTTAGAAAAGTCAGAAGGCTTGCCTATGCTGGTCTAGATTAGTTTTAACTCGTCAGTTTGTTTAATTTTCTTTTTAAGTCTGGTCATCATTTGCCAATAGCACCTTAAATTATGTTTACATTTCATTTGGTTTTTACTGGGATTTGATTATTGGGTTTGTTATTTTGAGAAATGTGGTAGAATTGGTGAGGGATCCTTGTAAGTGTACTATTAGTTTTACTTCATTATCTAAGTCTTGTAATGTTTTGCGGATGTTTGTATTTCATTTTTAAAATTTCCCTGAATTTAGACCAGTTTATTTTACCTTCTTGTTGTTTATAATAAGATGAGAGGATGATTATTGAGACCGAATCGGGTTCAGAAATTACTTTTTAGGGGAAAATCAATATTTTTTGATGAGGCTAATATGTCAGGAATTATATAATTGTTGTAAGGGGGTGAGTTCTATTGGGATCAGAATACTTAAATTGAGAGTGTTAGATTTAGTAAATTTTGCCAATGAGGAGTTGTTGTGTTGCATTTTCAATCGCAGTGTTTGCTATTAAGGTCACCTATTAGCATGATATTATCATTATTTCTAAAAATTTCAGACTATATTTTTCTATGGAATAGCTTATTAGGAGGTTCATATCGGCATATTATGGTGTGTCTTTGTTGTTTGGCTTTTATTGCTATAGTTTCTAGATCGTTGCTCATAGGACTATTAATTAACGTATGTTTTATATCTTTGTGCGCTAGTATGGTCACTCCTCCTGCGGCCGTCGCTGAGAGACGATCGTTGCGATAGATATTAAAACTTGGTATTGAGAACTTGATTTGAGGTAACAGGTGAGTTTCTGAAACACAAGCTATTTTTATGTTGTGGGTTGTTAAAGTGTCGTCATTGATTTTCTTGCCTTTTTATTCCGTTCGCGTTCCAGTTGAGAATGTTTGTTTCTGGATTTTTATTTACGTCCATTATCGAGGGCTGATTGTATTAATATTTGTATTTGTGGAATGAGTGCGTTTATTACTTGGTTGATGATTGTAGTTATTACCTGTCCTTGGTGTAGAGGGAGATTGGCGTTCGAAAACGGGGGGACTTGGCTATTAAGTCTTTGAGGATTTGAAAACCAGGGATTTATTGGAGGTCATTGTGTTGGGTTTGTTTGTTGTGGGTGATTTTGAGGGATTGGTTTTCGGTCAAGGTTTTTAATCTCGTGGGATTCTCTGTTATTAAAAGCCTCTCGTCTCTGTTTATACCGCTCTGTTTGATTTTTTATCGGTTTCTGATAAACTTCACAACCTTTCCAATTGACCGTGTGATCTCTTTTACAGTTAACGCATTTCCGATTTGTTTGTGTTTTAGGTTCCGTGCATTTTGAATAATGATGGTTACCTAAACACCTAACGCATCTCGGAGCGCGTTCACAGTTAGCTTGAGTGTGATCAAATCTTTGACAGATTTTACATTGAATTGATATTTTTGGCTAGGAAATACCTTAATAACACTCTATAAAAATTGAAGAAATGCGTGTAGAGAGTGGGTATTAGTTATGAAACCGGCCACTAGATTTAATGGTGCAACGCCAATCTCTGGAGATTCAATCATTTGCGTTCTAACTTTCTCAAGAGTTCAAGGTATCTTCTGTGATGGATCTTCACGTGCTTCGGGCATTTATTTAGATTTTTTAGCTAAAAATTATTGTATATAAGTGGTCATTTTCCCACACATTGTTAAATTAGAGATCAAAGCTAATAGGTTTGAGAAAGGCTTGAAACAGCAAAACAGTTGAAAGAAGAATAAAAATAGAGACAGTAGCTCCTATTTACATTAAAGGAGTAGGGAAGAGATTCATGGATTCAAGATGCACAGACTGTACCTTTGATGAGCTGTTTTAACTTTTCTTTGATAAAATAAAATCTTCACTCAGTAAAATAAATGTTCCTTCTTCCTGCATGTTCAATGGCATTTTATCGTAAAAGTAAATATTTTTTATAATTTTGATGACATTATTAACGCTACACTTGATCTTCCCTCAAAAAAGAAGAAAGAAAAATCATTAGAAAGATACTCGGTGCGAGACTCACTCCCGATGGATACAGATTACAGTCTATTGAGACAACTGAAAAGTACTCGAACATAGAAGTCGACATCAGGAAAAGACGAGTGAAATTCTTCGGACACATAGACAGACTACCAAATACTTGACTAACTAAAAGAATGCTAAACTATCCTCACTTAAAAGTACAACATCATGGATGAAAGAAACCAAAAAAGACACGCCGACATAACTGTCACCTCAGACAAAAACACCTTCCGCAACACAGTGAACAAATGGGAAGTCAAGACAGAACAACCAAAATCAAAACCCTACGGACCGAAATGGTCTGAAGAAAGAAAACTGACATTCTCCAAGAGAATGAAAGAATATTGGAAAATTAAGAAGAACTCCACAAAAACTAATTAGAACTCCACAAAACGAGTCAATTTTTCCTTAACGTTTTCCATTATTGGGAAAATACACTAATAATAATAATAATCCATTTTCGTACTTATTTTTAATAATTATCTTTGTTTATAATTCAATACTAGTATTATCTAAAGATATATCATTTCGTAAATTTTACATGGAAAATATTCAAAAAAATTTTATTTCATTAAAAAATAACATTTTAAAAATTCAATTTAAAATTATGCTGCCTGGATGAGATTTCTAGAGACCGACTCCTCTCGCCCGGAGGCGGGGTTCAGATAGACTAGCATTCATTTTTATTTTATGACTAGACACTTTTAGTAGTATTTTTTATATACTTTATGGTTAGACACTTTTAGTAGTAAGGAGTTTTATGATGAGTCACTTTCAAATAGTAGTAGGGGGGAGCGTTTGCAATCACGTTGGTCTCAACACTCGTCTCTCGCCTGTCGTCATGGAACAAACTCAGATGAAGAAGCGTATGATGCGTGGAAGAAGTGGTGGTGAACTGGGACAGCCTCCGCGACGCCGCGTCATCATCGCCTACAACAGCAGCCTTCAGCGCCCCTACTACACTGCACCCTATCGATCGACCGTTGATGTGTGCTGACCGACGCTGCCACGAGGAAGAAAAAGAATCATCAGATGTCGAAGAAGATAAGGAAAAAACTCTTCACACGTGATTGGCTGTCACGAGAAAGTTCTATGGGATGGGGTGACCTCCTGTGCTGTGAAGCTGACGACCGTGCGCTATTGCGTCATCCAGAAAGCTTTGAACGCTCCCTCAGCGTGCCCCCATCCCCCTGGACAGTGCACACAAATCATACGGGGCGGAAGGAGTTGGTAAAATGAGATCTCCTCAACCGGAAGAGTTTATTCTCACGCCGGTGAAGCGTTAGCTGTCCTCGACTCGACCACTTCCTTCACCGGTCGGCACTGCGACAGCACTCGCGTTCGTCAATCCATCCAGACGCTGTGTTGTCCATTCGAAAATACGGCTCCGGCCTCCAGCCCACAGTGACGAAGTTTGACGCTCATCTACGTCAGCACAGTCTCGAGGTTGTACTCGTTTTGACAATCTAGCCTATGTACAGAGGGTTATAAAGTGTAGTATAACAATATGAAAATACAACTGTATGCAGTCAGGATCTAAGAATGATGTGCTATTTATACAAATTATGTAAAAACTCATTTTAAGTTCTTCATAGATTAGATAGAACACTAAATATATACAGTATGTAATGAAAAATGTTCAAACATGTGTGAATTTCTCCATAAAAATATCTAAGCATGCAAATATGATTTGAAATGTCATGAAAGAAAATTTGAAAGGTCTATGAAACTTCAATGAAAACATGCAATTACAAACACAACCTCTCTTTGCAAAGGATATGTACTATAAAAGAAATAATGATATTTTCTATGTTTTTTAAAGTAAACACATCATTTGGAGAAATTTAATAGAAACGATTGTCAAAACAATAAAACTGCTTGTGAAATGTATGTGAGAAAATAATTTCATAATTCTTTTGTTTTCAATACATCAAAAAACATTCTTTCAATTGTACTGATTTTTCAATTTATTTTTTCCCTATCACCGCCTTTTAGGGTTTCCCTTTCTTCTATTATGAAAGTCTTTTCAGCGGGACAGCGAGCGTCAGCGCTCTCGACTCGAGAGAGAGAGAGAGAGAGAGAGAGAAACACGCGGCTGGGTATCTTATATAGAGTGCATTCAAAATGCGCGCCCCGACGCACAGCGCCATCTCCTCTCGTTCCCCGAATCGCTCCCAGAGAGCGCGCGCGTGTAGTATCTCTATAGCGCTAATGAGTGGGCGAACAAAGCAGCCACTGCCCGCCGCTATCTTATCAGCCACCCGGCCGCCAGCGCCGCCAGCGCGCGCCCTCAGCGCCCCCTGCCCCCCGCTATCTTATCTACTTCCGCAGCGCGCACCCTCAGCGGCCCCCGCCCTTATCAGCATCCGCAGCGCGCCCTCCCAACCGCGTGTAATATCTGTACCCCAAAGCAGACAGCTTGACTCGAGATGTCACCGTAGCTCAGAGCCAAAGTGCTGGTCGCCTCCCACACAGGAAATGCGATTGAGGCTGGTTCGAATCCGCTTCAGGGAGCAGCATTTTTGAAAGACACACACACACACACACGCTTCCACAATTCACCGCCAGAGCGCAGACACATACGCTTCCACAATTCGCCGCCAGAGTGCGCACACACTTCCACCATTCGCCGCCAGAGGTCGCAAGGGGGGGGGGTGGAGAGGGGTCATTGACCCCGGTCGGTGGGGCATTATAAATGGTGGCGCCGGTTGTTTACATCGGGTGGGCGGAGGAGGGGGTGGGGGAGGGGGGGGGCATTATAATTGGTGGCGCCGGTTGTTTACATCGGAGGGGTGGGTGGGAGGGGGAGGGGGTGGGCGCAAGTGGGGAGGGGGAGGGGGTTGTTGACATTCGGCGGGGCATTATAATGGGTGGCGCCGGTTGTTTACATCGGAAGTGGGCGGGGTGGGGGAGGGGGAGGGGCGGGGGGAGGAGGAGGGGGTGGGCGGAAGTAGATAAGATAAGCTGATAAGAGCTGATAAGATAAGCACTTCCTGACATTATAATTGGTGGCGCCGGTTGTTTACACCGGATGTGGGGGAGGGAAACAGGAAGTAGATAAGATAAGCTGATAAGATAAGCACTTCCTGTTCCAGAACCCGCATATCCCCCCTACTCTCTTATAAAAAAATACATTCTCTCATTCTTAATCCAGTAATTCGACCTTCTTCCTTAATCCGACATCGTTTTCCGCGTTGTGTCAGCTTAGCGGGACTACTGTTCTCGCAATATGACACATTGGCTTACCGTGATTATGCATTGCGTACGAGAAGGGTCGAGAACGAGCTGCGAGTGGGCACATTGCTTGCCGCAGGCTCCCCGCTGCGCGCCGCTCCAGTTGTGCCAGGTTGGGACGGGCCCCGTCGCCGTCCCCGAACTGCGCAGCGGGGGGCCGCCGGCCGGCAGCTGGCCTCGCGGTCCGCCGTTTTGCGGCTCACACGAGCCGTACCCTTAGACTGGACAGACAGGTCCTGACCAAAAAGGTACTAACTGCTATGGGTTGAATTCAAGTACTTGGTTCTTTTTAGTGCCACGCTCATTTTTGAACGGAGGTGAGGGAGAAGACTTGTGTTATTACCTCTTCCTTCCTTCCTCCATTCGATTAAATGAATATTTTCTTTTGGTGGTCAATACAGATTATAGTTCCAACAATAGCCGGTATAAACATTTCCTCATAAGACAACTCATTTCCATAATACTATGTGCCATGAACGTCGCAGCAATTTAAGCAAGATTTTGGAAGTGAAAAATGTTAACAATTTTACAAAGTCTCAATTGACACATTATTTTTGCCGATGCTAAAGTTCTAAGAAACATTTTTTTGAGAGGAAGGTGCAATGGAAAGGCTTGGTTTAAAAGTGTTTATAGTTGTAATGATTTATGGCTATTGAATGACAATTTTAAGAAGGTAATTTATCTGAATAACTTTCACAGAACTTGGATATTAGAAGTGTGTCTAGTCTTATATTGATTTCATGAAGGTCGTGTAAGCTGATATGATATGTGTTTTCATAACTTTCTGACCTTGCTACGACAAAGATAAGACAATTTATTTTTAGATTCATATTACATAAATGGAAAACATTGCCCTACTTTCCTGCAACTAATGGCATCATGGCTTTTATTCCGGAAAACCTGAAAAGCCGATTCCATGTAAAATTGAATCTGAATCAATTAAGTATTAAACGGGCGATTAAAGCAAGATCAGTCTCCGATTTTAGTTTATAATATCTTTCGTAAAATCATAAATTCGCAAATATACTAACGTTTCCGATTCTTTAGGGGAGGATGTCCCAGTTTAAATGATTTTGTAAGAAAGACAATTGTCAAGAACACCAGACAATGTTCGCCAATGAATGATTAATCATCATTAAAATCCAGGAGACACACGAACAAGTTGCATTGCCGCTGTTGGAAACAACTTCTTGGTCCACTCTTGTCTGTTGAAGTATTGAAGTGCTCTGGAAAGCAGTGTGTGCAGATCATGTTCCTTCCAAATCCCATCTTTAATTTCATAGAATTCCTATTAATAGGTGTGGAATATTTCCTCCCCCAAACTCACATCTATACTTCAAGGCCCCTTATGAGACAATTCAACTAGTAAATCGCTGGGCTGTATGATTAGCACGTTTGGAGAAGAACACCAAGCGGCTAGCGAACGCCGTCGTAATTCTGCCAGTGTCCCCACGTTCCTTGTATCAACATGGCGGTCGTGTCCCCGGAGGAGTCGTTGTTCGCTCCCTGTGGCTCCGACGTGCGACACAGGTGTGCTGCTTATTCCGAGCGACAGCTGAGTCCACACCGCGAAAAGTAAAGGCACGCACACACACGCCCCAACGAACCGGTCACGGCACGAAGGTGGCGCAGGGGGCAGCCTATGTGTAAGCACACTGCAGTTGCACAGCGCGGGGCAACGTATTCGAATAAGTAAAGTAGCCGGAAAGAGTGTTCGATTGATTATAATTAATACTTCCTATAATTAATTAGCGATTCCGGGCAAGTCAACAGTTAACATTATTAATCTCGTACGTGTCGTGCATGTTTTTTCGTAGAGCTGGTCACGTCACGAAGGTGGCGCAGGGGGCAGCCTATGTGTAAGTACACTGCACTTGCACAGGGTGGGGGACCATACATTATGTGATCAAAATTATCCGGACACGCGGTTGAAAATGACTTACTAGTTGTGGCGCCCTCCATCGGTAATGCAGGAATTTAATGGAGTGTTGGCCCACCCTTAGACTTGATGACTGCTTCCACACTCACAGGCATATTTTCAATGCCTGCGTCACGTGCTGCAAGGTTTCTTTGGGAATGACTGCCCATTCTTCACGAAGTGCTGCACTGAGGAGAGATATCGATGGTACTGCACTGAGGTCGGTGAGACCGGGATCGAAGTCGGCGTTCCATATATTCCAAAGGTGTTCGATAGGATTCAAGTCAGAACTCTATGCAGGCCAGTCCATTACAGGGATATTATTGTCGTGTAACCACTCCGCCACGGGCCGTGCAGTATGAGCAGGTGCTCGATACTGTTGAAAAATGCAATTGCCATTCCCGATTTGCTCTTCAACAGTGGGAAGCAAGTGGGCGTTTAAAACACCAACGTAGGAGGCCTGTGCCGTGATAGTGCCTCACAAAACAACAAGGGATTCAAGTCCCCTCCATGAAAACACGGCCACACCATAACACCATTTTGGACGTGTCCGGATACTTTTAGATCACATAGTGTATTCGAGGCGTAAAGTAGTCGGAAAGAGTGTTTGATTGATTATAATCAATTCTAACTACAACTAATTAGTGATTTCGGGCATGTCATCGGTTTTATCATTAGACCTGTAAGTGTAGTACATGTGTTTTTCCTTGGGAGATGTCGGTGATCTTTTCCCGCTGGTTGGTGAGATCTGGCGCCGACTTACGCGGCGACCGACCGCGCCGACCTACCGACTAGGTCAGCTTGCTGTAACTTTCCCCAACCAGGTATCTCCCACCAGCGTGGCACTGCCCCGGCTGGGACAAGCTCTAAGCTCCCGACTGGTCTCCCGACAAGTGTAGGGCATGTGAGTGTCAAAGTAAGGGGTAAGTAATGGGTGAGGATAGCACAAGGAAGGGAAAGGAAAGATCGCGCGCGGTCCGTGGCCCGTCCGTCAGGAAACTTCTCCGCCTTTCGCCTGATGATGATCGGAGAAACCCCGTAAAACTACCGGTCAGAGCAGTCGGCATCTAGACTTCCACTCCAGACTGAGGATGAATTCCATCCATCTTTCTAGCTAGTGTCGAACATCCTGCCATAGTGGGGATTCGAACCCTAGGTCCTCCAAGCTAGAACACTGCTGAGACATCAGTTGATGCCCTGAGCAACCATTGCTGGTAACAGTGTTTCAATTCGCGTGAAAGGAAGTGAAATATCAAGCTTACCCACTGAAGGTTACAAGCCGTATAATAATTAAACGTTGTGTTGCTTGCTAATTGTATTATTCATAACTGATGGAGCGTCGATGGCTTCGAATAGCTCGTTGGAAAGGGAATATTCCAGCGTTCACTGCAGGTGTTGCTAACCACACCCAATGATCATGCGTGGGTTGGCAACACGGTATTATGTAATTGCGGTCTGTAAATAATGTTTATGTCAACGTAATTGCCCCATTTTTGAAGAACTCTTCATATCAGGTGATCGTATAACTTGAATTCCAGCAAGTTTTACCTTGAAAAGTCGAAAAGCGCCCGTGAAAAAACTAAGCTTTATGACAAAATGAATTTCCGTCTTTCTGAGTTTCTTCTAGAAACGATTACTGCTTGGCTACCGAAAGGCACTGTAAAAGTTGGATTGAGCGACAAGTTTCAAATATGTGATCTCTATTTTCTGTTAGCCACCACAACTCCTTTTATCACGTTTATTTTTCTTAATCTTCAGGGGTTAATCTTGTGCTCTTGAAAATACGTGGCAGACCACACCCGAAACTTTATGCTATTCTAAACTGTAATTTGAAGTGTACATGACAATAAAATAGCAATATCCATTAACAAAGCCTTCGAATGGCTACCTCTGAAGAGCTCAATTATATGTTATTTATTTCGGCGCTTTCGGCGCTAACCAATAACGCGTTATTTTCGCGTTATTGGTTAACGGCGCGGCTCCAGACAGCAACCGAACTCTACCTATCTGGCTGGAATTCTCCTACAGACGTTGATTGAACTCGACCGAGCTATCTAGCTAATGTCGAAATTCCTGCCACCGTTAGGCCTCAGACCTAGGACCTCTCGGTCAGAGGCACTGCAGTGACATCAGTTGATGACCTGAGCCACCTTTCCCGGTCGGACATACCCCGCAGCAAACACGCAAGGAAAAGCGACGGCGGCGACGGCGGCGGCGGCGGCGGCGGCGGCGGCGGCGGCGGTGGTGGCGGGATCGGCGGGGACAGCGGGACGGCGGGGACGGCGGGACGGCGGGTCGGCGGGGGCGGTGGGGGGTGGTGGGCGGCGGGGACGGCGGGGCGACGTGGCGGCGGGAGTTACAGGTGCGGCGGGGGCGACGGGGGCGGCTGGGGCGACGGGGGCGGCGGGGGCGGCGGGGGCGGCGGAGGCGGCGGGGCGGCGGGGGCGACTGAGGCGGCGGGGGCAGCGCGGGCGGCAGGGGCGGCAGGGGAGGCGGGGGCGGCGGCGACGCGAGACTCATTCGCGGGGCACGGATGCAGAGCGGGCGTCGAGGGCGGCTGGCGGCGTGGGCGGCGGGGGCGGCGAGGGCGGCGAAGGGCGGCGGGCGGTCGCGGGCGGGCGGCGGAGTGCGGCGTGGCGCGGCGAAGCGCCTCCCGGGCGGCAAACACCGCCTCCGCTCCCTCCCCCACCCGGCGCCGCCGCCGACAAAAAAATGTAAATGTGATAACGACACGCGCCCGCGCTTAACCGGAAATCCGCTGGCGCTGCGCGGCGGCGCCGCCGGCCGGAAACGGACGCAGCGGCCGCGGAGCCGCCGCGCGCAGCTGAGAGCGGCGCGGACGGACGCTGTCTTCGGGAGGGCGCGGGGACCGCGGAAGGCGGGGACGCGGTGACGGGGTGGGGAGAATGCGACTCTGGGAGGAAAGGGCCGGGAGAGGTGGCGCAGGGCATCGAGTGATGTCACTGCAGCGCTGCTGCTGGCCGGGTAGTCTGAGAGATTCCAGTCCATGGTGGTGGCAGGATTTTCGACACATGCGTGTCAGCTTGGGCGAATTCAGTCGCTGTCTGGAGAGGAATTCTACTGGCCGGTAACTCTGATCGGTTGGTTTCCGTGGTTTCTCCGATCAATACCAGGCGCATGGCAGAGCAGTACCCTAACAAACGATCTACAAACCACCTGCGATCTTTCCTTCCTATTCCTTGCCCTTACACACACTTATACTAGTATGTACTACACTACTATACAAGCCGGGACACCGGGAGACACTTACGGAACGAATGGCCTTGTTGACACGCCTGAAATCACTATCAATCAATCATCCGGGAGGAACGGAGATAGGGAGGCTGGGATTCCAGTAGAGTTGGGGCAGTTGGGGGTGAGAGATGGTAGATCGGAGAGCGAGGCGAGAGTTTGGGGATGATGAAGAGCGGAGAAGCTGAGGACGGGTTGCTAGAGAAGTAAAGTAAGACCGACTCGGGTCTTGACAGCGGCATGGAAAGAAATAGGTGTTGCGATTATAGAATTGCGAATTGTTATGTCAAGAAAAATACACCAACATGTAAATCAACAACAAACGTTTATTATTCACTTCTCTATTATTCTTGAAATACTTTCCGTCAACATACTTTCACTCATATGGCTCCATGTTTATATGACAACATAATAAACACAATAACAAAAAAAATGTTAAATTACAACTTAATTGTTTCGGATTAAGAGGAGTCTTTCTCCGCAGACATGTATCTCTCCACCAATAGCTCCTAAAAGAGCAAGCAACTATCCGTGCATCCAAGGCTCTTTGCGCAAGCAATATATTCTCGGGGATCAGCAATTACTCGACGAGCGGCTCGTTGAGCACGAGACTGGTACGGGAGGTGACGCGCCATCCACCCCCGCCGCCCCGCCCCCGCCGCCTCGCCCACGCTCCTGCTCCAACGCGCACGTGTCCCGCCCCGCCCGCGACCCGCCTACGTTACCGCCACGCGTGGCACCTCCGTCCGCGCCCGGTCCCCACTCGCATCCCGCCCATGCCCCCGTCGCCCATTCCGCCGACGCCCCACCCGGCCCGCGCTCGAACCCGTGCCCTACCCTTACCCCCGCCACCTTCCCCGTCACAGCTCCGCCACAGTCACGCCCGTGCCTGACCCTGCCCTCGCACCAGCCCCTCCCGCCACGTTCCGCCCGCGACCCGTCGACATCCGCGCCCTCCCCGCCCCCTCCCCCGCCCCCGTCACCGTCCCGCCGGCACCCCACCCCGCCAGCACCCAAACCCGTGCTATACTCGCGCCTCGTCCTCTTCCGCGCCCCGCCACCACCCCCGCCTCGCCCCGTCCTTGCCCTAGCGCCCCCTGCCCTGCCCCCCGTCTGTGCCCCGCCATCGCACCGCCACCGCTCCGCCATCGCTTCGCCTTCACCCCGCCCCGCCCATGCCCCGGCAACTCCCGCCCCCCGCCCGCGCTCCGCCCCCGCCTCAACGCGCTCTCCGCCGAGCAGAACGAGAAGAAAAGCGCTGGCCGTCGTACCTGCCGCGCCGCGCTGCGCCCGCCTGCGCATGCGCGAGTTACGCTCCGCGCGCCCCACTTGCTTAGCGCCGTCGACCACGAGGCGTGCGTGCGTTCTGCACGCGCACGCCTGCCTGCCCGCCTGCCGGGTGCGTTGGTACCATGCCCGGTACGTCTACCCGCGTGCACCATCAAGCACGGAGCACCGAGAGGGTCTCCGGGCCGTTGCTCTGGTGCCACGTGCCTTCACGTCTCTTTGCTTTTGATGTGCTGTGCACCATAAAATGTGTTATATTCTCGTAGCTACCTATAACCTTAATTCTGCTGAATACTTTCCACCATACAGTTCCACTGAGGCGTCGTTGTTTAGCCTGTGTTGTGGCTGGCCGTGATTTTCCACCCAGGATGCATCACATTTCGAAATGGATCCTTTTAGACCTGGTCTGAGTGCGTGGCATAGTTTGCGTATGAGGTACGTTGCGTCTTGCCAAATACACATTTGATAATTTACTTGATCATACGTGTTGTGGCATGGTGGAACACACCTTTCTGCCTCGTTTGCTCTTATGCTTCTTTTCTAGACGGATATCCTCCCCCGTAACCGAGATGGCAGCTTCTTCAAACATGATAAAAATAGGAGATGGACCTATGTTCCCCCACTGACAGCCGAGAAGAGAGGGTGGCCTGAACAGACACGAACCTGGAGTAAATAAAGGAAGGGGAACGATCTACTTCCCTAGGATTCGGCGTCGTAGAAGACTTGAGAAAATGTCGGTTGTTTACGAAGTATCGGGAGGATTGGGAAGTCAAGGGTTAAGTTATGGGTTAAGTTATTGAAACAAGGGCTATTACTCAGATGACGCTGGAAAGCACAAAATACATCTATTGGGTAAATGGATAAAAATAGGAATAAACAAACTAAACAAGTATCACAAATGCATTCAGGCGCCACTTTATTCTCAACCGAGAAATCATTTCAGGGAGAGGGACGAGTTCACCTGAATCGCGTGGAATTTTCCTCACTGCCGCTACACTCTACGTGCGATTTGCGTGGCGCCTCTGATAAGACCAATCGACCAATGCGAGGCCCCAGAAGCACTCCACGCCCAGGACGATCCTCTGATGTTTTGCAGCGTTATCAGCCGAGCCTTCTCGCAACCTTCGATTGATCGAGTGGAACGATAGCATCTGGACGAGCCGGCGCCAGAGAATTCTCGCGAGGATTTCGAGGTGATTGATGTGAGCTCGAACAATTTGAACACTCCAACTTCAGGGCACCCACAACGAATCAGAGAAAATAATACGGAGAAAGACAACTACCCAAAATCAAATAAAGGAAAAGCGAGTTCTGTCACAGTTGATAAGGTGGAAAAGAAATCTTGTCTCATTAACATGTTGAAGTGAACATCCCATGTCGACTTCTTCGTTAGTAATTTAGTGAAGACTCAATAAATCAACTACGATGCCTCGAGCTCCTGGAAGAAGAGGCTTTGATTGCGCGAGACGGAATTTCCCACGCGGGACGGCTCCTGCAAGACGCGTGCTTCTACTCAATTCCCCTCGCAGGTGATGATCAAAACAGAAATGCGACACCGACAAAAAAACATCGATGTTTCTAAACATCGAAGCTCAAAATTAACACATCGATGTTAAGAAAACATTGTCCCAAAACCATCGATGTTACCTGTATTTCTAAAAATAGCTAATAACCACCGAAGTTCACGTGGGGGAGATTGATTTGAAGAGAATCTCGTTTATTAATTTTTATTTGAGATATATCTGAAAAAAAAACAAAAAAAACAAGAAAGTCACATTACATTAGGATAAGCAACAAATCTTTAATTGTCTTATTCGATAAATAAAAAAAATACAGGTTTCCTACTTGAAGAAAACTCGATATAATTTATTTTTCATCCTGTGTTACTTTGTTCTGTGGAATATTCAATTTAAGGATATCGGAAAACTATTACATAATTGTATTATGATGGTATTACTTTCTTATTTAAAACAAATCAACGACGTAAAAACATCAAACACCGATGTAAAAAACTATTGGCTTCAAAATATCGATGTTAAATGTATCCATGCTTTTATAGAACCATGGATGTTTTGAAAAAATCTCCATCGATATCGCATTTCTAGTTGATATTATTCTCATCTACGCCTACAATTCACACCCGTACCAAACACGCCCAGAATCATTTATTAAAATTATAGTTTGTCAGACACTTCTTTTAATAAGTACTTCTAAAACACCGACATTGTGCTTACCTTGTTTTTGTATTCTCTGTACTTCAACACATCCCACAAAAACTCATCTCAGGGACACACCACATCGGGATATCTCGCCAGACTCACACTCAAAATTATCCCTCCTTTAATCTCCAATAGTTCACGAAACGTCGTAAACTCTTTATCCCCTCAGTTCCTTCGCGAATCCCTGAAAGACCATAGCAACCAGGTGGAGAATCTAATATTGATAACGAAAAGAATTTCGAAATGAAAAGCCATAAATTTAGTCTTAAAGAAATTAACTTGTTTTCAAGTATTAATTATAATACTGGATTATCAATGTGGGAATTTGATTACGGCCTCTATTTTTTTACGTTTTCCCCCTTTCCCCCGTTTTCCCCCCCTAGTATTCAAAGAGGCGCACGTATCGATCTTATCGGTGCGCGTGTCGTGTCTGTCGCAAGCGGAGGCCGGCGCGAGGGCCCGAGGCGGCGGCACCTCTCACGCCGAGTGCGTGACGCGGAGGCGCGTGTGGTGTCGAGGCATGACGGGCGTGGCGGGATAGGGCGGGGTGGGGCGTGGGGGGGCGTGGTGGGGCGTGGCGAGGGTGGCGGAGCGTGGTGGGGCGTGGCGAGGGTGGCGGTGCGTGGCGAGGGTGGCAGGGCATAGCGGGGCGGGGCACGGCGTGACGTGGCGGGGCGGGGAGTGGCGGGGCGGGGCGGAGCGGGGAGTGGCGGGGAGTGGCGGGACAGGGCGTGGCGGGGCGGGCCGGTGCAAGGAGGGGCGGGACGTGGCGGAGCGGGACCAGGCGGGACAGGACGGGTGGAGCGTGGCGTGGCGGGGCGGGGCGGGACGGGGCAAGAAGGAATGAGACCGGACGGGGCGAGGCGGGGAAGGGCGGGGCCAGGCGGAGCGGGGCGAGGCAGAGCGCTGACGAGGCGCCGCGAGGGGAATCTAATTAAGGGCGATGCCGGCGCCCTCGTCGCCCACGGGCGATGGCACGCCAAGGGCGATGGCACCCGCTGACGTCCTGCTGTGGCACAGCAGCCTTGCGAAAGCGCTGCTTCCTCCGTGTTCGAAGGATGTAATTATTGCAGGGTGAGAAACTCGTGGCTCATTAAAGCGCAGAGACGGCTGATTTTCCGTAGATGCCTCTTTAATGTAGGGGCAGTTTTTGCTTAAACTGTCAGAGACAGAAATTTGATCTAGATTCACTGGAATGTCGGAATGCTAATGATACGTTTAGCTTGACGAGGGCGTTACTTGCTATCCAAATAATCAAGTCTTTCAAATATAAAATATGACCTACATTAGCAGAGGTGTGCTACTTTTCTTCGGGTGTGCCAAAACTAAATACGTTTTAAAAATGTATATACTTAATAAGCTGAATTACTGCTAATTTTTTCGTATACTGGTATGATAATTCTTCTGTTGAGAATTGCAATTATCGGATTTTTTTATTCACGCTATATAACTAAGTATCATGTTGCAACAATGTGTTCCCCCCCCAGCTTTTTTCGTGTAACGAGTTTTCTAAACCAAATTTATTTGGAAATAGTTAATTCAACGCGTGAAGTAAGATTAAGTCATAATTTTATATTATGTAACTATGCCAATAAAACGCGTGTATTATCCTAATCATCTTGAGTGATGAAGACATCATCAGCGTCCACTAGCCAAGGAAATATCTTGACTCTCGAGATGTGACCCAAGAGTCTGAAACGAGGCAGGCAATCTGTGACATCCATCGCCCGGAGCAGAAGCAGAAGCAGTCGCAGCCGCCGCCGCCGCCCTCGCCGCCGCCGCCCTCGCCGCCGCCACCACCACCACCGCCAACACCACCGTTGCCGCCTCCGCTCCGTCTCCACCGCCGCCGCCGTCCCCACTACCCCCACCGCCCTTGCCGCCCCCGCAACCCCGCCGGCTCCGCAGCCCCCGCCGCCGCCACCCTCGCCACTGACTCTGCCTCTCTTTCCGCCTCCGCCTCCCCTTCTGCCTCCACCACCATCACCCCCACCCCCACCGCCGCCGCCGCCGCCACGTGCCAGTCCGTCGTCGTCGGAGTGTCGCGTCGCCGCGGCGTCTGGCGGCCGAGCGACGCGCCGTCTCCCGGGCTGGCACCTCGCCCGGGGGCGCTGCCACTCGCGCCGGTCGACGCCGGCGCGCCGCGCGGGTGCGGGCGGATGCGTCACTTCTAGGGGTCTCCGGGGGCGTCTCCGTCCTCCGAGTCCAAGGACGCCCGTGGGACAGCCGGGGGAGGGGAATTCTAGCGGCCGGCTGTGCTTGCCGGTATTTTTCCGTGTTTATTTCCGTCGATCAAAACCAGGCGAATGTTTGCAGGTGCGATGGTGCGCCTTCCTTCGGAGGGGAAGTAAAGCCGGCTGTCCCATGTTAGATTTACTTGCATGTAAAAGATCCTCAAGCCTAAATGTCACCTCTGAGCAAAATTGAAATCGCCTGTTCGTTGCCCAAGAAATACCTCCTTTCTCCGCTAGTGAAAGGAGCGTAGCGAAATTTGCGTGGTCAGACGGAAGAGCGGTCCTGATGGCCCGAGTCTCGCCACGTAAAATAAGGCATTAATTCAATTCAATTCAATGTCAGTTCCCTATTGAACGGTTAACGGACCGTGCGGGATCTTTCCGTCGTAACCCTTGTCCTCTCCTTTTCCCCTTATTGCATACATACACACACTTACACGCACTATAGTACGATTTATTCTAGTCGTGCACTTGACGTAAATCAGCTGTTGCGGTTTCATCCAATCGAGAGCATTTTACGTCGCTACAGTGACATCACTTTGAGAACGTTGAAACTCTGGGGATCAG
Organism: Gryllus longicercus; assembly: GCA_038098605.1. Taxonomy (NCBI): domain Eukaryota; kingdom Metazoa; phylum Arthropoda; class Insecta; order Orthoptera; family Gryllidae; genus Gryllus; species Gryllus longicercus. The sequence continues at coordinate 2,691,727 of JAZDUA010000163.1, forward strand.
CAACTGGAGAGGGAAACCGTGCAAGGCGACTTGTAGGTCGGCACCGCACATCACGTTAGAAACCGACACCTACACACTACACGCACGGGACTAATGGCTATTAGCAGTGATATAAATAATCAACATAAATAATCAACAGAAGACGAAGTACGGACTATGTAGATCACGATGACGAAGGGTGACCCACAGCACAGCGGCCATCTTTTCACCTCCTGTATCAGAGGTTCAAATCAAGCTCATTGTACTGGTATAAGAGGTGGGCATAAGAAATTCGCAGGTTGATTTTCATCCTCCATTCTACAATAACTTCTTCATCGATTACATGTTCCATATTATTTTCTATTTACTCAATCATGTTTATTACTGATGGAAGAAAAGGTAAAGGTTTTAGAATCACTCATCATCACGAATGATAAACTAAGCAGTAAAAAGAGGTACAACCGCACGCCTATGCAAATAGGATGGAAAACGTACGATGCAGCAACATGGACAAATTTAATAACATGTACAAAACGAAGAATAATAATTAACGGTATATTGAGAAAATATATATATAATTCTAGGTAAGAATAATGTTAAGGGATTTGCAAAGAAAGGTTACAATATAAAAATTTAAGCTGAAGAACAAAAAAGATAATTTCAGAACCCGAATATGGCAACAATTATGTCTAAATACTGGTTATTTACTACAGATATTTACATCAGAAAATAAAGAAGGCTTAATAGAATTCAACAGAATTCAAGGCGTAGTGAATAATATAGCGTACTCAGTAATACAAGATAATCACAACGTCAGACAACAAAAAGCAAAAAGAGACAGTCAGAAGATGGGCAAAAAAGTGCACAGAGGAGAAAAAAACAAACAAACAAGGGCAAGAAATGCCATGGAATAATTCCAAAGAATAATAAAAGAAAGAAAAGAAAACAAAGGAGAAAGAAGAGTCAAAGATATAGAAAAATCCAGACACACACTGATAAGTTGGTGAAAGGAAAAACAAAAACAAGAAAATGATAAAACAGAGGCAGATAATTTAAGTCGGCTTGGCAAAATGACAAAACAGATATGAAACTGAAAAAATAAAACAAGAGATATGAAGAAGTATAGAATTGTTGCAGAAAATAGCAGGAAATTGAACGTATCACAGAAATTGCAGTGTAAAATGAAGTGAAGCGATGTAATTTAGCGTGAACGCGCACCAGACACAGCGAATAGTTGCAGTTGCATGCTCGCCGCTCTATGCGACTCCGTGTGCTCTAACGTATCGCGTTCCGATCTTCAATGCCCCGCCCTATCGTCTCATCTGTATCGCTTCGTCTTTATTAATCTCGTCCTGGTCGTCTCGACCTCCCCGGTATATTCCCTTTCTGTCTTGTCCTTCATCTCCTTCCTCCCCTCACGTCCCTCGCCGTCTCATCTTTACTCTCCTCTCCCCTGCTTGTCTCGTCCCTCCCCGTCTCGCCATTCTTCGACTTGTCTTTACTCATCTTGTCCAACTCTTCTTAACCTTCCCGGTGTCGTCCCTTCCCGTCTCGTCCTTCCCCGTCTCGTCCCTCCCTGTCTCATCTCTCCCTGTTTCAATATTACACATCTCGTCCCTACTCCCCAGTCTCCTCAACTTTCCCAGCCTCCTCGGCATTTCCCGTCCCCTCCCCCCGTCTCATCCTTTTCAGTCTCGTCCCTCTCCGTCTCGATCCTCCTCGACACGTCTTTATTTATCTCGTCTCTACTTATCTCGCTCTTCTCGGTCTCGTCCCTCTCCTCCTCCCGTTCCCGTTCCCTCTTGTCTCGTTCCGTCCCAGTCTCTTTTCTCCCCTCTCGGCACCGTTCCGCACAATCAAGCCAGGAACCACCCCGCCCCTCCCCGTCACAGACCGTTTCTCCCACCATAACCCCGCACCCGCCACGCCCTGTCACGCCACACCTCGCCACTCTCCGCCCGCTCAGTCCCTTCGTACTGCTCCCACCCGGATGGCTCTGCCCCGCCTCGCCCCGCCTCGCCCCGCCTCGCCCCGCCTCGCCCCGCCTCGCCCCGCCTCGCCCCGCCTCGCCCCGCCTCGCCCCCGCCCCGCCCCGCCCCACCTCGCCCCGCCTCGCCCCGCCTCGCCCCACCTCTCCCCGCCTCGCCCCGTCTCGCCCCGCCCCGCCTCGCCCCGCCTCGCCCCGTTTCACCTCGCTTCCCCCACCATAACCCCACCACCCGCCACGCCCTGTCACGCCGCACCTCGTCACTCTCCGCCCGCACAGTCACTTCGTACTGCTCCCACCCGGATGGCTCTACCCCGCCCCGCCCCGCCCCGCCCCGCCCCGTCCAGGCTCGCCCTCGTTGCGTCGCGCTGGCGCGGGGCCGCGTGCGCGCTCGCGCGTCGGCCGCCGCCGATGACTCAACGACGCGGCGCGTGGCAGGGCGGCGGCGGCGGCGGCGGCGGCGGCTGCGGGTTATCGAGCCGACTTTTTCCACTGCCGCCGCCGCCGCCGCGGCGCGCCGTTCCGAGAAGCGGGCTCCGTCTCGTGCGTCGCCGTTCCTCGAAATGACGCGACCTCCGCCCGCAGCAAGGGCAGCAGCCGCTCTCGTTCCATCAGCCCCCTCCCCCCCCCCCCACACACACACTTCTACGCCATTGCGTAGTTTCTGCTCTGTTAAGAAGAACGTCGCCAAGGCGTATTCTTGGTTTTAAACTGTTAAGGAAACTGCCAGGAAGTATGGGATAGATTAAAGTGGATGTATTCAAAGAATTTTGAACGCTTTATTCAGCTTTATTTCGTCTACTTGTGAGGTGAAGTTATAAGAGAAGTATTTGTGAATCAGCTCAGAGGACTCCAGTGGCGGATCCAGAGACAGATTTTGAGATGGGAAATTAAAAATGTTCTGGTCGAATGGGTCATTACAAATTTTGTAAAATGTCGCAAGCGACACTCGGCTAATACAACGATACTATTTTATTCGTTTTAATGATTATCCGAAATAATTTTAGATTGAAAGTTTTATGACAAATTAAAATTAATAGTTACTGAAATATTTTAGGGTGGCATTCCCTCATTTCCCTCCCCGTCGATCCGCGCCTGTATTACATCTTCTCTTCAGTTTTACTCATCTAAATCTTACCAGATGTGATTAATCTATTTATCAAGAATTCAATATTAAAAAACGTAAATGATCCGATTTCTATAAAAACTTCCCAATACATATTATATTAGAATGTAATGCGCGGTTTAAAATATAATTTACGATACACTAGATATTTTTACATTCAAATATCTTAAATCTAAGCGTTGAATTAATATGCTTTATATCATCTTGTTAACGTTATCCCCTTTCTGATATATCTCTCATTCTTCTTCTTCTTCTCCATTCCAAGGATTAGGCAGGAATGCCTGTTCCGTCTTCACCTTGCACTTCAGGACCATCTCTTTCTGGGTCGGCCGATATCTCTTCTTCCCTTCGGTTGGTAATTCATCACTAATTGTGGAATACGATCTTCCTCCATTCTTCCGATATGGCGCCGCCATTCTTTCCTGTTTTCTAAGATCCTTTCATTTATGTTGTATATATCTAGTTCTTTACGGATATCCTCATTTCTTATCTGGTCTTGTTTAATGCAGCCTTTAACTTTCCTAAGAAATCTCATTTCTGCTGTTTGGAGCTTACTTTGGTCTCTTTTTTTCATTATCCACGATTCACTTCCATACAGGAGAACTGGAACAGCCATTGTCTTATAGAACTTAATTTTTGTGTCTTTCCTTGCTTTGTTCTGTAGTGTTCTATTTATTATTCCACATATTGATTGAGATTTATTAGTTTTATTTTCTATGTCTTTATCTGTGTCATAACTGATGTCACAACCAAGGTAATTAAAATTTGAAGTCTGGTCGATCACTGTGTTGTCAATAACTATTTTTGAGCGTATGGGGTATTTACCGCAATGGGCCATAACTTTAGTCTTTGTTTTAGAAATTCGGAGATTATACTCATTTCTTCCCAGTTGATGCAGTGTGTATACAGCTTTTTGCAGATCATCTTCACTTTCTTGCAGTATTGTTACGTCATCTGCATAAAGTATAACATTTAGGTGTTTATTCTGCTTCAACTGTATTCCAGAACAAGCTATGCAACTCCATTTTTTAATAAGGTCATCAATATATATATTGAATAGTGTTGGAGATAAACAACATCCTTGTTTAAGTCCCCTATTTATTAATATTTCTTCAGTCTTCTTTATGCCAGTATTTATTATAATTTTTGTCTCGTTATACATATTTTTGATGGTTTTTATGAGGTGTTCAGGATAGCCACTTTCGTTCATTATTTTCCATAGCTTGTGTCTGTCCACGCTATCAAAAGCTTTCTCGAAGTCAATAAAGGCTATATGGGTTTCCTTATTTACTTCTCGTCGTTTTTCTAATATTCTTTTAAGACTAAAAATATTGTCGTTACAAGAGCGTCCTTTCCGAAATCCCGATTGTTCTTCTTGTAATTTAGCCTCTGCTATAATTTTCAATCGAGCGTTGATAATTTTTGCAAATACTTTATAAGCGGCATTCATGAGGCTGATACCCCTGTAGTTTCCACATTCATTTCTTTTACCTTTTTTAAAGACAGATATGACCTCTGTTATTTTCCAGCTATTGGGAGTCTTATAAGATTTCCAGCATTCGTTGAACAGATGAAGCAGTCTAAATTCGCTTAGGGGGCCTGCATATTTTATGAGTTCCATGTTAACTCCATCAGGACCACATGCCTTCCTGTTTTTTATACTGTTCAAGGCTTGCTTTAATTCATCCAAGGAGATGGAATCCACAGTATTGTTGTAGCGAAGCTCTTCCTCTTTAGGTTCAACAGTTCCAGTACACCAAAGGTTTATATAGTGTTCCTTCCATTGTTCTTCATTGATTATGCGTATATCTGCAACATCTTTCTCCGTCTGATTTAAATGTCTTAACGCTTTGTACGCAAACATTTGTCTTCCATGTATATCATGTTCGATGGTACTTATAAATCTATCCCATGAGTCATTATGTGCAGATCTTATTATTTGTTTAGCGTTATTCCTTTTTTGTTTATATTCTTCTTTAGCTCCTTGGGTTTTGTTTTGAAGGAATTTTTTATATGATATATTTTTATCTTTTATGGCTTTCGCTATACAATCGTTCCATACTCTCAGTCCCTTTCTTTTCTTATGCTTTTTTTTCTTTCCTAAAGTTTCATATGCTGCCCTCTCTATGCATTCCTTTACATTTTGCCATTCCTTATCCACATCATCAACAGTTGGAACACTTGACAGAAGTTGTTGTAATCGAATTTGATGTAGTCTTTTTATGCTTTCTTGTTCAAGTAAGTACACTTTGAAAATTTCCTGACTTGTCTCTTTTCTTGGTCTAATTTTCTTCCATTTTGCTACCATTGCTATTGTTGCAATCACTGGGTAGTGGTCTGAATATATATCACATCCTCGGTGTACTTGTACATTCTCTATTTGGTTACTAATTTTATCATTTGCGATTACATAACCTATCAGTGATCTGAGGCCTCTGGCACTCCAGGTGAACTTGTGTATTTCTTTTTTCCTGAAAAAGGTATTAACAATTTTCAACTTATTGAAGGCTGCAAACTGTCTAAGTTCTTCTCCGTTTTTATTTAAGTGCTGTTCTCCAAATACCCCGACAACTCCCGGAATTGGAATGTTACCAACCCTGGCGTTTAGGTCGCCACAGACGAGGACATGATTACTTTTGTTTATTTTGCTTATTTGTTTTTGAAGATCGTCATAAAACGTCCGTGTGTCTTCTTTCCTTCCTTCTTCTGGGGCATACACGCCTATTAGTATTAAGTGGCCCCTCTCTATTTTGAATTTGCACGTCGCAATTCGCTCATTTACAAAGGAATACTCCACTATCCTATTTTTCCACCTCTTGTTAACCATAATTGCTACCCCACTACTTGCCCGTCTATTTTGAGTTACTCCACAGTAGATCATCGTATAATGTTTCAAATCTTTTGTACCTTTCAGCTTTTTTTTGGTTTCCGTTATGACAGCTATATCTATTCCTTTTTCGTTTAGTTTGTTATCTAGATCTTCTTCTTTATTACCTAGCCCTCTGACATTCCAGGTAGCTAGTTTTAGTCGTCCCGTAATACCGAATCGTTTATCCTTGGCAGGCTTAAGTTGTTTCCACGATCCATCCAGTTGTGCATTGTGAAGAGAGCCAGTAGTTATTGAATCCCCTGGCCGCGTTACGAGCGCTGCGCAGGTTACGTTAGGTAGTGGGGCTGCCACCTCACAGCTTCCAAACAAGCTGGGTGGTATTTTGGGCCACCGACCCTAGGCGGATTGCCTTTGCTGGGCTAAGAGTTCCGCCTACCCTTTCGAGGACAGTCTCGCCATGTCGAAGCCGGAGATCTACGTCGGAACTTCCTCTTCTTCGTTCAGGTCCTCTTCTTTGGGGCCTCTTCTAACGCCGGTGTCCTCTTCTGGAGTACTTCTTCGTCTGACCCCTCCCCTTCGACCTGTCCGGCAAGGGAGGCCCTACCAGTAGCTACGCTACCGCCGGCATAGCTCTCAGGTTCACGGGGGCACACAAGCTCCACCACCACGTCAAGGTCCTGTACTCCCTAGGTGGGATATATCTCTCATATCTATATTAAATTATGTTCTTTTCGCTTAGAACGAAAAATTGCACATCGTTTCTGATGTAAATATTGCATGACAAAGTTTGCAAATGATACTTGAAGTTGGTTGCGTAGACTTCCGCGGCCGGAGTTTATGTTGTCTAGGCTATCCGTGACGAGCCGCCTCAATGTCATGGTAGCTAACGTTTCAGCCAGCGTATTGTGGCCTTCTTGAGCAGTACGCTCTGAAGAAGGCCACAATATGCTGGCCGAACATTGACGAGGCTCGTCCCGGATAGCCTAGACAACAACGCTACTTGAAGTTACTTTCAATTGCTTGCAATTAATTGCATTGGAGAACTACTACAAAAAACAACAAAAATTGCAAAGCTGATGTAATTGTTTTTTAGTAATAATTTAATCATAATAATATATTTTTGACCTTCTCCAATTCATGATAATGTACAAAATCCAACAAGGTGAGTCTCTGGGTACTTCTTATATATAATGTTTTAAATGTTGTAACTGATTCATTAGTGTTGTTTCTCCATACTTACAGCCTGACGATGTTTATCCCAATTGTGCCTTCAAGAGTTGCTCCAATATTCTATTCAGTCAGCAATTGCGAATTAGTAATAAATATGACTTTATATAACCGAGTTTCTTTTAATAAATGACTGTTTGAAATCTGTCCAATTCTTTAAAATGTGATCAATATAGTGTTTGTAAAGAATGATATTACTTACCTATCTACATTACGAAAGAATATAAAATAAAACTTTTATACAGCTTTAATTATTCGTCAAGATTAATAAAATGCCGTTTATTGTCTGTAAGAAATGTGTGATGCGTATGAAATTAAGTTCACAAGAGAGAAGAAAGTTTCGTATTAGTTATTTCACATTTGACCTTTTATTAGCTTAGTTTTAACAATATCAATGTACTAATAATTTCAGTGTGCTGGAGAAGCTTAATCAGTTCCATAGAGTGTTATTCAGTGGATCCTTGAAAGCAGAATTCATTTGAGAACCTTACAACAAAACTGTCGTATTTGAGGGGTTTACTGATGTTTCTCATAAGAAATGTCTCGAGACAGAAGAATTCTGGATTAAAGAGGATACCTGATATCTTATCCTTACGTTCCAAAACTACAAAAAAGACAGTTCTCAAGGATTCCGTATCGTATTTGCTTTTGTTGTAAGCTACGTCAATTTATTTAATACTTCTTTCTTTTCATCTCTTGCTTTTCCTTCATCTAATTCTTAATGTTCGTTAAGAATGTTTGATTATTTTATGGGTGTAACTCTAATTATCTCATTGTATAGAGAAGTATTCTAAGTTTAGAAAACCTGATGTTTTCTGTCTTACAATTTTTTTGTCACTTGACACTACGTATCTTATCCTCTGACGAGACATATTCACTGTATTTCAAGAACAAATTGATTTATCAATGACAGTTGGTACACATTATATGTCATCGTACATGCTGGCCTTCAGATAATTTCTAAATCAAAGGAAAAGACGTGCTTTTAGGATGCATTGCGTAAATATCTGAGACGGTATATCAAACAAAATAACGCATCATGACAAAAGATACAAATAGATGTCATAGTTGATATAAGTTCATTGCATTATATATCGCTTAACTGCTGCATTATACAGCACTAAAGTTTTGTGACTCCAATGTAATGGTACTTTTCTTTTACAATATCATCCTTTTACAATACCATCTTCTAACCCTATCAACCATTAGAAAAGGAATAAGAAATGTTAGTTGGAATCACACGAATTTTCCGCAATCCTAAATCATTGTTTTGAAAGCGAAAATATCTTCAGTCTGGAACCGAATTGCTGACTGTTTCTGACAACCCGTGTAACAGACCAAGGAGGAGATGTCAAGGAGGTTACAAAAATCTATAAGAACGTCTGTTTGAGATTTACTGCATAAACAACCTTACTCATGTAGATATTCGGATCCTAGGTGTAGTTCGCACAATGGTGAAAAATGTTCCAGTGTAACATAACAACATTGCTGTTTGTGTGTGAGCCTGCAGATTCCCTCGCATCTTAATCTGTTAAGTCCTAATTTGTCCTCTTAAATTTGATTCTTGCAAAACTAAAGGTGGTCCCAACCTAGCTGAAGCTAACTTGCGGTGTATTTTTTGGATGGATTTTTATTCATGGTGAAAATCCGTTATCTTTCCTTAGCTTATTACATAGAGTATAGGAAAGACACATATAATAGTCGAATGAGTAAGTATTTAGTGTCTCCGGGTGCGTGAGTTACTTCGGTCACTATTGTCGTGAGTGTAACAATGTAACCTGATCCAGCCGAACATTTTGGACTGGGCCGCCATAGATTATTGTTAGATAATAAACATTTATTATTATTTTTTATATTTTTGTCGTGCATATATGAAACTATACAATATACGTTTTTAAATACTTACATAATTATAACATAAATAAATATTTAAATCAATTTTGCCAAATAAAAACAGGTAACAAACGAAAACTCTAGGACTTTTAGTGGGGGCCATGGCCTCCATGACCCCCCCCCCCACTGGATCCGCAACTAAGTGTAACGCATGTTGTAGCTGAAAGATAGTGTCCAGCATTGGCGTATGAGATCCGATGCCTGCAGTCACATCGGTTTTCACGGTTTCTTCTCCTCGAGGTAATTCCCCCCAGTGGGGCACCGCTCCAGACTGGATTGAATTGAATTAAATTGAATTGAATTTGCCTTATTTTACGTGGCGAGACTCGGGCTATCAGGCCCGCTCTTCCGTCTGACCACGCAAATTTCGCTACGCTCCTTTCATCAACTAGCAGAGAAAGGAGGTATTTCTTGGGCGAGAAACAGGCGATTTTGAATTTAGCTCAGAGGCGTCATTTAGGCTCGAGGATCTTTTACATGCAAGTAAATCTACTAACATGGGACAGCCGGCTTTACTTCCCCTCCGACGGAAAGCGTACGAAGGATTTTTTCGCCCTTAAAAATCCACGGCTTCGATCGGGTTTGAACCCGCCAACTTGGGTACAACAGTCCGGTAAACGCTCGAAGCTCATGTTTTCCAGACATGTATATGCATGCAAGTACAAGTGGTTATGTAAGGGGAGGCGAGAGAACAAGAAAGAGTTAAGAAAAATTATGCGTGGTTCGTGGCCGATTTTTAGGGTTCTTATGTTCACCTGTCATTTATCTAAGAAACCTCGGAAAGCTACCGATCAGAGCAGTCGGACGCTAAAATTCTCAGACAGCGGCTAAATCCGACCTAAGATACAAAGTGCAGGAAAGACCCTGAATGGTTGAGGAGGGAGGCGGTGGGCTCCACTTTGATTCGATAACAGGAAGCCTCCAGCCCTCGGGAGGGCGTGCGGGCTGCGGGCGGCGGCGGAGGGGTGGGCCAAGAGAAGGGGTTAATTGCCTGGTAATGAGTGGGCGGGGCCCCGGAGAATGCGGCGCGTCACCCAGGGGCGGCTCCGGCCCCGGAGAGAGGGTGCGGGTCGGCGACGGCCACACAAGCGCTCCGGGTGTTGGTCCTGAGAGTGGTGAAGGAAGGGCTAGGGGTCAGGGATTTCATCCACTCGACTCTGTCGCTGCCTGGAGGAGAATTCTGAGCTTCTAGCGGTCTTCTGCTTTAATCAGTAGCTTTCCGTGGTTTCTTCGTTCAATATCAGGTGAATGCCGGAACATCATCATAATAAACGGGCCAAGGACCGCGATCTTTCCTTCCCCCTCCTTGCCCTATCCTCAACCTCTTACACACACTAACACTTACGAGCACTACACCACCACACGTGCCGGGAGACCGGTCAAAAGCTTAGATCTTGTTCTGGTTGGGGCGGTGCCCTGCTGAGGAATAGCCCGATAACACGTTAGGTCGGCGCCGCATCTCGCTATCAGGCGGGGCAAGATCACCGCCACATCCCGACAGAAAACATCCACTACACATAAAGGAAAGATTTTCATAACAGTCGATGCGTCCGGAATCATTAGCTAGGAATCAATCAATCAATCAATCAATCATCACCATCCACTCGACCTCTGCAGAATGTGTGTTGCGGAGTCAGAGGAACCTTCTTTATATGCATCTGATTACTTCGAAATAACGGCGTTTCCCTCGTTAATACACATCCGAAGGTAAAATAAGATTTTAAAAATAGAAAAAGAGAAATCTCAAGAACGAATAATTATTTGGAACTTTGAAAATACTGAAAAGGCGTTTCCATGTATTTTCACTGTCCCGAAAGTGTTTCCAGGATCTACAGTTTATTAGTAGTCAAGAGTCTTGACGATGAAAGAATGTTTCGCCTGATATGTGTTTTTAGATAATACATGCTTCATGAAACGAAAACAAAGGAAGAACGTGGAATTTTATTATTTTCTCCACCTCAGCTAATAACTTCTGCATTTTAAATATTTACAGTTCAATGAAATTTGCCTTTTAAATTTTCAATTAGTACCATTTGACTCTCTTTGGAGAGTTCTCCCTCCTTAATACTGTTGCTGAAATTTCAATTTACATATACGCGAAAATTGTCAATAATATTTTTTTATAATGAACTAATTTTCTTTTTGATTTCTATACCAGTCCTAATGATCGGAATTTTTCGTCTAAATGCACATACTAGCCGAAGATTTTCATAAATGTTTATATAAATGCCATTGATAAGTGACACATGTATGGGATCCAATAATTGATGCTGTGATTGTATTACGCTGTAAATTCTAATCGTTGAATCAGAGATTCAACTATTAGAGACTCAGAATTCGGAAGTCGTAGGGTTTCGAGTCGGATCCCTGAGCTATGAAGCACTTTACTTCAGTTTTCGCCCAGTGGTTGAGTAATGTCAGAGACCATACTGATAATAATTTCATGAACGTTTCAATTAAAATTTGTTTTATTGTGCAAAACGAGACAAGGCTATAGTGCTTCAATTTTACAAGTTACAAGGTAAATATTCCACACAACTTAAATTGTAATTGTAAGAGCAAGATGTGCGTCATACGCTAAAGTTACTTGACTTCATTACACTTTTTTTTTACCATGGAAACACTTTCCCAATGGCCGCTGATGTGATGTTAATATTGCACACTTTTAAAGAGCTTTGAAAAAATCAGTATTTATGCTTTCATGATTTTCTTTTTTTTTTAAATCTTCATAGCTTTACGTATATACAAAAATATTATGCGTGGTTGCTTTAACAGAATAGCAATTTTTTCCACGAAAAATTTCAATAATATTTATCTTTTTCTTCTTCTTCAGCATGCATTAGAACTTCCATTCCGTTTCGTCTCATAAATGACTATCCATCTTCTCTTTGGTCTTACAATTCCCCCCCCCTCGGCTTATACTTCAGAATGTGCTTTGGTATTCGAGTGTTATCCATTCTTTCAACGTGGTCTCGTTGTGGTCCATCAAGTGTACTATGTTAGTAGTACGCATCTCTTCAAATAAATTATTCTTATGATCAACTACCTAAAGCTATTCCGCACTTCCCAGCCAAGAAATTGGCGCAATCTGTTTCTCAATATCAACTCAGCAATCATTTGTCTTCGGACACGATTACGATGAAATGAAGAATGAAAAATGGAGATTTCAGAACACTGAGAATTACATTTTTCTCTAATTTCCTAAGAGTATGAAACACATTTTATATTTATAAAGAGTTCTATTTGATCGAATAACATGGATGGGTGGAATGTCAACCACTACCGAATATTCAAAGCCCATCGAAATTACTTATGATATTATATAGCATTTATTTAGTTCTGATATTGCAAAAGATCTGAAATTTGTATTTGTGTCATAAAGTAGGATACTACTACAAGAGATTATATAATGATTTCGTTCGTTACAATGAATTCCTTTCGTTTGTTTCAATGGTGGAAAGTAGTTCCAAATGATAACAAATAGAATTTCGTTTTCTGATAAATTAACATTGACCATTAATATACGATACACAGATATAATACTGGGGTAAATGTTTATTCGAAATTGAATAAAAAATTGAGGTAAACATTTATTTGAACCACTCTAAATAAAGTTACTAATATCAAAGGACGATTTCCATATTATGTAAAACAATTGGTGTCTCAATGGGAAGGGGAGCCCACTAATGGCTTGAGCCGACGCCGGAGTCGGTCATGGATGTGAGAACAGAATAGGATGCGCAGCTGGACTGGAGGGCAAATGGAGATCCGAGCGCTGATAGCGCTGACTGTGATTGCTACGGTCGCTCCAAGAGAGAAAAGACCGCATCGGCCACCCCTTGCCCCACTTGACATCGAGGATACTCCCTAAATTCGTCTTGAGCCACCCCCACCCCCTCTCCTTTGTGTGTCTAGGGCATTTGCATTTTATATTGACACCCTGCTGGGGCAGGGCCGGCCGAGATTACTTTCCCTGCACTAATTAGAGGGCCGATGCATTCTTCCAGTGGGTCCTGCGTTACCATTTCCTCCGCAGGTGCCTCTTAATTATTACTGTGCCGAATCATCTGTGACTCGTTAGCTTATTGAAGAGAGGAACCGAATTCATCGGTTACTAAGAAGCTTAGTTTAATCTGTTGTATCATGAGTTCTCAAGGGTACCCCTGAGAGTAATTATATAGGTTGAAAGGTATCTTTTTGTATTTTAGAATACTTATTTCTGAAGAGCTTTTGCCCGTTTTAAGTAGTTAAGTATGAATACATGGTGTAATGTCATTCCTTTCACAATTTCAAGAACTTGTATTAGCATTTTTTTTTAAATTTGAACTCGTGGTTCGTGATAGTAATACTTTTGATATTGACGAGCAATGAAACTGAATATTAGCTGAAAAGACGGCAAATCAATTTCCTACATTTCTCGTTTTTGAAGAAAACATTAATTTAAAACTAAGGGTAGATTCCCTGTAATAGAGATTCATGGTAGAAGATTCTATCTTCACTGAAGTCGAAGAGGTTCCTATTTTGTACAGAATTAATTATGTCATTAAATGGTTTGCTTTGCGTGTATTCTTAAAAGTAACAATTGTATGAAAGTACCACTAACTTTTGAAATATTATTACATGACGAGCAAAATAAATTCTATACGTGTATTGCTGATCGTGAAAAATGAATTATTTTCTCCTTTCTTCAATATTGTTTTCTGTTGTGTCTACATTCTCACGAATTAGCCAGTACTAGTCTTGGAATTAATCTAGAAAATAAAATTGTACAGTCAATTTTTTACATGGAGGTCAGAGAACACAGGTCGTGAATAGCTCCTTTTTTTAAAATTGACCATGGCAATGAAACATTCATCTCTTTGCTTTGCGGAAACGATATGTTGGTAGACATATCATGTAGGAAATGCCGAGAGTGAGATCATTTGGGTTAAAATGCGTTTCATGAACTAGAACTGTTGATCGTATGTGCTGTGAATTCTTTTGCTATAGTTAATCGGATAACGTAGCGTTGTACATTGTGCTGTCAACATAATGTTATTCATGCCTGATAGCTATCTCACTACACCTAAAATCAAATTATCTTACATTTGTTTCATTTTTTTCATACTAAAACTACGACAAATTAGGGGAAAATAAAATATTGTTTACAAGAAAGTAATAAACAAAGTTTAATTCCTTTTTCAACAAGCATTTATTATTGAAAGTATCAACATCAAAATTCATCCCCTTCGCTTTATTTCCTCTATCATTTGAGACAATTTGCTGTAAATACCGAAGATTCTTATTCGTAGTTACTTAGGTTACGGTAACGGCGTAACAACGTGACCACATTCTGTCAGCCACCATCTGATTTTATTCCTCGTGTTTGATAGTAATTATTTTGTGTAGTTTCACGATATATTTAGTGTTCATTTCCAAAATTAAACTACTATTACTATTTAAAGAAAGAGATGTTACAGTTGCTGTTTACTGCGTTGTCAATTTCATTTTAAATCAGTTTATTCACTTTAACACCTCAGATTACTTTCAAACCCTCATATAGATAAAGAGTTCCTTAAGAATCATAAAAAACTAGAGGCAAGTATTGCATATAAAACGTATGAAACATTAAAATTCATTTTTTTCTCTGAGCATGAAGACTAACAAATATTAATCTTTATTTTGAGTGTACAAATGATATCTAATACTTTTTTCATTTAGTAAAAAATTCCAATGAGTGCTGTGACAAAATGTGCATGGAAAACAAAGAATGAATCATTTTCTGTCCCCTTTGGACAATTTTGAAGGATAAAATATACGAATGATCTCTCAGTTCAATCATGTAAGCAATTACGGACATTTGAAAATTGTGCTGTACAATCACGATCATCCATTGATGAGAAAACGCATTACAGGACGAGATGTACAAGAAAAAATGTTTTTGGACAGGTTGCAAGATTGATGCATCACGATTGTGACCTATGACTTTTTCGTTAGTCGTAATGGTCCATTCCGTCAAAACACAATGATTCATTACGATTCGCCGATTGAATATGTAGTGAACTTCATCAGAAGTGTTCAATGAGAAAATTCTGCAATTACATCACATGACATGCTGTAAGCATCTGAATAATATTCTCTTATGCACTTGGTAATGTTTGTTTGTTGCTTTAAGACAATTAAAACGATTTCCCAAAACAATAATTACTTTCGGGAATGTTTCTGCATTACGGTCAGGTCTCGTATTACGAAACTGGACAATCGTATTCCTTAAAATTCCACTTTGATTAATAATCAAATGTTAGATAACGTTCTTGAATGAATTAAGAAATTATGATCTTCAACATATGTTTCATTATCAATACTGGAGTATTTTTCAGACTGTGTATATGATCATTCCATTATTGTTTTCATAACACCCAGCATTAATTAAATATTTTGAATATATGTGATTAACATCTCAGAGCAAATAAAGAGTATGAAAAATTAAGTGATATAAGCTTGGCGGTAGGTTACTGCTTTATTAATCTACTTTCTATGAACTTGAACTTACCGAAAATCCCCCGAAAGCATTCAATAAAGAGAAATATGCATCAAACATATGTTTACTTTTGAATTGGATACATACCGATAGTGTGGTTCAAAGAATATACGTCGTTAGGACGTGTCAACAAACTTTATGTTCCATGCGCGACGGTCTGAATGCGATATTCTTGTGTGAAGCACGGCCCCGGAACATAATGTTGGATAAATGACAAGACGGAGTTGAAAATTGAGGTTTTGCAATTATTTAGAATGTGCCAGTCTCTCTCTTAGCAGCCATCGAAGTGGACGGTAATAATTTTGCAGACTTGAGCTGGGTTACATTTTGATGTTAGGAAACGGGAAACTGACGTTAATTGTGTGATTGGTTTATGTGTAGTATACAATTTGTAATTTGAAAGTACAATTTTTATCTTCTGTTGTAATTTGTGATTTTGGGAATTCAAGTAAAATAAACTTCGTACGTGGGGAATTAGTGTAGAATAGATTCGTAAGTGCTCATTATATATTATTTTAAGTTAAGTAAAATTACAGACTTCATCTGACGCGCAGGAAGGGAATGTCGCATTCGGGGACTGCATTAATGCAGTAGATCGGGTTAAAGGATATTATTATCAAATAGGGTTTTCGGGAAACATTACAAACATTCTCCCGCTTCCAGAATTTACGACGATAGCAGGAGCATCGCGAGGACATCTTATCGACGGTATCCGGACGGAAGATATCTTGAAGACCGGCGTGGATGATATTTCCGTTAGCTTACGAATATTTTGAGGGTATTCAAGAGATACCGTACGGAATTTGTGAATATACAAATTAAAGATAAATAATTAATGAGTTAAGAAATAAAAAAAATGTATATCTGCAGAATAAATGTCAATTCTTTACTTTCAAACACATTAAAGATGCTGATACTTTGTAGAAGTTGCCATCAAATTTTTAATAACAAGATAATGCAGCAGAACATCCAGGAATTGAGGCTCAGTACAGATTCGCACGTCCACATCTATTAGTAAAATAAGAAGGGTCAGTGTTATATGCCGAACCCAGGTTTGTAAAATCAATGTAATGTTTGAAGTAGCAATATTAATCAATGTCGTAATAAATGTAATATTAACCGGGCAACCTAAATAATTAAATTACTATAAAATCGAAAACTATCTCAGATCATTTTCACAAACAGGAAAGTTTTTTATTTATTTAATCTTAGTACAGCATGAAAAGAGTGTAAAAGATAGAGAACGCATTTTAAAATAGTTTGTGATTTTAAATTTCCCTAGAGACAGCATGTAGCCATCGTTATATAATAAAATTTAAAGTAGAATTTACAAGATTCCTCTGGATATTTAACTTGGCCATGATTCATTATTTCATGGAAGGAAAAATGTGAGTTATAAAGTTGAAATGTTACGTAACTTGACATCAAAGACGAGAACAATGTGATTTCTTCCCGTGTTGCTTCATATTTTTTGCTTCCGTGGTTACGCTGAAATTAATTCGAAATCTATCTATCGTTACTGGCACCGATTTGAGTACTTATGCATCATTAGATTACAAAGTTTCAGTGGCATAGACCTACTATGTAACACCAAAAATATTTTTTGGCGCAAACACATTTCCATAAAAACCCTTTTCTACCTGAATTATTTCCTAAAAAAATGTATCACACCATTTTAAAATTAAAAAAAAAATTATTAAATTTCCCCCCTCAAAATTGTGAAATCCACATGGCGTCACCATTTAGTAAATGGAGAACAATATGAAGTTGTATTTCAGTATACTAATTGTATTACTACATTTTAAGGTGAGAGATAACTACAGATTCGTAGAGCATGCCATTACAAGTACGCTAGGCACATAAGGGTTAAATGAAGATAAATAGTTCAGTAATGTCTGATCTAACATAAAAATGTGTTTTACTGTGGAAAATGAAACGAATATTTTAATTTTTTCGTAATATTTTGGCTTATTTTCTTCATTTTTTTCCTTAGTAAAAAATGACTAGATTTCTAGTTAAAAAATAATAGTGTAATTTCCCCTAACCGCATCAAGAAAACTGGCATGCGCCCTCCTAGTACCGCTGTCCGTTAACTACCGTCTACTACGTCTCCCTACAACATTGAACAGTTTGAGTGGATGTAAGCTTGGAAGCGAACAACACAGTCGTGTTCGGAGGATGGGAAGGCGGCTGGAGCTAATGGCGCGCGCCGGGGTAAACAGGCGAGAGAGACCGGCGGCGCGCGCCACACACGACGCCGCCTCAGCCTCCTCCCCGCTTCAGCCGCCTCTCCGCCTCGCCTCCGCCTCCGCCACCGCCTCCTTTCGCCTCCGCTATTACCCTTACCAGCCACCGACACCGCTGCCACCATGGCAGTGACTACTGTGATCACCACCACCGCCACATCTATCTCCTCTCCGCCTTACCTCCTTCGCATCCTCTATATCACTGTCATCGCCTCCACGTCGCTACAGCCCATACCCGCCATCGCCAACATGGCGGCCACCATGCAATCATTACCACCGCCACATCTATCTCGTCTCCGCCTCATTCCTTCGCCTCCGCTTCATCACTGTCTTCGCCTCCACGTCGCTACTGCCCCTACCCGCCATCGCCACCATGACGGCGACCATGGAAGCCACCACAGCAATCATCACCACCACCACCACCACCATCACATCTACCTCCTCTCTGCTAAAGAGGAAATCAGACACCTCCTTTCTCTACGTCTCAGCCTCCACCTTTTTCGCCTCCTCTACATCGCAGTCTTCACCTCCACGTCGCTACTGTGCCTACCCACCACAGCTGCCACTATGGCAGCTATCACTGCAAACATCACCATCACCACCACATCTATCTCCTCTCCGCTAGAGAAGAAGGCTGATAGGTCCATTCTCTACGTTGCAGCCTCCTCGTTCTTTACCTCCACAATACCATCTTCACCTCTGAGTAGCTAGTGCCCCTACCCACCATCACTCCCTCTCCCACCATGGTAATCACCATTGCAATCATCACCACCATCACAACTATCCCATCTCGCCGATGTCTCTACCTTCTGACCTTTGTCGACATTCTTGTGTTAAACCTATGGGTTTAGCCCCGGGCGCAGCTTTTAGATACTTATTCCCCTTGACTCTCATTATCTTTCCTTGTTTTGTCTCCTGCTGTACATCCATTTCTGATGCAAAAACCTTACCATTTTGTTCCATTCTCAGCACACATTCTCGCCACGAAGCTATTGCTCAAACTTGCGCCTGCCGGCTAACCCCTATTCGCACTATCACTGCTATTGCCATCTCCATCGCCGTATCCTGTCACTATAGTCATGATGTTATCTCCACTATGACAAGGTTATTCCTGATTACTGTCGCAATATTATCGTTTACAATTAAACACCACCGTCCTCCCAGAAGAAAGCTGAAACACTACTTCTAGCAACGTAATCACATCTATCTTTACCATACTTATTCCAACTCTACGACTCAAAAATCATCGTGTTATTCCACTAGCTAGACTCTTAAGTTGTGTTCATCGCCAACCTTTCCGCCATTACGAACTATTCCGTCCCAGAGAGCAGAAGCGCTGGCGAAGAAGACAGAAAACGAAGAGAAGAAGTGGAGGTCGGGAAGGATGTGTCGGAGGCGGCGGCGGCGGCCCCAGCCACTTTCGTTCCAGCGCCGCATTCGCCACGCGCCTCCCGGCAGCAGCGGCGGCGGCGGCGGCGGCAGCGGCGGCGGCGACCAGTAATTAAAGCCTCGGCTCCCTTCCACCCGCGCCGCGCCGCCCGGCCGCCCGCCTCGACCTCTCCCACGTACGTGCTGGGCGCGCGCGAAGATGACCGGGTAATGCGCCTTGTGGTACTCCTCGCACGTCGCAACCCCCACTGCCGTCGCCACCGCCTTCACCACCGTCACCCTCACCACGGTCGCCAACCTTCACCACCCCTCCCATGTCCCCCACCGCACCAACCACTACCATCGTCACCACTGCCATCATAAAAGCCACCACTGTCATCATTGGTACACTGGTGTCACCACCCCTTCCACATCCCCTACCGACACAACCACTACCATCACCACTGGCGCCACTGCTACCACTGGTATCGCCAACGATCCCACGTCCCTCACCGCCACCATCGCTACCACCAACACCATCTCCGCCAACATTGCTACCAATGCTATCACATCCGCCACTACCATCACAGTCGCTACCAGTTGGCCAACGCTCCCATGTCCCCTACCGCCACCATCGCTACCATCCATCGCTCTCACCGCCGCCACTACCACAACTGATACCCTTCCTACGTCCCCCTCAAAACTATGGCTACCACCGACATCACCGACACCACCAACACCACCGATACCACCGAGGCCACCGACGCCACCGACGCCACCAGCGCCAGCGACACCACCGAGGCTACAGAGTCACCGACACCACCGACGCCACCGATGCCACCCACGCCCCCGACGCCACTGACGCCACCGACGCCACCGACACCACCGACACCACCGAGGCTACAGACGTCACCGACACCACCGACGCCACCGATGCCACCCACGCCCCCGACGCCACTGACGCCACCGACGCCACCGACACCACCGACGCCAACGACACCACCGACACAACCGACACAACCGACACAACCGACACCACCTACACAACCGACACAACCGGCACCACCGACACCACCGTCACCACCGACACCACCGACGCCACCGACGCCACCGACACCACCGACACCACCGACGCCACCGACGCCACCGACACCACCGACACCACCGACACAACCGTCACCATCGACACCACCGACGCCACCGACACCACCGTCACCACCGACACCACCGTCACCATCGACACCACCGACGCCACCGACGCCAACGACACCACCGACACCACCGACACAACCGACACAACCGACACCACCTACACAACCGACACAACCGGCACCACCGACACCACCGACGCCACCGACGCCACCGACACCACCGACACCACCGACACCACCGACACAACCGTCACCATCGACACCACCGACGCCACCGACACCACCGTCACCACCGACACCACCGTCACCATCGACACCACCGACGCCACCGACGCCACCGACACCACCGACACCACCGACACCACCGACACCACCGACACCACCGACACCACCGACACCACCGACACCACCGACACCACCGACACCACCGACACCACCGACACCACCGACACCACCGACACCACCGACACCACCGACACCACCGACACCACCGACACAACCGACACAACCGACACAACCGGCACCACCGACACCACCGTCACCACCGACACCACCGACGCCACCGACGCCACCGACACCACCGACGCCACCAACATCAACACCACCGACAACACCGACGCCGCCGACACCATCGACACCACCGACATCAACACCACCGACACCACCGTCGCCACCGACGCCACTGATACCACCGACACCATCGACACCTCCGACTCCACCGACACCACCCCCGGCACCGTCACCACCGACGCCATCGCCGTTGCCACCACCACCATCTCCACCACCGTTCCCCCGGCGCCGTCCCTCCACGCACGTGGAGATTAGCGCGCTGCGCGCGGCCGCTGCCCTTTGACCGCTCGAGGAACACGCGGGGTCCTCGAATTTAGGAGGCGTTTATGCTGTAATGTGAGTGTTTTACGGCGCGCGATGAATGATGTCGCCGCGATTTGCGTCGTCCCGCACGCGGGGTTACGGCTTCCGCGGCGTGTAAATTTCCAGAACATAAAGGCGATGCTAATTCCCGACAAGTAGTAGCTTTATCTTCAATTTGAAGCTCGTGAATGCGTACGCGAATGTCCGCCGTAGAACATTTTGTCCAGAAAAAGTCTTTTAATTCTTTTTCGTAGATTTGTGGACGGTGAAAATGTGCGGTGATGCGATGTTGGGTAATGTTCATAAGGACGTTTTCAAAACGGAAATTTTGTTATAATCCGTGATTAGTGATGAGCCCTTCAAATTAAAGCTGATTAATGTGTACTTGCGTACGTACCATGTGCCTGTTTGCACTTTATGATTCTTCTTAATGTCCTTCCAGTGGGAGATATTAAATATTTTTGAACTTCCTACGAATAAATAGCTAGTAAAATAAATTTTTAATAAAATAAAATCAAAGAAAGAAAAAGGATTTAGTATACTAGATTCGTTGTTTTCTAAATTAGTCTCCGAAATGATTTTTTTCTCTCTCTTTGTATGATCTATGGTGGAAATAAGAGTTAACTTACTATACTAGTATTATATAGATAGATTGTTCTTAAAATGATATAGTGGGAATATTTAAAAAAATACATATTTTTCGGGTGTCTCAAAATAGGAAGTGAAGCTAATGGCTGAAACTGATTTTATCTTCAATAATATGACTTTTTTGAGGGAACGCATACGTGTATGTTATATTATATTATTTCGATATAATTTTTTACACCCAACTAGGGTTTGATTCCGTTTTTTCGATATGTCCCAAATTGGGAAAGCAGTATATTCATAATTTCAAAATTTTTAATACTTACAAAAAATTTTCAAATTTCCAAGGTCTTGAATGTATACAGAGTGTTACGGAAAATTTTGTTCAAATGATTCAGTTAATTTATTTTTACTTTTAGAAACCCGTAAATGTCTACCACTCGCTCAACTCTCGACGATTTTTCAGAACACTTTTTCTTTTTATTTATGTTCAGAATTTTTCTTCTCTTAATGCTTCGGATGTAGTGCAGCTGGATAGGTAGTAATTACCTTTCACGGCGTCACAAACTGACAAAGGAATGCCTTCTCCCGAATGTGTTTCGGGCGATGTTAACGGGTGCACGTTGGTCTTCTGACTAAAATCGTGAAAGCAAATGCGTCCTCGCTGCTTCTCAGAACGTTTGGATACACTTCTTAGCTGCCGAATAGGGGAACATCTCAATTCAGTCGTAACTAATTGAGCACAGATACATTTATTTCTAGGTCGCTTTGTAACAGATACATTAGGATCTTTGATGGAAGTGAGGTCTCTACCCGCGAGATCTGTGGAGGAATTTAAAGCGAAGCCCTGTGGAAATTCGGTCTTCACTTCAATAACATTACCCTTATCAGCGTTTTTCGATTTCTGAGTTGACTGTCATTAGGCGAGGTACTACTTAGGACCTCAAAGGGTGATCGTTGCAGCTGCCTCCTCAATTAATTGCTGTAGAAGTTCTTTGGCTCCAGACGCTAGCCAGGCATCTGAATTACTTCATTGAAACGAGACGAAACTCTTCTGCTAAAAGCCCCTCAGAAACGACCGCTGTCTAACCGTAGCCGTAGCTAAGTTTACAGATGTCAACGAGACGGATCTGAAAAAACTTAGGTAATGGACGGTGACAAGCTTTAGAATCTTTCCTTGATGGACATGAAAACTTCCTCATCAGCTACGTAATATGTTGGGACTTTTATGCCGATGCAATTTGTTTATGAAATTACGATAACACTACAAATTTCCAAAACTTATATATACATTGAATGAGGTTTCAAATGATACAGCATATAAATATGATACAAATTTAAAAATATTAACTGAATTAAATTTGGCAAAGTAGGTTACAAATTCAACTATTATGAATATTTTATGTAAACAATTTTGTATGTTTTAGAATTGCTAAGTAAAGAAAGGGACGTTCATACTGACATAATATTATGTTTGCTATTTCCTTCTCCAGTAATACTATTGTTTCACAAGTAATCGATTAAACATTGAATGAGTGAAAATACATTTTATTTGAAACTCTCGGTGTTATTGTTATTCTCTTGATATAATCAGTCTATATTTCGTCATAAAATATGTAAATATATAAAATAAAGCAGGACAAATCTTATTGTTTATTGTGGATACTTTACTAATTTTTTTTTTCTGGAAAGATACCGTTTGTGTTTCACTTCCAGTTTTTTGAAAAAGTATACTATTCTTCAGTATTTCGTAGTCAAAGATAGACTATGGTAATGTAATAATGTCCGGTAATATATTCTATGGTAAACTAAAAAAAACAATACTGTTATTAATGCGACACAAGTAGATAATAATTACTAAATTACACTGTAATAATTAATTTCACATCTGTTGGAAAGATTATTGATTATTAATAATTATTTTACAAAGCCCCTTTAAACGTCAGTAAATATGTACCTTTACGTGTGCAATGATAACAGTGCACCCTACATCATTGCCCGAAAGGAATGCTCCAAAGAACCCAGGAAGGTGTTCCGTGTTCCCGGGAGCACTCTGAGGCGCCCGCTAGTGTAGCAGGTCTCCGCGACAGACTCCCGGCGCGAGGGGCGTGGGGGGGGGGGGGGACGGCAGGCCGGAGGGTGGGCGGGGGCCACGCCGGAGGTCCGCACCAGAGCTAATGCACCCATTACGAGGGAACCGCCCCCGACCGCACGGCATCGTAATTACCCCCTGATTTCTTAATTCCCCGATCCGCTCGGCTGCAGCCGCCAGCTCTGTCTCTCTCTCCGCCGCAGACGTCGCTCCTGCGGCTGCGCCGAGCCGCCGGCCCGAATTGATAACAAAAAATAAATAATCAAATTGTGGCCGGGTGTTTTTTGGGAGAAACGGCGACGAGCGGCAGTCGTGCAGACTTAATTGTGCGCCTGAGACAGCCGCCGCTCCCACAAGGCGGATGCTGCAGTCGCTTTATTAAAATGTGTTTTAATAAACGACTGATTACAAAAAAAAAAGTTTTCTCAGGCCCCTCTGGCTACCGGAGCTTATTTCGTTTCTTAAAGTATCAAGCGACTGAGATATGAATAAGTAAATTATAAGAGGTTGCCACCTAAATGAATGGGTGCCTCTGTAAGAAATCACTGTGAAGACTGTCGAGGAGATATTCGTGAGTGGAATAGTCGCTTCTTTCTTGGGCATTCCGAACATACTGTTGCTTGTTGTACGCGGGGTATAATTATGCATAAAATTACGTGTCGTCTGGTTAATGAGATATTTCAGAAATTAGACATGTACCTGAAATTCAAGAATTTTCTGTCCGAAGGTAAATTGTAGTTAACAAGCAAAGACGATCATGGATACATTTTTTCGACATGTATGGTTTTAATAGTTTAATACGATAGGGCTCGTTTTTCTCTCTTTCTGGTTTCATAAGAGGAAAGAGTAGTAAATTTTGATGTTCACCAATTTTAGTAGTTACTGTGAGTAGTTACTGACTGATAACCGGATGTAGTGATTGAAAATCTCTTCATAATTGTGATTATTGTAGTTGTTCCAGAATAGCAGTATTAGAGTAATATTAATTACACTTTACCTACTACATTTGTCTCTTTCAAAGAGTTCTGATTGATTAAATACGTCAACGAACATTCACAACATTGTGAGTTGAATTCTCATTTTTACTGGCCCATAGTGAGTTGAATTCTAATTTTCACCAGTGTTGCTCTTGAGAAATTACGATAGTACCTACAAGAAGATATTAATTTCAGTTTTAAAAATAGAGAAATCGTGAGGTTCAAACAGGTTATTCCGAACGATTTTACTTTTTTGATATTTATCAAATCTATTTATGCGCGATGCTTGTGTACCATACACGCACGCATAAGAGCACGAAGTTTCTATAAATTCCACATCTTACTAACTCATTCGTATTTCAAAAGAAAAGATTTCTCATATTTTCGTATCTCGCTTGCGCTGGCTCTGTACTCCCAGACGGAGTTGCCACACAAACATATCTACCGGACAAATATCTATTACGAGACGTGAATTGCACCACGGAAAACGGCGGTTACGTGTAACCCTTGGCGCCTTCGGGGTTAATCCTCTGAGTTCACGTTATCTGGGAGAGATCCCGGCGACGAATTCCACCACGGCGCTCTCCGGATAAAGGCCGCGTTTGTTTGGGGCTTCTCCTCCTCCAAAGATAAGGCACGATTAGAAGTGCGCTTCGGAGGCAGCGAGCGTAATAAAGATATCAACTTTGTCATCGGCCGATGTCGGTACATGCCGGCGCCGCATTCGCGATCCGTAGATAGCGTAAACGTGGATTTATTTCCCACTTTTGTCCCGGGCGCCGAGAAAGGAGTTTCCGTGTAACTCTATAATTTCTCGAGAATTACTTTCCGAGGCGACATTAATTGCTGGAATCTATCCCCGAATATTATCATCATTTTTATTTCCAACGACGCGCAGTCACAGCGCTCCGGGTGGCGCGCGGCCGAACAAACAAACCGTCGGGGCCGGCGAGATATATGGGGAAGACGGACGCCTGGCGTGCTCGCGGGGGCCGCTGCCCCGTGCGGACACCCACTGCGCATGCGCGACGCCCACTGGCTTCGTGGCTGCAGCTGCTCCTATTTGATGGAAATGATGTTCCTTGCGGATGGAATAAAGTGAATATGCCTTTCAGGTTGGGAGTTTACGTTTCGCATGCCAGGTTTTTGTTTGATTCAAGCTTGCCATTTGTTCTGGCTTGTGATGACTTGTGTGAGAATATACGAGATTGTCTATTTCAAGAATTCTTTAAATTTTATATTTAGTTTCCAAGTTTGATGGCAATTTGTTGGAGTTATTATGTCGCATATGATCAATTTACATGCGCGTATTGAAACGTATGTACCTCTGTGACAGTTTATTATTAATGCCTATGCTTATCGCAAAAGAATTTCCATGTTACTGTCACTTGCGTAAATTACACGTTTTATCAACACGTGTTTATGTAAATCATTATTTCGCACCATGATGTCAGACATTAAATCTTAACTATTCAGCGGGGCAAGATATTGAGAAAAAAATTCCCAAGAATCACGAAGGCGCCAAGAAAAAGCACAAAACTCAAGTTTAAAAGTGGTTTTAATACATCTCAAAGCTGGCTTGAATTCTATTAAAATAAAAGTTTGAGTTATTAAAAGAAACTTGTCTCACACACTTAAAATTGCCTTATCCTCAAATATACAATTGAAAATAAAATCTCTAAGAACGACCAAGTATGATACCCAATGAAATTTAAATTTAAGGAAATGAGTAAATAGGTATATATAATTATTAGTAAACTGTATGTTTAGGCTTTTTATCGCATTACAACTCATTCAATTTAATACCACAGAACATCTGTGTGTATTTCATTATGATTATGAAATCGTGTTCTCTCAGTTGGTTAAGAATACAAGACCGAACGATACTTTCAAAGAGTTGTACTTTCAATATTACTTATTTTAATGTTGAAAGTAAGCGTATAAGCGAAGTAATTTTAAATTATAAGAGATCATATGAAATGGAATTATGAGATATCATTCTCGTTCTTTAGATTTTTATACATTATTATTTATCTCTGATCTGAGTGACCCACAGCAGTAATTCCTTGTTCCTTGTTTCGTGTTCATGATTTCTTAATTCATACATCACTCATTCATTGTGTCAGGATTACGTCAAAATAATCTGAACTTTATCTGTTACGAAAGCGAGAGTTATACTGCGCTACGCAGTGATAATAAAATTCAGCATATGATAGTAATTATAGGATGTACATAATGGCAACTAAAGAACAATGAACACGGAAATTCCAGAAATATTATAATTCTACTAATCTCCACAATAACTTTGACACTACAGAGAGCACATAACCTTTAGAAAAACAGAAACAGCAGCAGAATAACCAGTAATGGTAGTGGTAAAAGTGGTGGTACTGATACTTATAAGTAGTAGAGATGGTAGTGATTGAAAAATCGGTGATAGTAGCGATAAAACAATAGAAGAAGAAGAAGAAGAAGAAGAAGAAGAAGAAGAAGAAGAAAAGGAAGAAGAAGAAGAAGAAGAAGAAGAAGAAGAAGAAGAAGAAGAAGAAAGAGGAAAAAGATAAAGAATAAGAAGAATAAGAAGAGGGAGTTGGGGGAGAAGAAGACACAACGCTGTCATATGGATGATAGGAAAAACAGCTTTATCCCTACAGTTTGTGGAAAAAGAATTCTGCGACTCTCAGCAAAGAACCAAGCACTTAACGAAGCGTTAGCCAAATATAAAAGCAGAAGAAAAATAACATAGTACTATATTTCTTCCAATAGATGCTGGGAAACATTTTAAAAGATAAAATGTGTTAAATAAATATTTTGACCTCGAAATATTAGTTTGCATTAACAGAATGAAATCTACTTTACCTGTTGACTCTAACCTAAGAGCAAAGCATTATTCTCAAACTACTTGTGGCACGGGCATGCGGTGACCAATTTCGGTGGATAAGCTCTGTAGCTTAAGTGCGATGTGTCCGTTTCGGAAGACAATATAGAACTGAATGCATTTTAAATTAAATCATAATATCAAAATATTAAACGTTACGTTATTATAGCGTATTTTGGAATAACGCTTGTCCTCCCTATACGTGCACACAATTTTCATTGAACCAAAGTCATTCATCAACCTCTTGTTTAGAACGCTCCACACGTCGTAAAGAAATTATCTTTCGGGACGTGATGAACGCTGTATCCCGTATGAGAAACACTCTCATTTGTGCTCAAGTGACAACTATCACGCATCGAAACAGACTTTAAGAAGCCTTCTTCGCAACACACAGCCCTCCCCTCCCCCCGCCCACGACATTTCATGTAGGGATAAGGACTGTTGGGAGTTAGTATCTCGCGGAATGGCAAGGAGCAATGACCATTTCATCTAGAAGTTCGATCGACGTAGCCTTTGCTAACCAATTCATTTTCACGATACTCTCTGAAAGGCAATTCCTGCATTACTAAACATATTTCGCGCCAATGAGGCGTTTTAATATATATTCTTTCAGTCTTTATGTCGTGTTACATCGGACAGATCAATTTGTTTCGATTCTGACACATCAAAAACTAGCCAGCTGAACAACTGAATGGAAGTGACTGATCGATCATATTTTGTGATTGTATTTGAGAGATTGTGCAAATTGTTATAACCTTCTTCATTCCTCACATTACTATTATGGAAAAACACTGAACATGGCCCAGCAAAATAAGTTATAAAGTTTCCTGTTCCCTTTTAACCAACTGGTGTTTTCATGTATTGAGGTATTAAAGTAGCAGAAATACTCCCTTAGTATTAAAGCGGAAATACGAATATGTTATTCTTGAAATCCACTATTCTGAAATCTTTATGCGAGTACTTTCTTTCCACTGAATGATTTATTTCATAATATACTTTCCATCTTCTTATGAATTAAAGTTTGTTTTTTTCTATTTCACTTCCACTCTTATAGAAGATTTTGCAGCTCCCACATTACAAGAACACAAGCATCACGGCCAAATCTGATACGCACCGCAATCACAGGAACACTTTCACCACATCTTCATCCATCACGCGCGCGTAACGGTTAGCGTTTCGGACTGTTGTACCCAAGTTGGCGGGTTCAAAACCGATCGAAGCCGTGGATTTTTAAGGGAGAAAAAATCCTTCGTACGCCTTCCTTCGGAGGGGAAGTAAATCCGGCGGTCCCATGTTAGTAGATTTACTTGCATGTAAAAGATCGTCAAGCCTAAATGACGCCTCTGAGCCAAATTCAAATCGCCTGTTTCTCGCAGAGAAATACCTCCTTTCTCTGCTAGTTGGTGAAAGGAGCGTAGCGAAATTTGTGTGGTCAGACGGAAGAGCAGGCCTGCTCAGGCCTAATGGCCTGAGTCTCGCCACGTAAAATAAGGCATTAATTCAATTCAATTCAATTCATCTCGCTCGTGATCCTGCACAAAAAATGCATCCTGTTTCATTCCTTGGTTGCGGCCTAGCACTCATGGAAACGCGAACACGGCCAACGCGAGACCCTTAGAACAAGTCCGATCGACTACTCTTCGGTTCCGCTCGCGAAGTCGTAGGCCAGGAGCCAGCAAGAAAAATCACATATTATAAGCTCAAAGGCGAGGAACAGGGAAACGCAAGTCATGTCACCCTGCAGGAGTCGGCGATGGGTTGCACAATTTTTTGAATGTGTCGATAAAAACTATGCCATTGGGGAACACGGCTACACGGCTACACAGCTACACAGCTACACAGCTACACAGCTACACAGCTACACGGCTACACGGCTACACAGCTAATTCTTGTTGTCTATTGTTCTTTAGATACCCAAAGTGTGAAAGCTTTATGCCATACCTATGTGGCGTATCAAAGTGTCCATAATATTGAATTCAAAGTGTCACTTTTTATGTCCTCTTTGATTATGAGTTTAAAGCTATTTTTGGTTTAATGATGGACATAACACTGGCAAACTTCTCAAAACGTTTTAGTTTTGAGCTTATCATAAATAGTTTTTCTTGCTGGCTCCCGGGGTATTGGTCACACATGCCAATCCTTTCGGCCTGGTTTCCTTTCTTTCCGTGGTCTCCAGAACTTCAACTTCGTTTGGATTTTTGATGTTTCCGCCTAAAGCATCTTAGCCAAATTAGATACGCACCACAATCACAGGAGCACTTCCATCACATCTCGCTCGTGTTCCTCCTTTCTGATTCCTTGGTTGCGGCCTATGGAACATCCTGAACAAGCATAACGCGAGACTCTTCGAAAAATCAACGCACGGCTTTTCGGTTCCACTCGCGGAGTTGGTCGCACGTTTTTCAAAACCTCTCGGCCTTGTTTTCGTTTTTCCGTGAAGTGGAGTCTCCAGAACTCCATATCCATTTGGATTCTCGCGGTGTTTCTGCGTAAAGCGTGACTTTCACCGCCGCCTCCGAAAGCGGCGCTGGCCTCGCGCGTGCGGATTCCAGCACGGCGGCACGCTCCGGGCGTGCAGCCTCCGGTCACGTGACGCGCGCGTCTCCCGCATCGCCGGGGCAATTAACGCCACGGCCGCCGCCCTCCCGCTCCGCAGCGCGACGCGTCGCGACGCCTCATTAGGGGGCGCCGCTTTACGCGCCGACGCCGTCGCTCACGTGCGCGTGGGTCACGCGTCGCTTCCACGCGACCTCCACCACGGCACGACGAGGTACTTTCGACCAGTGGCCGCTCGTAACTCAGTCCTCGGTTATTGCGAAGCTGAGATATTTTATCCATCCCGTCGACTACTTCAGCCACACGCTGGGAAAGAATGCAAATGTTCATGAATAGGATTTTGTTACTTCTTGATATTACAGAGTGTTTTATTGTTTTATTTCGTACTATATCGCAATTCGATTGTTTACGTGCTTCAAGGCAAGTCGGAAAGTGGGACTTTACCGTACAGCATACCGTAATGAAATCTCATACTAACTTATGAACTTGGAAACTTTGTAACAACGTTTACGATTTGTTTTGTAACTACATGGTTAGCACCAACGATGCGGCTGATTACAATAATGAGAAAGAAATTTACAATAATTCACGCCAAATGTAGATAACAGTATCATAAGATGACAAAGATAGAGAACAAAGTTTGATCAGTAAGCCAACTTTTCACCCTCATTAACCATTTGTATCCCTTCAGGAAGAAAATTTTTCATAACACTCTTCTTTATATCTTTCTTCCGATTTGAGGTATTAATTGTTCAATTGCTTCATTCGATTTATCTATTATCGATTTCTGAAACATTTCTTTTTCAATTCCATTTTAAAATGTTCAGAGTATTGCAATTGTTTTACAGACATCAACATTCCAGGGGGCTCTGGTGCCTTGAATAATTCTTTATTGGCACTCATATCGTGAAATATTGCAATATGAAATTAGAATAAAAGTAAGGAAATGAGCCATAGGATGAAATGCAACGTGTTACGACACATGGACGGAAAATATTACATTACTTGTTACAAATTCCAACCTCGGCTCCTGTCGCCTCGGCTGGAAGCATCTCAATCGGATTGTAATATTTTTCGACCTTAAGATGCAAATTACTATTACTGGAGCCGAGGCGAGCGGGTTCTCTTTTTACAATGTTTATTTATTTACTGAAAATATTGTAATATGTAAATAAATGTTTAATATAAAAATGAGACTCACGGGGGCCCAGAAATGTAATTGCCCCTTTTGTGTTTGGCTGCGCACGTCTTTGTACTTAATCTTTTCAGTTCAGTCCACAATATTCGCGTACCTTGCTGCTCCGCTTACTTTTACATTTGCAATTTCTCCTCCCAAAATTTGTCTCTGGATCCGCCCCTATATAATGGTTGTTGATAGTAACAAAAAATAAAATTATATTCTGATATTTAAATTGGTAATAAACGTAATTTAGGACGTTCAAGCTTGCAACGCACATTACGATGAATATCGTAGCGAGCCAGAAATATAGATATCGCAGGCAGACAGATGGGATACCTGCCTTACTCAAGACGCGCCATTATTTATCTGCCATGTGTTTACTCTTCTTCGTCAGTGCGTGATAGGCAAACATCCAAAATCGAGAAAATGACTGTGTTTTGAGCGCATCAAACGTCTTTCTTCCAGGCTCCCAGCCACGCCACGTACCCCCCAGACTGAATCCGCGGGTGGCCCCCGGACGCCGGACGGGGAGCCCCAAGGTGCGAATTATCCCAGAGCCACGAAATTTCGCTTCCCTGCGGAGGAACCGTGATGCGAGCTAGCTCTGGGCGCCCGCCCCCTTCCCATCTCTCGCCCAACCGCGTCCGCCTTCCCTCTCCCCCTCTCGCTCAACTCTCCTCATTCCTCACCCTCCCTCGTCCCGTCCTTGGCTGCCTCCCCCGCCACCTCTCTTGCTCATTCCTACGCCCACACACTCGCGCAAGCCCTTGCACATTCCCTTGCCCTTACCCATGTCCATGTTCTCGCTCACTTCTTTGCCCATTTCCTGGCCCACTCCCTCCCCCACTCTTCTCCAATCATTGCCCTCTCCCTCGCACATTCCCTCGCCCACACCCTCACCTACGTCCTCACTTGTTCGCGCCTCTCTTTGGCCCCCTTCCGTGCTTCCTCCCTGGCCCCTCCCTCGCCTACACCCTCACCCACGTACTCCTCTACTCCATCCCTCTCCCACACCCTCGTCCCCCGTCACCCTCTTCCCTTGCCCATGCCCTCGCCCTCGCGCATTTCTTCACCCCTTCCTGGCCCCCTTCTTCACCCCTTCCTCCACGACCTCACTGGCCTCCTCCCTCACCCATGCCATTCACCCACGCTCTCGCCCACACCCTCGACCACGCCTTCGTCATCTCCTTCTCCGCCTCCTTCGCCCTATCCCTCCCCCATGTCCTCGCACATTCCCTCGCCCACATCCTCGCTCACTTCTCCGCCCCATCCCTGACCCCCTTCCGGGCCCCTGCCCCCCTCCCCCTCGGTCAGTATAAATTGGGGGGAGGCGGCGCAGCGGCGCGCACGGCGCGTCGGCGCTTTCGCCCGCGGCCATCCGGCAATCTCGACGGCGGCGGCGGCGTGGAATTATATTTCGGGGGGACGTGGAAAATATATAGGCGTTATTAATACGGCGGGGTGCCGCCCCCGGACCACCCTGCGCGGGCAGGTGACAGGGGAGGCGGCGCCCGGGCGGGGCCGCGGAAGTGGAGGGAGGCAAGGGCGGCTGCGGCGGAAGGGGAGACAAGTTATGGCTCTAGCACGGAGCATGGGAAATGGGGGAAAGGGTGAGTGACGACGGAGTCCGGGGAGAATACGTAAGGGAAGTAGATAAAGTAGTTAGTGTTACAGTGTAATCGTGTGGGTAGTGCAAGTTTGTGCTGTTTTACATAAAAAAAAGTGTGTGTCAAACGAAGTAATTGAAGGCAATGAAAATATTTATTACTAATTTATCGCGAAAATCAGAATTTTTGATAAGCGTATTGATGATAATACATTTTATGTACACACATTATACGTACATGAAATTTTACTTCTGTCAGGACAAGCTAACGTGGTATACATATACAAGATGACACAGGTGGTAGATAGCGGTATGTGGTATTAGTTACATGTAATGGCGGATGGAGCGATTGGGAGTGACAGATAGATAGATTTATTAAAGTTCGCTTTGAGCTCATGCTCGGTGGCAAACATGATAACAATTAAAATTAGAATTACTAAACATTTTCAACATTTACAATTGGGTTTACTATTAGAATTAGGGGTTCGATATAATAGTTCCAATTTATTTCTAGCTAACTCTAAATTCACTTCTAGTTTACATAACACTTCACTACACTACACTACACTACACTACACTTCACATCACTTCACTGTATAAGGGCCATGACCATAATAATTATGACAATAATAAAAAAAATTAATAGTAATATTAATAATAATAAAAGCAGTAATAATATTAACAATAACAATAATAATAAAAGTAATAATATTACTACTACTACTACTACTACTACTACTACTACTACTACTACTACTACTACTGCTACTAATAATAATAATAATAATAATAATAATAATAATAATAATAAAGATAAATGCCTCAGTAAGTATTATTCGAGATGATCTAGATGGAATGAAGCATATTTTTAAATTTGGCTACATTAGAAGGAAGAGCCTCTAGTGCTTCTGCAGGTAGTTTATTCCAATCTACCACAGTGCGATTCACAAAGGAGAACTTGCCTACATCAGTTCTTTGCTTTCTACATCGTATTTTCCAAGGATGGTCTCCTCTGCTTTTATAATCTGATTTCTGTAATCTTTTACCGATATCTGCCCATGCTGTGTCCCCTCTGTATGTCTTATCTGCCCATGCTGTGTCCCCTCTGTATGTCTTAGTGATCTTATAGAGGAGTCTTATAGATAGTGATCAACTGCATCCAGAAGTCAAGGATTGCGGCGGTAAATCGGGGTGCAGTAGCAAGTTGAGCCGGGGTGGTCGACGGAGTGAAAGTCGGCGGAGTGAAAATGGCAGCGAGTGGCAGCGGTAGGCACGGTGAAGCCTTGGCGGATGAGCAGCGGGAGGAGGAGGGGGCGATTTAGGGGCGGAGAAAGGCCTCCAGGGCAAAGGGCTCAGACGGCGACTGCGCCCACGCGGCGCACCCAGCGCGTGTCGCTGCGCCCATACCCGCCCTCTCTCTCGCCAACAACCTCGCCGTCGCCCGCGTAATCGCCCGCGCCGTCCCCATCGATTGCACCCGTTCCCTTGCCCTCGCCCCGTCCTCACCCCTGTTCTCGCTCTTGCCTCTTGCCCTCGCTCTGGCCTCGTTCTCGCCCTCTTTCGTCATCACCCTCGCCCTCATTCAGACCTCCCCCTCGTCCTCGCCCGCGCCCTCGCCCTCGCCTTCAACCTCACCCACGCCCTCATCCTGGTTTCGCCCTCGCCGTCTTTTGTCTTCACTCTCGCCCATGCCTTCACCCTCGCCCTCGCCTTCATCCGCAACCTCTCTCTCCATCCGAACTCTCCTTCATCATTGCCCTTGCCCTCGCCTTCACTCTCACCCACGCCCTCATCCTGGCCTCGCCCTCGTCTTTTGACTTCACCCTCGCCATTGCTCTCGTCCTGACCTCGTCGTCATCCTCGCCTTCATCCTCGCCCTCGACTTCACCCTCACCCTAGCCCTCGCTTTCATCCTCACCCTCGCCCATATCCTCGCCCTCGCCCTCGCTCTCGCTCTCGCCTTCACCCTCGTCCTCGCCTCCGCCCTCGCCCCCGCCGTCGCCTCCGCCCTCGCCTCCGCCCTCGCCTCCGCCCTCGCCTCCGCCCTCGCCTCCGCCCTCGCCTCCGCCCTCGCCTCCGCCCTCGCCTCCGCCCTCGCCTCCGCCCTCGCCTCCGCCCTCGCCTCCGCCCTCGCCTCCGCCCTCGCCTCCGCCCTCGCCCCTCGCCTTCATCCGTGCCCGCGCCCTCGCCTTCTCGCGCGCCATCGCCGACGCGCGCGCCCTCGCCGGCCTCCACGCCGCGCCCGCCCGTCGCGCCCGTCTGCCGCCCCCGGCGCGAGGAGGCCACACACGGCGGGCGCGTGGCCGCCCGCAGGCCCGCCCCCATCCCGTCGCCCCCTCCCCCCGCCGCGCCACGCCGCGGCGATTCATTAGGCCCCATTATACTTCGCACCGACGCCGCGGGCGCGCCTCTCGGCCGTTCGGGAAATCTCGGTATTATTGTAATTATTTTCGTTTAGTTTGTCTAACCTTCTGTTTGTTTGTTTTTTACGACGTTTTTATTGCTTTATTGTCGTTTGGGATGAATGGCGCCTTGTATGTTTTCGAGGAAATGACAAAAAGATACTTGGATGGTTGTCTCCGCGAAGTTTAAATATATAGCATTTTCTTCAAGAAAAAGTCCAGGTTAAATATAGTTTCTTTGCAGTAAAAACTGAGGATGCATTTGAAATGATCACAAGTGTTACTAAAGTTATAATAAGTTGGAATTTCTGTTTTTTTTCCAAGCTATAAAGCGGACCACCTCCCAAATTTTCAAGAATTAAATACTCATATGGACAATACACTGCAGAACGTAATATTAATTTTCAGATTTTTTTTAATTTAAAAAAAATCAATTAGACGTGTATGTAAATTCCTCGCAAACAATTAAAATAAAATTAATCCCACTATTTTATTTGAGCACGAATTATTTTTTTTACCCAATATACTGCAAGTGATTACACCAGAACTTGCCCGTTATACATGCTATCATTGATGAAAAGATACCGAAGAAAACACGTTCATCTAAGAATAGTTCATAATAACAACATAGTAATAGTAGCTTACTAAGGAACAGTAGTGTTAAAAAACGTTGCCTTTATTGTTACCTTTGAACACCGGCACCTTAGAGGAAAACTACTGATTGGAATTGCCAGTTGTGCAACGAGGCCGAGACCTTGCTTTCAACTGCTTGTCAAAGTGCGGACGAGATAAATACCGGGCCTGGAGTGTTGATCACAATTTTCTTTCGTGCGTCGTCTATGTGCATGTGAAAATAATACTGTTTGCGTGCTGTCTGAACGCTGACGAAGCATAAATTGATATGCTGACCAGGCAAACCATTACTGTGCATGCTTTAACATCGTTTGTTGCCAAGACGTCTATCTTGCGACTTAATGAAGTCTATTTAATTTGCCATTACCAATTCGTCTAGTGCACCAACCGGCCGTGATGTTCTGAATATGGACAATGGAATTCGAGGGCACACCATTCGATTATCACGGAATAATTTATTTTCAAAATCAGTTAGCTATTGTGATATTTGATTACCAGATTGACCCAAGTATGCATCTCACACTGTCATGTAAAATAATAAATATATTAATGTATTATTTTTAATTATAAATAAATTCTTACAAGTTAAAAACAAAGTAAAGAACCAAAATGCACGAAATATTAAATAAGAGTTACAGTATTAACATAATCATGTTGTGACATAAGCAATACTACGTTACACTATATGTTCTAGGCAGGCTGCTAGCGGCTCCTCTGCACAAGGTGGTCCGCCACGGCACGAGATGGGGGGGAGCACGTTTCGAAGCGACTCAGCTTATTGGAAAGAAGACGCGTGGCCAGGAAAGATTGGATGGATTGATTAGTGATTCAGTCAACTGCTAAGATCATTAGTCCCATAACTGTGGTGCATATTTTATTGAGAGATGCTCCCGCGGGATGTCCAGATTGGCACCGACCTATATGTCAGCTTGTGGTTTTTGTTTTTCAACCAGGTATCTCATACCAGCGTGGCTCCGCTCCAGACGGGACACACTCTAAGTTACCGTCTTGTCATCTGGCATGTGTGGTACGTAAGTGTGTGTGTGTGTGTAAGTAGGGGTGAGGTTAGGATAAGGAAGAGGAAGGAAAGATCGTGCGAGGTCCGTGGCCCATTTGTTAAGGTTCCGCTCCAGCATTCGGCTGGTGTACATAAAATTATTTATTAGAGCAGCTGGCTACTGCAATTCTGAAGCGGGGGCTGTAATGGAGAGGGCGGGGATGGAGACCATGGCTGAGGCCACTGGCTCGCTGTCGCCTTTCGCGCCCTATTACTGATACCTCGATCATTGTTGTAGCTCTCGTTGTAACTATTATTTTCATTCTTCCACTATAGAATCATTATATTATTATTATTATTATTATTATTATTATTATTATTATTATTATTATTATTATTATTATTTCTATAAATTGTATCTCTTCTAATAAAATATTTAGTGCAGAATAAAGTGTTTAAATAATTTTTCAATCTTTATCAATAATCATTTCTTTTCTAAAATTACTTCTTTTTAAATTGGTATATCTTAGATCCATTCCGGACGTTGGAACCTTTCTTATTGCCAAAGCAATTTCACGTCAGCAATTTCACGCCAGCAAATATCTTACTAAAAAAATAATTTCATACCATTATTCTAATTCATTTCTTTCTAGTTGTTTGAAACATTGTTTGAAACACATTGTTTGAAACTGGATGATAAAAGGGAATTAAAATAACACCAGGCAAGCAACAGGTGTTTATGTTATAAACATTTTATCAGTTTTGACAAATGACCAAATAATTTAGAACATCGCGTTTTCATATCAGTATAATTATTTGATCATGATTTAATGTAAAACGTGAGACTTTCAATTCACTCAATTTTTTCGTTATGTGAAATACGAACATTACTAAAATATTCGTTCCTGAAAATGTCATTATTTTCTTTTCTTTAGAGCATTTCGTGCGTAAACGGTGCGGTCGGAACTGTGAATGTTTTTTATTCGCAAAGAAGATTACATCCTTTTTTCACAAAAGAAAAGAATACATCGATGACCATATGCAAATACGAAACCACAATGATGGGAACAAATTGAGGTTGTTAATGTCGATGTCTTAAACATTCAAAACTCTTACCATACGTGTCCATACAAAGAAAGACATGAAAATAACAATAAATATTTATATTTCGCATCAAAAAAGTGGTTAACGTATTCAGTTGTGCAAAACATCATCACATCTGCTACTCGAACTCCAGTATTTGTGAATCTTTTTATATACCATATGAATAGGAAATTTCTTGGCTATTTCAATGAATGTCATCTGTGTAAATTTCCAATTATTCCTTCGAAGTGAAGCGACCTTAGCCATTCACGTATTGACGCGTAATGACAGAGTGAAATCCGCCATAAAAGGGGCTGTGTCGGCGCGGCGTGGCGCCCCAAATACGCCGGTGTCGGGCGGCGGGCGCCGCGCGGAAACGGGTAACAGCATGCGGGTGCCGCCTCAGAAACAAGGCGTTCGAAGGCCGACGGGCAACTGCCGCGCAGGCTCACGCAGGCTCACGAACTCTGGCTGCCGCGGCGCACACTGTCCGGAATTGTCCTTGGTTCTAGGTTCCAGTTTCTAGGTTCTAGGTTCTTGGTTCGTGGTTCTTGCTTCTTGGTTCTATGTTCTTGGTTCTAGTTTCTTGGTTCTTGGATCTTGGTTCTTGGTTCTTGGTTCTTGGTTCTAGGTTCTTCGTTCTAGGTTCTTCGTTCTAAGTCCTTCGTTCTAGGTTCTTGGTCCTAGGTTCTTGGTTTTAGGTTCTTGGTTCTAGGTTCTTGGTTCTAGGTTCTTGGTTCTAGGTTCTTGGTTCTAGGTTCTTGGTTCTATGTTCTAGGTTCTTGGTTCTAGGTTCTTGGTTCTAGGTTCTTCGTTCTAGGTTCTTGGTTCTAGGATCTTGGTTCTTGGTTCTTCGTTTTAGGTTCTTCGTTCTAGGTTCTTGGTTCTAGGTTCTTGGTTCTAGGTTCTTCGTTCTAGGTTCTAGACGGACAGGAATCAGAAGCCGTAAAACATGCATTAAATATTTTCTAATAGCGGGTTGCAGCAGGAAAAAATACTGGTGAACAAAAGCATACAAAATGATTTTTCGAAAAGTAACATGCACACCTCTCAAGAACATCAACAACTAAATAAACTATCTCATATTACTGCAATATTTTAAAAAAACAGTCTTCTCAAATATTGCTGTAACATAGTGTCGTACAAACACATGAATAACAGTTCTTTACACTCAAAGGAGAACTGCAGGACTGCAATCCCCCCAGAGCACTCCAGGGAGTCCCGATACATTCAACACTGACCTCATATATCATTTGCGACCGGATAAATTTTATCACAATTAACGTATGACTTGAGAGACGAATAATGTATCTCCGTTTTGTCTAAAATTATCACAAATTCTTCTCATAGTTGAAATATGTATGTGGAATATCTTTAAAAAAATTCTTATTTATCGCCACTAAATTGAATTTTCCGTTTCCATTTACTGTGAATGACAGCTGCAAAATTGAAAATTTCTGCTGATAAATAAAAATTTTGATTTTGTCCGACTTATAAATCTATACAGCGTGGTGCTGCTGTCGCTCCTGAGAGACTCAGGCTTGGTTGCGGCAAGGTAGTTGTACCCGCCTGCATTATTGCATTCCGTGTTTAGATAGATCGTAACAAGCTGTCGTGGCCACGCTGTACCGGTGTTTAAAACAAAAAATAATCCCTCATCTCTTTCTTTTTATTCAACTTCCTATCCTCCTACTTCTTCTTATTTGTCTTCTCTTCCTGCTCCTTCTTCCTCTCCTCCTCCTCCTCCTTCTTCTTCTTCTTCTTCTTCTTCTTCTTCTTCTTCTTCTTCTTCTTCTTCTCCTTCTCCTTCTCCTCCTCCTCCTCCTTCACGGTGACCCAGCTATTATGCGGCATGATAATTGTATGGATCGCTGTAACACTATAGCATGTAACGTATAAACACCAAGCGGGTAGCCTAATAAAATAATTGACAGACAGCGATTCGTGATGCTGAACTAATATTATTAACCGACAACGCGTACAGACGCCCCGTTTCGCCTGTTCGGTGTTGTCACGTCCGTGTTCTCGGGTCAGAGTTCGACTGACTCGTCTTCCCCCACTCCTTCGGCCCACCCACTGCTGACCTTCGTTCGGGCGAGGTACGCTTTTGTCTGGGCGAGTGCGGGTCGTTGCTTGACCCGTCCTGTGAAGTAGGTTCGAACTGGAAACAATGACGCGCCCATGGCTTCAGTAGAGAGCAACCATGGAGTTTTTATCTTGACAAAAGTGAGGAGTCGTCAGATTTCATTTGAGACACTTTTACATGCCATTGTAACACATTTACAAGATGATGAAACATTTTCTTCATTTTTAGATACCTAATGATGATTGCTAAATTATTTTTTTATAGATTATGGTCAAAATAGCTCTGATGACAGGTATTTGTCAATGCGAAACTTGTAGCAACCAAGTATCAACGTTCAAATATTTTAAATATTTTCCAAGAAATTTTCTAAAAATGGCGAGACTTTGGTCAACACAGACCATATGTCCCAGGCAGTAGAGTATCCTGACTTTAAGAATTGGGCAGTCTCATTCTGAATACATAATACTGAAAGAGAGACTACCCCTGTTTATTCACATTTTTAGATTACTATAATAATTATAATCACTCATTATTAGTCATTGTGATAAATGTTATAAAGATGCATGTAGTTTAGGAACAACATTAGCTACGTTCATATATTTTTTTCTCCTTGTAACGTGTCTGCCGAAGCTGTGCATGAACACTTACCGAAAATGCGAAAGACTTGCTCACAACTGTCGCATACAAGAAACACTCTAGTCCCAGGACCATGGCTTTTCTTCTGGGCTAGCTGACGCGAGTTGCGAAGCAAGAGAAAACATAGCAAGAGAAGAGGTGTGACCAATAATAGGTAAACAAACTTAACGACGACCACCGTTAATTGTTTACATTGTCACAATTCGTCGCTCGCGCTGTGGACAGCGCTGTCTTTTAGGGCGGCCGGAGGAGCATAAGCACGGGGCTCGCTGTCGTGACGACGTGATGATTGAGCGAGTCTGGCCAAAACAGTGACCCGTGTTAGCCTATATATAGCAATTGCAGCCGGTCATGGAGCACAGCAGAGCAACCAGTAATAGAATTGGAAATGTTCGTTCAGGCGTACGTGTCTTGGAAAGAACACACATAGTTACGCCATATTAATTTACTCTTGGAATTAATTACAGTCCTCTCTGGATTTTGTAGTGACTACGCTTTTTTTCAGTCTTCTGAAGTACGACATTTTGGAACTGCAGTTGGCTTTATCTGCAGATGAACTTGCAACTCTTGGTAATGTAATTTGTACGAATGCGGATAGTGGAAAATTGTACCGAAGTGAATAGTAAATTGTGGTTGTCGTTACGTTTGTGTACCGTTGACACACTTCACTCCTCTTGCCATCTTCTCCAGAGTTTATCGCCAGATGAACTTACAACTCTTGGTAATGTAATTTGTACGAATTCGGATAGTGGAAACTTGTACCGTAGTGAACAATAAACTGTGATTGTCGTTACGTTTGTGTACCGTTGATACACTTCACTTCTCTTGCTACCTTTGGAGCTCCCGTTTTGCCCCAGCTAGCCCGCAAGACACACCACTGGTCCCGGAACTAGCGTGTTTCTTGTACGCGACAGTTGTGCGCAGGAGACGCATTTTCAGCAAGTGTGCATGCACGGCTGCGGCATCATCATGGACGATGGCGCCGGGCGGCCTGCGGGCGCGGTGGGCGCACAAAGGCCAATTGAGCGGCGATCCAGAACCTGTATTTAGCGGGCCATCGGGGCGTGTTCCGGGCTACCGATTTTTTGAGCGGCGCGGCCACGCGGCA
Organism: Gryllus longicercus; assembly: GCA_038098605.1. Taxonomy (NCBI): domain Eukaryota; kingdom Metazoa; phylum Arthropoda; class Insecta; order Orthoptera; family Gryllidae; genus Gryllus; species Gryllus longicercus. The sequence continues at coordinate 2,733,746 of JAZDUA010000163.1, forward strand.
TTGTTCTGCAGCGAGCGTTCGAACTGTTCGAAGAGAGAGAGAGAGATGGGCGTGTCGCCGCGGCCACTTGCGTCCGCATGTAAATGCGAAGCAGGTTTCTGACGCGCCGGCGGCAGCGACGGCTGCTCCACTGGGGGCAGCGGCGGAGGCGGCGGAGGCGGCGGAGGCGGCGGAGGCGGCGGAGGCGGTGGGGGCCGTGGATGTGAAAGGACGGGCGATGCGGTGGAGGAGTAGGCGATCGTGCGGAGACGGTGATCGAGGCGAAAGGGATCGATGTGGTGCACGGAGAGAGAATATGATACTGTTTTGTTCTCGTTATTTAGTTAGAGGGTGTTGAGAGGTTGTATTATTTAAACGGCGTTTATGTTTGTCGCAATACCTTTAATTCAAGAATTAAAATTGAGAATATTAGGTCATACCTTACTTCACATTTTTTGTGTCATTTGAAGTATTTGTACTGTTTACATACATACGAGTACAGAGAGAAACATGTGGAAAATAACTATGTGTTTTGAATATATAACATTTTCCTACAACTCTACTACAAGTCATTCCCTGTTCGTGCTGTTAATTTTTTTGCAGGTATCCTAAATTTTCAGTGAAATTATTTTGCAGTAGAAGAAACAATAAAATAGATACAATGATCTCCAATCTCTGCTAGCCTTACGCAAAACTCAAGCTATATCTGACCTCACCCAAATCTCTTTGCTCCAAGAATTTCGTCTCTCTTCGGATAGTCTCAAAGAGTTCGTTATCACAATTGAAGCTGAAGACTGAAGCATAGGTGAACTTACGGTGCATAAGAATGCAGTTGCCGGTGAGAGGCGGAGAAGACACTCAGAAGAAAGAAAGAGAGCGAAGATAATAATGAGCGGAGGTAATGTAGTAAGCCTAAGGAGACATCATCTGCGAAGGCAATGAGGGAGGTGGGATTAGTCGCAGAGAGGCAGGGAATACGAGGAAGGCCGAGGAGCCGGTAAATGGAGTTGGGCAACTGCGACAGAGGCATATGCGATTACAGCAATGATGGAAGCTGCGGTGACGGTAATAGCGTTGGCGAATCAGCAGAGGCGGCGAAGGTGGAGGGGGATGGAGTAGTGGACATGTTAGAGACATGGCTGTGCGGTGGTGTTGGCAATAAGGTTGTGGTGAGGGCGGCGACTCAGGGATGGAGAAGGCCGTAGCGACGATGGCAGTGAATTACGGTGACGGTGACGGTGACGGTGGCGGTGGCGATGGCGGCGGCGGGGGCGGCGGCGGGGGCGAGGGCGTGGGCGGGGGCGGGGGGCGGGGGGCGGTGGCTTCGGCAGCGGAAATGGAGGCGAATGGCGAGTAGTGGTCGGTAGGCGGCCGCGTGGGGGTGGCTGCGTTAGGGGAAGCGTATATGATGCGTTGCACATACGAAGGTCACACTCAACAAATACAGGATTTGAAAAGAACGCATTAACGTTTTCTACACTCGGCAATCTCAACAAAAAGTGTCATGAAGATACGAATATTCTATGTAAAAGTTGGGAAAAACCAATTTTTTTTTTTTGAGTCCCATGGTGGCAGGATTTTCGATGCTGGCTGGAAAGCTAAGTCGAGTTCTGTCTCTGTACGAAAGAGAATTCTAGGCGCCGGCTGCTCTCATCGTTAGTTTCTGTGGTTTCGCTGATCAACACCAGGTGAATGCCAGAGCAGCCCCTAACAAACGGGTCACGGACATTACGCGATATTTCCTTCCTCTTCCTTGTCCTATCCTCACCCTTCACTTCACCGTTCACACACTTACACTTTCATACACTACACACTACCACACGTGCCTTACATTGTGATTTATGCAATTCTGACCCTGGAGGGAATCAGCTGTTGACTGTTTCATCCAATCGGGAGCATGAACGCCTCCATAGTGACGTCATTACGCTGTCATTTAGGCTCCAGATTGGATGAAACTGTCAAATCGCAGTATAGGGCTTGTCCCGGCTGGGGCGGAGGCCGTAGAAGGGGGGGGGCCGTAGAAGGGGGGTAGTAGCTGGGGCGGAGGCCGTATCGCTGAAGGGAGATACTTGGTTCAGGAAAACCCCGCAAGCTGTAGGACGGCGCCGAATCTCGCCAGCAAGCGGGAATAATCGCCACCATCCACGATATAACCATCACTGCATTTACGGGGCTAACAACCTTAGCAGATAATGCCTCCGGAAATACTACTCAATCAATCAATCCAATCCAAGTTCTGTACTTCTAGGCATGAACGTCAAAGGGTGTATTTAAAAACTGAACTAATGTTGCTTTCACTCACACCACACACAGCCCCATAAGTTCACCTATGCCTCAGTCTTCAGCTTCAATTGTGATACCGAACTCTTTGAGACCGTCCGGAGAGCGAAGAAATTCTTGGAGCAAAGAGATTTTTGGTCTGTCTACAGCGGAGTGATAGCGAGAGTCGTAGCAGTGACGGCGGCGGCGGCGGCGGCGTCCACCGCAAGAAGAACGGCGAGCCGCAGCTGAGCTGCGGTCGTGCGTGCGTGAGTGCGTCGCCTGCGCACGCGAGCGCCGATGCCCTCTCACTTGGAGAGCACTTCGTGCGTGCGGCCTCAAGAGACGCACAGCGCCCCGCGCTCCTGGAGCTGTGTGCTCTGGGACGGTGTTTGCCCGGCCCTCCGCTTGATCGGAATTCCAACTTGTTGCGCGCGGCGATGGTGTAACGGTTAGCGTACCCAAGTTGGCGGGTTCAAACTCGATCAAAGCCGTGGATTTTTAAGGGCGAAAAAATCCTTCCTTCGGAGGGGTAGTAAAGCCGGCTATCCCATGTTAGTAGATTTTCTAACATGTAAAAGATCCTCAAGCCAAATGACGCCTCTGAGTTAAATTGAAATCGCCTGTTTCTCGCCCAAAAAATGCCTCCTTTCTCTGCTTGTTGGTGAAAGGAGCGTAGCGAAATTTGCGTGGTCAGACGGAAGAGCAGGCCTCATGGCCTGAGTCTCGCCACGTAAAATAAGGCATTAATTCAATTCAATTTAATTCAACTTTCGCAGTCAGTTCGTGAGTCTTGAACGAAAAAACGTCTTAAACTTAGTTGTCAATACTGTGTTCTCCTTTGTTTTACCTTTAATATCGCTTTTCACGATACGTTCGTGAACTTGCGTCATTTAACATGCAAACTTGCTAGTTTTACACATTTTTGTTAATATATGTAGCAACGTGCGCCAGGAAAGCCTCTGTAATGATTGTAACTGTACGGATTGAAGGTGTAATGATTGTAACTGTAATAATTGTGATTGAAGGTGTAATGATTGTAATTGTAATAAGTGTAATTGTAATAATTGTAATTGTAATATAACTGTAATGAGTATAATCATACTTCATGGGAGCTTTTTATCATAACGCATTCAATTGGGAAATACCCGTCAACTGGGAAGTACCAATAAATATGAATGTTTAAGCACGAGGGCTCTTGCGACATGTGACCCCAGCTGACCGCCATCAGCGTCTAAAGTGACGGACGACGGACGATACGAACAACGCAGGGGCACAGGCACAGAGGGCCTATTCAGCGCCTTCTGGCCGCGTCATGTTTGGGGAGGGGAGGCCACGTGCAGCCCACGTGAAAGCGTATGATTACAAAAAAAGCTCTGATTACTATAAAATAAGCGGACGGGCCCTGCCCGGGGAGACTCTCCGAGCTATCGTTCAGTTGGACGGAGGTCTCCACGTAACTTAGATGTAACTTCATTTTTTGTATAACTTCATTTCTATGTAAGTAAAGGACTCTTGTTTCGACATTTGCTAAAAACATATTCTGTCTTTCATTTTCACTTGTGCTGATCCACCATCCTGCAGTCTTCTGAAGGGACTTAGCTCCCAAGGACCCATAAAATCTAAATAATTTGTAATGTAGCACTCTCACCAGCCATTAGTGCCACTGCGAAGTGACTTGGCGCGCCGAATTATTGCACGTTTTACCATAACCTATTTCTTGGAAGGGGCCAAGTTGATTTCCTTCAGATTAAGTCATTGACAAAATAATTTAAATTAACAAATATCGTTATAAATCTGTGCATTGTAGAACCCGGGAAGTAGACAAACGATACTCACGTCTGTGTACTGGATCCCTAGAACTTTATCCTTCAAAAACGTGTCTTTGGCTGTGATAAACGGATCATAGATTTGACCCTTTCTGCATTAAGACTGTATTATTGAGAACATTTTAAAGTTGTTCATTTTAATTTTATATAATATTAATTAGTTAAGCACAAATTCAACTTAATAAAGAGCATACGTTCCTTGTACTTTATTTACAGCGAGTGTAGCAGGCAACATATTTGCAGAACAATAGTGTAGTTTGTTTCTTTGTAGAGAAAAGGTAGAAAGATGACTACCAATTTGAGAGAAGCCAGCATTAGGCAGCTGTCACTATTTGCATCGCGCATTAACTTATATTGGAATTATCAAAGGTTCCAGTCTCCAAGTCTCCAGTCTCCAAGTCGCAATCATAAGTAAAATACAAATTTCGGTAAGCTAAGTAACGCTACACTGAACGTTAATTTCTGCGTTGGTAAAAACTGATAATAAACGCAAAGAATGGGGCGTTTTATGGCGGGAACGTGATGTTTCTCTGGCACACTCTTCCGTGAAAGCAGTAAACCCCTCCCTTTCAAAGGGCTCGCAGCCGTTGTCCTCTCGGAGGGCGTCCGATCTCACAGAAAGCCGAAAACGCGCCGTGGGATTCCTCTTCCACGGCATTTCACGCGACATTACACGTGAAATTCTGTGTTCGTTGTGCAATGCCAGCGCACGTTTATAGAATAGGTAATTTTACGTCGTTTACATCACCGAGTCTCCTCACTCTTACAATCCTGGGAAGATATTAACAAGAAATTGAAGTAAACGCCGTGAAGTGAATTGCAATTTTAATGCGATCAAAATTCTGACAGTTAATAATTCTATAATCTTCGGAAGGTTTGCTTGGATATAGTGATTGTGACCATCGACTCAAGTTCATTGTTTTCCATTGGGCTGCAGGCATTGATTTAACGTCTTCAAACTCATTTATCTTAACAATACTTCTACGTTCTGAACTTTGTGATCAATATGGGAATTCCTTTCAGTGAAGGAGAAATACTTGTAAGTTATTTTGCAAGTTTCTGTACCATGAAAATTAAATCAGAAATTACAGTGTGAATGTCTCACGTGTTTTACACGTAAGGATATATACGCAACGTAATGAATAACATGTAAAAACGCACTCTTTTTTGAGATCATGTGAATCATGGTTCCTTCCGCTAAACGATTGAGAAAATCACATATTGTTTAACTAAAAAGTAGCTAATTTAAATGCAATAAAAATTACATGAAAATATGATACTTTAATTTTTTTTTAATATATAACTAAATAAACTCACTCAATGATTACTTTGACCATATTTTTTACTTTCCCCTATACGTACGTATGTACGGAGTAATATACGTAGTTTAGGGAAAGTTAGGTAATACTTTGTTCTTTAGATTTCTTGTAAGAATATAATAAAATACACTTATAAACCTGGCATAGGTCCGATTTTCATGCCTAAATCTCAATTTTCGAAAATTTCAAAAGTTAGAATTTTTTTCGGGCTCTGCCTACAGTTACAAAATTAAAGATTCAGATTTTTCCGTGAAATAAAATTTGTCCATAATTTGTTCTTTCATTCATGACACGTGAATGTTTCTGAAAATTTTAGTAGTTTTCGCGCAGTATTGAATGCAATTTTAAACAATTACAAAAATTAGATTTTCTCAAAAACAGCTTCAATTTTTTTCTTTAAACTTTTGGAAGCGGTTGTGATTAATTCACTCTATGAAATGACATAAACGCCATATTGCTCTCTTATTTTGTTTTTTCAAAATTACAAAACTTAATTATTTTTAACATTCTCTCGCGTTGTTAATATGTTCATTAGCGGCAATTTGTTCACGTCATTATATTTATGAGTACATGTTCTTTAAAATAATCTCACACAAAGCTTCTTGAAAACTCAACCGTTTTCTGTCAACACTAGCTCAAAATGTCGCAATTTAAGAAACGCTCAAATGCCATTTTCTCAAAAACAACACCAAATTTTTCTTTCAAACTTGTAAAAAGGATAGTGCTAATTGCACTCTTTATTTTGTGGTAAACTTTATTTAGGGGTAATTTATTGCTTTTTAAAAATATTCACGAATGTTTTTTTTTTAATATCCCTCACACCTTTAATATGCACATTTCTAGTGATTTGTAAACACTCTCGTAATTATGAGTTCAAATGACGTTTTTCGAAAACTGAAAAATTTCCTGTGGAAAAGTCCTTAAAATTTCGAATTACTGTAGCACTTAAGCGCTATTTGTTTAAAAACGACTTCAAATTTTTCAGAGTAAATTGTCAATTAGGACGAGGTTTTACTGTTCTTTAATATTCTTAAATTAATATTTCCATTCTACTATTAGGAAACTGAAAAATTAAGAAAACTTCAACAAACAAAATGTACTTTGGGCGGCAATAGATGGCAGCAGACAAGTTCGAATAGCTAGCCGAGACCAATGGAAATAGAAAAATAATACGGAAAAGTCTGCGCCATTCTGTAGCACCATTAGTTCTTACTTGCGTTACGTCAGTAGTAATTCTACGCAATAGAGACTTTTTGCTTTATTTTATCAATAACTTTACAAATTTAAATTAGACAAAGTACAAATTTGTATTAGGGTTGACTATACCAATTATTCTTCAAATTGCACAGTCAAATCAAATGAAGTTGAATATTCTATAATCCTGATGCCATTATATATACCACACGCTCAGAGATTCAAATTGTCAAAACACAGAAAAGCCGTAACCCTGAAAGTGATTCAAGATTCGAAAGGCCTAACCACTTTCCGCCGTTCCTAGAAGGCTTCGTCAATGTTCTTTATAGCCGGTAAAAGCTCGGCATTTTACGAAAGGGTGACGACATAAGCGAACGCACCTGAAAATTGGTTGTCGGTTATTTTACATAATGTTTTCGTCTTAGAATACGGCGGTCGGAGTAGTTTCATCCTTATGGGCTTGGTTCTGATTCTCATTAGACGTTGGAACACTGAATGGTCAGTTTTGTATTACAAACACGAGAACTTTGATTGCATTTCTGAAATTTGTGGTCACTAGCTTGAAGGTTGGTTGGTTTCTTTCTGTATCGGCAATCTCGATTATGAGTCGACGATTTTGGTGTTGAATGTTTCGTGCGTATCATTCGCATTTTTATGTTCTGTCGGAAAATTCTTGAATAGGAATTGAATTTAATAAGACTGAAACTTAATATAAGCACTATTCGTTGCTGGAATGTTTACTTTTACGTTGAACATAATAGCACCAACGGCAATTCTGTGTTAGAATCCTGGTATTCGTTTTCGTTTACATGATCTTCTTGTCAGTTACGAACGTCCAATACATATATTACAGTGGGCTTTATATGCATAAAAGAACGAATTAAACCCTGCTGTTCGTTCGAAGCATATTTTATATTATAGAATGTTCTTTCACGTTTCACTATATCTTTTGCATGATTAGTATTTCACATTGATCAGAATTCTGTATACTGCAAAGTTTCTCAGCGACTACAACGAAGTCTTTTCCGGTAACATCCGGATCATCGAACTAAGAGAGAAATTTTAATGTATATCTGTATTCTTTCGAAGTGTTAAAAATTCATCATTTTCATGTCATAATATATTTTGAAATAAATATTTACGCCCCGTAAATCTTCTGAATAGCTCTTGACAATAATCGCAATATTTAGGCAACCAAGAATTCTTGGGAGGTTTACGTCAGTGAAAAGATAATAGTGACATGTAGATATAGATGCATCTCAAATATTAGTAATCTATTTGTGGTTATTACACAAGACACACTGATCTCCAATGCTGGCAGTCGAAGAGATCAATCGCTGATAAAATGTTAGTTACATCCATAAAGATTCGCAGTGTCTTAGGTTAACGAATTATCATTTTATCTCCTCAAATAAAAAAAGTATTTGTACATGTTATCTGCCCTGTATGCAAGTAAGTTATTGCAGGAATATATTTTTCCGAAAGCGATTGCGGCTTGTGGAAGAATCTCATTTTGGTACTGATGATTCACGTTGAGAATAATAAATATACGATTGAATGTTACTCATATCTTACGAAATCATAAAAATTGAAAACTACCACCATGATATATTTAATTTAGAATTGTACTGAAGGATGCTGCCCCAAAAAACAAGTTCTGCACTACATACAACGAAATAGTTCTTATTTTTATTCTTTTAAGATGTTTTACATTTCAACCACTTCTCCATGAAACATTCGTGACACAAAACATTAAACTGCGTTTCAAAATTATTCCCCCCCATTGCCTTCCTATACCACACCGCGCTATATTACTACAGTGCATACCTTGTCTTTAATACCTAACGATAATTAATGCTACCCCAATGACTTTCCGACCCACCCTCAATTTCCCCAATATTGCAGACTTCCACTCGCTACACCTGTCCGCTTTCTTTCCGCCGCTCCTTTCTGCGACCCCATGACCTCCAGCGCCTCCTCCACCATCTCCTTCATGGAGTGGAAGGGGGGGGTGCGGCCGGGGACCACCTCGGAGATGATGCGCCCGCTGTTTGTGAAGCTACCTGCGACTTGGGAGGTTCCTAATAGCAGCATTTAGAAGCCACAATAAATATAAAACGCAGGCAACTCTGACGCCACCGGCGGCGGGGGCGGGGCGGGGGAAGGACCGCCGCCTACAGCGAAGGCGAGAGCCTGCCGCCGCCGCGACGTGTGACGCACGCGTGCCCAGCCCGCACGCGCGTGCCCACTGCCCTAGTTCCCAGAGCGCCGTGACACGCGACCCGCGCCGACGCGGCGTGCTCCCCGGGCGTGATCCTGCCACCGGAGCCCGGAGGCAGCGTATGCAAACAGCCGTCTGCGCACGGGCGGACGGAGCGAAGAAAGGCGCCAAGGGCACGCACGCTTAGGGATGGCAAACCGCGCTTTTAAAACATTGATATTTTCCACCAGAAACATCGATTTATCAAAACATATATGTTTTGTGTTCGATGTTTTCTTCACATCGATATATTTTTCCAAAAACGTCGATCTAAAAAAATAATACTCGTGATATAAATAAAATTTCAAGAAACTGTTTTTTTCATCTGTGTCTTGTGTTCGATGTTTTCTTCACATCGATATATTTTTCCATAAACGTCGATCTAAAAAAAAAATAATTCTCATGATATAAATAAAATTTCAAGAAACTGTTTTTTTCATCTACGTCTTGTGTTCGAAGTTTTCTTCGCATTGATGTATTTTTTCCAGAAACGTTGATGTTTTAAAAAAATCTCATATCATAAATAAAATTTAAAGAAACTTTTTTTTTGTGAATTGTTTAAAACTAATAGCCACTGACATCTATCACTGTTGTAGGTGCCTAGACGGGGAAATTTCTTTATGGTTACTTTTGGGTGTTTGTACAGGATGTCTCGTTTTATTATAATTTTATCAAACTATCTATATTACGTTTCATTGCCAGATTTAAAAGGCGGGGATAATGACTCCTTCTTTACCTTCGATTAAGATTATTTTTAACATTTTATTTATACGTAACCAAACTACGAAATATAACTTATTTACATACAATAATTAACATGGAAATAGGATGGGAAAATACCACCTCTTATATCATACTTAAAACATAGATGTTTTTTTCTAGATATTTTCATCGACATCGAAAACCTTTTGGTTGAGCTATCGATGTATCGATGTTTGGGTAACATTTGCCAACACTGGCGCCGTGACTCGCGTCCGCTCGTCGAGCGTGGTCCTGCCACCGGAGCCCTGAGGCAGCATATGCAAACAGCCGTCTGGTCACGGGCGGGCGGAGCGAAGGGTGCCAAGGGCAAACACGCTCCACAAGTGGCCGGACGAAGGGGGACGCAACGCTGCTTAAGGCCGGGGGAATTCGCTCACGTTGCATGAAGTGCATGCCGCCTGCCGAGTAGGTCATTTTTCTTGGGAGCGGGGTTTGCAGACAAATAAACTTGGTGTATGTTTGCAACTAACACAGTTGATACAGTGTCATAATTAGAAACCGAAAAATATGTAATCAAAATATGGTCATAAATGTGTAATGAAAACAGTAAGAATATGAAATATATATGAAAAGTTGGATATACTATGTGATACACTATTTTTAAATCACATTTAGACAATTTAGAATTACATTTTAAAAATATTCCCTAAACAAATTTTTAAAATAATACGAACGTTTTAAACATTACTTGGAAAGCATAATTTGATGCACACTTTCCACCATACAACTTTACTGTCAGATGTAAAAGCTTCATCTATTGCGATCCTGGACCGTAATTTAGAAGCCAGACTAGACGCAGTTAGAAGCCATCGTACAAACTGGCTAGCGTACAAACTACAACTTGCACTCAATCATTGCAACCTGCAGCATTCTAATCCAAGTGTTACAACTCGGCGATCGCCAAAGTTCGCGAAACGCGGTGTCGATGATACTATTCACTTACACTAAGGTGAAACCAATCTCGGTCGCCGATGCGCACTTCCCGCCACTGAGATAACTGATGAAGGCGCGTCGGACTGTGAGAACATCCGATCACGTAGCGAACCTCGAGTAACCAGCACGCAATAAAAATCTAGGGAAAAATGCAAATTAAAAAAAAAAAAAAAACTTATCATACAAAGGATGTAATAAAGTTGATAAAATACAAAAAAAAATTGTGAAAAGAACAAAATATGTGAAATATGCAATATAGTACTAAATATGTGAAAATATTTAACGAAAAAAAAATTGGGTATTGTGTTAGGACGGCGACGATTCGCCATGATTACAATTGTGAGAACGGTAAGTACAGAGACAATTAATATATAATTATATAAAAATTCGGTCTCTTGTAATAATTAATTTTACTGCTTTTACATTTGTTGTCACAGAAACAAACACAGCTATTTGAAAAAAAATATTTCTGTAATCAACTTGTACCTTTTACTTTCTCATATACTATTAAGGAGTACGAAGGAATTTTTGTAATGCTACAGCGAAAAGGAACGTTTTTTCGAAAGAAAAACTCGTTTTGTACTTCAATGTATAGTAAATTACTTTATCTTCTGTGTAGCTATGTGGTCAAAATTCGTATTTGAATGTTCTTGGTATCGAAAAATTGGTTGTCTGTAAAACATCTATCTGACCGTTCGTCCGTCTGGCTATAAATCTGAGAACAACGCTAGCACCCAAACATAACACTCGAAGAAAGCAAGGAGTATACTGTAAAAAATAGTAGTTTGGTGGTTTCAGAGCTGTTAGTCCTGAGGGCTAAGACACCATCTGTGTAACACAAGTATCTACAAGCATGTGCCCGCCCTGCAAAGTATTTTTTGTGGGTTATTAATTCTTCTGCAGGTTCAAATAGTGTTATAATATTACGTAACATCTACAAACAATTTGAGAAAATCTGTGTTGTAGTGTGACTGGTTTTCCTTTGTTATTTTTACATTAATTATTCTTTTATTTCACCTTAGATGTCAATAGTAAGTTGTAGGAAGTCCGCAGCCTTCGGGAGCCCCCCGGCCGACCCGGGACAATAAGGCGGCAGCGAAGGTGAAAAAGGCGCACGCCCAAGGCAAGTAGTGGCCGCCAGGCACTCATGATGAATACATTATTTTTTAATTTTTTAATAATAATAGCATAGTTTACAGCACATTATTTTAAAATGGTTTCTTGATCCTTGATTGGTATTGTTAACAGTTTTGCATTAAACGTACAGAATATACCCTATTGTTATTCGATATGAACAAATAACTATATATAAACATATAATATTTAAACGATAACGATATTTGAAGCAAGCCCAGGAAGGAACTTTACAGATGAATTTCAAAACGGGCATTTATTTACTGAATTTTTTTATAGATTTGGAATCGTAATCCAACTGACAAAATTTATGGAGGATGTGGCATATCTTTGGAGTGTTTAGATTTTAGCTTTGGATGTAGATGAGCAGTTAGTCCAAAATTGAACTTTTCTGAAGCAGCGAAACTGTTTAATGTAGAGTGAACGTTGTTGATAATTTTGTATTCCATGTTTTGAGATGTACTGACAAAAGTTACACAAGAAAAAAAAGTGTGTTCGTATTTCGCTCTACAATCGCCGCGAGCGTTTGAGAAAATCGTCAACGGCCTTCCACTTGTCTCTGAGGTTCTCAGAGTCTCCATTGGGTGCACAATAGGCGGCAACACGAAGCCACAATCGACTGAATTCGGATGAATTATTCATTTTGTCTATTGTTACTTTGAAGAGGCAGCGCTTATGCGACTTCTCGCCATTATGTCTTCTTGATGGGCTCTGCTTTTGAGTGTACCTATACGTCACATGTCTTTTTTAATGGTATAAGTTTTGCAAAGGAGTAATGAAATATGCCTGCCACAAGAGGCAGGGAAATAAAAGAACGCGAACATTATATTATTAATTTCGTCGTAAAACCTGTGTGATACTGACTAATGTGCTCATTTGCCATTTCTAGATCCTGTCCTTGATACTCTTTTGCCAGTTTTACTTTCTCGCCCTTGTGAATGTATAAAGAGAAATTATTGTAATCGTGCGCCGGAAAACGGCGATTTTTGTCAGAAAATCTCTTATTGTTGGAACGAAAAAGTGGATAAATCCTGTTCCTTTATAAAGTAAATTACTTCTTATGCAGTAAATTTTCATTCTGTGCATATGGACTGAATTTCCATACTTAGTACATCACTGCTTGCGACACAGGTGACGTCATACGACAGCAAGGTTCCAAATAAGTGCTCGTCCGCCATTATATATTTCCTATTGACCTGTTGCAATATGGAATAAGTACATACTTGTTTGATATTCTTGGTATATATACTATGTATATGTTACGTAATTTCAATATTGTTGTTGTTGTCAAATATTATTTGTGATAAAATATTGAATTTATAGCATAATTATACGAGAGGATTTTATTTATTATTCTTGAGCAAGGTGCGTTCTACTGTTTGGAAAATCACTTTTTGTGATTTGGATCAACAATATTTTTGCGGCTACGTGCTACTAGTTATAAACAATCAAACCAGCAAACGTTCCAAACACTTTGTTATTTCATGTGGTTAATGCGTGTTATCATACAGGTTTACAAATGCTAAAAGGAAGTACCACATCGAATAATATAATAATAATGTTAATATGTAACGTGATGCAAACTTGGAAAATTATTTCTTTATAACACAAGTATCGTTTGGCGCTTGTCCACCTAGAGTAATGAAATACTTCATGCTCATTGGAGTTCCATTGACATTTTTGTACTTTCATTTTACCTTAAAATAAAAATAGTTTTCTATCAAGTACAATTATTACTTTTTATCAGGCTCGTGTGTGCATTATATTTCAATTTCTTATTAACCATTCTCTATTTCACCATTTCCGTTCGTAAGAAATTGTATTCTGTTTATAAATTAGAAATAAACAAACACTCAATGAGAAGACCTATTGACGTCAATACAAATACGCTTTACAGACGTCATTCGTGACATTTAATCTATTTTACTATGGAAACAGATTATAAGCTGATTTCATTGTTCGAGTGCAAATGCTTTTCTTCTGTATATAGAGTTGATTTCGGGAAGCAAACGTTCTATCCAGAAACATATCAAGTCAAACAAAAGGGAGACATGTTGGATCAAATAAAAGGTATGTTCTTTTTTGGGCATTCAGAAGATTATTAAGTTAGATCACTAAACAAGTATTGTAAGTTATTCAACAATTGATCTCTAAACAACTATTGTGAAAGCGATTGTTTCATTGTTATTTACTAATTAGATTATTGTTAACTGATTGCAGTAGGAGGGGTCTAGATAAATATAAATGTCACTCATAGATTTTTGAGTGAAACAGCTCTCAATGTGGGTTAAATAATGCCACACATATTCTACAGTAAATTTATCTACAGAATTAAAAACGTATGGAAATATGACAAAATACGATATTGTTTGTGGCAGCCAGGTTCAGTATTTAATTGTAGGGAAACTAGTAGTTTCAATAAATATAAGTAACAAAAAACATAGTACGACAGTAACCAAAAACATTTCGAGAAAAGGCGCATCTTGTAAATTAAAATAATTATTGATTCACAATTTCTTTAGCATTTGAAATTTTTTTCTATTGGATATTGTAACCAAAATGAACCTGGCACCCTTTGGGCATGCCAATTCGTAACGTAATTAAACCTTTCTAATTTACCAACTATCTTTAACTCAACTTATTTTATCATTCCTCAAGCTGGGTAACCATTTGTAACGTTTTATGATTTGCCCTACTATTCTCGTAATTTAATTGCTCTAATAATTCATGATTTGGCTAGCTCTGTTGTTCTATTAAGATCTTGCATGAATTCTACGTACAACATACGTCACTTTACCTGCTGCACGTGGATGTGTGATTCTGTACAGAAATCACGATTCCTGGAACGGCTGTTTACTACGAACTGAATTGATGGCAATTCAATGAAATTTCGGCATTTTATTTTCAAACAACAGATAACATTTATTGTAACATTCTAACACTACGGCTTGAGCTCGTTATGAATTCACGATTCTATGGACTTTCAACTTTATCCAACCTTACGACTTTGATAAAATGTGTAAGCTTACGGAATATTTTCTCGGTTGATATGATACCGCCGTCTTCTACAAAGGGGGATGTCCTGGGCCTTCTTGTGGTGTAATTTATGAGACTGTGTGTTTATGAGACTCCGTGTTAACTTTGAATGTTACTAGACTGTTGCTAATTATACAGTCACCTATTAGGAAAATCCCTACATATGCTCTAATATTATCTCGTCGCGACTTTCCCTCACTAGGCTTCGGGTGAAAGCTCTAATCGCTACTACTATTTCCGTAAAATTAATAATTTATAATTCCCACTACGGAACTAACCTCATATAAATCGACGAACACGTGGTCTACATATTTTTAAATGCAAAATTTATACACAAAAACAAATGTAACTATAATTAAAAATGCAAACATTTATCCACTTAATACTCAAATAAATACTGCTAAGCGTACACTATTATGGATTAACCAGACAAACATTTACCCACAACATAAATCTATTATCACAAAATTACAATTTTGCAATGTTCATACCATGTGAACTGCTTGGCTGCTTCCGTGAGAGTGAGAATTCGCTCCTTTTTGCTAAAGTTAAATTTTCAACGCACTCCCCTCATCAATTCCATGTTAATGACACTAGGCCGTACCGTACAACGACAATACAATTCTCGTCTAGCATCCAATACGGCACACCTAAATGCTTGCGAGGATACTTCGTTGCTATGCTACGCGTGTTCCTTGGATTTAAACATTCTAGATGCATCCATTTCGTTGTACGTATTACACTTGTGGGACATTCTGGTATGTCACAATATTAGGCAAGTTTGTATCGAAAAAAATCATTTACATACTTTAACATGAATCATTATCTATATAATTGATAGGGGATTTGCGATTCATTTTATTAGAGTAAAGGAACTGATGGATCCAGAAAGTTCGAAATCTGCTTATTTAGAGTGAACCGGAGTTCCGCTAAGCGCCAAGTCGAGGAAGTGAGCCCCGTCATCGGCTGCAACATCTCCATTGTGTGGCAAGCATTTCCCAGAAGGTCGCTTCACAGCGGTAGCCCACCGCTGAATCACGTTCGGCGCCTCGGAGTCCTATCGGGAACACAGACAAAAGAACCGCCGCGATTCTCTTTGACTCGTTCGTTCGTTGCAGCCTCGCCAAGGAAAACGTCTCAGCTGCTTTTCCTTTGCGCGGCTCCCGAGTCATAGGTCCTAATCTTATTCTTCCTTATTGCCAGTCCTCAATTTCTCTTTATGCCAGTCTGTTTCGAACTTCATTGCCTTCCAATTTCTTTATGTGACGATATAGGTAATGTGCACTTTAAACTCACTTATTTTGCATTTCCTAACTTCCCTTTTTCTGGCACATTCTTGAATTTTTCCCATGTATTCAATTACAATTTCAGTAGTACAATCACGTGTAGGAGTATAATTATTACAAGTTTATGTAAGGTATGGCAATGTTGTATAAGTTTTTCATGATATATAAGTATCACATGTGCCTTTAAGTTTTCTATATACACTTTTGTGCTGGCTGTGGTTTGTGCATCCGTATTTTTCATGTCCTTATATACTTCTACTTAAATATAAAACCTACATCTCCTGAAGATATTTGTCTAACTTTAATTAGTAAACAATTAGTTAATACGTATTCATAGCTACAACTTTCTCTGCAGTTTTGGTGATTTATCACATAAATTGCCCTTCAAAGTAAAGGTTATTAACGTCCTTAGTGACTGAGCTATTGCAAAAAATCAAAGTGTTATTTACCATGTGTAATGAAGTGCAGGATGAATGAATGTTCGTGAATGTTCGAAGGAGCAACGCAGGCGGTAGGGAACGTAACTTATGATGAGACCTCCAACGAACTCGGCCCGAGTGAGTAACGCAGGCAGCGGCGGAAATGCCAGCGGCGGTGGGGGCATCCAAGGCGCCCTCTGGAGGAGGCTGCTATCGACCTGAGGTCCGGCGGGCTGCAGCAGGGCAGGGGGCGAAGTGTGCCACTCACCGCCGCGCTCCCACCGCAACGTAACGTAAACGTAACGTAAACGTAACGTAAACGTAACGTAAACGTAACGTAAACGTAACGTAAACGTAACGTAAACGTAACGTAAACGTAACGTAAACGTAACGTAAACGTAACGTAAACGTAACGTAAACGTAACGTAAACGTAACGTAAACGTAACGTAACCTAACGTAAACGTAACGTAAACGTAACAGGGGATCTTGTCTAAAAGAAAAACACGAATTTCTCGAGCCTATAACTTCGAAAGGGTTCGTTTAACAACGAAATCTTATAAAAACTTTTTGTAGGATATTTTGCCACCTATAAATTTGTATAGAACAAACGTTTCGCTAGGATTTTTAATTATAAAAATGTATGCAAAAACTTGTAAAAAAATTTAAACGGCGATCCCACCTTCGGCTTAGCCCCCATACTTCAGGAATTTAATTATAATATGCGGTAGGTACCAAGAACAATCATGCTAAGTTTTTAAAACTTTTCTCCTTAGATCAGCAGTTTTTGGTCTAATTTGACTGGGCTATATCAAATATACCGTATTTTTTTAACTGTGTTCAATCTTCAAGGAAAATTCGATATTGAAAACATTATTTATTTTATACGATGTATGTCGGTTTGTTCGAAAATGTAATTTTTGAAATGAAACTTGTTTCTAATGAAGGCCCCCGGAATGAACCACCTTCCATATCTCTTTGGCTCCATTTTAAATCCAGAAAGAGTGTCCCGCTGGTGGGACCCGGCTGGGGTTAAAACCCGCAAGCCAAATGTACAGCGGTGCGGGATGTCGCTATCCAGCTGGCGAAGATCACCGCCACCTCCCGCGATAAAAAACATACACTATACTTACATGACTAATGACCATAACAGTTCACGCGCAAGGAATCACTAATCAATCAAGCAACCATCACCTTAATACTTGACTATCCCGTTCTAATTTCCTTTCCCAGCTGCATCCCTGCCGTCGCTAGATCCATACCATCGCTTCCAATCCGGCCACCACCGCCACCGCCTCCACCACCGCCAATGCCGCCACCGCCGCCGCCACTTCTGCGCCCCTGCCGCCACCGCCCCCGCCGCCACCGCCCCCGCCGCCCCCGCCGCGCCCGCCGCAAACCCGTCGCCCCCGCCGCCTACACCGCCCCAGGCGCCCCCGCCGTCTCCCCCGACATTGCCCCCGCCGTCGCTCCCGCCGTCGCCCCCGCCGTCGCCCCCGCCGTCGCCCTCGCCGTCGCCTCCGCCGTCGCCCCCGCTGTCGCCCCCGCCGTCGCCCCCGCCGTCACCCCCGCCGTCGCCCCCGCCGTCGCCCCCGCCGTCGCCCCTGGTATCGTCCCCGCAGTCGCCACCACCGCCGCCGCCGCCACCGCCACCGCCACCGGCCGCTGCCACGGCCGCCACCGCCGCCACCGCCGCCGTCCTCGCCCTCCGACAGCAGCCGCCCGCCGCCGCCCGGGTGGTCCGCCCGTGACCCACTTGCGCGGCAGGTAGCGGCTGCGGCGGAGGCCGCCCGGCCCGGCCCGGCGCAGCGCGGCGCGGCGCCACGAGCGGAAATGGAGTTTCACGCCCCGCCCCTCCGCGTCTGCTTTTAAGCCGGTTTCCGGGAGAGGGGGTAGAAAGATCATCAGTGGCGGCGCGCCACGGGTGCTGTTATTTTTAGTTACTGTGATTGAGAAGGACGTGACGG
This sequence comes from Gryllus longicercus, assembly GCA_038098605.1. NCBI lineage: Eukaryota > Metazoa > Arthropoda > Insecta > Orthoptera > Gryllidae > Gryllus > Gryllus longicercus. The sequence continues at coordinate 2,752,121 of JAZDUA010000163.1, forward strand.
GGAAACGCGATCTGGGGAGCGTCGCTGGATGCGTGTGGAACGCGTGTTTTGCTGCGGAGAAATGCCGTTGGGTTGGGGAGACGCTCGGGACGAGAAACGCATTATTGTTGCTGAAGGCTGAGTTATCGATTGGAGATAATTTTGGGAAACCGAAACATTGCTATGGGGAGGACGAAAAATTAAAGCCACAAAAAGAATATATTTTCATTTAAAAAATATTTTATAATATTCAATACTTGCTTTTCATTTTTATCTTTTTAGATATGCTTTTCGAAACGGTTACATTCAAAACGGATGAATGAAATGCCCACACGTTTGCGCATTTTCAGTAAGATTTTTCTTTTTATTTATTGAACAAGTTAGAATATAAATATCTTGATTTCAAACAATTTGAAAGGCAGATTTTTCAGCATCCAAATGAGAACCATGAAATTATGAATGGAGGTTATAAAACGCGATAAATTAGCCTACTGTGGTGTGGTAAATATAATGTTAACTCTGTGACATGAGTACTTAAATGATGCTGTTATTTTTTTAATACAACTAATAATTTAAGATGCTCCTTTTATTCAAACTTATCTGGAGAATTTCATGTTAACTCAAAATTAATAATAAATTGCAATACAAGAGATTACTTCTTAGAAAAATTTTAATAGAAACATCTGCATCTTTGAGTGAAGTGCTTATTCTATTTGAGTAGCATTCTCACTCAGGCGCTATTATAATCGAGGCAACCGTGGTCACTGGAACACAGTGGTGAGGAACTATTACAAACATCTTGCAGGATAATGGGACCCTTATGAATTCATTATTATGAATACACATTTTTAAAAAAATATTAGAGGAAATTATATACTATTATAGAAATTGATCTCTCACGAATAGCTCATTGGTGAGAGTGCTCTCTTTCCATTACACAACTGGGGTGAGATTCCCGATCGGGCAAGATAGTAGTATGCGTTTTCCTTGCAATGTCCCAGAATATGCTGTTGTGTGACGATCATAAAACTCACTTCTCTGGTTGAGAAACCAGAATACATCGTAGGGATGTCTATGTGCTAAGCACCCATGGCCGCAAGGCCGTGACGTCGCTGGTAGACCCAGGCTTCGTCGGAGGCTATTGCGCCAAAGTACGTTGTAGAAATGGAGGAAATTGTATATTTTTAATATTAATTTTTCAATGTTTACTATCTTTCAAAAATTTGGCCAAAATATCTAAATCGTATGCTTTCGAAATACAAACTACGACGTTTCTGCAACTAACCAGAAACCTTGTCAAAGAAAAGGCAATACCGAGTGTTTAAAATAATATTACTATCGCAACTAATGATTTTAATATTTTACTTTATCCAGAATTAAATATAGAATATCATAATTTGTCATGAGGTTGTCGTTGATGAAAAGGAGAATGTATCAAAATTATTTATATCATAAAAGGAATGTTTGTTTCACACCACGACGCATTATGCTAAGAAGGAAAATTCACAGAATAATATAGAAAATTCAAGACTTTATTTCACTCAATATCTGACACTCAGATTCTGTTATATTAATGCGAGTCTCCCGATGTTTTTTACTGGCTGTCGATGAATATTTACACGACCACGCTGTAAAGAATAACAAAACCCCACCAACCCGCATCTCGTGACCGTGTCTCAACTCACACTGAAACTGACCGCAAATCCTAATCACACACGGCTCCTTGCAGAACACCATTCCTAGAGGAAACGGCGCCCCTCTTTCATTCCACGCAGCAAACCGCGACGCCACAGAAATCGCCTTCCAAAGGAATCCAGTCAAGCCAAAATGAGCGGGCCGCGTTTGGGCGTTGTTAGGCCGGCGCCGTAAGTGGCACATACTTCAATAAGAGTCCCTCAGAGCGACGTCGTCCGCGTGCCAGGTGGCCGTATCCTCCGGTATTGCAACCGCCATCTCAGCGCGCGGGGTGACCGACGCCACGCGGCGTAAGCCACGCGTGCCGACGCGTCTCGCCTCACACGCGTGTCAGTGGCCTTGTCAACACGCGCGGGGTTAGGTGGCTCAGGGCATCAATGGATATTACTGCAGGGCTTCTGACCGAGAGGTCTTAGGTTCGACTCTTCCATGGTGGACTCTCCACACGCGTGCCCCACGTTGACAGCACACACCGGCTTGGGTGGTTCAGGGCATCAATGGATATCACTGCAGGGCTTCTGACCGAGAGGTCTTAGGTTCGACTCTCCCATGGTGGACTCTCCACACGCGTGCCCCACGTTGACAGCACACACCGGCTTGGGTGGTTCAGGGCATCAATGGATATCACTGCAGGGCTTCTGACCGAGAGGTCTTAGGTTCGACTCTCCCATGGTGGACTCTCCACACGCGTGCCCCACGTTGACAGCACACACCGGCTTGGGTGGTTCAGGGCATCAATGGATATCACTGCAGGGCTTCTGACCGAGAGGTCCTAGGGTTCGAGTATCCCATGGTGGTGGCCCCACACACGTGTCCCGCTTGTCATCAGCCTTGACAGCGCGCACCGGCTTGGGTGGCTCAGGGAATCAATGCATGTCAGCGCAGTGCCTCTGACCGAGAGGTCCTAGGGTTCCACTCCCGGACGTGACAGGATTTTCGACACTGGCTAGATAATTGGTCATATTTAGTCGCTGTCTGGAGGAGAATCACAGCTGTTGTCGTGTCAGAAAACATCCATTCAATCAAAAAGACATTCGCAGGCTTGCGCGGCTGGAGTACTTGGATACTTGACTGTCCGGAGTGAGCCGCGCCTCAGTCGATCGAGTTGATCATTCTTCCATCGTGTATAGCAGTATAACTGTGAAGAAGGCCACAACACGATGGCCGAAACGTCAGCTCGATCGACTGAGACGCGGCTTACCCCGGACAGCCAAGTATCCATTCAAAACGACAATTCGCTCAGTTTTCGTAACATCGTCTTCACCATCGACTTTGGAAGATAGTATCTATGAGTATCAAGATAATCACTAATCATGCTAAAATCGTAAAACTGTTTTTTTATTGATAATTACTATTGACACATTAATGCTGTTTTAATTGCAATAAAATGTTTTTATGTTACTTTTTCCAGTCTAAAAGATTTCGGCCAATCTTTTCATGAAGCAAGCCTGACAAATCCTTTCCAAGTGAAAAATGATTCACATTATCAAAATGATACAAAATGGAAACCCATACTCCTAAGATAGATTGGCTATATACAACTGTATGGTATTCGCACAGCCAATAAAACTCGTAAAACATGCGAAATTAATAATCCCCAACAATAAATACCAGTCAATCGACTTTCATCTTCTATACAAATGTACTTGTACAAATACGACGCATTTTGTTGAGTAAATCGCAATACGGATATTGATCTTTGATTACTCAACATGTTGAAACGTAATATTTATGATATATTAAAAATATTACTGCTAATGATCGGGCCTGATGGCATGAGTCTCTACGTAAAATTAGGAATGAACTGAACTGAATTGAACCATTCGTGAGTTAAAACGTTCCTTTCAAATCATTTCGCATATCTGTTAAAAGTATGAAGGAAATTGGCAAAGCTTCCGGTTTTATTTAAATTATCTGCTTTTATTGAATTAACTTACATTTAACTGACCTTCCATGAGAAACAATCGATGAACAAATTAAATTCGATTACATATTATACAAACGATCGAAACTATGAAATTATACAATAAAAATTACATAACTAAATATCTGGAACAAAGCGATTATGTTCATATTTGCTTTACCCACCAACACCATGTTCACCAAACATAATGTTAGTTATTAACCAGGCTGACAAAGGCAAGTCTTTCAAATGTGAGCGATAAAGCGCTTCTCTCGCGTGTATGATACTCCAGACGATATAACGAAGTCGAAGCCATTGAAATAAGGACTGCAGCAGTGCGTGAGGAGAGTGTCTGAGACGGGGGAGCTTCGAAACTACATAGATAATTGGGACACTTGGATTCTAAGGACGATGGTATCGAAGTGAAGGTGAGTGCGCGGCGCGGCGCGGCGTGGCGTGGCGCAGGTTGGCCGCGCGCGGCAGGTGTACGGCTCGCCTACGCGCCTAACCGCCGGGTACGCGCCGGTGCCCTGGCCGATCGCGCTGCTCTGTAATTTGGCACTGATTGGGTATCGCTATGGTCGTTTCGGCGCGCGCGCGGCCGTGGACGCCCGCGGCGCGGCCGCCTCTCGTCGCGCACTGGACGCGCGCGTCCCCCGGCGCGCCGCGACGCCTCCGCTGCAGGCGCCGCCGCCCCCGCCGCCGCCGCGCCCCACCCCGGTCGCTGTACCCGACTCCGCCCCCCCCTCTGCCACTGTCCATAACTCCACACTCGCCCCATTAACGCTTGGTCCACCCCGGTCACTGTCCCCAACTCCACACTCGCCCCAACCCGGTCTCTGTTTCTGAGTCCTTACTTGCCCCCCACCCCCCGCCCAACGCTCTCTGTTCTCGATTCCACAGTCGCCTCACCCCCACTTTTCCCAACTCCGCTCTCGTCCCATCAACCCTTGGCCCACCCCGTCCAATGTACCCGACTCCGCACTCGCCCCTCCACCCTTGTTCCACCCTGATCACTGTCCCCAACACTACCCTCCCCCACCTCAGCCACTGTCCCTAACTCCACCCTTGGCTCACCCCGGTCACTGTCCCCAACTCCACACTCACCCCAGCCCGGTCTCTGTTTCTGACTCCTTACTCGCCCCCCCCCCCCCCCACGATCTCCGTTCCTGCCTCCACTCTTGCCCCATCCCCGGTCATTGTACCCGATTCCACACTCACTCAACCCTCGGTCACTGTCTGTCTCCACACTCGCCCCACACCGGTCTCTGTCTTCCAACCCCACATTCGCCCCACCCCTGTCGCTGTTTCCGACTTCACACTCTCCCCACGCTGGTCGCAGTCCCCGAATCTACGGTCGCCATTAAGTCTCGAGCTACATCCACCTCTGCGCTTGCCGTTTGCATCACCGCCTCTTTCACAACCCTTTGCCGCCACTGTGGAAGGTATTATCGTGACTACTTCACCACTACTGCAACCAACACCTACATTCCCAGATCCACTGCTACTATGTACAGGCGGTTGCAGTTGCTAGTTTTTCTGCTGTCACTACCATAACTGTTGGCACTATCACCATTCCAGGGACCGTCAATATCTCTATTACTTTTCCAGCTACAGAAGAATTACTGGCATAGTTACTGATATGCTCTATCTACCCACTCGTCCCATCCTAACATCAGGTTCTGTCACAGTCAATGACACTGCCGCCACCACCATCATCACCCCAATCACCATCAGCACCACTAAAACAACTACTATAACTGTCATTACCTCTACCATTGAAAACTTCCATTGCCAAGAACTCTGTCACAATTACTGTCATAGTTAGTTACATAACTAATATCTTAGCTAGAGTAATGACCAGTGCTGTAGCCACCCTCTAGCCACTATTATCTTACCTGCCAGCATCATCCCTAGATATCTTAGGTGAGTTTCCCAACATAAGGCTGCCTGATGCTCCTCGACGTCATCGCCACTCCCTCCGCCCTCGCTCTGCCACCACCGCCTTCCTCGCCACCACACGCCTATCGTCGTTGCCGCCACGCCCCCCGCTCTCGCCCAGCCACCACAGCCTCTGTCACCACCGCACGCATATCATCCCCGCCCCCACAGCCTTCACCATTGCCTTGCTACTAGCGCGCTTGCTTCGTTATCGCATGCCCATCGTCGTCCTTGCGTTGCCTTCATTGCCTCCCTCGCCGCCCACGCCCACCGTCGCCGCCGCAGCCACACCCTCCTCACTCGCCCTGTCGCCTCCGCCTTCCTCGCAACCGCACGTCCACCGTCGCCACCGCCACGCACTCCGCCATCTTCCTCCCACCACCGTCTTCCTTGCCGCCACAACACGCCCACACGCCCACACCGCCACAACACGCCCACCGTTGCCCCCGCCATGCCGTTCGCCCTCGTCCTGTCACTACTGCCTCCCTCGCCACCGAACGCCCACCGTCCCCCCATCCCGCTCTCAGCCCTCGCCACGCCACCATTGCCTCCCTCGCCACCGCACGCCCACGCGGCCGCCACACCCTTCTCCCTCGACCTGCCACCACCGCCTCCCTCGCCACCGAACGCCCACCGTCCCCCCATCCCGCTCTCAGTCCTCACCCCGCCACCATTGCCTCCCTCGCCGACGCAAACCCACGCGGCCGCCACCCCCTCCTTCCTCGCCCTGCCACCACCGTCGTCTTCGCCACAACACGCCCACCGTCGCCGCCTCTACGCCCTCCGCCCTCGCCCTACCACCACCGCCGCCCTCGCCCCGTCACCACCGCTTCCCTCGCCATCGAACGCCCACCCTGTTCGTCACCACCCTGTTCGCCCACCCTGTTCGTCGTCTGAACGTCACACCCTGTTCCCTCGCCACCACCTCTCTCGCACCACCGCCTCTCTCGCAACCACACGCCCACCGTCGCCGCCACCGCACCCTCCGACATCTTCCTCCCACCACCGTTTTCCTCACCACAACATGCCCACCGTCGCCACCGCCACGCCCTCCGCCCTCGCCCTCCCACCACCACCGCCCTCGACCTGTCACCACCGCTTCTCTCGCCACCGAACGCCCACCGATACCACCGTCTCGCCCTCAGTCCTCTCCACGCCACCATTTCCTCCCTCGCCACCAGACGCCCACGCGGCCGCCACACCCTCCTTCCTCGCCCTGCCACCACCGTCGTCTTCGTCACAACACGCCCACCGTCGCCGCCTCCACGCCCTCCGCCCTCGCCCTACCACCACCGCCACCATCGCCCTGTCACAGACGCCTCCCTCGCCATCGAACGCCCACCGTCACCCCCATCTCACCCTCAGTCCTCGCCACGCCACCTTTGTCTCCCTAGCCGACGCACGCCCACGCGGCCACCGCACCCTCCTTCCTCGCGCTGCCACCACCGCCTCCCTCGCCACCACACGCTTATCGTCGCCGCCGTCACACCCTGTTCCCTCGCCACCACCTCTCTCGCACCACCGCCTCTCTCGCAACCACACGCCCACCGTCGCCGCCACCGCACCCTCCGACATCTTCCTCCCACCACCGTTTTCCTCACCACAACATGCCCACCGCCGCCACCGCCACGCCCTCCGCCCTCGCCCTCCCACCACCACCACCCTCGACCTGTCACCACCGCTTCCCTCGCCACCGAACGCCCACCGATACCACCGTCTCGCCCTCAGTCCTCTCCACGCCACCATTTCCTCCCTCGCCACCAGACGCCCACGCGGCCGCCACACCCTCCTACCTCGCCCTGCCACCACCGTCTTCCTCGCCACAACACGCCCACCGTCGCCGCCTCCACGCCCTCCGCCCCCTCCCTACCACCACCGCCACCATCGCCCTGTCACCAACGCCTCGTCCTCGTCACACCACCATTGCCTCCCTCGCCGACGCAAACCCACGCGGCTGCCACCCCCACCTTCCTCGCCCTGCCACCACCGTCGTCTTCGTCACAACACGCCCACCGTCGCCGCCTCCACGCCCTCCGCCCTCGCCCTACCACCACGGCCACCACCGCCCTGTCACCAACGCCTCGTCCTCGTCACGCCACCATTGCCTCACTCGCCACCGCACGCCTACGCGGGCGCCATCCCCTCCTTCCTCGCCCTGTCACCACCGCCTCCCTCGCCGTCGCCGCCAGTACGACGCCAATACGACGTCCCTGAATATGCATGCACGGGCGACGCCTCGGCGCAGCGCCTTGGGAGCGGGGTGGTGCCGAGTGGCCGTTGTCTTCTTTCCGCCGGCCAAGTCGTTAGTGGCGGAACGACTTCGAAGCGTATGTGGAACGTATCATTTGGGTGCATTCGATTGGATGCGCACCTTCCAATAACAAACGCTCTTCGCCGAGAATAGACTCGTTCTTGCGAACACCTTCTGCGTGTGTATTGCTTAATTTGGCGTTCCCCCTGACGGTTATCTTGTTGGGTGAGCTAGCACGGAGAGTGTCGTTGAATATGTTACCGTGTTTGTGAGAGTAAACCGCAGTACATTTATTAGTCAAGCCAATTTGACCAGAACGACGTAATAAATATATTTTAATTCATAGGTTCGTTTTCCGAATATACGACAAACAAATGGAAGGAGAATCGAAAAATATGATGATAATGAAAGTCAGTCTTAAAAATTATAATTTTGAAGGGTCTACCAACCTGCATACAAAATAGCAAATTTTGTATTCAATATGCATACAAAAATAATTTATTTCTATAAACTGCTTTTTGAAGCGAGAAGTACATTTTCAAAGAGTGTTTAATATAATAATTTGATAACAATACCTCGATAAATTTCAATATCTCTTTATGTCGCATGTGATAAACTTAGACATTGCGTCGTTTGGAATGCCAGCGGCAAGCTCACACTGCCACAGTAACGACCGCGACTCACACATGCAATCACTAATGCACCGCGTCGAATGTCAGTTACATTGGATGTGCATCTTTTTGCTTTGTTGCACGTGTTAAAGTCCTTTTAAAATAAGCGTGATTGATACTTGCTCATAAAAGGAAGTCGCCGTTTCTCCTTTTTTTTCAAATCTTTATTGTTCCTGTTCAACATTTATGTTTTACAGGGAGTTTAAAATATAATAATTCGTAATATTTTGTGACGCAGTCATCAAGCAAGCTGGTAACTTTCCTCCATGAGATGTATCGAATTAAATGAGGTAATTAATTTTGATTTTAATAAAACAGATAATTTAGTTATAATTTTAATTTGTGGTTTCATTAAATGTTCATGGTAGGCGGAGCATATCTTTTGGATATCGTGAACGTGCACACAGCTTTGTTTTGATTTACCTATTTTTAATGTATTATTGCAAGGTGACGCGGAGAGATTAGAGAAGTTTGCTGTAGCAATTTTAACATACAATGTGAACCTCTCTGTCGACTATGATTGATTTCCATGGAATTTCCACAAGAATCAATCACATACTAGATAAATCAGACCATAACCAATGTTCAAAGATTTCACCTCACTGAGAAAAAAGTGTTTATAACTCCCAACAATGCTAGTATGTTTGGAATAAACGTGTTGATGAAAAAAGGATAATAATGCGACCCACATTAAGGAGATAATACTCCACTGACATAGTTTACAAAAAAATATCTTCGGTTGCCTGAATTAATCTGCATCCGCGTTAAGACAGCCGGAAAGAACGCAACAACCGTTCCTATTTTCTCAGTTCATTTCTCGAACGTCAGCGTTCCTTAGAGGTGCTCCATGCGTACGATTCGTTCTTTCGTCGTGGCTACTCACGCGGCCGGCCTGTAGAACGAATATTTATGATTAGCCCGCAGCGGAAGAGGAGTTCAATGAATCACCATGTTGTCAGCAGACAACAGCTAATTAAGTTTTATTTAGAAATACATTACACGAATATTTTTTCAAGCGCGTGATATATCGAATTCATTTAAATACATTGTGTCGCGTGAAATGCCTACCGATTCGTGTTAATCAGTGCATTAGGTCGCCTCCGGGCCCGCAGCAAGTTCGATAGAAGGGAATATATTGCGCGCTTCTCGTGCACAAGAAAAGTCACTTCGCACCCGCGGCTTCAAACGGACTCTTCGTAGTTGATTATATTATCTGTCGTTGCCGCGATTTTTCACTTCGTCCGGGCCGCTTCGCTCGTGAAGCAGCCGCCCCTGGGCGATCACGCTCATTGGACCAGTCCGTGACCGCTCGGAAACATCCCGCCTCTTTCGTAACGGCACGCAGACCCACTAATGCCCATCGTGGCTGGGTTGTCTCCGGGACGTGTTCGTCGCTCGGCCAATTTGTACGCGTATCCCAAATGGAAATGAGCGAGGGAGAGAAGAAAAAAAATACTTCCAAGGCCCCGCCGTTTTTAACATTCCTGCGGGCGGCGGAATTCGGTTTGGGGTCTCGGTGGACGACTGCGTTAGATTCGCGAAGTCGAGGTCGAAGTGGGTGTATTTTCGACTGAAATTCTAATGATTTGACGTTTGCGGAGACCTCGACTCCATCTTGTATTAGTTATTATGAGTTCTGATCGCTTTCAACGCGTTATAATGCCGTAATTTTGTGAGGTCTACTAGCATGCAAATTAGTAGCAATTAAGACAAATTTACGTTCAGCTGGTTCGAAAATACGCTAGCTTAGAATTAATTCCAACACTAATTAGTTGTTATTTCTCCTTTCAAGATAGTAAGTTGTGAATAATTAAGGGTCTATTTGTGTTAAAATGATTTATATTATTATTCGTTTTCTTCCTGGTCAAACTGAATGTGATGAGAATATAGAGAAGACTGAAGTAGTCTGAGTAAGCCTATAATACAATATTAATAAGGCAGTACCTTCTTGACTTTTTCTTGAAGATTTTTAATAAGTTACAGATAATAGGAATTGAAAGCAGCAAACATAGTCAACTAAGTCAACACAGTCAACTATCAGACAATTTATTGTTATATTACATTATGAAGAATTTGTATGACTTTCTTGAAGTAGTCTGTTTTCGTACCGTCTCACTCCATTATCTCAAAGTTCTTCATTCCATTTATTTATCACAATAACACTTATACCGTTGTAATTACATCTCATAGTGCACTACAGGGAAGTAACCACGATCTCCCTTGAACGAATGAGTAGCCTAGACGATGAATTAATCTCATCGTAAGGTTTCCTCACTATACAGGACAGAAGAAAAACGCCTAATTATTTGAAAATTCACCCCATTTAGCAAATGAATGTACTGTGCCAGTTAAACAGTTCTACTTCTGAAAATACGTTTGTCTAAGAAAAGTATTTAATTCATATTTAAGGAAATAAATGAAGTACAAATGTTTATCGCAATTTTATTAAAACCTAACTCCTGAAAATGTGTTGTTGCGGTAGAAATTAATATACGAGAAGGTTGAAGAACGTGGACTCGAAGATACCTTATGTTGTTTTAGTCACCATAAATTTATTAATATCGAATTTTTGACTAGATTCAAATAATACATTGGTTGTAGCTGCCTACTTGAATGTCTAACAAGAAACGAAAATTGGATCATCAAATTAGAAATTCTTCAAAGACGGAAACCTCCAACACCAGTTATAATTATTAAGCCGGTTTACAGCAAATAACCTGGCTGAAGTTTGTAAACAGGCGCGTTGGCCTGGGATTAAACGACCAAGAGTGTTATTTCGGATATCGGCCACGTGTCGTTTAAAACTTTTCGTTATACCACATTCTTAAGAGAAAAAGAAAAGAAATATATTTTCATGGAGAACGAGCATCCATCTGACAACGTTAGCTACAACTCATTTGTTTCGATTCTTCTTCAACAGATCTTGTACTGTAAAATCCTTCATGGACGCCAGCCCTTAAGTCTGGTTTCTCGTTCCTCTGGTTGCGTTAAGGCAATATATCAGTATAGTAATACGAAAGTTAATTAAGTTAAAACATTGAAATTTTTTTCACCGTGTTAAGATCTTCCATTAAAAAGTTCGAGGATTACTGGATAAATACAATCAAATAACTGGTGATATTTCGAGTCATAAATTATATATATTATAATATGCCATTATAGATTATATCTGTAATATTATAAGAAACGCCTGTTGTTAAAGATTGAATTTTTTACTTATGACTGGAATCTCCCATTAAGAAATATATTGTGAAACGGAGCCGCTTCAAATTACCGCATCCCAAAAAGCCACCCCAACATAACAGTACGCGTTGCCTCCAATCCGTCAGAGATGTGGAAGTGTCTCAGTAGGAGCGCGGCTGACGAGCAGGCGGCCTGCTTCTTCCAGCCAGCGCCCCCACGCTGGCGCGCGCGCCACACGCGACCTGCTGGCGGGCGGCGGGGCCGGGGGGCGGTGGGCGGCTAGCTGCGGGCGGCGAGGGCGGCGAGGGGCGGGCGGCGGGCGGCGAGGGCGGCGGGCGAGGAGCGGTTGGCGACGGGCAGAGTGCCGCTGGCTGCGGGCGGCGGGCGGCGGGCGGCGGGCGGCGGGCGGCGGGCGGCGGGCAGCGGGCGGCGGGCGGCGGGCGGCGGGTGGCGGGCGGTGGGCGGCGAGGGCGGCGGGCGGCGGGCGGCGGGCGGCGGGCGGCGGGCGGCGGGCGGCGGGCGGCGGGCGGCGGGCGGCGAAGGCGGCGGGCGGCGGGCGGCAGGCGGCGAGGGCGGCGGGCGGCGGGCGGCGGGCGGCGGGCGGCGAGGGCGGCGAGGGGCGGGCGGCGGGCGGCGAGGGCGGCGGGCGAGGAGCGGTTGGCGACGGGCAGAGTGCCGCTGGCTGCGGGCGGCGGGCGGCGGGCGGCGGGCGGCGAGCGGCGGGCGGCGGGCGGCGAGCGGCGGGCGGCGGGCGGCGGGCGGCGGGCTGCTGGCGGAGGGGCGGAGAGATGCGGGGGAGGCGCGTGGACCGACTAACGGCGCTTCGGCGCGGGCCCTCTCGCGCGCCACATGATTCCACCAGCAGCATCCCCCCCCCCTCCGCCCCGGAAGCGCTCCGTTAGCGCTGATGTCCACTCATTAGGCGCCATTCATTGTCCCTCGCGCCCGCATAAAAACGCAGAGACGCCCGCGGTGAAAAACTGCTACCCCTCGACTCACGGTTTCCCCGAGGACGACGCCCGCTTGCACTCGCGTGCGCGGCTGATGGCTCACGCGCTCGCTCACTCGATTATTCTCACTTGAGGCACGCCTCCCCGCCAGCTCGCTGTCGCGCACGCCCACTCTCGCGCGCAAGTCGACTCTCTAGCACATCCTCTCTCACTGGTATATGCTCATACTCTTGCATATGCATACTTCCTTCAACATGGGCACTTCCTTGCTCATGCTCACTCTTTTGCACACGGCCACTCTCTTGCACATGCTCCCTCTCTCTCGCGAACTCTATCTCTCCCGTGTGTGCCCACTCTCACACATGCCCACTTTCCCGCTTATGCTATCTCTCTCACACATGCTCACTCTCTCGCACATGTCCATTCTCTCGCACATGTCCACTTTCTCGCACATGCCCACTCTCTCGCATGTGCCTACCCCCTACCACATGCCTACTCTCCCACACAAACCCACCCTCTGGCACATGCCTACTCTCCTTCCTCCTACTCTACTCTCACACTCTCCAACCCACACAAACACACACACACACACACACACACACACACACTCATAGGCACACTCTCTCGCTCATGCCAAAGTTTTTGCATAAGCCAACTCTTTTGCACATGCCCACACTCTCGCACGTGCTCAATCTCTCGCAGATGACCCCTCTCACAGACAAGCCCCTCTCCCACACACATGGGTCTCTCGCACATGACCACTTCCTCACAGATCTAAACGCATCTGTACAACTCAGAACACTCAATTTTCCTCCTCATTTCTACACTTGTTTGCAGTCCGTCTGCTTCTTGACGGATTTCTTACATCGCTCACTTACCACTTACGCCCACATTTCACTCACTCACTAACCCATCCATTTATCATTTATTCTCATCTTTCCGCTCGCTGGAATTTACAATCCGCCGTCCCACCCACTCATTTCTTTGCACATTTTCCTTTTATACATTCACCCGTCTATTTGCATGGTTGCCTCACAGCCCGCCCACCCATTTGGGGTCCTTGATTGCACCGCCCCCTCAGTGCACTCGCCCGCCGCTCGCCGCCCGCCGCCCGCCGCTCGCCGCCCGCCGCCCGCCGCCCGCCGCCCGCCGCCCGCCGCCCGCCGCCCGCCGCCCGCCCGCGCCGCGACAAACGACGCCTCCAGCTGCGAGATGCCGAGGATTCTGGGCGACGGGGTGGGTTCCGCTTCCGGGTCCCGTTGCCCGTGCTTTTTTGTGGGAGTCGTTTTGGAAAATTCATAACGGGGCGCTGACCCCACTAATGGACCACGGCTTTTTTTGCAGAGCGCATCTCTGGAGGTTATAAAGTGTGTCCCATTTCCCTCAGGCCGCAGCATGTGCTTATATTTTCTGGGATTTGTGGTGCCCGTCGGAGCGATGCGGCGCCCAAGTTCAAGGAAGGAAAATTGCACCATCACTTGGGATGCACAGAAAAGGCCACTAACGGATGGGATTTTACTAGGTTAGAGAAAAGAGAGAAACACATATTTGCGTTCCCCAAAAGTCTATTTCTTGTTCAATGATAGTGAGATGATGATATCCAAGATAGCGTAAAAGGAAATATACAATAAATAGAAAACAAGAAACGAAATTTATAATGAAAATATTTGGTTTGCAATTACATGATTTCATTCATACGTAAACGATCTGTTTCGCAGAATCAGTACTCGTCAAAGAAATATCTCGTAACATGCATTTCACTCTCGTATGAACCAGTTGAATCGTAGAGTACCTACAAACGACTTATGTAATGCCCCTGAAGACTATTTGTTCTGGTTTAATAGACGTAACTGTTACAAATCCTTTTTTTTTTCTTTTCTTTTTTACTTAACACGTAACCGTTATGTGCCTTGACGACATCGTGAACCCTCATCCACCCGTCCCCTTAAACAAATTAACGAGAAGGAAGTTTGGACAATCTGAGCGTTAATGACACCTCATCCGCGGGTGTCAGAGCATCTCCTACCCCATGGGCCTCCCCGTGCGCGGAGTCCCGTTGCCCCAAATTACCCCCGGCCAGGGCAAAAACATTCAGATTGGGGTGCGCGTAGCGGCAGGGGGTGACGGACAGGAGGCGGCGGCGGCGGCTGCGGCGGCACTGGAGCACAGATGGCGGCCGTGTCTACGGCGCCGCCGCCGCCGCCGCCGCCGCCGCCGCCACCGCCGCCGCCGCCGCCGCCACCCCGCTGGGCGGACGGGTCAACGAACCGCCCTCGCCCTCGCTCTCGCCTTCGCCCCCGCGCCGTGATTTGAGGGAAGAAGAGCACCCATTTGACGCCGGTGGACGGTGCTGGAGGAGGGGGATGGGGGTGGCGATCGCTGTTCCACGTTGCTCAACTGTTCGGCCAAAAATGCTTTCTGCCTGTTTTCTCAGGGGCCGTTTTAGATACCGTGTTCTCCAAAATATTTCTCATAATCGGTTTTATACTCTCGTCTTTTTACAAATAAACACTCTTACAAAATTAAAAATTTACACGGTTTTCACTAAATATTTCTGTTCACAATATTTCTAGATCTACGGTCGAACTGAAATATTATTTTTAATCAAACACTGCAATGAAGTTCAATTATAAGATATTTATGCAAATTTTTAGAGAATATTTTATGTAATAAACTTGTTGAATTGTTGAAGGGGAGTGTACATTTTTTTGAAAAATTGGAGAATAAATCTAATATTATTTATGTGACTGTTATCTATGCATTCGTAAATGTAACAACTTTTCAGAGCATCACCCTATTGTAGGTTCTTTAACAATTTTATCAAAGTGATTTTGACATTAACAACCTAGTTTTGCTGTTTTATCGGTAGCAATGAAAGAAATTTTAATAAATGTTACCACAAATATTTGGGGATGAAAATTAAATTATTATTTCACGGATAAATTATAGGTTGAATTCAAGAATGTGCACTCGGGCGAGATAGAGTTCTTATATGCCAAGTTTAAATGAAAATTTTCTCATCATTTTTGAAACTCCTGTTTCAAAACTACCATTTGTTCCTCAGTCAACTTTATTTTAAGATTGCTTACTTTCAAGATCATATTGCTCTCGAAATAAAATAATCACGAGATGCAAACTGTGTGACTCGATAAATTCAGTATTGAAAGCCACATTTGAAATCCCGCAACTCCACCTGAACTATCGTTTTGCGCCTTGAGATCCGTGATCTGCGCCATCGTGCGATAACTCCCAAACTGCTGGGCGAGGGGCGGCGCCAGCAGCCACCGACTGGGGGGGGGGGGGGTTGTGCCCACCTCAAGCCCTGGCGGCACTTGGCACGTCCGCTCTGTGATTAGCGCAGGCACCTCGCACCTTGTCTGGATCTTCCGCCCCAGCACGGCACGGCGCCTCCCTTCCAGAGCAACCAGCCTCGGGTCGGCGCAGGCTGTATTAGAAGTCGGAGCCTTGTACCAACTGAATTGCCCCCGATGTAATTGCGCCGGCATAACGGAAGGGGGCCTTTCACAGCGTTTAAACATCTTCCCAAAACGCCGATTTCGCGTTTCTGAGCGAACGTAGCGCCCAATTTGCCGACTGCGATCTACTCAGGCGATGCCTGTTGCGTGGAAATTACACTGAGAAGGTGCGATTTTGACGATGCGTGGTCGAAGAAACAACCTCGTAAACTGAAGTTATTGCTCCGGTTTTAATGCGTATCTTCATTACCGGGGCGGGTAATGCTCGGGCCCTGCGGCACGCGTATTGGTGAGCGTGTGTAGCTTTGGAGCTAAAGCCTCATGAGACTTCTTTATGACGCGAAGTCACGCTTTGCAACCTGGAAAGTGTAAGGTTATTGCTCAACGTAGGATTTTGGAACACTTTTCAAGGTCTGGGGCACACAGTATGATTAGATAATGTTTGTCCTAACTTGAAAGTTACTGGTAAAACTTAAATTAAAGAATCTATTAAATTTGAAAATACAAATACAAAAAATGTTATAATTACGTGACATAAAATTAATATAAAATAAAGTCTTGAAATACATTCCACAATATTATAATCTGTGGGTTGAATTAATTTTTCCTGGAATTATAGAGGATCTTAAGTAAACAACTTTGAAATAATAGGCACTTGAATTTCAAATATTTATGATGTCGAAAGTTGCGTTGAATTGTAATTTATATTATATTGAAAATGAATTTTAAAAAAATTACTGATGAATTATATTTTGGGAAAGAACTATTAATTTTTTTATTAGCGTAACATTTGATACACAACGGTTTTGAAGTGTAAATTGTTGCTTCATGAACATTGCCTTAAAAATGTTTATCGTCGTGAATAAAATCATCATGATAACTGATAATGTAAAAAAAGAAAAGTATTAAGACTGGTGGCATTTTAATAACATGGCACGAAAATCCCACTATCCTGAAAGAGAACTTAATGGACTGAAGCATAATTAGGAAACATTTCAAGTTTTTGCTAAATGTTGGAGATACGATGTGAAAGAGTGTTTCCATGTCATGTATGGCGGATTTAAAACAAAAGACCTCATTAATTTTCAGTTGCATCAAGTATATTTAAACGTCGAAATGCGAGATGGGCCACTATTGATTATTTTTACGGTGATAAGCCAAACATTAAAAACTTTTCGTGTCACATCCATTTTAGAATAACCTGATTTCAGGAAAAAAACAAAAGCTCATTTTAATACATTTTTTTTAAATATGTATTTTCTAAAGAGCCTCTGTAATTTTCAAAACAATAATTTGCATTTTAAAAACTGACTTGAAAAAGAAGAACTCGATTTCATCAAGATTTCAAACTTTTCAGAAATTACAATAGATAACTTACTCGTATCAACTCCTATTTCTGGCTCTCGTAAAAATAAATGAAACCGATATTTACTTTTCAAATCCTTTAGCTACGTCTCACCTTTACTTAGGCAAACAGCCTCTCTCCTCATTTCGGATTTCAGAAACAAGTAGATTAACTTTGTGCGTGTCGTGAATTTGCTGCAACAATCGCTGCCGCACGTTGCCTCCGCCCAGTGATTATCGCTCACCCACTAATACCCAGCGCCCATTGCCCGCCGTTCCCCTTTCGCCCACCGTCCACCACCCACCACCCACCGCCCACTGCCCAGCGACCACTGCCCGCCGTCTCCATCGCCGCCATCCAGAACCCATCACCCAATGCCCACCCCCAACCGCCCATTACTCAGCGACAACTTCTGCCCGCCACACACACCCCGATCGCCCACCGCCCACCACTCACCACCCAATGCCCACCGCCAACCGCCCTCTGCTCAGCGACCACTACTGCCCACCATTCCCCCATCGCCCACCGCCCAACACCCACCACCCAATTCTCACCCATCACCACTCACCACCTAGTACTCACCGCCCATTTCCCAGAGTCCACTACTGCCCGCCGTCCCTCCATTGCCCGCCGTACACCACTCACCACCCTCCACCCAATGCCCACCGCCAACCGCCTACTGCCCGTTGCACACCACCCACCGCTCAGCCCCAACCGCCCACTGCCCGCCGCCTCTGAACGGGTCGTATGTAGAGGCATCCGCCGAGAGCGGCACTCGAGAAGGCCGTCGCCGGGCGCCCATGAAAGCTAATGGGGCGCAACGGAGCCCCCGGATTCGCCACGCCACCGGCACAGCGCCGCCTCGCGTGCCGGGTCTCCCTCTGCAGCACGGGCGCACCGATCCGATCGCAGCGCACCGATCTGATCGTAGCGCACCGATCCGATCGTAGTGCGCCGATCCCATCGTAGCTCACCGATCCGATCGTAGCGCACCGATCCGATCGTAGCGCACCGATCCGATCCTAGCACACCGATCCGATCGTTGCGCACCGATCGTAGCGCTCGAACCAGGGCCCTGCATTTCTCCATCAAAACAGGGGATGAAGCTCGTGGGTGCTAGTCTAGCAGGCGCTAGTGTCACCAGGTACAGCCGCAGGTTAGGCTCGCCAACTCCCGCACATAAATATTGGCTAATTTGTGAGAAATAGGAAACGTGTCGTTTAGATGTTTAATTATTCATAACCCCTGTAGAAAGCACGAACATCGGTGCTATCTTTTGTAACATTACGGGCCTGCTTGCGACCCGCGAACTTACGCTGCAGCCACGCACGTTTTAAGTAGCGTTGGTAAGCGATTCGTGTTTTAGTTCCTACAAGAAGGTGCCGCAGCAGAGTGCGACACCGTAATGGTTTCTACCACGTTGTATGGAAGTTATAAGGCCCTGGCTCCAACCCCGAAGGCGGTTAGTAAATCTAGTGGTGACGACGACAGAGCTTTGATTATTGGTACATATCCTGGTTATATAGAATAAGGAATAGTTTTCGGTACGAGTTGGAACTCTGGAATATATAAGCCGCTCAATAAACATTTGTTATTTCTTCGTTACGTGTGTATTTTTTCGACATAACAGCTCTCCAGATATCTCTGCCTCGGCGCCCCCCCCCCCCGGCTCCATACATTTGGCATTCACCGAGCAGCTCGCCCAATCCCGAACAGCTGATGTGTTCGGCGATTATTCGCTCCCTTTGATGTGTCTTAACCACCACCACGCAGTGGGTAGATTCGATGCTCGGCGAATCGCGAGCAACCATTCCACACTACTCGGAATTCGCCGAATGCCGCTTGTGTGAGCCTTGATATGACTCTGGGAAACAATTGCTCCCACTGCGACTATGACCGGGAGGTTCTACGTTTCGAATCCTGGCGGTGGCGGATTTTTGGGCATTAGATAGAGAACTAGGAGATTTCTGGCGGCCAGCTGATCTGATTGTTTCTCCGATCAATATAATAATAATAATAATAATAATAATAATAATAATAATAATAATAATAATAATGTCTTTATTAATGGCGAGGCTCAGGCCATAGGGCCTGCTCTTCCGCCTAACCACTGAATTTACATACATTTAGAGTAGTAACATTTTAAGAGGGGAGGACAAGCTGTACATTTACGTCTGGGAGAACAAATCTAGGGACCATCCCGGCATAGGCCTTAAGCGATTGAGTAAACCCAGAAAAACCTCAATCAGGATCAATATCAGGCGAATATCAGAGAAGTGCCTTAACAAATAGACTACGAACAGAACGCGATCTTTCCTGCCTCATCCATGTGCCCTCCTCTCCCCTAACACACACTTACATGCTCTTATCGAGAGAACTTAATAGTCCGGGTAGGGAGAAGTCGCCCTGGCAGAGATATCTGGAGAGCTGTTATGTCGAAAAAATACACACGTGACGAAGAAATAACTAATGTTTATTGCGCGGTTTATATAATTCTAGAGTTCCAACTCGTACCGATAACGATTCCTTATTCTATATAAACAGGAGATGTACCAATAGTCAAAGCACTGTGATCGTCACCAGGGCAAATTCTTATCCGAAGTCATCAAAGTTCAAGTAGAATATCTACAAGCGCGCACGTATATAACTACTAAGACTCCGGAGAGCACTCACAAACTAAGTCTGTTTACGCCGGCGTCTGTGGCTCCTATACACTGGCGGCTACGTCACTAGCACCGCCTCGCTTCGGGCTCGCGTTCCAATGGCTGCTTCTGTTAGTTTGGCGAGCCCTGTGGCCGCGCGCTGTCTAGCTGCGCACGTCAACTTTGAATGCTTTTATGCTTCCACAACGAGCTAAGCAAGGTAGCTGGTCCCACCTGGAGGAGATAGGTCCAAGAGAGGACAACATGGAGACAACTGAGATAAGTACAGCAAAAAGAAGATGATATTACAAATATCAATCTAATGTAACCCTGCTAAACTAGGAGGCCTTTGCCCTTTGTGGGATGTTGTAAGCTAATAATAATAATAATAATAATAATAATAATAATAATAACCGAGCGAAGTGGCTCAGTGCGTAGCGCACTGACTTCGTAATCGGGAGGTCCGGGTTCGATTCCCGGGCCGGCCATCCTGACCGGGGTTTTCGTGGTTTCCCTCGGTCATAAAGGCGAATGCTGGGATGGTTCCAAAAGTCCACGATCACCTATCGCCTCCATTCTTATCATCTCTCATCTTCCATACCCCCGGGCTAACAACCATGGGGGATAAAAATCGGATCCAGCTAAATGCTGGTCCCCCCTAAGAATTGTTGCAAGCACCTGCCACCGTGATAATAAATAAAAACTGAGCCACGGTAAATGCAGGATGCTTGCTTGCGTGGTCCTAGTCGGCCGATTAACGAAAATAATAATAATAATAATAATAATAATAATAATAATAATAATAATAATAATAATAATAATAAATGCATCCAAACAAGGGGAAAACCCCTACTAGCCTGTTTGTAGGTCGGCGCTGTATCTCACGTTCTATTCGGGGAGGAACATCGCTACCTACCCAGATTTAACATGCAATACACTCGCGGTGTGATCACAGCAGTTGACTACCCCGGAAACACGAAATAATCAACCATATCTCCACAAAAATTACTACTCGCACGACCTAGAACATCAGCACCTCCGAAGCAAGCTTCTGTGCTCCAGACGGAAACATAATACGCCTCTTACGCAGGGCCCCCCACCTCGCGGCGTCGCCGTATATCTCCACTGTAAATTTGTCTTATGGCCCTGAAAATTCTTCGTTAATTCCGCCGCCGCCGCCGCGGGCGCCCCCTGGCCCGAGACCTGCCGCGCATCCCTAATCCGTGAGGCGCCTCGGCCGCCCGGCCGGCCAGTGTCAATATTTCTACTGCGCTGTCGACCCTCTGGCGGTGTTGAAGACGCCGGCCCAGGCGGTAAACTTCGTAAAGAGGGCAGCCGAAAGCTCAAGGAAGAAGTGTTTTTTAGATACAGAGGGGGCCGCATTCCTTTGCGCCGCCGATTCCGCCATTTTATATCTAGTTGCCACGGAAGTTTGAATTGTGCTACATGGTGTGCGTTGGGGGCTACCAATTTATCCAAAATCAATACTCATGATCTCGACCATCTTCATAATGCCTCCAATTGTTATAATTTCTCCTTAATTTGTCTGAATTCTGCCTGGCGGGGCTATTCGATGAGACGGTATGAAATGGTACCTGTTGGGGGTATGAAGATAATAAATGGCGCATGTGTAGGGTAGAGTCTCTAGATGTAGTGAATTGCGCATTGCATTGCGCCGCTGATTGCGCAAATTTTTATCCAGTTTGCAGGGGGGTATGAACTGTGCGGTATTGTGAGTGGAGGGAACCACCAAGCTATCCAAATTAATATCCTTATTGAGATGTTTTAGTTTTTCCAATATTAATTTAATTTTGATGCCCCACGTTGGGCAAGCTAATAAGACATGTTTTAATATTTCTGATTCTTATTTAATTCTGTTGCTCTGACATCGTTGTGCGTTGATGGGCCGTTCGTACGAACGGCAAATTCCTGGCGAGTCTTCTGTAACAATTTGTATTGGATTTCACACAATATTTCTGCAATAACCAGCCATATTGTCGATAGAAAATATAACAATTATTTTTCAATTATTTAATTTTTTTAGCTTAATTAAAATCGACTTTCTTACTTTTGGCCGTTGAATTTTTTTTAAACAACAGAAAAAACAACTTTTTAAATTATTAAGTCTTAAAATGTCTTCAAATTTCTTTCAGATATGAAAGCCCTTACTTAAAATTCTTCGCGCGCTCTTGCTTGCTCTTGGGTGCCCCCGCGTCGTTCTCACGCGTCCTGCTTGCGCCCAGTGACAATTCTTCCTTCTTCCTTTCTTCCAATATGTTCTCGTTCCTTTCCTGTTACACAATGTTCCGTACTGTTCCCATATTCGTCGCTGATGGGCGCCTAATCCCGAATACTACGTAATATGGTACAAACAATCTAAAACTTCTTTTTAGAGCCTGAGCCTTAGTTCTGTCTATTCTCCCGATATTTAATGGATCGCCTCCTTTCCTTTTTGTTTTTTATTGTCTTTGTCTCTGCCACCCTCATGATGCTGGTCTATGCCACCTGTAATTAATATCGTCTATGAACGGCTTTGCTTAGTTAAACTATACATGTTCCTTGATTTACAGTTCTTGGGTAGTTGTTTGGTATTATTACATTATATATTAATATCCTTGAAAATCTTCATAATGCCTTAGATTGGTATAATTTCCCTTCAACTCTTCAATGCTACCTGAGAAGAATATCGGATGAGAGAAAATTAAATGGCGGATTTGCGCTTTTTCTGCATCTAGATACTCTAAGACGAAGGTCTTGGGAGGAAATAAAAATTTAGTAAGAAAAAAAGGTCAACAAACAATAAATTGCATAAGTTTAGTTGTGACCGACATCAAATGCGATTATCGAGAAAAAGGTGAAAAGGCAATAGATAGATCATATCGTTAATCATCAGAGTGAAACTATCAGTAAAACCAGTGGGATGTTCAACAATTCATAGACGATTAGAATGACATAATATAATGAATTTAATTCTTTTACTAAATAACACCGCAACATAAAATAGAAAAAAAGCACGAGTGTACGAAAAAGCAATTGAAGTTATTGCAGGAATTATGCATCTATTTGTAAACAATGGTGTTTAACATAAAAAAGAAATACAAATATTAAAACCTCAGGCTAAGAATATTTATCAAAATGTGCGAAATGTAATTGGAGTAACTATTATTTGTGTGAATAATACTACGTTTCTACAACTTGAATTCAAAAGTAGTCTGTATTACACTAACTTGGAACTGCCCCAAAATACTGTAGTATAAATAATTAGCATTTTATATAATCAACTTCATCTCTTGTTCATTGGTTCACTGAGGCAAAGATTTCACACATAAAAAGTTCCTGCTTGAAAGTTTTCCCCGGCGGCAACCAAAGCAGGGCTAATTACGACGACTATAACCCTACCTTTGAAAAGACAGGGTACATGACAGCGGTCACAACCAACGGCAACTCCAAAGCGAACCGCGCCGAGGGAAGGAGGTCTTTTTTCGCGTCTCGTGGTCCCTGTTACAGCCGCCTCCACCGACGCCGTTCTCCATTTCCCTTCTACTTTCGCCGCCGACTTCGACACAACCTTTTCCGCCATCACTCCTCCACCATCGTCGCTGCCGTCGGCTCCTCTACCTTTTCCGCGTCCGCCATGTCTGCTACCTTAGCGTCCTTTCCCACTTATCCACCGCTTTTTCCCACAACAGCTTCCTTCGCCATTATTTCATCTTGCTATTTCCCACTTCCTGCGAATCTGACTCCTCCACCACCACTCCGGCGTGCCCCATCCTATCCTCCTCCACCTCCTCCAACTTCGCGCCGCCAAAGCCTTCACTGCTACAGCTACTTATAGTTTCACGCTCCCACCCCTTCCGCCAACTCCTGGCCACTAGATAGCTGGATCGACTTCGGTCGCTGACTCGTGGAGAATTCTAGAGGCCGTCTGCTCTAATCGGCAGTTTTCCGTGGTTTCTCCAATCAAAAAACGGGCCACGGACCGCGCGCGATCTTTCTTTCTTCTTCCTTTTACTATCCTCATGCCTTACTTACACACTACACTTACAATCACTACACTACCATAAATGCAGGGAGGCCGGTCGGGAGCTTAGAGCTTGTCCAGGCTGAGGCAGTGCCCCGCTGGTGGGAGATACTTAGTTGGGGAAAACCCTCTAGCCGACAGGTACATAGGCACCGGATCTCCGGATCTCATCATCCAGCCATAAAAGATCACCACCACCTCCCAAGGAAACCATCCACTAGACTTACAGGATTAATGACCTTTGCATTCCTTGCCAGGAATCACTAATCAATCAATCAAAAACCCAAATTCTGCAGTCCTCCCATATCTGCCACATCCGCCGCCTCTCCCACCTACTCCATAGCATTCTCCTACACCTCCGCCAACTCCCCCGCCGCTTCGACTGCCGCCTCTGCCACAGCCTCCTACACCCTCAGGCCGCCGCCACACCTTTCCCAACTTCTGTCACCTACACCACATCTCCCGACTCTGCCACCTCCGCCGCCTCTCCGCCTACCCCATCTAGTTCTCCTACACCGCTGCCAACTCCACCGCCACATCCCCTACCACCTCCGCCACAGCTTCCTTCACCATTATGCCGCCGCCACACCCCCAACTCCTGCCACCTTCATCGCCTCTCCCGTCTCCACCCCCTCCGTCATCTCTCCGCCTACCCCATCTCGTTCTCCTACACCGCGGCCAACACCACCGCCGCCATCTCCACTGCCGCCAACTCCACTGCCGTCTCTACTACCACCTCTGCCACAGCCTCCTACACCCTCACGCCGCCTCCAGACCTTCCCCAACTTCTGCCACCTTCACCGCCTCTCCCATCTCCACCCCCTCTGCCATCTCTCCGCCTACCCCATCTCGTTCTCCTACACCGCGGCCAACACCACCGCCGCCATCTCCACTGCCGCCAACTCCACTGCCGTCTCTACTACCACCTCTGCCGCAGCCTCCTACACCCTCACGCCGCCTCCACACCTTCCCCAACTTCTGCCACCTTCACCGCCTCTCCCGTCTCCGCCCCCTCCGCCATCTCACCGCCTACCCGATCTCGTTCTACTACACCGCGGCCAACACCACCGCCGCCATCTCCACTGCCGCCAACTTCACTGCCGTCTCAACTACCACCTCTGCCAGAGCCTCCTACACCCTCACGCCGCCTCCACACCTTCCCCAACTTCTGCCACCTTCACCGCCTCTCCCGTCTCCACCCCCTCCTCCGCCTCTCCGCCTACCCCATCTCGTTCTCCTACACCGCGGCCAACACCACCGCCGCCATCTCCACTGCCGCCAACTCCACTGCCGTCTCTACTACCACCGCTGCCGCAGCCTCCTACACCCTCACGCCGCCTCCACACCTTCCCCAACTTCTGCCACCTTCACCGCCTCTCCCGTCTCCGCCCCCTCCTCCGCCTCTCCGCCTACCCCATCTCGTTCTCCTACACCGCGGCCAACACCACCGCCGCCATCTCCACTGACGCCAACTCCACTGCCGTCTCTACTACCACCTCTGCCACAGCCTCCTACACCCTCACGCCGCCTCCACACCTTCCCCAACGTCTGCCACCTTCACCGCCTCTCCGGTCTCCGCCCCCTCCTCCGCCTCTCCGCCTACCCCATCTCGTTCTCCTACACCGCGGCCAACACAACCGCCGCCATCTCCACTGCCGCCAACTCCACTGCCGTCTCTACTACCACCTCTGCCACAGCCTCCTACACCCTCACGCCGCCTCCACACCTTCCCCAACTTCTGCCACCTTCACCGTCTCTCCCGTCTCCGCCCCCTCCTCCGCCTCTCCGCCTACCCCATCTCGTTCTCCTACACCGCGGCCAACACCACCGCCGCCATCTCCACTGCCGCCAACTCCACTGCCGTCTCTACTACCACCTCTGCCACAGCCTCCTTCACCCTCACGCCGCCTCCACACCTTCCCCAACTTCTGCCACCTTCACCGTCTCTCCCGTCTCCGCCCCCTCCTCCGCCTCTCCGCCTACCCCATCTCGTTCTCCTACACCGCGGCCAACACCACCGCCGCCATCTCCACTGCCGCCAACTCCACTGCCGTCTCTACTACCACCTCTGCCACAGCCTCCTTCACCCTCACGCCGCCTCCACACCTTCCCCAACTTCTGCCACCTTCACCGCCTCTCCCGTCTCCGCCCCCTCCTCCGCCTCTCCGCCTACCCATCGCCATCATCGTCACCGCCGCATCGTGGGCCTCACGCGGCCGCCCGATTATGCATGCGGGCGGCGGGGCGCATCCGGGAGCGGGTTCGACGCCCGCGGGCGGCCCCGGGGCGGCCTGCGGCGAGGTCGCCCTCCCCGAAGTTTATCGCCGCCCTTTCACGGGCGGCCGGCCGGAAGGCCTAATGCCGTGGCTCGCACCGCGTCGACCACCTCGAAGAGGGGCTCCCCGCGACCCACACGACGCCTTTCATTAAGGGCAGCGCGTCCTCCGCGACTTAAGCGGCCGGCCGAAAGTGTTTTAATTTCCTATTGAAAACGCGAGTAAAAACGACAGTGAATATTATAAAAGAAACCGGTTTGTGATAAAATCTTTTGCCTTTCGTGTTGTTACGCTGCAAGAGGGCGACGATTATGTGCACTCATAAGCGTAAGAATGGACTTGGAGAGGTTATAATAAGAGTACTTCTTTCAAGATGTGAATGTCTACGTCCGCAGGGCAGTGTTACGTCTTCGTGACCGCGACTTCAAGTGGGTTTCAGATATTTTTTGGTGAATTCAAAGCCACAAGATAGTGAATGCCTTTAATAGAGTGACAGTATTTATACGCGAAGTTCTGCTTACCATCTGGCATGTTTTCCACGAAACGTTTAAGAGTCGCTTTTTTTATTTCCAACAGTCGTTTTATGAGTTCGAGGATCGAATAACACTTTAATTTTTGTTTCAAAATGTAGTTTCCAAAACGAAAATTCTTGAAACAGTAAGTTTTGCTCACGTAAGTTTTAACAGAACTCTTCAGAATCTATTGGGAAATTCTAATGAAGATTTTATATGATTACGTATTGCTATATACATATCTCTAGAATGAATGATGGGTAGCGTACTAGCATCCCATGACTTGATCGCGGGTTCGATTCCCGATCGGAGAAAAATTGATTTGTAGCTTTCTTTTAAAACCATCCCAGTTTCTGTAGCTGTGTAGCGGCAAAAGAAATACGTGGCCACATTCCTCTCATTTCCCCAAGCATGGGAATATAACTAGGCCCAGACGAGGGGGACCCCATTAGGTGGCCGTCGGTCGAATAATCTACCCAAAATTCCAAATACATACATAATATATTGCTACATTTATCAGTATTTTTTAAATAAAATTTCACTTTAAGATGACAGGTATTAGATAATTGTAACGCGACTAAAAGAGCATTTGCTGGAAATAATTTAAATAAACAATAAATCATAGGGGGTAACCATTAAAAAAAGATGGGTCGAAATCACTCTCGTATTATTAATAAATAAAAAATACAATATTGTTATTTTAAAATATGAATTTCAAAGAAAGATTTCTATCAATAATGTCATTTATAATATTTTTTAAATATTATGCCATCAAATTTCTTTAATCAAAAATCTCATTAAGAATCCTGTCTGCTTTTGGAGAGGACTACATAACAGCAACATAATATTCAAATAGTTTAAAATGCATGTTCTGTTTTATATTTATCCTTGAAAATTACATCATATTTCTAATTTTTTATGCACTGTCTATTTTTTTTTTCATTTTGTGTCCTTTCTCTCTTCTTTATTCTTCACTAATTTTGCTCACTTAATATTATTATATAATTATTGAACTGTAATAAATGAACTAATCTGTTACCTTCAAAAATGCCTTTTTTACATTTATTCTTACATAAAAAATGAGCCTTCTTTGCAATCTATATATTTGATTTGGTAATCTTCTCCTACAATCATTCACTCATTCATTCTCAATAACACATGTAGAACTAACCTCCAACATATGCATTACTTTTGTTACAGTTTACAGTTACATGTTTGTGTTCCAGTGTATGAGAACATGTTTATGTATTGACGTATGCACGTGTGTATATATTCAAAATTTTATAAATAGTATGTGTCTATATGTTTAGAATACGGAAACACGCTTGTTCTGTACATTTGTCATGGAGAGTAACAACCTCTCAACAAACCACTTCTCTTTTTCAATTGGCTATGTTTTGTCTAGATGATTTTGACTTACTTGCAACTCTCCTGTTTCAGTTAATCATTTCTTACAACCTTCTCCATTTGTTAATTCAATATTCAGTTCAATATATTTTCATTTTCCTTAAAACATTCTGTGCTCTGCAATTGAATATTTCTAAGAAACGGAATTTATTGTAATTAAAAAATCCAAAATTGTACTTATACATGTATTTATTTTTTACAAAGTATGTAAGAGAAATAGAAATTATATGAAATAAAAATTACGTATATTGTTCAAAATTGCTCTACACAAGCATTTTCCGAGTATAGAGCATCATGGATCAGATATGAACATGGATTCGGAGCAGCTGAAAGATAGATCTACCACTCCAAAAGTAATTGTACGCTAGGTTTCACCACACATACAGGTAAGAGTTTTAATCGAAGTATAAAATACGTTCGTTGTCTGAACAAGATTACTTGCGAAGTGTTTGTGCTCAAGCAATTAGTTGTATCGGGTATGGAGGAAATAATTCCATTGTATTCCATTTCCTGGCGGTGGAATTACATTGCTTTGTATAGAAGAAGATTTTATATTGCATCTGAATGTTCCGCTTGAAAGCATAAATATATTAAAATGTAATAAATATGTAAGAAATATTTAATCTTAGGTAAAATATGAAAAAAATATGTAATATTATCAGAATATATAAAAATACGTACAATAAAATGGTTCTAATTTATACGGAAGTCTTGCTAACTAAACAAATCTAATTAAAACCATGTGTTTTTTCTGTAAATATATGTATTTACGTGGAAATTTCTTACTTATTTCTCTTATGTTTTTGGCAAAGAAATTAATATCGGCGCCTCTACGATGGCTCATGGGCAGCGTAATAGATTCCAGTGGCGTGAACCTGGGTTCACGGGCGTAAAATGGAATGCAGTGCTCTCGTTTTCCACATGTCTCTTATCCTCCGTGCGTGGGAATTAACTAGGCCCAGGCATAGGTAGATAGCATCCATTAGATAGCCGACAATGTCGAACAATCAATACAAAATGCCAAATGCATTTTATAACAGTCTTAACATGCCACCCGATTGAGGTTTACCTGAGTTTACTCAATCGCTAAGGCGCATGTCGGGATGGTTGCCTGAAATGTTTAAGCGCTAGCGTTGACCACAAACAAACGGACCGACGGACAGACAGACAGACAGACAGACAGACAGACAGACAAACAGACGGGCGGACAGACTAACGTTTGGCCGTCAATCGATTTTTCGATATCAATAACACACAAAGCATGTATTCTGGCTACACCACGTGTTAGAGGAAATAATTTTCTATATGTAGCAACAGGATTTATCTACGTTTTCGCTACGAGGCAATAGGAGTTTTTCTGCCGCAAATTCTTTATGTAAATATATTTAAATAATTATATTATAATATATTTTAATTATATTTTTATTTATTATAATATAATATAATATAATATAATATAATATAATATAATATAATATAATATAATATAATATAATATAATATAATATAATATAATATAATATAATATAATATAATATAATATAATATAATATAATATAATATAATATAATATAATATAATATAATATAATATAATTAGAAAAATATTTATCATATAAATATATTTTATTTATAATATAACTATAAAATCTGTATCTATTAATCTTTGAGTAACAAGACTAGAAAGAGAGAGAAATTCATTTTATGAAGGAAGACACTTTAAAAGATTAGGCAAATTATGACAGTACAGGCCAAAAAATTGCGAAATAAAAAAGCCCAGAATGTGTAATTTGCAACAATTTGGGAACCTGTACGCCTTTTAAAATGCCGCTTACAGTCTTCAATTACGTTAATTAAAATCAAATAGATATTTTCCTAAACGTTCAATGTCTTCACATGACGTTGCTTTAAAAACTTACTCTGAAATTACTCACTTTGTATGCCATACGTTGTAACTGCAATTTATTATAAGAAACAAGATAAATAAGACGAAATTTACCTTCTTAAGATTTAAGAAAATTAAAGGAGAAAGACAATTTATTTCGTTCGCCTAAGACAAGTTACTTTTATCATCTTTTCCGTTTTGAAGTGTACATTAATATCTTTCAAGTAATGATGGATTTGCTATAATTAATATCCTATGGAATCAGTTTTTCTGTGACCTCAATTTCTTCTCAATTCGTCAAAAAGTGATGGTGCGTAGTTATTACCGTCAGATTATTACTACCAAGTTTCGTGGAGTGATTGGGCAACCGGAATAAAACGAAACGAGCGCCAGACTAATAGCGAAGCAAACTTCCTCCGCGCGTACTAAACAGAGGGTCTTCGGCACTCGGGGCGCAAGCCGGGAGTCGACGCCCGCTCCTACGGGCGACCGAGAGCTGTCACCGGCACGACCCCGCCCTGCCCCGCCCCCTCCGACCGCAGCCGCGCGTTTTCGTTCCCCGCGGCGCCATTGAGACGTCATTTAGTGTCAGCGGCGGCCGCGGTTATGCGGGTATCCGTATCGGGCCGCGCTGTCATTACAGACGCCTAATGTGTACACAATGCGGCGTCCGGGGCAGGTGATTCCGACGCGTGAGTAAGCAAGAACCCCTCCGCCGCCGGGATAATGGGCCCGATGATTGAAATTGATCTCTCACGAGCGGAATGCGGCGCGCCTGCGGCCTCTGCCTCCGCTGACGTTGCCGATGCTCCCGACGCCTCCGACGCCCCCGACGCCACCGACGCCCCCGACGCCGCCGACGTCCTCGAGGCCACGGACGCCCTCGACGCCCCCTCCTCCGCCACCAACACCACCGCTCTCCCCTGATTCACTCAACGCCCCCTACCCACCCTACGCCCCCTACCCTCCGACGCCCCCTACCCACCCGACGCCCCCTACCCACCCGACGCCCCCTACCCACCCGACGCCCCCTACCCACCCGTCGCCCCCTACCCACCCGACGCCCCTACCCACCCGACGCCCCCTACCCACCCGACGCCCCCTACCCACCCGACGCCCCCTACCTACCCGACGCCCCCTACCCACACGACGCCCCTACCTACCCGACGCCCCCTACCCACCCGACGCCCCCTACCCACCCGACGCCCCCTACCCACCCGACGCCCCCTACCCACCCGACGCCCCCTACCCACCCAACGCTCCCTACCCACCCGACGGCCCTGGCTCCACCGATGCCACCGGCGCCGGCAGACGCTCTGAGCAGACTCTCAATACACTTCTAGAAGTCAACACACGGCTAAACTGTGGATGCGACATCAATGCCAAAGTTTTCAAAACATCGATATGTATAGACACAAGGATTCAGTGTGGATGTTTTAAACATCAATGCATTCAAGTCGATGTTTTTGAACGCACTCTCGGTAGACTTGTAAGAGTCATCATGCGGCTTAACTAAGGATGTGACATCGATGTCGTTGTTTTCAAAACATCCATGTCCCTATAAAAATGTGTATGTTTTAAAATCAATGTTTTTAAACATCAAGATTTTTTGAACATCGACATTTGTGCTCGATGGTTTTACGTTTTCGATGTTTTGTTCATAGATCAAAAATTCCAATACCACAATTTTGTTAAAGTTGTTGGTACTCACTATCTATTTATTTGTTACACAAACGTGGTTTGCACTACCTTTGCCCAGCGGACTACAACATCGCCGGAGATGATAGTCTTTCATCGTATTTCGCAAATGGAAACGCGCCTTGTAACTTTGTTTTCAGTCAAATTTTAATTATAAATTAATGTAGACTACCACTGACAAATTAAAGTTTGTTGCACGAACTTAATTTTAGAAGTGAGCTTTTAAACATTGATATTAAAAACATCGATGGATTTTGGTCGGTTTGTTATTAACATCGATGAATTAATTTTGTTGTCGCATCACTACGGCTCAACAGAGCGATATAATACTGAATAGCAGGGGAATAGTGATAATGATATTAATAAATGTCCATTTTGTAATTTGCTTTCTAGAGATTGACTTGAGCATCTGAGGACGTAATACATTTACCCACAAAAGTAGGAAGTTACAATCCGTACTTCGGCATGGATTTGTTTCTGTTGTGTGTGCGGTCTGCTGTATAACATTTTTCTGCGAACCTTATAACCGAAGAATCGAGAAGAGCATGTGAAAACGTAATATTGTTTTCGGGAAAGAAGAATCCAGTTTTAAACGTACGAATTAATGTATATTAATATTAAATATAATAATACACATATAATATATTTAAAAATTTTCTTACACTAAAGAAGCACAAAGAGTCTTAAAAATTAAGAAATATTATTCACGCTGAGTATGGTTGACAACCATTGTAGAATATTCTATTCTACACGAAGTAAAAACATCATGGGTATCAAGTACACAAGAAGTATAATAATATATTTTTGTATTAATGCAACAGAGAGCTCAAATATTCGATAAATTTAATATAGTTCACCTACATCACATAAAATATTAAATTTTGTTATTCCCATTGATCGCGATTTTCGGAGACTACATCAAATGCAATTCTTGTCACACCCGACATGAGACAGGAACCATGTTTGTTCTCAGTGCCTCAGAAAACAAAATAGACTTGTTAGATCTAATAACTAGAGTAATTAAATCTTACCACTCCTGCAATTGACAATCGATATGATTTAGTATTAGATCTAAAATCAAATTAAAATCACGTTAATTGCATCGTGGTCAGGAAGTAGAGACCGGCGTCGAGATCCTCGCTAGAATGGGTGCTGATTTCATCTGAAATTCCGTTGTGGGTTTGTGAGTGCTGGTCTGTACAGGAACTGCGAACTGTAGTAACTCTGTCTGCGGTTCGGAGAACCCGTCGAAAGCGCCACTGTGTGCTGGATTCATATTCAAAAGGACATTGGCCTCTATATCATTACTGCTGACTGATAGCGATCTCTAAGTAGAGAGCGTTACCACGCGAAGTTGGGAGCAATCTGCTTCCTTTTATTTTCCAATCGCGTATCGTAGTTAACTATTGCTTCCTGATTTTTTCAAAGAAACCTAGTAGGAAACGAGAATTATAAAAATACTCGTGTATTACTTCATTTGAAATCGTGTATCTTTTAGAGTTCGAATGCTTTTCAATAAAATGTCAAAATATTAAATGATATTTCTTTCTTCAATAATTCCCTTGAGTTCTCTTCATCATGAATAGTTGCAAAAATTCTGGAAAATATCTTAGAAGAAGCATCATTATTATTACCTGTGTCACATAGTTATTTTTATTGCATTTTCCAAAAATTTGTGCTTAGACGTTAACTGTGATAATACTCTCTTTGTATATTCTACGAGTGTATATGCGCAGGTTTCACGCAGTCGCAAGGACTGAAGTACGAGTCCTATAATCACTGTTGGTTTTGTAGCTGGAAGTGAATGAGAAAGAATCTAAAATGTTTCCCTGTGTGAGTTGCAATTAACAAGAAGGAGAGAAACCGCGCAGATCGTATGTTTGAAGATGACACGAAGCAAAACTAACACGAGTTACGATGCATAACACACCTGCTAGCGCGTACATTTCGATGTGTGGATGTTCCCCACACACTGATCAGACACTCAATTTCCCTTCACAATCTTTTAATTTCTTTCAAACACGACTCAAGAACGAGCCCAAATAATAACCCTCCTCTTTTGAACCTCACACGTAATTATTTCTATATGACCAATCGTTTAAAACCGAGCGTCGGTTTATCATTGGATTGTACATGTGGCTATTGGCCGTATCACCGGGTATTTAATAAGGGCCATCAGTCATTTCCTCCCCCCTTGAAAGCGATGCGTCATCCCCACGGCGGCGGCGGCGGCGGCGCGGCAGGTGGGCCTACCCGACCACCCCTGCGCCGGGCTACCGGAGGGGGCGTGGCTGTCCGCCGAGATTTACGCCCTCGCGCCCTCGGCTGTTTACTCTGGGGTGGCGGCCTCGGGGGATGCAGCCGCTGCAGCCCTCGCACTCACCTGCGGCCGACGCGGCGTTACAAAAAGCCGCGTGCACCTCACACCGACTCCTCGACGTGGTTTTACTCTGGCATTCAGTCAGCTTTAAATTCTATGGAATTTTCTGACGAAATTGTGGAATGGGGTTTGATTTGTGGAACTTCATGATATGGTCGCGTTGCAATGGAACATAGACAGTTATCAACCAGGACAATTATTAATCAAGTCATCGTACCTTGAGCAAAGACTGAGATCCACCACTTGCTCTGAAATTTAGTGATTATCATGTACGTTGTTTGAAATTTTGACCATTGGCGTTTATAAATAATGGAACAATAATATTCAACAAATAAATTTTAATAAATAAAGCCGCAATGATTAATATTTCAGACAGATAACCGCCCTTTCTTACTTATAGACATCTGAATTTGTTTTATTTCATCATATCTATTTTATTGCATCGTATGCATTTTATTGCATCGTATGTATCTTATTGCATCGTATTTTATTTTATTGCAAAGTATATATTTCATCGTTCGCAAATCACGCATCGCGCTCAAAATTTCATTTTTAAGACGATTTTTTTCTCAGAAGAACATAAAGTAAGTCCTTGATGCCTGATTTTTTAAAATATTTTTTTCATTTTCCGAATAATATCAAGAATAAGCGAACCCCATTTTGAAAATGAAATTGGTAAAAACAGACAATCCGAGAAAGAAAAAATTGAAAGAAGTTGATGAAATATTTGTAGTAGCAACAAATTGAATCTTGATTCGACATGAACAACGACTTTGAAACCCATTTGTTGTCGAAGTCTGAAGCAAACTTACATTTTGTGAAAATCTATTAACAATACTTGTGTAGCCTGAAATATTACTTCCCCTCAGAAAAAGAAACGTTTACACAGTTTACACCAGTCAATTATTTGCAATCATAAGCCTTCGTGACACAGATTATACTACCGTGCCTCTTCCAATGCCATCCTGCCCCTTCACACTGCCTCCAGCAGCACCGTACCGGCGTTGCCATGTGAGGCCACATCTGATGCATGGGTCCTGCGGTCCCAACCAATCCCATAAATTGTGGGAGTGGAGGGGGCGTGTGGCCAGGAGCAGCGAAGCCTCCTCTCACCTTGGGCGCAACCCTCACCCCCACCCCTCCTCTCGCCCGTCCACGGAGAAACATGGCTACTAGGTCAACAATGCAACACCGTGTAATTAACTCCTACCTTCTGTGTGATAATTTTAGAAAAGATTTTCAATTGCCTTGGGAAAACGATAACGCTTCTGCGTGGAGGCAACTGATACGAAGTCTTCAGGTAGATGAGAATCTTTGATAAATACCGATTCCTGACGAACCAGTTGGCGATTATCTCCTGTATTCTAGGAGCTTCTTCACAGCCTATTCAAGTTACGATAGCGAGACAGGTTTGATTCCCAAATTCTACTCTTTATTATCTAATTTACTGACTGTTTCTCCGATAAATAATCTCGTTTTATGACCTGGAAGCAGAACAAAGCGCGAGGATTCACAGAACCAACAGAAAACCCACGCGGTATCTCAAACCCACGCGGTATCTCAAAGCCCCCAACGCGCAGCGTGAAACTGCTGTCGTGAAATCGGGCACGTCCGTGAGACGAAAAGTCTCCTCGGCACCTCTGGCCCGCTTATCTCCAGCCGAAGAATAAAATATCGACCGGCGGCGTCGGAGGCCGCAGGAGATCAGATGACGAGCGCACAGCGGGCCGTGGTGCCGCCGCCACCCACCCGCAGTAAACAAAACGCCGCGATGGCATTCCTAGCGTGCCGCTTCGGCCCGTAATGGGCTCATTTAGCGCGAAATAAAAGACGAGCCTTAATTGGAAGCGGGCGCCGGGGGTGGCGGCGCAGTGGACCGCGGTCGCGCGGGCGATGCGACGTAACAAGCCGAGTTCCCAACGGCAGCCCAGACGCGGTTTAACGAGCTGCCATTCAGAGTCGCAACCACCCTCTACGGGCTGTGCGACGCGGCGACGGACTGTGTGCTTCGTGCCGTAAACCAAATGGAAAAATCACCTATGCGATGCACTGCTACTGTGCACCAAACTCTGCGATGCATTGTGCTTCGTTCCGTGAAACAAATGGAAAAATTCCCTATGCGATGCACTGAACTCTGTGCAATGCGCAGTGGTGTAGTTTTTATGGTGCCGTGTTTTAAATAATATCGTTTAGAAGTCTCTGCTTGTAATTTTAGGTCTTGATAAATAGGGGACGGACTTTGATAACATAAAACATTGCCAAAAATTATCAATAAAATGCTCTTTAAATGCCTTAAAAATGCCCTAAAAACAAATAAAAATGACAAAAAAAATTGATCAAAACCACTTCAGATGAACAACTCAAGCTCTTGTATATGTTACTGATGTAATCGAGGCTTCTTCCTTTTGTTCATGTGAACTCAGCTTTCAAATTTTTGTGTTTGAACTGTTTTTTTTTTTTTTATCTCTGCCGTAATGTATCGCGAAGTCGGCCGAACTGACAATGGCGCCGATGAACGTCACAGGAACCTTAGATTACATCACATTACTCACAGCGGCTGACATTACAACGTGTGAGCAAAAAAATGGAATAGGCTTCTCAGTAATTCTATGGTGAACATTCGTTGCACCTCGTAAAAATGTTTTGAAGAAGATACCTTTAAAATGACATTAAAATCGTTTAAATCAGCGAAAAATTCTGAAAAAATAACGTAAAATGGTAAAAAATTACCTATTAGTCGGAATCGAAAAAAAATCAAACATAAAAATTGGTCATTTCGGTTCGTCAATACATGAAATCAATTTCTATTTTAATCGGCGTTGTTCTAAAGTGAAAAGAAAAAAATGACCTTTCATTAAAATCCGCCTTCTAGTGATTAAGAACACTGAAAGGAAAAAGAAATGAAGATTAGCTGCTTAAATGAGTAAAAATGAACTTGCCTTCATTTTAGAGTGATCTTACATCTGTACTTATTATTGCAAGGAATCAATGAGTTATATT
The DNA here is from genome assembly GCA_038098605.1 of Gryllus longicercus. Lineage (NCBI taxonomy): Eukaryota > Metazoa > Arthropoda > Insecta > Orthoptera > Gryllidae > Gryllus > Gryllus longicercus. Next base: position 2,789,335 of record JAZDUA010000163.1, read on the forward strand.
TTGAATAATCTATCGAAAACAAACGAAACCCCTTATTATTTCGCTCAATAAAATGACATTTTATTTTGGCGATGCCGAATCTATAGGCGACAAAAATCTTAAAAATCGAATTATAGAAGCAATTTACAGCGTTGTAAGCTTTGCATATGGAAAAGCTTTAGGAATGCATGGAAGAGAATAGGAGGAAACTGAAAAAAATTCGCAAGTGTTCTGAAGGAGCTAGAGAGAAATGTCGAAGACATCCCTAAGTGACTTAATAAGTTGGGAACAGAAAAACATGCGTAAATTGGTCGTGCAAAACACTGAAATATAGAAACGTCGACGAAAGATACATAGTCTAAGGTGTAACAAGTCGAAATATATTAGGAATACTGAGTACTCTTTATCTCACAACTATTGATAAGATATATTGATAACATTACACATACCTCTCTTTGAAATACCGAAGATATTTTGTTTCTAGTGTATGCAATCTCGAAGAAGGAATCTTAGACCAACAGAATGGAATTAATGGGATTTATAATCTTATAATAGATATGATTTGAGGAGCTCAGAGTAACAACAGCATATCCTAATCAAGTTCGTTTAGAGAGAAATTACCTTTTCGGTTTTTTTTCACGTTCACTTTCACTCTTGACACATTTTTGAATGTAGAATTTAATAATTTTGCCATATTATTCATTTCATAATTCAGTGTATGACAGGTAAATGGCAGGAGTTTACCGTTGTACTTCTAACTGAAAATGCGACATAGGTTGGGATCTACTGTTATGGTCCTGGGCGTCTCATTTGAATGGGTGAAAACCAGAACGGTATAAGTGACATTTTATAAATTCTGAGAAAACGTGTTTGTTTGAGGCTATACTTCAGAGGAATTATATTTCCGTGTTGTTTATGCAGAATTGAAATGCTGTGATTATAATGATAAAACAAAGCACTACGACTTTACAGTAATATTGACTTAAATAGATTTCTCAAAATTTATAAAATATCACTTATTCCGTTTTGGTTTTCATCCATTATTTCATCAATTGTTTGAGAGGGTGGTTGGTCGTGTCACTTTTATTCCCAACCAGACAGCCAAAAAGAACCACTGTGCAGGGGCGGGAGGGTCGCCAGAGGCTTCGCCGTTGCCGACGTCGCCGGTCGCGGCGGCCGCGGCCCGTCACCCTAACGACGGCCGCGGAATGTGTCAGAGATAACGCGGGCCACCGCCGCGGCGCGGCGCCCTTGTCGTTATAGATAGCGCGGAGATCGGTCGAGATTCGGAGGGCCCCGGCGCTGCGTGGACATTCCCTCAGGTCCCGGGCGGGCGTGTTCGCGTCGACGGAGATCCATGGAGCGTCGTTTCGCCACGGACGGCGTTTCTGAGAGGCCCCGGTGGCGGTGGCGGTAGCGGTGGCGGAGGCGGAGGCGGAGGCGGAGGCGGAGGCGGAGGCGAAGGCGGAGGCGGAGGCGGAGGCGGAGGCGGAGGCGGAGGCGGAGGCGGAGGCGGAGGCGGAGGCGGAGGCGGAGGCGGAGGCGGAGGCGGTGGCGGTGGCGGTGGCGGTGGCGGTGGCGGTGGCGGTGGCGGTGGCGGTGGTGGTGGCGGTGGCGGTGGGGGGGCGGAGGGGGAGGCGGAGGGGGAGGGGGAGGGGGAGGCGGAGGCGGAGGCGGAGGCGGAGGCGGAGGCGGAGGCGGAGGCGGAGGCGGAGGCGGAGGCGGTGGCGGTGGCGGTGGCGGTGGCGGTGGCGGTGGCGGTGGCGGTGGCGGTGGCGGTGGCGGCGGCGGTGGCGGAGGTGGAGGCGTTGGCGGAGGCGGTGGCGCTGGAGGAGGCATTGGCGAAGGCGGAGGCGAAAGTGGAGGCGGTGGCGGAGGCGTTGGCGGAGGCTTTGGAGGAGGCGTTGGCGAAGGCGGAGGCGCTGGAGGAGGCATTGGCGAAGGCGGAGGCGAAAGTGGAGGCGGTGGCGGAGGCGTTGGCGGAGGCTTTGGAGGAGGCGTTGGCGAAGGCGGTGGCGGAGGCGGTGGCAGAGGCGGTGGCGGAGAGGAAGGCGTTGGCGGAGTCGTTGGCGGAGGCGAAGGCTTTGGCGGAGGCGTTGGCGAAGGCGGAGGCGTTGGCGGAGGCGTTCGCGAAGGCGGTGGCGGAGGCGGTGGCAGAGAGGAAGGCGGAGGCGGAGGCGGTGGCGGTGGCGGTGGCGGTGGCGGTGGCGGTGGCGGTGGCGGTGGCGGTGGCGCTGGCTGTGGCGGTGGCGAGGGCCAGGGCGAGGATGAGGATGAGGATGGGAGCGCCTGTCTGTGTCGCGGGAGATTAATCGAGGCGCGTGACGGCTGCTCGTGAGGTTTTGACGCCGCCGCCGCCGCCGCCGCCGCCGGCAGCGGAGAGGTCTCTCGCGTCATCGGAGGAGCTCTGGGTGAACGCTGGGGACGCCGCGGTTTCTCACACAGTGCCTTTTGTTCTGGTTGACATTTTTGGATTGGACGGAAAGACTGAAGAATGCGACCGACTTAACTAAGGAAAACTTATACTCACAAATCTATGTTTCAAACATCGTTAATTTGTAAGAAATGTTGTTCATAATAACAGGCACAATTATTTTTCGGTGCATTCTATCTTCACCGCACCAGAAGCCGTTGCTCACGGCATCAAATGATGTCACTGCAATGCCTCTGACTGGGAGGTCCTAGGTTCGAAGCTCGTCAACTAGGTCGAATTCAGTCGTGGTCTGGAGGAGAAATCTAGCGTTCAGCTGCTCTGATCAGTAGTTTTCCGAGATTTCTCCGAACAATACCAGGCAAATGCCGGAGCAGTACCCCAACTAAACGGGCTCGGACCACGCGCGATTCCCTTCCTTACCTTCCTACTCCTTGTCTAATCCTCACCCTTTACTTACACTTACACTAACACACATGCCGACAGACCGGTCAGGAGCTTAGAGCTTGTTGTGGCTGGGGTGGAGCCATGCTGGTGGGACATAACTGATTGGGGAAAATGTCTGGAGGGAGACCTGCAAGTCTACATAGGTTTTCGCCGGATCTCACCTTCCAGGGGATGAAAATTGCCGACACCTCTCGAGAAAAACGTAGGCACTACACTTACGGGGTTAATGTCATTAGAAGTTTACGCGCAGGTAATCATTAATCAATCAATCAATCTTCACTGAATACTCGAGCTGCTTCCTTGAAAAATCCTCATGGAAACTCCGTGAATTATTGCATTTATTTTGATAAATCTATTTAATGAATTAATTTCAAAGTAAAATATGTAAAACAGTTTATTCAATTTAACAGTTGTCCTGTATACATTTTGTTTGAATAAATAAATAAAAATAAAAGCTTGAGATTTTAAGAATTTATCAAATCCCATTTTGCGTATTAGGAAAGTAATCTAAAAATCAGAAATAGTACCTTCCATTTTGTTTACACTTGTTCAATAAGGAATGTTGGAATTGTTATTAACTTTTTGTAAATTTTATGTAGTTGCCTTTTTATATCCTACAGAAAAGGCTTGCATAACAAAATGTGAGGCACATCGCATGTCATTAGTACTTATTTTTTACCAGGGCCCATCCTAAAACTTTAAAACTCGTAGATAAGACCGAGAAAATAAACGATATGGTAACCGTATCGTCAAAACAATTTTATGTTCCGTGACGAAGCAAGACATTGTGGCCTTGGTCTACTTCAACTTCTTTTGTTCTTCAGCGATTCCTTTGCCTTACCTTGTCCTGCACTGCGGTGGATCCAACGTTTATTCTTTTTGGTAATTACCCACAACCACCTGTAAAACTTCATTTCAAACTTACTCCGAGTAAAAGCGACATCGTGCTGAACAAGGGTTTACTTGCTTCCGTAATTAGAAGTGTCTGTACAATCATCAGGATATTTACGTCGTTTGTTTGTTCTCCTGCAAGATAAAAGCTGCAACATAATTTGAGGGTCGTAAAGCTATCAGTTTTTGGCGGTCTTCCGAGTTTAACGCGAAACTTACATTCACGTTAGGTGCTGTGATGTGAAGCTTGTCGTTCGTCAGATGTTCATTTTTTCCTTTACACGATTCTTCCTGGTTACGGTTTCAGAGCAGATGTATCTGATTAAACATGAGGATAGTTGTTGTAGAGCATTTCGTATATTCTCTTTAGCATAATACCAAGAATTGGAATTAATTCACCATTATGTCAAAACAGGCGAAGCTGTCTAACAGCTCCACTTACTGCGAACCGTCTACCAAAGTTCAGGAAAGTCTACTAAAGAGTATATTATCTATGTATGCATGTAATTCAGTGTTTATTGGACAGTTCAAACATAAGATATGTATACCAATTACGAAGAATACAAAAGTTATGTTTATTAAGGGCATAATTTATGTTTATGTATCAACTCAAATTGCACTTTTCATGATCCTGATTCAAACAGATCCTGGTTTGAATATATCCATTATGTTGGAAGCGTAGCCTCTGCCTTTTTTTTGTAAAGACAAAAATCATTTTCGCCAGAATCACGGTGTTATTTCAGTTTTCCTACTCTCCTAGCAAGTCAATTGATGTGCGTTGAAAGCAATAAAACGCAAATGATTTGACATATTCTTTCTCTTAATCAATAATACATGTACTACAATATAAATTACTGTTATTTTTATCTGAGGGAGATAACAAATTATTCATCCATACGTTTTATTGAGTAAGGTTTTTATTTACGATACTTTTCGAGATATATTCTCTCTGGGTTCCGACAATGTTGATGACCGTAGGATTTGCGAAGTAGCTCAGGACGTAACGTAGTAGCTGACTTCGCATTCCGGAGGCCCGGGTTCAATACGTGCCAGCCTTCCTCACTGAAGTTTGCGTGGTTCCCCTCGGCCATCCAGGCTAACGTTGGAATGGTACTACTGACAGGCCACGACCTCGAAACCGGCGGCGCTAGTCCAATTCACGAAGGTTAAGCGAATTCGAGACATCGCGTGTGCTTGGCTGGTTGACCGACTGGGAACCCCGGGATCCAACGGCACCGATGTCAATTACCCTTTACTGGACATATGATGGCTAAATGTATGTATTTTGGCGCAATAACATCTAACGAAATCTAGGACTACAAAGGCGTCCCAGCCCTGCGGCCATGGGTTAAGGCGTACGTGTGGTTAGCACATAGATATCGATACCATGTATTCTGGTCTTCTCAACTTGAGAAGTGAGTTTTCTCAACGTCACACAGCCACTGTGGCATTGCAAGGACACTATAATCTTGCCCCATCACAAATCGAACCCGTGGTCGCGTCATGGAAAGCGAGCACTCTGACCAAATAGCTACCTGTGAGGGTTCAATTTCTATAATGGTATATAATTTCCTATAATATTTTCTTTAAAATTAGTATTCACAATAATGAATTCATTTCTCAGCGAGAACCAAGCACGTTGACCAGTGAGATTCACGTGAGGGAATAATGGCTAAATACAAATTAATATATCCTAGACACTTGCCTTAGACGACTTGAGCTTTCTGAACGCCCGGCCGCACGCCCCAGGCCGGCACGTGCTTGTCCCCCGTTCGATCCCCGCGGAGGGCAACGTTCTCGTCGTCGAGTGCACGTCGCCTGGGCGTCGAACGCGGCCGCGATCCATCACGCGGCGCAGGCTCCGCGCGGAGCGCGCCACCCGCGGCGGGCTCCGTAAATCCTGTTTGTACGCATCGCGGGGAATTAGCGTCTCGCGCGCAAAAAGACCGCAGAAATACGACGGCCCGACGCCCCGCGGCAGCTGCGGCGGCGGCGGTCCGCGCCCGCTGCTACCGCGTTACACCGGGCGTGTCCACGCCGAGAGAATGTTCTCGTTCGCTTTGGGACGCGTGTAGGTTTTTTTTTTTTTTTTTTTTTTTTTTTTTTTGAGGAATCGTAAGCTGAATGGCAGGGTGCGGAAAGCGATGAGATGAAAGTAGATGTCTCTTCTATGGATTTACGATTCGTTTCACGGAAAACGCTTTCGAGCGGAGATGAATACTGTTCAGCCGATTGGATGCAGGGTGAGGTTTCCATGGTGACTTTGCTGATGTGTGGATCTAATTATTGTAGTTTTCACAATTCCATTTCATATTTCTAACAAAAAAAAATATAATGAAGGATTAACTGTTGTTGGTGACAATGTGACTCAGCCATGCTTTTAGTGTACAAGATGCCTCGCTTAGTGTTATATCACGTTTTTCGTAATATAACTATGAATTGTCATTAACTCATACTTGATTTATGCAATACTCAATGTTATGAGTCCTTGTTGTAGCGGTAGGTATGGGGTGCACAAAACATTAAAAATATGACCTGTCACCAATGAATTCATCAAAATTCATCATGGTTAGTTTGGGATAATATGAGAGATTTCCCAGAACATCAGTGACTTCTGTTTTTTTCAATTCTCAATCTCAAATATACTACGATAAAGGTTTATTGAATATATTTTCATACCCAGATATTTGAAAAAAAATTGTGTAATACAAGTTGTGAGAACGCCCTCAATTTAAACCGCCCATGATAAATATCACGCTTGAAAATGTCTAATAAACAAAATAACTTTCGGGTGGTCCCTGAAGAATAACCTTGGCGTTCGAGTCCTACCTGTGACTTCAGGCATTGTTCCAAGAGGAGAGGTTATTAATATCTCTGCCAGTGCGTAATGTATGCGTAGAATAAAGCTAAGTCAGAGCGGCTTCGAATATGATTAGCTTTTTGCTTCCAGCGGCAGAAGCATGCGTCATATGGCGCCAATCGATATGTATCGCGCGGCATAAGCCCGAAGCTCTCGCATATAGAGTTGATGACTTTCATTTCGACCGCTCGGTAATGAGGTGGGATGCTAGATCGAAATCGAGCGTATCGAACATTATTTCTATCGAAACTGCCATTGGGATATTTATATGTCTCGGGCGACCCCTCCTGCTGTTGGTTGCGAGTGTATCGTAGGAGGAGATAGTGTATTATATTGCCTACCGCCGGTGAAACATGCGTTAAGAATTCGGGCACACATAGTTCCTTCAGATTAAATGAAGTGATTTCTTTATATGGTAATGGGAAAGCGCAGTTTCATACCTTCGCTTTTCATGGTTATGAGCATGTTGCATGTGAGAACCTTAATGAATGACGGTATTGTAAAATAACAATTTTATATCAATTTTCACATCATTTTTTTCAATCTATATTTAAAGTTTTTTATAAATCTCGTAGTAAAAGTTCATGATTTTCAAGTATTTAAAAACAAATAGTATTATTCAAATCATTCGTTGAATACTTCTTTTGTAGCTCTTCTTTGTGCACCCATTCAGATTTCTGTGTTTTCAGGAACCCTAAATTAATTAGCTTTTTAGAGGCTTCCTGAAAAGTACATTGAAGTTGTGCGTTTGGTTCTACAATTCTTTTTGGAAACGATAATTAAGCGGAAAGTGTCAATGGTTTATATTCTAGTCCTGTCCATTAAAAGAACTTAAAAATGGAAGTTCGCGAATTTTAAATTTATTTTTCTTTTCGAGCATTATTTCTATTACAATAATTTGATCTTTGATGCTTAGATTATCAAGGATAAAATTATTCGTATTTACGTTACTTTTTTATTCTGTAAACAAAAATAAATGAACTGTATACAGAACTTGAATTGTACACTGACATGAATTAAATCTGGCTGATGCTAATTTTATTGATTCTTCTTCAAAACTATTTTGTCGATAATCAAAATCAATTTTTTTTATTTAACATACAAATCCTAAGAAGCACGTTTTTATGTAATTGCTTCCATTAACTTTTTTCTGTATTAGTAATGTTACATATTTGCCTATAATTTTGTAACAATTTACGTTTAATATTATACAATAAATGATATTCTGAACCTTCTACCCTAGCTGGAACGCGGGTAGAAATTGTTTTTTTCCCTTAGCTTATTGCAAAGAACTTAGTATTGTTTATTGGATTGTTAAGGAGCCCTCATTTCAAAATATATGGATTATAAAATATTCCACACTCGAAGGAGAATTCCATCCATACTGCGGGTTTCGGAGTGGGATTCCCGAACAAGAAACAATAGGAAGGAGCAAGAAAACGAAATAACATTTACAGAATGACTTCTGTCATTAATTAACAGAACCACCTCGTCTTGGCCAGACTTACGTTTCTGATCACGAGTGTTTACTCGACAGTAACGAGATCTCGCCTTCGCGGCGGCACCCGACGCCGGGGGCCGCAGCTGAGGTGGTGGTGGTGGTGGTGGTGGTGGAGGCAGTGGCGGTGGCGTGGCAGCGGTGGCGGTAGTGGCAGCGGAGGCGGCTATGGTGGCGGTGCCGGAGGTGATGGCAGCGGCGCGGCAGTAGTGGTTTGTGGCGGCTGTGGCGGTGAGAGCGGTGGCGAAGGCGGAGGCGGAGGCGGAGGCGGAGGCGGAGGCGGAGGCGGAGGTGGAGGCGGTGGCGGTGGCGATGGCGGTGGCGGTGGCTGTGGTGGGGGCGGTGGCGGTGGCGGTGGTGGTGGCGGTGGCGGTGGCGGTGGCGGCGGTGGCGGCGGTGGTGGTGGTCGCGGCGGTGGCGGCGGCGGTGGAGGGGGTGGCGATGGCAGCGGCATGGGGGTGGCGGCGGATGCGGTGGTGGCGGCGATAGCGATGGGAGCGGATGTGGCGGTGGCGGTGGCATCGGCGGGGTGGTGGTGGTAGCGGAGGCGGCGGCGCCGGAGGTTGCGGCGGCTGCAGAAGCGGCTCGCGGGTTTAATAAAATTGTAAATGAGTTGGCACTCGGGCGGACTACTGGCAGGGGTCGGGTGTCTGTCCCTCCCCTCTCGGCGTCTCCCTCTAATCATCGCAGGGGCTGCGCCTTCCCGAACGCCCCCCCCCCCCCCCCGGCGGGCGCGGGTGTGGCCGCAATCAAGGAGACGCCGCCGCACCCTGGCGCCCTCAGGGGTGCCAACCCCTCGAGGTAATAAATGCCCACAGAGTGATGGTGCTGTGTGTAGAAAAGCAGTACGTTGGTGAAGGTCGCAATGTGAGATCTGTGGTTTAGACCAAGTTAGTCACGAAGAAATAGGTTGATACTTTCAGCAACGTGCTTGCAAGAAATCCATCTGCCTACATTATTTTTTAAAAATATGTTGTAATTTCTGAGTGAGCGATCTTCCTCTTTGAAGCCTGAAGAAAAGTAGCTTTGGAGAGCGTTCAAGTACGCTGCAGAGCCGAAGATGGTGTTTCCAGAATGTGGTTGTGTCGTGATTTGCTTCTCACAACCCTCAGCTAGCCCAATTGCAACGTAGTTCCTTCCATAACTATTAAATTCACTTTCCCATTGATTCCTCGTAACTACACCCAGTGTTTGATTACTGTCAGAAAGTGACCGAATAATTACTAAATTATATAATAAATATATAACTATTTCCATTAAATCAGTAATTAATCTGTGATGCGATTCGGGACTTTAAATTTTATAATTCAAGCACTAATTACACCTATTATCAAACCAGTGGAATGCAATCACTGCCTGCTCTTATCACCTGCGTAGAAGCAAATATAAATGCGGCTGCCTTTCCCTCACCAGCTCTGAGGTGCAACATATCTTCCGATTGATTGAGGTGATCATCATCTTAAACAAGAATAATGTTTAATTTACAAATCAGATACCAAGCAGATTGATTATTTTTACCTAAAGCGCACTTTATGTAAATATATTAAGTAAAATGTAATCATTACAACATATAAAAATATGATAAAATTTAAATAATGAAGGTGTACAATTAACATTATTTTCATCTCTACGTTGACAACACATAAAATGTAAAAACAAAAATACGTTTAATGGTTGTGCTTACCATAACAAATGCGAAATTCAAATTTTTATACTTGTACTTGGGTAGAAAAAATATTTATTGATCTCTGTAAAATTTCTCCTCCACATTATTATTCATTTTCATATTTTTGACAATAGCTCCTGACATTCTTTGTTATTGTTTGGTAACATTTTATTTTATTGTATAAAAGAACTAATGATTATAACGTCTCCTATTGATCACATTCCTACAATTAGTCGCAATTATACTCCATTCATATTGTTTTCAACCTGACCTCAATGTATTAAACTGTACATCGAACTGTTGCAACCATGCACATCAACTGTAATAACAGTGAAATTAATTCGTCAACTTTATCATTTAAAAAAATCATTCAAGTTCTTAAATAATGATCTTAATTATCATTTGTTTGTCTCCTTCGTTACAAATTTGTATTTATATCAAAGAATCTTGACTGTTTGAATCCATATTTTATTTCATGATATTTAAATTCCTTTGCCTCGATTCAAAGTGATCCTCTGTGTCTATTCACTACCTTTTTAAGATCTTCTGTGCGTATGAAAAGATCTTAAGATCTCACCACTACCATACAATTATTATCTCAATAGTTATATTTTTACCTAGCGGTAATATTTTCTACCTACTGACATAGCAGCAACAATTGCACTCAATTTTTCAATTTATTTTCAGTAAAGTCTTTTATGAGTTTCTCAATTTAAACAAATGTAAATGCTGACGCACGGACTAACTAGGCGCAAAAGATTTTTTTCTTACCCAGTGTTATAGATTAAACGTTTTGGAGTTTAGTAGTGCTTTGGATTAACAAAGAAATTGACAAATATGTAAACCAGTAGTTCATATCGCTCAATGAAAGACGAGTAGTCATTATAAATCTAAACGGATTTTGAACGGTAGAATAACATGAGCTAATATAATAAGTGTGTTTTTGTTTCGCAAATAATATTTGCAACACTCACTCTTGACATCTGATTGAAAGTTTATTCAGGTGGGTGAGGTACTGCGTATTTGTATTTATTTAACGGAGGGAGACAACCAATCAAACCAAACCAAATCCACCGAGTGAGGAAAACGAGACTTTTCTTTAAAAATGCTTGTAGTAAATTGTGATGCAAATGCGAATTATAATGCCATTTTAATTCTGTATAATGTTAAATGACAAAAAGCAATCAGCCTACCGAACTTAGAACATCGCTCTGCCCAAAAAAAATCGATATCAGAATATGGCAGGTGGAACATTCTTGAGTCGACGACCAAACACTTTTTTGGACTAAACGAAATTCTGTTACTTCCAAATAAGCATGTCAATTTCTTCACACGGCAGTTGACAGCATACTCATTAACATTATACATCACCGAGAATGTAATTTTTGAGGCCTTCGACAGCACAGATGGCAACTCTTTGATTCCAGTCCATATGACGAAACAGCTGCCAGAAATTGCGGACGTCCACGAGAAAGATAAAAGCGGTCACGTACAACATTCGAACTTCAGTACAAGACAGTAATGAAAGAGGCAAAAAGGCCGCGCCAAGCCCAAATATACGACACGCGCGTCTTAGATAAGTATAAAAATTTATGCTGGGCCCACCCCTGCCCCCCTCGTCCCCCTCTTCATCCTCGTAACTCAGAGCTCTTACGCGAGGGGGCGTGGCCGGGTGCTCGTTCCAGGAGCAGTCGCCGCGCGCGCAAGGCGTGTTTGGGCCCATTCCCTCTCTCCCTCCCACTCATCCTACTTCTCCCCCTCCCTCCCTCTCTCCCACACTCTCTCCCTTCCTCTCTCCCTCTCCCTCCCTTCTTCCCACACTCTCTCCCTCCCTCCCACACTCTCTCCCACACTCTATTCCACATTCTCTCCCTCAATCTCTCCCACACTCTTTTCCACACTTCCACACTCTTTCCCTCACTCTCTCCCTCCCCACTTTCCCCCCTCCCTCCTCCCCATCCCACTCAGTCCCGCCCTTCCCGAAACACCCACAGCATCCCCTCCTGCCGTCCCCTCGCCGCCTCATCCCACCACGTCCCACCACGTCCCGCCATGCCGCGCACTCACCACACCAACCAGTTTCACCTCCCACCGGCCTGCTCCAATATATCCCATCCTACCCTACCCCTCCCCGACCCTCTCCACCCCGGCCACTTTCCGCTCTGCATCCCCTCACCACCCCGCATCACCGTTTCCTCCCCTCGAGTACCACCAACTGCACTCCAACTCTGACCCTGCCCCCCTCAACCCGGCTCGGTCCGCCCGGGCCCGCGTGTCGCCGTCACCGCGACGCCTGTCAGAGCGCGCGCCCCACGCGGCAATTAGAGGCGGTTTACGCCCCGCGCGCCCGGCGACCGCGCGTCCGCGCCAGAATCTTCGTTAATCCATTTGGACGAGTTAATTTAGCAACCGCGATCCCGCGCGAAGATACAAAATACCCGCGCCGCGTGGGCCTCCTGGCGGCAGCCGGCGCTGTCGCCGGCACCGCAACCACTGGCACGGTTCAGTCATAACAATGCTGATGACTGAACTGTTGCCATCCTATTAGTTCATACACAATCTGATGTTTAAATTTTTTTGTTTTTAATTCTATAGTTCGCCCGTCACTTACCAATGCGTGCGCAGTATAAGGAGGTGCCGCAAACACGCATATTAATAAATTGGAAATAATCCAAAACAAATTTCTAAGAGTGGTCACCAAAGCTCCCCGGTTTATTCCAAATGCACAAATCCAAAGAGAAGTAAACATTAACTGCACTAAAGTGTACATAAATAAACTATCGAAACATTTTTATTTAAGGCTTGAAGCTTGTCCTAGCAAAAGAACTTTCAACCTTGGCCGAACAGCTTATGCACTATTCAGGATATTGTCACGCTTTCCAAAAGATCGTTTCAAGTCGCCATGAATTGCTGGTAATAAGGTTATAAACATTATGTGGGATTGTAATAACGGTATGTATGTGTTATTCACAAAGTTGTATTTTTACCCTTTTTATATTTTTGCATATTTTATTATTCAAGGAAAACAGAAATTTTATATAGATTGAAAAATAACCTCAAGTGACTATACTTGTGTCCTGATGTAACTGGAAGTGACTGTTATGTTCTGCATGTAATGTATATATTGTAAATAATAACCCCCGAAAGGACGAAGGACTGAAATGGTAAGAAATAAAATTAAAAGATTTCTTGTTCTTTCGTCTGTCTGCTTATGGGTTTTATTCAGACTATTCGTTGAATTTTGGTTCATGAAATTAGGATCGTTGAAAATTGCAATTTTTCCAGTTAGATTACCTTTTTCCTTCAACCTCGTTTCTTTGCGAACTGTTTGATATTAAATCATTATCATTCTTAAATTTTATATTATTCCTAATATATTAAGTAACTTTAATTTTTTTCCGATATGTGGTTTTGTTTCATTCTCCCTGTTCTTCCTCTACGTTAACTCTTTCTCTCACAATCTCTCCCTCCCTCTCTTCTTCTACATCTCCCTCTTCCTCTTTTCTCTAGCGCATATCGGTAGTTTTCGATGGTTTTCTCCTATCAACATTAGGCGAATAACGGAGCAGTACCCTAACAAACGGGCCACGGACCGTGCGCAATTTTTCCTATCTCTTCCTTGTCCTATACTCACCCCCTGCACACACTTACACTAACATGTACTACACGACTACACATGCCTGGAGATTGGTCGGGAGCTTAGAGTTTGTCCTGGCTGGGACGGTGATCCGCTGGTGGGAGATACCTGCTTGGGGAAACCCCCAGTAGTCGACGGTAGGTCTGTCCCGGATCTCGCCATCCAGCGGGGAAAGATCACCGCCACCTCCAGAGCAAAACATGCACTACACTTACGGGACTAATGTTCTGCTTTAGTTAACGCTCCCGGAATCACTAACAATGAATCAATCAATCCATAGGACATTTATCCTATACACTCCTTTATTCATTCAACATTATTTTCTAGAATATATTCTCCTACTTCTTCTCTTCCTCGCCTTCCCTTGATCTTTCACATGTGTGGCATGTCTCGCTTCATTCCCCGCCCATCGCCCGGTCGTTACGCAAGCGGGGGCGAGCGGCGACTGGTTCTCGTGTTTCCGGAGGACCTCCCCGCCCCACCCCGTCCCGCCCCGCTCCATCGCCTGGCCGCGCGGGTAAGGCGACGCCGGGAATCTCGAAAGAGGAATGCGAGGACGCTTGGACGAAGTATCGTATTAACCGCGTAATTAAATATAAGTGTTTCTGGGAGATCTCCGGAGTTAAATGGGCCGCGTGGCACTAAAAGATGAGACGTCTAAATGAATACCTTCCACGCGCGGTAGGTAGGTCCCGTATTGTCCGCGCAGGTGAGGGATAAATTGAACGTAATTAGATAATTCTGTGTGGAGTTTACCAGTTTTTCAACGAAAGAAGGGATATTTCAGGCTTGGAATTGTCGTTGTTAGTGACAGTTCCGTGGGGTCTGTGTTATTCGTACATCTCAGTTTATGAACTGTCATCTCCATGTGTAATTTGATAAAAGTAATTTTATAATTTTGCTTTCCATCACATGTATGTGAGAAATTTTATGTTAGAGACCACCAATGTGTCATAGTGACCAGGTTCCAGTATCCATACACTGTGTGAAATCCACTTCCACAGGCTCCTCTTAAAGCCAGTTATTTCACACTTGAGCGCTTCTTTTCTCTGTGAAATTATTTTTCATTCCTCTCTTCGTTCTTTCCTTCTTCCTTTTTTCTGTTTATCTTTCTTTCTTTCTGACGTTGTCCACTTCTCTCTCTTTCTCTTTCTCTCTCTCGCTCTCTCTCTCTTTCTCTCGAAATGTTTTGTTGTTGCATTTGCATTATAGTGTAGCCATAATGTAAATAATACATTAGGTAAGATACTACGAATGATATAGAACGTCCCTCTAGTTTTGAGTTATCTACGATTACCGTTCATACTCTAGAATTTCTATTTTTAAAGAACATTCTTACTTAAAATATGATTAATTAATAAATTAATTGTTCACATTTTGAGCAAATGTGAACGATTCACGTTTTCTATCAGGAAGACATAGCTTGTTGAAAAAGGTAAGATAAACCCATCGTCTTCTATCTACATATCTTCTTTCCTTATTTCGCATTATTCAGTTCACCAACTAGTACCTCAGGGAAAAGTGTCACAAATAGTATGAATAGGGTAACAAGTTGTTACAATGATTTTACTATGTTTTCAAGAAGAAAATTGGTGCAAGTTTACTTCAAAGGACATTATGGCGAAGTAATTGACGAAGTCACCAAAAGTCACAGAAAAAATTCTTCACAAACTTCCATTCCAACTTCGATTTTTTTCAATCTTTTAACTAAATCTGAGACGTATGTGTATGTTGCATTAAATATTCAGCTCAATCTATGAACTATTAAAGAACCGGAATGTGGACAGAACGAAGTACATTTCTTAGTCCAGAAGAAAAAGTAATAGCAGCCATTCAAAACAAAACAAAAATAGAAGAGATGAAAGATTTAAGTCTCCGATTATTGGAATCTCGGCAGTCCTATAAAAGAAGAACGGCAAATCTGAATGTTTTTGTCTTAATATTGAGCTTATTTTCATTTAACCATTTTTAATTTTCTCTATTCCTTATGAGACTCTAGTTAACTCTTCTCATTGATATTATTTGCACCCGACTATGGAATTATGTGAGTATTCATGTCTCTCTCTAAAACGGTTGAAATGAACACTCGCATAGTATTCTTTATTTTGTAGTTGCGCTATTGTTTTTTTTAAAATATGTATTGTGATCAGTAGCCTTATCCTGTAAAGTCTCGCCAGGCCCACAATTCCTCCTCATAAAAAATGGTACGGATGAAAACGAGCGCGGATGAAATATAGAAACACTTAGTATTCCCAGCTAAAATCGCAGGGATCGCCGCGCCACGCGGGGGGATTTTGGGGAGCCCTGCGAAACCCCGTGTTTTCTCAAGGAGCGGGGAAGGGGGTAGTTGATGACGCAATCAAGGGGGATCGCGCGCGCGCGCGGGAGGCGCTGGAGGCCGTGACAAACGACGAGCGCGGGATCCGCGCCAGATGCTCGGAGGCCGTCGGAGGGCGTGGGGGGGAGGGGCGCCGCGAGGGAAGGCACGGGGTACAAATGAGCGAGGATTTGTCGTCGCAGTCACAGCCGCCGCAACCGCCCCCACAAACGGAGGCGCTGCGTTGCTCACGCTGTCTCGCTCGTCGTGTTGCTGACGATTATTCCGTTGACGCCGTTTCCGTCAGCTTCATTACCTTGGCGTCACAGTCGTCAATCGCTCCGCCGCCATCCTCGTTACATACGCTATCAGTTTCGTTTACTTGCTGGTCTGTCAGCAACAACCTTCCTTATTCGCCAATCTAATAGAAATCGTAGACGTCACCAAACAAAAAATATTAATTCATTTTATAAGATAATTTGATTTACTCACATTCCCGCAAAATCTTGTGCTCATAGGTTTCTCACGGTCACAATATCGGAGCTATCCATTTACACCCTATTATCCTTCAATTTTTATATAGTGGCCGGCGACATTAGGACATCTGCCTAATAAAATTAATATTTTTAACAGTGGTAAGCACATTACTGAGGCCACGGGCCCCTTTGAGAAGACCGTTCGCGAATTAATTAGAAAATATTCATTTTATAAGGCAAGAGGTGTAACAATTACCAAATGTCCTCGGCCACTATAGTAAGTATAGGCTGCTGTCTTCTCTGTGTCCAGTAAATGTTACTACCATTCGGTCTGAAATCGTGGAATACCCAACCTTTCAACATTTTCAATATATCTGTCAGTCCAACATCACTGTCTAAGTGGCACACACCTTAGCCATTTCCATCGCTACCGTCACTACCATTTCCAAGCACTACCATTTTCGCCTTAGTAGGATCAGTACCACAACATCGTTCGCAACTCTGCCACTGCGCTTACTACACCGTCTTCCCTACGTCCAATCTCAAGTTCTCCATCGCCCCACTTCCTTCCCTGAGCCCCGCCCGCGTAGCGTCTTCATTCCTACAGCCTGCAGCACTCGTTCCCCCTCCCGAGGACGCTAACGCGCCGTCCGTCCCCTCGGCTGGGGGCACCCGCCTCATTTAGCACGCCCAAATGGAATTTCTGTGTCTTATTCCGACCACGCCGCGGGGCGCCCTGTTCGGAGCCGCTGACATGGGCACGGGCGGGCAGCGTGACAGGACGGCTGGATTCTGAAATACATTCACCAAATCGACAGCTAGAAACACTGAAATTTGTGCTCGTTTATTTTGCTCCAATAAATTTAGAATGTCTCGAAAATAGTTCGCTAATGCTGCCCATTTACTTGATACGAAACAAATAAGAATGATGGAAAACTATCGTCTTCGTTGTCAAATACGAATGTATCGATACACGCCGCACAATATATTTATATGTATCGATATACGAATGTATTGATACAATGTACTCGTTCAATTATATACGTGATTTGTTCACGAAGCCCTTCATCAAATGAATTTCTAGGATCTTTACTTTAGTCTGGAATAAAAATAAACATCTTTAATACTTTAAAGAGTACTTCCATAATTTCGTTAGTAGATAACAATAGAAATTTAAGACTTTCTGTTGTTCTGTAGTTAGATATATTTGGGTGCGCACGAATATCATGAATCATCTTTTTCAAGCTCTAATATATTTTCCAAGTATGAAAAAATTAAAATATAAACCTAGGCAATCGGTTTTAAATATGTTTAAATTATTCGCGATCCATGATTTTCGCGACTAGTGACGTAGTAAAGAAAGACATTCATTGTCTTCCTCATAATTCGTATGCAACTCTTTTTTATCACGCTTATTGCATTAAACGGAACTCACGTCAGGAAGACATTGAAACTGGATTGATAAAAGGGTAAAGGCAACTTTACATGATACAAATATCCAGCTAGAAATCAACTTTAAAATAACAAATACAGGATAGAACATTCTGGCGTTTTTCAACCATTACGGTAGGAAAAACAAGTACGGAGAAAACTGTAAAAGTCGTATAAAACCAATGAACATATTTAAACATCTCGATTCAATTTCAGATGAGCTTCTTGGTAGTTGAATTGTAGTGTAATTTATCTACTTCCAATAAACAATATATCTAAAACGATAAGCCTTGTTGCAAACAGTTTCTTCAAAAATGAACAGTAATATATTTCTTATAAGACACGAAATGAGAGTACATTTTTATCATTTACATTAAGAAAATGCTTAATTGTTAATTTTTCAATTCCCGAGAATGGCCCCTGACTTTGTTAAAAGCTGCTAAACAAGATCAATCGTTCGCAAGAAAATTGGTAGAGAATTTTGTGCCACAATTAGAATACAAGGAATATTTGGAAAGTAGAGGAAGGAACGAGTCATACGAAGAGGAATTTATGCAGATTAAGTCCACTCAGCACTGCAATGAAGATTTTCAACATGTCCCATGTCCTGTGGTTTCTCCACAGATTCCATCACCAATCATCACATCATTATTGGTATCTCACTACCCATATATCACACCTTCTCTGAACATTCAAAACACCCATTGTCGAACATGTCTCTTTTATAGCGACGAAATCAGCATGTTCGGAATACCATTATAGTAACATATTATAGAGCGATTTTTATAAGAATGGACCATGTTGACAGCTAGTGTTGGCAGCACAAATCAAGGTTCTGTGATCGTTGTGTTCTTGTGCCTATTAGACTCTCCTTCCTGCATTCATTCGTTTGTAGTTGGATAACTTGTAAATGGCTTCGACGCTTCCTTTTGTGATGTCTTCGTGCGACAAAAATATAATGCACCACGAGACATTTCTGAGACATATTCCCACATACGTAATTATATTTCAGTATTTCCCGGACTCACGTACGTGCATGTACCTCAGCAAAACTCTTAGACTTCTTTATGTCTTCACGGGAGCCGTAAACAAACACTTTACGAAGATATAGGTGTTGTGGTGGGTTATCGTTGGCATTTTTCATGAAATAATTATAAACGTTGTCATTGCCGACAATAGTATTTATTACAAGAGCAGCTTTCGATGGCTTAGCCATCATCATCAGTTGTCTGCCGCATGGAAGCCACAAAAACGATTACTTACAAAAACGACTAGGTAGTCGTTTTTGTGGCTTCCATTCAGCAGACAACTGATGATGATGGCTAAGCCATCGAAAGCTGCTCTTGTAATAAATACTATTGTTGGCAATGACAACGTTTATAATTATTTCACTTTACGAAGAGGCTGAACAGCTTCCTCACGGAGAGATGTTTCTATCAAATTACACGTGGTGTTCACTTGTTTAGCTGTCATTTTGTCTCATTCTTATAAAAATCGCTCTATACATCAAACTACTCGAACGATCACTTCCCTTTCATAAAGTTATCCCTTTCCGCGCTTTTCGGCACCGACAGCCTTGCCGTGCACTGCCGCAGTCGCCGTAACACCCATCCGATGCCCTCGCCTCCGCAACAGAGATGTGGCCGCGATAGCCTGAGGCTGCTGCTAACTGTCATTTTGTCTCATTCTTAAAAAAAATCGCTCTGTACATCAAACTACTCGAACGATCACTTCCCTTTTATGACGTTATCCCTTTCCGCGCTTTTCGGCACCGACAGCCTTGCCGTGCACAGCCGCAGTCGACGTAACACCCATCCGATGCCCTCGCCTCCGCAACAGAGATGTGGCCGCGATAGCCTGAGGCTGCTGCTGTCATTTTGTCTCATTCTTAAAAAAAATCGCTCTGTACATCAAACTACTCGAACGATCACTTCCCTTTTATGACGTTATCCCTTTCCGCGCTTTTCGGCACCGACAGCCTTGCCGTGCACAGCCGCAGTCGACGTAACACCCATCCGATGCCCTCGCCTCCGCAACAGAGATGTGGCCGCGATAGCCTGAGGCTGCTGCTAACTGTCATTTTGTCTCATTCTTTAAAAAAATCGCTCCATACATCAAACTACTCGAACCATCACTTCCCTTTCATGACGTTATCCCTTTCCGCGCTTTTCGGCACCGACAGCCTTGCCGTGCACAGCCGCAGTCGCCGCAACACCCATCCGATGCCCTCGGCTCCGCAACTAAGATGTGGCCGCGATAGCCTGAGACTGCTGCTAACTGTCATTTTGTCTCATTCTTAAAAAAAATCCCTCTCTACATCAAACTACTCGAACGATCACTCCCCTTTCATGACATTATCCCTTTTCGCGCTTTTTGGCACCGACAGCCTTGCCGTGTACAGCCGCCGTCGCCGTAACACCCATCCGATGCTCTCGCCTCCGCAACAGAGATGTGGCCGCGATAGCCTGAGGCTGCTGCTAACTGTCATTTTGTCTCATTCTTTAAAAAAAAATCGCTCTCTACATCAAACTACTCGAACGATCACTTCCCTTTCATGACGTTATCCCTTTTCGCGCTTTTTGGCACCGACAGCCTTGCCGTGTACAGCCGCCGCCGCCGTAACACCCATCCGATGCTCTCGCCTCCGCAACAGAGATGTGGCCGCGATAGCCTGAGGCTGCTGCTAACTGTCATTTTGTCTCATTCTTTAAAAAAAAATCGCTCTCTACATCAAACTACTCGAACGATCACTTCCCTTTCATGACGTTATCCCTTTTCGCGCTTTTTGGCACCGACAGCCTTGCCGTGTACAGCCGCCGCCGCCGTAACACCCATCCGATGCTCTCGCCTCCGCAACAGAGATGTGGCCGCGATAGCCTGAGGCTGCTGCTAACTGTCATTTTGTCTCATTCTTAAAAAAAAATCGCTCTGTACCTCTAACTACTCGAACGATCACTTCCCTTTCATGACGTTATCCCTTTCCGCGCTTTTCGGCACAGACAGCCTTGCCGTGCACAGCCGCCGTCGACGTAACACCCATCCGATGCCCTCGCCTCCGCAACTAAGATGTGGCCGCGATAGCCTGAGACTGCTGCTGTCATTTTGTCTCATTCTTTAAAAAAATCCCTCTCTACATCAAACTACTCGAACGATCACTTCCCTTTCATGACATTATCCCTTTTCGCACTTTTCGGCACCGACAGCCTTGCCGTGCACAGCCGCAGTCGCCGTAACACCCATCCGATGCCCTCGGCTCCGCAACAGAGATGTGGCCGCGGTAGCCTGAGGCTGCTGCTAACTGTCATTTTGTCTCATTCTTATAAAAATCGCTCTCTACATCAAACTACTCGAACGATCACTCCCCTTTCATGACATTATCCCTTTCCGCGCTTTTTGGCACCGACAGCCTTGCCGTGCACAGCCGCAGTCGCCGCTACACCCATCCGATACCCTCGGCTCCGCAACTAAGATGTGGCCGCGATAGCCTAAGGCTGCTGCTAACTGTCATTTTGTCTCATTCTTATAAAAATCGCTCTATACATCAAACTACTCGAACGATCACTTCCCTTTCATGACATTATCCCTTTTCGCACTTTTCGGCACCGACAGCCTTGCCGTGCACAGCCGCCGTCGACGTAACACCCATCCGATGCCCTCGCTTCTACAACAGAGATGTGGCCGCGATAGCCTGAGGCTGCTGCCGCTGTGGCAGCGTGGCGTGGCGAGGCGATGCCGTCGCCGATAAGAAGCTCGCGATCAACGCCGCCACGCGCGCCTCCCCGCCCCCTTTCGCCTCCGCGCCCCGCGCCCCACCTGCTCGAGGCGGCGCGCGCGACAAGGCCGTCGCCGGAGAGGCGCAGCCGCCTCCGACTGAGCCCCGGACGACGACTTCGGCGGCGCCGATAACGCCCCGCAAGCACCTGCAGTTGCTAGGGGACTGGAGGCAGCCGAATCATACTATCACTAATTTTCCCTGCTCCTTCATTGCATAGGTGTGGAGGAGAATTCTAGCGGCCGGCTGCTCTGTTTTCTGTGGTTTCTCCGGAGGGGACTGGAGGCAGCCGAATCACACTATCACTAATTTTCCCTGCTCCTTCATTGCATAGGTCTGGAGGAGAATTCTAGCGGCCGGCTGCTCTGTTTTCTGTGGTTTCTCCGGAGGGGACTGGAGGCAGCCGAATCACACTATCACTAATTTTCCCTGCTCCTTCATTGCATAGGTCTGGAGGAGAATTCTAGCGGCCGGCTGCTCTGTTTTCTGTGGTTTCTCCGGAGGGGACTGGAGGCAGCCGAATCACACTATCACTAATTTTCCCTGCTCCTTCATTGCATAGGTCTGGAGGAGAATTCTGGCGGTCGGCTGCTCTGATCGGTAGTTGTGGTTTCTCCGATCAACATCAGGTGAATGCCAGAGCAGCACCCTTACAAACGGGCCTCGGACCGCGCGTGATGTCTTTCGTCTTCCTTGTCCTATTCTCAGCCCTTATTTACACATACGAACTTACATGAACTGCACTAGCACACATGCCGGGAGAGCAGACGGGAGCTTAGAGCTTGTACCGACTGGGGCGGAGCCCCTGTTGGTGGGACGAAAAAACACGCTAGCCAACGTATAGGTCGGCGTCAGAATTCACCGTCCAATCATCACCCCCCCCCCGAAGAAAAAGCATGCATTACACTTATGGGAATAATGACCTTGTCTCGCGTCCGAAGACACGAAATGATCATTCAATTCATTACGAAGTCTTCTCCATCACATGCGCTCCGACTCCTGCATACCATAGATGCAGAGACTCTCTGCAGCTCCTCTGTCAACCCCGAAGAATCTACCAACGCCACATTCAACTTCGCCAACACGACTACCTCAACGCAGATACCAACTCCACTACTTACGTCACAACCTCCACCTTCTCACTCACTACACTGCCACTGCCACTACCACTACAACTACCACCACCACCCACCTTTGGGGACCGAGGCCGATTCCCATAAAATTTATTTATTTATTTATATATTATATTTATGAATTGGTTTACAAGTAAATAAAATTAATGAATGAGCAATAAATTCTCACCAGTACCAACATTATAATCTCAACCAGTACATCACCATTAACGTTTTCCAAACGGACGTCCCAATCAGGGCCTTATAACTCCCAAATAACGCGTGGAAACCATTACGGTGGCGTGCTCTGCTGCAGTACCTTCTTACACGAACTAAAACACGAACCGCTTTCCAACGCTACTTAAAACGTGCGTGGGTGAAGCGTGAGTTCGCGGGTCGGAAGCAGGCCCACAATGTTAAAAAAGGTAGCTCCGATATTCGCGCTTTCTTCAGGGGTTCTTATATGTGTATATTGTGAATAATTGAACATTTAAAAGACGCTTTTCCTATTTCTCACAAATTAGCCAATATTTATGTGTGGGAGTTGGCGCGCCTAACCTCCGGCTGTACCTGGCGACACTAGCGCCTACTAGAGTAGCACCCTCGAGCTTTGTCCTCTGTTTTAGTGCGGAGTTGCATGGCCCTGGTCCTAATCACCTGTGCTTCCTCGGCGACCGCCTCACCGCCACCGCCTCCACCGTGGCGGTTATGCGAGGTGCCAGCTGCTGCCACCAACGTCGTGGCTGCGGAATTCGTCGCCTCAGGATGGGCTCTCCTCGGCCCCAGTTGCGTGGACAGGCTCGTGACCATGGGGTTTGTCGACCATGTCGGAAATGATGGAGAGGGGTGCTTCCCAAGTTGCGATCCAGAAAGATACGTCGCTTACGGGAAATATTTCTTTGATAGATAATCAATTCAATATCGGGATGTGAAATCGCGGAACAATGCAGATCTGTCTTTTTTTCTGTCAGCCAATTGCCGATCGATTTAGCCAAACATGTACGACATTTAGAGGGAGATAAAGTATTTAAAACTGAAAATTGAAAAAAAAATGTTCAAATCTTTTATGAATACTATATTTAATCAATATCACCGCCCCAGAATATGCACACTCGAATAAGACCGAAATGAATTATGTGAATAGCTTAGAGAAGACAGAAAAATGAGCATTCCCTGTCATTCAGAGAAAATATTACTTCAGAGAATGTGAGAAAAGTTAAGAACGCCAGAGAAAACGTCATCTTCCTTCAAAACTGCTTGTTATGCAGATATTTATTAAGAAAGTGAGTTAAATGATGCCTCCATCATTTCTAGAGATGGTTGCATTGAACGCTTTACATTTATTTGACCTCCACGAAATATTCAATTCACAGTACAACTAGCTGTGATATAAACACTTTATTTGAATATTAATTGGACTGTGCATATGGGTGTAAAAATATTTCAATTAAACTTCAATTTAATATCCGATCGGTGACTCACTTCTCAGTGGAAAGCTTTATTAGCATTACTATGCAGTCAGTTGAAAGTTTTTATTACTATTCTCTCGTTAGGTAATCTAAATAATTCTAGATGTGTATACGAGTATATCTGTTATATTAGAGAAAATTGTGATTTTCACTATTAATAACATATTTTGCATTTTATTTGTATGTTATTTTCACTTCACTCAAAAAAGTAGACATCCATAAATTAATGTTCGTCATCCGATGGAAAGGTGTAGTAGTTTTGAAAACGATGATCGTTACCATTGCATACGAATATCATTGATTCGATACCTTGCTCTGCTACCTAATACTTATTTCTAAATGTTGATAGTTTTGATTTTTATTTAAAAGTTACTTACTAGAAACAATT
This sequence comes from Gryllus longicercus, assembly GCA_038098605.1. NCBI lineage: Eukaryota > Metazoa > Arthropoda > Insecta > Orthoptera > Gryllidae > Gryllus > Gryllus longicercus. The sequence continues at coordinate 2,813,709 of JAZDUA010000163.1, forward strand.
TTGACTGATAAACATTTTTTTTTATTAAAACAATCTATAACGGTGTAAACACATTATTCAGTAATGCAACGTATTTTTCATTTCCGGGACAATAGTTGAAGGAAGAACATATGAGAATTGTACATATCCTTTTCTATAAGAAAAAATTGGTTACGGGGTTGATAATTTAAACTTTTACACACTAATATCGATTCAAAATTTCTGGTGTTTAGTTAAATTAATCAATTTTATGTATAGTTAATCTAATAAACTGTCTGGAACAGTGCTGCGAAAATGTATTGTGTTGTAGATAAATATTCCCAATTTGGCCTCCCGCTGTATCTTGTAGCTCGCCGACTAACGGCCTTGTTTTGGCTTTGCTCGAGATCGAGGACTCCGTAAGTCGTGATCAATACAGCCTTCTGTAGAACCTTCGCTACAAGATTCCTACAACGCAGCGATGTAGAGCGACTGGGCTTGTTGAAACAGCTGTCTTCCTTAATCCCAACGCTATCTGAGTTACGAACCAGTTCTTCGGGATGTCAAGGTACGCATTGATAAAATACGGCATTAAAGAAACTACGTGAAAATTATACGGTTGGCACATACCATGAGACGCAGATTTGCTTTACATCCGGAAAAAGTAATTCATACAGTGAAAATATTTATTTGTTGTTAGATTAGTGCAGCATAATCAAATATAACTGAGTGATCCACTTTCATTTTCATGCTACCTACAATAAATGATAGCTGTAATAAATCAAGTTCATATTTATTTGTTGTTAGATTAGTACAGCTTATCAAATATTACCGAGTGATCCACTTTCATTTTCATGCTACCTACAATAATTGATAGATATAATAAATCAAGTTCATATTTATTTGTTGTTAGATAAGTACAGCTTATCAAATATTACCGAGTGATCCACTTTGATTTTCATGCTACCTACAATAAATGATAGATATAATAAATCAAGTTAATTTATTAATCGGCATTTTTTAGAATTCTCTAAATTATGCTGTAATCCTAATATATGATCAGACTGACAATGAACTTATTAAAATCATTAAACCGAAAGATGCAGTAAATATTTGAGAAACATAACTAAGAAATGTTTGAGACGATGAGAGACTATTAATTGATTGATTGGTTGATAATTCCGAGTGCGTGAACAGCTAAGTTCATTAGTCCCGTAAGTGTTGCAAATATTTTCATCGCGTGAAGTGGTGATGATCTTCTCCAGCTGGCTGGAGAGATCCGGCGCCGACCTAACCGTCGGGATTTTCTCCTACCAGGTATCTCCCACCAGCGGCGCACCGTCTCAGCCGGGACAAATTCCAAGCTCCAGACAAAAATATGATATAGTAGTGGATGTGAGTGTCTGTGAGTAGGGCAAGGAATAGGATGCAAAGATTGTGCGCGGTCGGTGTCCCGATTGTTAAGGTACTGCATCTTTGAGATTGGAGAAACCAAGGAAAATTACCGATCAGTCACTAAATGGCCACTAAAATTCTCCTACAGAAACCTCGTGAATTCGACCTAGCGTAGTACCTAATGTCGAGAATCGTTCCACCTTCGGGTATGGAACACTATGACATTCCAGGCAGTAGCACTGCAGTGACATCAGTTCGTGCCCCAAGACACTTTTGCAGGTAGAGTCAAAGATGATACAAAATTACTGTTTACAAATATTTGATACTTCCCTCACCTGCTATTTTAATAGAGAACACTATCACAACAAGTTGCTTTTTCTTGAACGGACTATTGTGTGCTTGTTTCCTATGATTGATTGGAGATATTTTAAATAATAACACCCCATTATGTATTAGTTGTAAAAACCAACGCTTGAACTGCAAGATATCCCGTATTATATGTAATAACAAATAGTTCATGTTTCAGAAGTACCAGACATGATTTGTACAAGTATTAAAGTTAAAAGGTAATTTAAGTTACTTTCTAGCTATAACACAAAAATATCAAAATATCAAAGAACTTGCAATGGTGCTGTAGTAAAAGATAACGAACAAATGCAAGGTAATACTGGTCTCTTTGAGGTCACACATCTCTTGATTAAAGCATACGGTGCTTCGTGTTTGGGCCACCATGTTTAAGAGAGTAAGTAGCGAGTGCCCTATTTAAATGATGTCCTGATGAACACTCGTATTCATGTCAACGAATGACTCAATCAAATGCAATCAGATATCTCCAACAATGGCCCTGCGCACACTGACGCGTCAATGGTCGTTTACGCAAAGTTGCGAATAATTCGACCGTCAATGGGTTTAATACCCCTATTTCTGAGCACGTGATTGGTTGATTCTATGACCATATCACGGTGTCTAAGAAAAGTGAGTCTCAGGCATTGATTGAACTATACGGTCTCCCGTTGGGTCTCCGCGATTAACAGAGCAACAAGGGAGAAGTCTGCTTAATGATGTCCAAATATTCATATCAATAAAAATTGTAATAACATACAATCAGATAGCTCCAACAATGGCAAAGCGCGCACAGACGCGATATCAACGATCGTGCACGCAAAGTTAAGAATATTTCGATCGTTAATGGGTTAATACTCGTCTTTCTGAGTACGTAATTGATAGTTTTATTTGACCATATCTCGGTGTGTATGAGACGTCAATACCAGACTTTTTTTGATTGAACTATACGACCTGTCGAGTTGGCGTCACCGAGTTCAACAGAGCAACAAGTGTGAGATCTGCTTAATGAGGTACAAATATTCACATCAATGAAAGTTACCGATCAAAAGCAATCAGATAGCACCAACAATGTCCTTGCGCGCATGGACGTCGATAGTCGTGCACGCAAAGTTACGACTAATTTGCTCGTATACTCGTCTATCTGAGTATGTAATTGTTGGATTCTACGACCATATCTCGGCGTCTAAGAGGCATCAATCTCATACTTTCTTTGATTGAACTATACGGTCTCTCGGGTCACCGCGTTTAACAGTCCTACAAACGAGGGGTCTGCTTAGTGATGACCAAATATTTACATTCAAGGAAGTCTTCTTCCCAGGGGTCTACGGGCTGTGATCCGATGAGTCAACGTTCTGGTTTGGCAGTATGCATGAAACAAAGAGGAATAAATATTCATATTTTAATGCAGTCATATTTCTCCGCAGCCTTATGAATTCTCCAGCGCATTCCACTCCATACATCTCATCTCGTCGGGCATCGTGTTCCTGTCAGCGGAATCTCGACCGTTTCCTCCTCCTTCCCCTCCTCCCTCGCCCCCACCCCCGCCCTGCGCCACTTTTAATCCATCTTGTGAGATGAGCATCATCCAGCAGGTGCAGCGCCGGGCGGCGGCGCCGTGCGCTGGCGGGCCCTGCGCGGGCGGCGGCGGCGGCGGAGGCGGCGGAGGCGGAGGCGGGGGCGGAGGCGACGGAGGCGGTGGTGGCAGCAGTGGCGATGGAGGCGGAGGAAGTGGCAGCAGTGGTTGCAGCGGCGGCGGAGGTCGAGTTGGAGGCAGAGGCAGAGGCAGAAGCGGAGGCGGAGGCGGAGGCGGAGGCGGAGGCGGAGGCGGAGACGGAAGGGAAGGCGGAGGCGGAGGCGGAGACGGAGGGGAAGGCGGAGGCGGAGGCGGAGGCGGAGGCGGAGGCGGAGGCGGCGGCGGCGGCGGCGGCGGCGGCGGCGGTGGCGGCGGCGGCGGCGGCGGCGGCGGCGGCGGCGGTGGCGGCGGCGGCAACGGCGGCGGAGGCGGAGGCGAAGGTGGAGTTGGCGGCGCAGGCGGCGGTTGGGGTGGAGGCATGGGCGTGGCGGTGGCGGCGGCGGAAGAGGCGGAAGCGGAGGTGGAGGCGGAGACGGAGGTGGAGGCGGCGGTAGAGGCGGAGGCGGTTGTAGAGGTGGTGGCGGCGGCGGAGGCGGCGGCGGTAGAGGCGGAGGCGGCGGCAGCGGCACCCCACGCGTCTGCCCCGCTCACGCCTCGCGCGCCGCGTCTGCCGCCGCTCCCTCGTTACCGCTCGGCGGACAGCTTGTGAGACCCGCCCGCGCTCCCGGCGCCGCCGTCGACGTAAATGGCATTCGCTCACAGTGGGATGGAAGACGAGAACGCCACTTCAGGCTTTGAATAAAGAACGACTTCATGTGGTATGTGATCCAGTGCTAGAGGAATTGTGATCGAACTTGTTTATCCAGTGCTGTACGTTTACCTATTGGACTTGTTAAGCTATTGACACTATTCCGCTGATTAGTTTTTTTATGAGCTTTTTTTGTCATTTGATTCTCTATTGATAATGCTTTCAGTTTATTGAATAGGAATTGAGGATCTGATTAATATATACGCCACTGAAAAGTTTTTCGAATGTATATTCAACATATCTTATTCGGGGCATGTTTATCCCATTTACATAATAGTTTATGGAAGTCTATAGTTTATAAAATCAAGCTGTTCTAATGTTTCTTTGTTGCAAATTTGACATAAGTTTGCAGATAGGTATAATCCTAGAATGACTTGGGAGTACTCTTGTTTTGAATCATAAACATCTGTCACAAGACATTGTATGTTACGAGTATTCTCTCATGAAATATTGGTTAATTTTCACTATTTTGATCAATGTATGCCTCATTAGGAGCATTTTTCAATTCAATTTTAAATTTTATTTGAAATGGACAATAGAATTTAGTGCAATAGTCTTTATTTCTTTATTTCTTCTTTGATAATTTTACATAACTGCTGTCATATGTTTTTTTTTAAGGAAAAAGTTTTGTCAAATGATTCTGCTTGTGACCAGGAAAAATGATTATAATACCACGTCCTGTATCAGAGAACGATTTCGTTATCAAATTTGAAGTGTTGCTGAGCAGTCTAAAGTGACACGTAAGCTATTGTCACTCGAAATCGATCGAAGACGTTTCGACTGGGCGGCGCCAGATCCACTCAACAGACTATTTTCGAAGAATAGATACAATCCAAACGTGGAGATATCACCTTCGCAACAAAAGAAATTCTGCCCATGTGGACTGATAGACATGCGTACAGACTACACTTCGTTCTCTGAGATCCCTCCTGCACAACACTGTGAGTGGGCACCGTCTGTCATTGCCACGCGCGCCGCGCCTCCGCAGTCTCAAGTCGCCCCCCCTCCCCCCCCCCCCCCCACGCCACCTACGCGCTGACCGGTCCCGCCCCTGCACCGGTCTTCAACAGCCGCTGCGTCCACTACCACAACGCCCGTTATTATCACAGCTGCCGGCGATATTTTCCGGTCTTTGACACCACCACCACCGCCTCTGCCTCATCTCCCGACTCATTCCCTACTGACTGTACCATATTTGAAATCTGTGGCATCACTGTTGGGAACTTTGCTCTGAAATACGTGGAGATCATGATGATTTTCACAATTACTACATTTACTATAGATGCTATCTGTACTTCGGAGTCTCTGACAACTGTGTTTTGTTTTATACCAAATACTTTATTGCTGCCTCAACAATATTTTTTATAACCGATTTTTTATCCTATGGTATGTTTTGTTCTGAAATTTGCGATTTCACATGTAGATTTATTTTTTTTTTCTCCGCGTCTTTCCATTCTAAATGTTGCATCATTTCTAAAACAGTTTTTAAACCGTTTTCATTCACTCGACAACAAACATACTGTGATTTCCACGTATCATTACAGTTGAATTGCTAACACCTTCCTCAATTCCATCAATGCTGTCAATATCACGGTCGTCCGCAATGTTGACAGTTTTATAATTTACACACTACCATTGACACTGGTGTCATGGCACGGTGATCAATTCAGCATAGTTGGTCTACCTCGTTCTAGTTGACATCATTCCGTTGGAGCAGTTGTTTCCTTGCTTTGTTGTTCTTACACGTAGTTGTAAGTCGCTTTCAATGCATTCGTTGACATGACAGCTGTCACATGAGCCACAACTGCGTTTACAAGTGCAATGTCATTTGTCGTGAATATCTGTCGAGCACTAATGCTTGACAACTGAATCTTCCACGATCACCACCAACTAATGAGGAGAAATCATCACTACCATTACTGCCACTACTGTCCTCCACAATCTCCCCTTCAATTCGTCCTCTGGTTACCGTCACTACTACGGACTTGAGACAAACCGCACCTACTCCGATAGCTCGAAGGAAACTTTATTGTCTCTGCAATTTTTGATGGAACATCGTTGACCTCGAGATAGCAGGATTTGGCTCCCGACGGTGGAAGGTTTTCTATACTAGCTACAAAACTAGGTCCAATTCAACTAATGTTTGTAGGCGAATTCTAACGACCGTCTTCTCTGATTTTCTGAAGTTTCCCTCTGCTTTTTTTATCAACACCAAGCAAATGTCGGAGTAGTACTTTAACAAAAGGGCAGCAGACTGCGCCCCACCTTTCCTCCCTATGCTTTGCACCCTTCTCAGTTTATACACAGACAGTAGCATTTACAAACCCTACACTACTACGTATATCGAAAGCCAGTCGGAAGCTTGCAGCTTATATCCGGGTTCGGATGTTGCCTCGCTGGAGGAGATACCTGGAGGAGAAGGACCCCCCCCCAACTCAACTGTAGGTCAGAGCGCGATCTCTCATTCCAGAGGCGGATGAAACACTGCCGAAACACTGCCATCTCCAAAGTCTCCATCTCAAAAATTCACTACTCTTACGGGACCTAAATAGTAGACGCGCCCTGGATCACCCGTCGGTCCGCCCCTCCCTGGCGTGGCCGCCACAGACGTCGCACCGGTCCGCTTCTCGCCTCGCTCTCCCCCTGGCCTCCCCCGCGCCCCGCGGCGCCTTTTCCTCTTTCGAATTAACATATTCGATCTCCGGTGTCGTTAGTCGCACGGCGCGGCGCGGCGCGGCGCGGCGCCTGCGGCCTCCGAAGCGACGGGGCGCGGCGCGCTTTGAATAGCTCCGAAGCCCCTGCGCGGCGCGTGGCTCTGGATGCGGAGCGACAGCGTGGGCCTAGCCGTAGCTCTAGACGCGTAGGCCAGGTGTCAATGTTATTTATTGGTGTTTCCGGTCGGGTCAACTTCTAAGGACGTTAGTCCTGTAAGTGTAGTGCATTCGTTTCCGACGGGAGGTGGAGGTGATCTTTACCCGCTGATGGTGAAATCCGGCGCCAACCTACTAGTCGGTTGGCGGGGTTTTCCCCAACCAGATATCTCATACCAGCGGGGTACCACCTCAGCTGGGACCAGCTATATGCTCTCGACTGGTCTCCCGGCATGTGTGGAAATGTAATGCATGTAAATGTAAGGGTGTGTAAGTAAGGGGTGACACTAGGACAAGGAAGAGGAAGTAAAGATCGCGCGCCATCCGTGACCCGTTTGTTAGGCCATAGGATACCATAGGATAAAAATCGGTTATAAAAAATATTGTTGAGGCAGCAATAAAGTATTTGGGAAGTTTTCCTTTTGTAACAGAATAATTAGAGATTGGAACAGTTTACCTGCAGCAGTTTTCAAAGCTTTTCTCTCAGTGTCCGAAGTTTTAGAAACAAATTAGAACAAGATATTAAATGAGTATGTGCTGTGTAGTGCGGTGAAGTGCTGTGAAGTGCTGGTCAGTGTAATTCAAAGCAAAAAAGTGTAGTGTATTGACCCGTTAGTGTATTGCTCCGGCATTCGCCTGATGTTGAACGTAGAAACCACGAAAAAAAAACAAAAACGATCAGTGCAGCCAGACAGCTGATGAATTCGACATAGCTTTCTAGCTAGTGTCGAAAATCCTGACACCGTCTGGGGTCGCATCTACGATCTCACAATCAGATGCACTGCAGCGACATCGCGAATTCGGAGTGCAGAGGTGGAGCGGGACGCAACGGTTCATGTGCGGCACAACTTGGTCAAAAATAGACAAGTATTGGTTATCTTTGAAAATTTCGATTTTCCTCCTCAAATCGTTTTTGTAAACTAGAAAGGACACTTTATAATGTTGATTGTGTGATTTGCTATGAAGAGGTTCTTGAAAGTAGATGCTTCATTAGTTCCATAAACCTTGGATTATATTTATAACATATTGACACATTTACAGTAGTCCATATTTATCCGTTTAAGGGCAAATTATCCTCGCCATCGTATATAGGCTACTAAAGGGAAAGTCTGGAACGTTATCCATCGCACACGCGTCGCCTCAGACCGAACTGGAGGAGTTGGATGAAAAAGGAAAGAGAAGAGAGGTTTGCACAGTCCCTGGCCCATTACATATCGCACCTCCAATACAAAAGTGACACAAGTGCGAATTTCTGATTTCTCAGAAATTGCAATTTTAAGTTTCGTTGTTCTGTAATACTCGTTTTAGATTGTACCAAATATTCACATTCTAGCGGACAGTAATTGAACTAATTCAAAATCAACTTCAGAATAGTAGCAGAACCTCTTGGTAACCTCTTATCAGCATTTAGCAGAAAAATGACGATTTCGCACTTGTGTCACTTTTCTATTGGAGGTGCAATATAGTGTTCCTGCGGCGTTCGCCTAAAAGTGGTGAAGGAAACCACGGAAAACACCAAGCAAGGCAGCGGGCCTTCAGAATCGTTCCCAACGAGTGTCACGAACTCATTAATGTACGAGTAATAGCATAACAGGTAAAGGAAACAACAAGTACAGCTTCTAACACGTAGGTCTTTATATATTAGCCGACTTTCATCATCATGTAATACTAGAAAGTGTGTTCAATGGTGAAGTATCATGCGTTTCTTCAGAGTGGACGGTTCCATCAGCGCCCGTTACAGCACAGTTTCCAGCTACGCGACTGCGTGAGTGGGCGATAACTCCCGCTGTTGGGAAGTGAGAAGTACCACGTCGAGATTACTCATTCGATTGACGCCAAGTCGTATCTCGATCACAAAGACTTCGCTTCACAATTCAGATTTGTGAACTGATACTACGTGTGTAAAGTCCCAAGACTCTGAGAATGACAACTGTATTTCAATAGCAAAGGGAGCGGTGAATGTGGGCGGAATTCTACGGTCACGGTTGAAGGAGAATTGTATTCAATTCTTTAAAGATTAGGTTTCACATCCGGCCTCTCTTCATCATATTAGAGTGGGTTTCTTTCTATCGATACTTTGACAAATGCAACATGTTTTTTTTATTGTACCAAAATACAATAAACGTAAAGAAAACAAAATGGGAATTTATAATGTGATTGCTGTTATTTTTATTGCAGATGTTATTAAGCGCAGAAGTAATTCAATATTGCGTTTATAACTGTAATCTAATTTAATTTTTAATAAATTGGTTGCCTGAAATGTGTTCATGCAACATATTTTCTTCTATAACAAACAAGAAAGAATCAAAGAAAAATAAACTAAAGCTCACGTCTTAAACTTTCCCTGAAGCATTTTATTTTACTACGTGATTAAATGACAGCTTCTGCCATTGGGAAAGAGTTACGTCTTGCCACATCATATTGCGTCAATCTTTGTTCGCCTCCCTGCGGCACGCAATTTATGTTCCAGGAACTGCCCATGTTCCGACCATAGATGTGAGTGATCTTGCAACAAATCTACAATAATGCTTTCCCGTCAATGCGCTACTCGTCTTGGTCTCGACCCATCACACGACGTTCAATTACTCCTTTCAATGTTTTACGAGCGCGGACCGCAGGTTCTTTGCCGCTGCGCAGCTGTTACGCTGCGTTCCCAGGCTCCGCCGCGGCGCGGCCGTCGATTCACGTCCGCCGCTCTTGCTATCCCGCGACGCACAGTGGTCGCAAATGGAACTAAACGAGCGCGGATGAAAAAGATGTGCGGCTTTTGAGGTAAAACAGCGTATCGGTTATTTTTTGATTGATTAATTAGTGATTCCGTGCGCGTCAACTACTAAGGTCATTAGTCCCGTAATTGTAGGGCATGTTTTCTTCTTCTGGGGGTGGCGATGATCTTCTCCCGCCGGATGGTGAAATCCGGCGTCGACCTACAGTCGGCTATCGATGTTTTCCTCAAACAGATGGGCGGTACCAAAAGGGTACCGCCCCAGCTGGAAAAAGCTCCAAGGTCCCGACCTGTCTCACGGTATATGTGGTAGTGTAGTGCAGGTAAGTGTAATTAGTGTATGTATGTAAGGAGTGAGGGTAGGACACGGAAAGGGGAAACAAAGATCGCACGCGGTCCGTGGCCCGTCTGTTAGGACATTGCTCCGGCATTCACCTGGTGTTGAGCGGAGAAACCGCGGAAATATTTCGATCAGAGCAGCCGCCCGCTACAATTCTCCTCCAGACAGCAACCGAATTATATCTAGCTATGCAGCTTGTGTCGAAAATCTTGCCACCGCCGGCATTCGGACGTAGGACCTTCCGGTCAGAAGCACTGCAGTGCCATCAAGTGATGCCCTGAGCCTCCTGTCCAGGTATCTGATTATTAAATCCAAGTTACCCCAAGTACACCCAAATACACAATTATATTTTTCAGAAATGTAATCTAAGATATTCGTTATACAGCATTGTAGGCTTTCACGGCCGGAGTCAATATTCTTCATGTCTTCCGGACACTTCGCCCGAGACCTCGCCACTGAAGATGCCCACCGCAGTCGTGGGCGAAACGTTTGGTATCTCAAAGCCAATTGGACCACGGCCCATCGGCCCGGAAGACATGAAGAATATAATATAATATATTCGTTGTTTAACCAATGTGTGTCCACTGTTCCAAATTTGTTCAATTTAATCGTTTCTTTCTTCGTTCAAATGTTTCGTATTGCGAATTGTATACTTCCTACAGATATAAACATAATAAACTAAACATATACGCACATTTTGTAATTCCTCAACTTTTATTCGCAGAATTTAGCCCAACTTCCGCCCACTGTATTCCTCTCACACCGCGACACGTGTTAGCCTTGTACAGCTTTCCTGAGTGACAGCGGGCCCCCTCGCATCGCCGTGCTGTACGTGGCTGTTAGCTCTCGGCAGTCCACTCACGGACGGCGGATTCAATTGGAACGCTCTTCTCGGGCTATTGCAGATCTCCCGCTCGGCTGTGGTTCCAGCCTGACTGATGTTCATTAGTGCGTGTGGGAGAATGGCTGATGGGGAATGACAAGAAGACGTGAGCTGCCTGAATCTTCCTCTTTGATGACAAGTGGTTCCTATGCTTGAAAATGAGAGAAATGATTTGTTTTTCTTTTATGCAGTAGCACTAAAGATCGTAACTACAACACTTCGATGAAGATAACAGAAAAGAACTAAATACTCATGTGTAAAGTATAAATATTTATATATTTAAAATACATATCAGAAGTAAACTTCAATGACCAAGATTTGAAAGTTCAGTCCAACAAAGGAATATTCAGTCTTTCAAAAACCAAATTCTGTGTCTACATTCCGTAACTGAATTTCTCTTTCAAACTTTCCGAACTCTTATAAAACCTTCGCACATGTTGTTAAACAAACAGTACATTTCTCTACTGCATTATTAAAGAAACTGCAGCAAAGTTAACAGAAACATATGAATAAACATTTGTACACTTATTAAACATTTAGTAAAATATAATTTTGAGTGTCTCAAAATCGGGTTATGCTTGCTTTGCGGTATTATTTTATTCTCAAACGAAACATTGACCACTTGTATTACAAGTTGATTGAAGATCGTGTAGAACTAGCGATTACAAAGGGTTTATTCCTTAGAGAAGCCACTCTGCTTTTATATAGTTTTAATATTCATCACAAAGTTTGGGACACAGTAACACTTTGAACAAGTTACGGAATATCCGTGAATCATCCATATGCAAAAACAGAATTAGTGGTGCAAAATGCTTTACAATCGATATCATTGGGAGTGATAGATTTGAGTAGGCTGCCCTCATTATTGAGTTGAAGACACCATGTTGGAAGAGCGTAGGCTTCCGCGGCCGGAGTCAGTATTTAATTGGCTGTCCGGGTGACGCCGCGTCCATGGCAAAGGTGCCGACGTTTCAGTCGCCAATCTGCGACCTTCCTTAGTCCTCCAGCATTACGCCTGAGGAAGGTCGCAGAATGCCGACCGAAACGTCGGCACCTTTGCCATGGTCGTGGCGTCACCCGGACAGCCAATTAAATACTAAACCATGTTGGAAGTTTTCCTGGAACGAAAGCTCATACTATTTTATTCCAAGCGTAGAACCTGAAAGTAAGGTTACGAGCTGTTGAGTTATATTTAACCGTAGACAAATGATATAACAGTGTTTCTTCTATGGTATCCCCGCAGTGAAAAGTGAACCCAAAAATCCATATCACGTGTCAGCGTGGAGCTTGAATGCCAGAGCTGAAATCAGCATAGGCTTGGGCAGTTTCCAAAACCAAATTAATTCCATACCAATATCACCATGCAACGGCAGGTTTAGGAAGAAAATATGTCTACAAAAGTACAACAAAAACAACAACAACAGAATAACAGTATAGTCCGTCCAGTAATTCATGTTATTCTACAACGAGAAAAGGCAGCCACACATTGGGTGCAAATGTGTCTCTTATAATAGCCATCATGGGCACCTCAAATGACATATCAACAGAGTTATTATTTGAAGGTGCAATTGCAAGTTTATAAACACCTAAAAATAGGTTTCTACAAACCAGAGTTTCAGGCAACGCCCTCCTATTTTCCTTCTACTTCCGCTGGCCATGTTGTTATCCTTGGGGGTGACGTCGCTTGCAGTGTTGTTTCCACCCCAGAGCGTGCAGACCGAACAACGTGTGGGTGTGAAGATTTGTGCAGTGATGACAGGGACAACGACAGCGTCGGTAAAGGCGGCTTCGCACATTCCTCATTCGCCGAGAAGCGAGATACAGCTCACCCAATCTCGAGCAGTTGATGTGTTCTGCGAATATTCGCTCCCTTTGACCGACACGCGGAGGGTAGGGCGTATACCGAATGTTCGGCGCTCGGTGAATCGCAAGCAACCCGTCCACACTACTCGGGATTCGGTGAGCGGTTGCCAGGGATTCGCCGAATGCCGCATGTGTGGAGCCGCCTTAAGGCCAAGGCGAACGCATGGGCAAGGGCGAGGGCGAGTGAAAGGGTGAAGGCGAGTGCGAGGGCGAGGACGAGGGCGAGGGCGAGGGCGAGGGCAAGGGCGAGGGCGGGGGCGAGGGTGAGGGCGAGGGCGAGGGCGAGAGCGAGGGCGAGGGCGAGGGCGAGGGCGAGGGCAAGGGAGAGGGGGAAGGCGAGAGAGAGGGCGAGAGCAAAAGAGCAAGGGCGAGGGTGAGGGTGATAACGGGGCCAGGACGAGGGCAATGGCGAGGGTGAAGACGAAGGAAGGCGATGGCGAGAGGGTAAGGAAAAAGCCAATATGAGGGCGCGGGCGATGCTGAAGGCGAAGAAAGGCGATGGCGAGGGCGCGGGCGAGGGTGAAGACGAGTGCCAGGGCGAGTGCCAGGGCGAGAGCCAGAGCGAGGGCCAAGGCGAGGGCCAGGGCGAGTGCCAGGGCGAGTGCCAGGGCGAGGGCGAGTGCCAGGGCGAGTGCCAGGGCGAGGGCCAGGGCGAGGGCCAGGGCCAGGGCGAGGGAAAAGCGAGGCTGAGGGAATGGATAAGGGCAAGGCGAGAGCGGCGGCGGCGGCGGCGGCGGGAGCAGCGTCTGCAGCGCGCTTCGCGTCCCAGCAATCCTCTTAGCGCTGTAATCCCTCGCTCAGACAGCGGCCCGGCGCCGCGCCGTCCGGCCGTCCCTCTTGGCCCCCGCCCTCCGCCCTCCGTCCTCCTCCGGCCCCCGCGGGGAGACGTTTTGTCCGGGGCCGCGCGTCGGCGCGTGGCCGCCGCCTAAACTCCTTGTTCCGCTGTCGCCCGCGGCTGTTCCTTTGTGACGTGTGTCGGGAACATATAATATTTTTATTACAATGGGCCGGGGAACTGTAAAAATATTCCTCTTCTCCCCTTTCACGTTGTCACAATGAAGAGTTTCTGGGAACACCAGAATTGGACGTTCTTCCTGAGAAGTCACAGTTGAATAGACAATTCTCACAAAGAGGCTGTTTTTAAAATGTATTTATAGTCTCACTAGCCTAAATTATTTTGGTGATTGTGCTTCTCCCAGCAATTAGTATTTTAATTAGGTAATATATCCATTCGATTTATTTTCGTTCGGGCTATTAGTAAATAACTCTATTCGATCTTTTATTTTAATGAAACTCTCTGAGATATAATGGTATTAGACGGTGAAGTAATGGCGATTAACAAACAGTAATAAAGATACCTGTTTTACGATTCATCTCACGGAAATGAAGCATACATCAACCCAGTTTCAATAAGAAAAAAATCACAGGCTCCTCGCTTGGTTAGACTCTAGATTTTGACGTATTTTCATGGGGCCACTCCTTGTTTCACATCTTAATATACTGCATGTTATTGATTACTTTCATCGCTCGTTCCAAGAGTATACTATGTTACGATTCATTTATTATCTCATGGCAAATCAATGTTACATCCCCCCTCACCATCCACAGTTTCGACATAGCGTGGTGGGTGGTCCATTTCGAACTATGCCTTTTTTGGATTATTATAAGTGCATTAATATTTCTTACTGAAAACTATTGTTGACAGGAGACAATTACTTTTTTAAGGAATATGTTAACTTCTGTTATTTAATTGTTATAGTATTCTGACCTTTTGTTAAAACAGACACTACAAAATTATTTTGCAAACATTTTTTTCTTATATTCTTTAATTTTATATTATACCAAATTTCTAATAATTATTAGAAAAAATAGTATTGTAATGTATGTTTTAATAAAATGTCGGCATACTATTGCATCGAAACAATTACTGACTACAAATGTATTGAAGTAATCCCTTTAACGATTCATTATTTAAAAGTACTGATTAAATTGTTTTAAATATTATATACTAGCCAAATTCCTAAATAATTAACATCCTTTTGTTACTTGCAAGTAAAGTAATCCTATCACGACGTAATAAAACATATTGTTGTAGACACTATTTCAAAGTTCAGAGTAGGTATTTTCTCTTCGAGAGTCTGTTAATAATTAGCCGGTGTTAGGTAGGCACGTTCACGTTATTTCTTCGGAAGTTATAAAAAAGTAATGGAGTCTCACAAAACAGCAATGGTCATTGCATTTTTTCAGTGATAATTTTTTCCCGAGAAAAAGAATGAAATACTCATTACATTGCCGTACGTAATATAAGCGCACCAAATGTTACCGCACGTAAATCATCCAACTTGTGGCGGAAAGGAAAATAAAAATTGTTCAACTGATACTTATAGTACTTTAATAGTTAAATAATTCAGAATTGCCCTCTGAGATTGCTTGATCTCATACAATTACTATCATAGGATACATAGACAATTCATCATATAATAGGATATGATGAAATGTAGGTACTTTGGCACGACAGCTCTTCGGGAGTTAAGTCCTACCAGCAGCGTCCCGACCTTGCGGTCTCGGGTTAATAGGTACGTGTGGTTAGAACATATTCATCCGTACGCTTTATTCTGGTATTCTCAACCTGTGAAGTGAGCTTTCTCATTGTCACCCAGCAACATATACTGGGACATTGCAAGGAAAGCGAAATACGGCTGCAATATTTGCAGAAATGTAGATGTTTGGGTAAATATATAATAAAAATCAGGCATCAGAGGAAAAACATATCAGTAGTGTTCAGTTAGATTATATTAAGATGTAAATCAAATAATTTTACTCTTCCAGAAATTGCAGTACATCTCCACGCAGCTACAGATAATTACTACAAAACCCGTCGAAAATAAGACCAAGCTAAGAAAATCTTGCATTTATATTGACGCTCAACATCAATTTCAGAAGAGTAGGTATTTTGATTCAGCGGTTAACTACATAGCAGCACGCATGGTGTTTTTGCGCAGACGAGTAACAAAGAAATACTGTTGGGAACTACACGTCTACCGCTACTGTGTGCCATCATACCAGCATCGTTACGACTTACGGTTTGTGTAAAGTGAGAGTGGAAAAAATACTAACCTGTACATTATTATGAAAAAAAACATAAATAAATGAACAACTGAATTAGTTCCTTTAAATAGATCTTTTTGACTATTGCCTCCGGCACCAAACGCCCCTGCCCCGCCCCTGAAACGAAACCGATGGCAGACGCCCTGTTCACAAACCGCCACACATCCGAAAGCAATGCTTCACCTGCTAACCTCCCGCGTTTAGCGTCCCACGCCCCGGTGCACGGCGCCCCGCGCGCACGGATGGTTCTCGTTACTGCGCGGGCGGCGGCGGCGGCGGCGGCGGCGGCGCCCCGCGATGCGGATGGATGGGCACGGCGTCGCCCGCCCCCACCGCCAGGGGCGCCACGGGCGCGGCCGCCGAAGACGAATCGGCGCGCTGCCCGTCGCCCCGAACTTTGAATACTCTAAATGATTTAAAATTGCATCGATAAATCTCGAGGACTCGCCTCATTACACGTGAAATGTGTCGGTCGGCTGGCTGCGCGGAGCGGCGCGTCGCGGGGCGGGGCGGGGCGGAGAGGCCGCCGGGAGGTTGGCCGGGAGAGCGCGGGCGGACCCGAACGGGCTGGCGGGCGGGCCGCCCTCGCTTTGGTGGGTGCGCCGCCGCCGTCGCCGTCGCCGCCGCCTCCGCCCGCGCATCGGTCGCTCACAAAGGAGAGACCTCGTGGTAGAAGGAAAACCCGGTAGAGGCCAGAAGTAGACCCCGCTAGCCGACGGGAAGGTCGACGCCGTATCTCGCCATTCAGAGCCATTCAGGAACATCACCTCTACCTCCCGAGGAAAGAAACATGTATTACACTTACGGGAATAATGACCTTAGCAGTTGACACGCCAGGAAACACCAATCAAATCAAATCCAGGTGAAGACGATTTCAGGTGTTTCCTTCTGGGGATGGTTCAGTGTGAACAAATCGTAGTAATGCTTACAAATACACTACAAAATATATCATTGTAAAGTAATACAATTGTAAGTAATCTTTGACTTACAATGTATTGGCTTAAATTGCTAATACCACTTATATTTGTGAGTGTGTTTGTGGTGAATTATAACAAATTACGGTTCTGCCATATATCACAGGAGACCCCAATATTCAAATACTGATTTACCACATCATCTAACCAAACAATAATTTTCGAGGGACTGAAAGTGCAGGAACGGATATTACAGTTCTTAATTACAACTTTAAACATAAAAGTAAGTAGGAGAACTAAAAAAAGTACAAAGCAAGCCTTCTGGAAAGCGGGACCCCTGAAATATGTTAGAACATTTTTTTCTTGTTTCTTTCTTTTTTTCGTTTAATTATTTAGAGAAAATAATTGTCATTTCGCGTTTTTGTGATGTAATTCAAAACATCTTTCTTTGCAATTACGCTTATCGCTTGCGTTCGTTATTGTTACGAAATCAACGGAAGCGATTAAATTTGTCAACTCTATGCTCCAGACACATTTTCCACTTTTACTATACTTCCACTACATGTTCACTTTATTCCCAAAAGGCAAATAAGTTTCTGCACGATATTCAAAACTGTATAACATTGTATAAAGGAAACAGAACATCAACACGAGGACGATGGGCGTACATTGCCAAATAGTAGCTGACATTTTGGACAATTACGGCTCACTACAATGTACTATTGCATATTGCATGATGTTTTTCAAGTATATATTTGTTTGGCCTTCGCGTTTTTCGTATTTAGCCCTGCGAACGCACGTTCGAAGAACAATCTGGAGGTGAACAAGAGACCAACGAAAAGGAAAACAATCGCGGCGCTGGAGAAATCGCCGGCAAAACGGAGTGAGGGCAACAAGTGCAGGGAGCGGCGGCAAGAGGCCTGGCGCGGGGGAGGGGGAGGGGGTGGGGGAGGGACCGACGCCCAGCGGGCGGCAGAGCGCGGCCGAACGGGCGGCGGCGGCCTCAGCCACGGGCGCGCGCCGGGCCCTGTTTTTTGTGGACTCGCCCTCCCGCCCCCTCGCCCGCCCGCCCGCCTGGCCGACGGAGCGAGCGGCCGCCACCACCGCCGCCGCCGCCGCCGCCGCCGCCGCCACTCGCCCGCGGCCCAGGCCCATAATCAGCGGCGGGCGGCGGGAGAGGGGGCGGGCGGGCGCGCGCGCGGCCTGCGAGTGGGGATGGGCGCTCCCAGGGGGGCGGTGGGGCCCCGGGCGCGTGGATGCTGCGCGCAGCCTCCGCCGCCACCGCCACCGCCGCCGCCGCGCTCGCATTGTCTCGCGGAGCCCCCTTCCCCCGGCCCCCCTGCCCCCCTCAGGCCACTCGCTGTACCTGTTTGGGACGCGCGCGCTGCCCCGGTTCCGCGCGCCGCTCCGCCCCGCCCCGCCCCCCTCCCCGCCGCGGCCGCGCTCCGCTGGTTTAGGCGATGTGCACTTTCAGGTCCAGTTTAGCCGCCGCTCGCCGCCGCAGCCGCCCACCAGAAACAACAAAAGGCGCCACTCGTGTTGGCGAGATGTATTTTAGCGGGCGGGTTTCTCTCCTCGTTAGCCGATTCTTCCTGTAGAATTTTATCGATATCTGGAGAAAAACGTATCTCGTTCTCGTTTCCTTATAGGAGTGGGTGATCAAACAAAAAGCGGAGTACTCTGGCCGGCCTGGGGAGTCCCCTAAAACGTGCAGTACCTGCGTCCGCTAGAACAACAAAACACTACAGAGTTTAAAATCCACTTTGTGAAATTTCAGAAATTCAGAATGGGTATCTGCCCCAGGCGGATCCAGCCCGTACTCCACTGGTGCCCCGATAAGTGTGGTTGTGTAGTGAATGTAAGAGTGTAAAGGGGGAGGTTAGGACAAAGACGGGAAAGCTAAGATTGTACGCTGTTCATGGCCCGTTTATAAGGATACTTCGTCGGCATTCGTCTGGTATTTATCAAAGAAACCACAGAAAACTACCGAACAGAGAAACCGGTCGGTAGACCTCACCTTCCCGCAGCACCCAAATTTGATCCAGCTATCCACCTAGGGTTGATACTTGTATTCTGAAATTTAGGACCTACTGGCCTGAGACGTTGCAGAGACAGGGGCAATGTTGGCTCTGAGCTGAATCAGCCGGTTTGAATGTCTCTTGATGATTGGTTGTTTACATAACGCAGTTGATGATTTGCTGTCATTTTAAAGCAAGCAAAAAGTTATGCGTTTTTAACAGCAAACAGCAATTATAATTTATCAAGTTTTCCAAAAGAATTCTGAATGAGAATGAAGCTTTAAAGTGAGTATAAATATTGGTAATACTCGTATGTTGGGTGGAATGGCCGTAATTAGATTCGGAAATACTGATTTTGACTTGAGAAAATTCTCACCAGGAAATCCGTTTTGGAAATCTGTTCGTGGTGGTAATCTTACGATTAACGTGAAGACATCACATTTAATCAATAGTTCATTAGTCCATAAAAAGTAAATGCATAACTAGGACTTAAAAAGTTATGCCCTAGTTATGCTTTTCTTCAACAGAAACTCCTTCCTTTGAACCAAAACTCGGCTCGCTACAAAAGGATGAGATCAACCGCGGAATTTGCATGCCTAATGTCATCCAACGTAACTCCCTCCTACCTACCTGTATTAGTGAACAACCAAAACAAATATCTAAGAAAACCCATGAAAGCTCCTTGGTTTATCCCCAATTGCCAAATACACATAGTCCTTCAAGAGCCATTCCCATTCGATTTAATCTCATAAAAGCTCATGGTTCTTCGCACGTTACACCCAGATTTTGCAAACGGCCACTTCCATCCTCCATAAATTATGAAATATTTACCTTGTCCTTCAAACATCTCCCTTGTGTCACATTCCCTTTGTTTTATAAACTCCCTCCTTCCACTCCGATAAAGTAAAAACGTTAAAGATCAATGAAAGTTGTGAATAAAACAAAGTGTGTTAAAGAATGATTAAATGTGATGTCTCCACGTTAGCCATGAGATAACCACCTCGATTTGAACGAACGGATTTCCGAACGGATTTCCTGATGAGAATCTTCTCAAGTCAAAATACTGACTTCGAGGTATCTAAAATATTTTGAGTTATTTCCTAATGAAAATCAGTTAACTACCGATTAGCTTATCATTAAAGATTCTGCATAATGAGATAGTTTGAGGCGTGACGGTATAGAGAACTGTTGTTATGAAACGACGTTGACCAAAAATAATATTTCAGAATAATTATGTTAGAATTATGTGCGACACCATTCTATTTATTAATTTATAAATATTTACTACCAATAAATCTTCTTGGTAGCGAGGCATACATTTTAAGAGAATTATTTAGTAATAGTTTCTAATATACAGCATTTGCGTAAGTCGGACACATTGTTTTCATATTTTGTTGTTTTTAAGCAGATAGTTGTTTGATAGAAGGGGGAACAACATTTCTCGCAGCGACAAAGTTTGGGATTTCTTTTATTCTTCTCTGCCGCTCGTATTTAGCCCTACGTATGCCTAATGAAGGACATAAATACTGTTTGAATTTTCGAAAAATAATAAATGAAACAAGACTGATAACATGATTTTAATAAAGTATATAATTGTGGTAAACAATGTTTTTTCCGTTGGTGCGCACATCTTTGAGGTACAGAGGATGGAAACAAACACAAACCTCTCAGTGGCCGGGTCCACACATTCCGTGCCCTGGAGAGGCTGCCCGCCCATTGTCCACCTCTGCGCCGCCCATTATCATCCTGGGATCTCCCAAACGAGGCGCTCGCGCCGTGGGAGGAGCCCCGCCCGGCTGGTGCGCCCAACCCTTCCCGCCCCTCCCACCCACGCCTCAGCGCCCCTCCGCGCTCAGCCCCGCCTGGCCCACCTTGCCCCATCTCAACTCAACCTTCTCGCTCCCCGCCCACCCGCCCTCCCCGCCCCTCCCACCCACGCATCCCCGCCCCTCCCACCCACGCCTCCCCGCCTCCGCCCCTCCCACCCACGCCTCCCCGCCCCCGCCCCTCCCACCCACGCCTCCCCGCCCCGCCACGCTCAGCCCCGCCTGGCCCGCCCTGCCCCATCTCAACTCAACGTTCTCGCTCCCCGCCCACCCGCCCTCCCCGCCCCTCCCACACACGCCCCCGCCCCTCCCACACACGCCTCCCCGCCCCTCCCACCCACGCCTCCCCGCCCCGCCCCTTCCACCTACGCCTCCCCGCCCCGCCACGCTCAGCCCCGCCTGGCCCGCCCTGCCCCATCTCAACTCAACGTTCTCGCTCCCCGCCCACCCGCCCTCCCCGCCCCTCTCACACACGCCCCCCGACCCTCCCACACACGTCTCCCCGCCCCTCCCACCCACGCCTCCCCACCCGCCCCACCCACCCACGCCTCCCCGCCCTTCCCACCACCGCCTCCCCGCCTCTTCCACCCACGCCTCCCCACCCCGCCACGCTCAGCCCCGCCTGGCCCGCCCTGCCCCATCTCAACTCAACGTTCTCGCTCCACGCCGGCCCGCCCTTCCCCGAGCCATTCCACCCGTCCTCCACGCCATACCCTGCTGCGTTCTTTCCAACCCCTTCCATTGACGCTTCCTCTCCATTGTCGCTCAGCCAACCTTATCGCACGCATGCCACCTTCTTACATCCCGCCATATTGTTCCTCCCTGCACCGTTCCACCCGCTCTCCGCCCGCCCGCCCGCCCCGCCCCACAACTTCCCACCCTGCATCACCCTTCATCTCACTTCACTCTGCCCCTCTACTCCACCCCGCCGTGCTCTTCTCTGCCCCAAATAGCCCACATCACTCCTCTTCACCACATCCCATCCCTTCTCAACCGGCCCCGCCCCAAACGGACAACCCGCCCCCTTCACTGTTCCCCGGCTGGTCCCCCATCCCACTTTACTCTGCCTTCTAACCCACACCACCCCGACGCTGTCTCCTCCACATACGCTCCGCCCTTCCCCACCGCGCCCCGTCCCATGACACTCCACCCGTAAAACCCCGCCCCGCTCTATTCTGCCCCTCCTGATCCGCTCAACCCCATCCCACTACACTCTGCCTCCCTACCTCACCCCCACGCTGTCTTATCTGGCTCAAATAGCCCGTTCTCCCCACGTACCGCCCGCCCCATTCCACCCGCCCCGTTCCTCCACGTTCCGCTCCGCCCCGCACGGCTCCGCCCCGCTCGGTCTTCCTCCGCCCCGCCCGCGCCGCGTCGCTCGCCTATCGATATCAAAGCAGCGCGACCCGTTATCTGGGCGGCGGATCGCCGCGCGCGTGCGGACGGGCGACGGCGGCGGCACGGTCGCGCCGTGACTCACTCGGGCGGGGGGGGGGGCGCTGAGCTCCGTTTCGCTGGGGAATCCACGGGACAGGTGCGCGCGTGCTTCGTCGGCCGGTCCGCCCGCGCGCGAGCGCTCTGTCATGTGGACGAGGCACCTGCAGGATGCTACACGTGGACAGCACCGCCGCCGCCGCCGCCGCCGCCGCCGCCGGATTAAAACGGGCACATGTTGCGGCTTGAGGAAATCTCCGCTTCGCTTCGGCGAGTTCCAACTTGCTCGTGGTCAAGCTTCGCGTGTGCCTGTGTTGAAGGCCTACGTCATGTTACGTGTAGTGTAGAAAATTGGTTGTGGGAGAAACAAAGAAAAAGAAAAGGAAGGTGGGTCCTTGAAAGGCAGTAGTTATTTAGGATTTGTAGAAGAGTTCTTTGCAAATTTTTCAATGAAAATCTACACGCGGTCAAAAAGAAATCGGGTACACGCGCGGTTACTTCTGTTTATCACTAAAAAAATCAAAAATTCCTCAACTTGTTGAGCTGATATCGCGTATGTCTTAAACATGTAATTCAGTCGTGGCTCTACAGCTAATAGGTATTTAGATTACAATTACTTTAGTGCCAAATACATTTCGTATATGTTAGGCTACTCAACTCTATCGATGAAAACAGTAATAACTTGGCCACTTTTGTTATTATCGGGTAGCTTTGAGTAGCGTGAATGCTTTTAGTTTATAGATAAACAGGCTTTGTCATTGACGATGCACTATACAGAGTTTGATAACTGTATAGAAATGATATGATGGAGTTGTCTTCATTGAAAGGAGCTGCATTGAAATGAGTGGAGAAAGATGAAATGAAACATTCCATTCCGATAACGAAATATATGATATATGAAGTACTATTCAATCTTTTCGAGAGATTCTCCGCAGCTGTAAGAAAAGCTACATAAGTGGCTCACTGAAAAAGAATCGAATTCCCAATGTGATGCGGATGGTATCGTGGGTGATTAATGTTGTGCAGAGATGTAAAATTTAATTGTTACCGATATAAACTCTGGAAAACTACATATAGCAATAGATTCTCCTACGAATAAATAGTGCAATGGAACACCACTTATGTGCATGTAACGATTTTCACATTTTTATTCACATGTTTTACTTAATCTTGTTACGTTTCATTTGGCTTGTATTACCGTTCGTATAACGACAGAAAAAAAACTTGAAATGGAAAGTGTTTCACTAACATTTTGATTGTACTGAAAAGCAGTGTAACCACTATATAAAATACCAAAAGAAAATTTTAATAAATGCAGAACTTTTGTTCGTCGTCCAAGCTCCAGAAGCATACTACCTTGAAAAATCACTAAAACTTTCAATTTTAATTTACTACATTTGCTTCACATGAAATGTAGTTTTTATAGTTCACATTCATGTTTATTACGCAAAATAACAGACTGGGAAATACATACTTATAATTCTATCTTATCGAAATGCCCAGTATTTTAGTTATAATTTCACATCACGCCAGGGAAGAGAGAATTTGCAAATATAATATGCTGAAGGTCTTTAAATTCCACGAAGAAAAGTTATATTTACGCCCATATAATTTGTCTCAGTGTTGTCGAGCCATAAACTGATCACTTATAACGACACCAACTATACACTCTGCTCTAAAAGAGCAAAAGCGACAGCATTCCTAAAGAATACGGTTGGAAATGCACATAAGAAATCTGAAAATGGCAACTTGCTTATTAACGTTCTAAACAAACGAATAAGAAACGTCCATTTCTGACTTTACGAGCTCGGCCTAAGTTACAAGATTTCCAAGGCCCAGTTAACATGTCAGTCGCACGTGCTCGACCACCGAAATATCTCGTTGAAGTGGACTTCAATAGCCGGCCATGGCGCCAACCGAACTGTATGGAAGCATAACTTGTCCTCGCTGGCTGTCGCCCCACGACCTCCGTAGACCAGTCGCCAGACTTCAAATCGCACCGGGCACAGCCAGCCCAACCCACAGGGCAGCTGGCCGCCAAATTGAGTTGGTCGCTGCACCCCTCAGGATTACTAATCTTAAAACTGTTATCTGCGCCCATAGAATTGCTATCTGCACCCTCGGTATTGCTTCCCTTAAGATTAGTTACCAATTCTGGGAGTGATAAACACTTATAATTGCTACTCTTAGGATTGCTCCCTGCGTCCGTAGAATTTGTACCCTTGTATTTCTTACCCTCTTAGGATTGCTTTCTACACTCTTTCTACACAGTATTTCTCTACCTCTTAAGATTGCTTTCTACACTCTCAGAATTGCTTCACTTAGGATTGCTGCCCACGCACTGATTATTGCTGCTGTTAGGATTGTTAACTCATCACTGTAATTTTTATTGGAATCAGCACTGCATTCAAATCTCCGTAGACCAACAACAACACGGTAAGGTTAAACAGTGTAGTCCAACACCTTTCTAGGAATAATTTCTCATATCTCTTTGACCCAATTCACTTATCGCATCATCATTCTCTTCCTTCCCATACCATCGCCTCTTGAGTCTGTCAGTTTCTATATTGAAGATCAACTTTGCTTTTATAGATGAAAATTGAGTTTCTAATACCCAAACAGTTTCATAAAACGATAAAAAAATTGACTGTGTTTGTAAAACATTAATGATGACAAACATTTGTCTTGTTTTCTCTAATCTTTGGCACATGATAATTATCAGTACAACTATTTTGAATATTCGGTTGGGGAAATTGATCTGCTTATTATTCAACCTATCACCTCCTCAGAACGGTAAGCTAGAAAATTCGTCTCTTGACAGATCCTTTTCTCTTTTCGAATTTCCTTCGTACCTTCTTCACAAATACACGTAACTATCATGCTGACTGATTTAGGTACTGCGGAACCCCCAAGCACAAAATCATGTTGGGTCTACTTCCGCAAATAATTCTTCTAGATTTATAGAAAACAAACACATTATGCAATAAGAGAATTACTTCGTGATAAATATAAATTAAAAGTATCAACTTGATTGAAGAATTGAACATATATTATTGTACATACAAACATGTTTTGTGGCATATCTCGAATATTTGAAGCTTTTTAGGCGACGTGGAGAGGGGGTGGGGGTGGAAATGGATGTGGCCCCTTACCTATTTTGCTTGTAGGTAAAGCGTCCCTGATGACTACTGGGTTGTCAACGACTCGGAACTTTTAACGTCCGCCAGTCGGTCACAGTGTCCGCCGCCTTCCCGTCCCTCTCCCCCGCTCCCTCCATGCCGCGTCAATCGCTCGGCAGGGCGCGTGCGCCGTGGCGCACCTGCCGGGCGGGGCCTGTCTCGTTGTCGAGACGCGGGCGACGGCGGCGGAGGAGGAGGAGGCGGAGGCGGAGGCAGAGACGGAGGCAGAGACGGAGGTAGCGGCGGGTGGCGGCGGCGGAGGCCGTGGTGGAGGCGGCGAAGGCTGCGGCGGAGGCGGCGGCAGAGGCGGTGGAGGCGGAGGCGGAGGCGGCGGCGGCGGCGGCGGAGGCGGTGGAGGCGGCGGAGTCATTGGCGGCTGCGGAGGCGGAGATGGCGGCGGAGGCGGCGGCGGAGGCGGCGGAGGCGGCGGAGGTGACGGCGGCGGAGTCCGGCTCGACCGGGCAGCGGCCGGCGACGCGCCGGGAGTAAATCACGGCGTGGTGGGGGCGGGGTGGGGGCGGGGGAGGCGAAGGGCGTGCGCGCGCTTTCTCGCCCGCACCTGCGTCGCCGGCCCCTTTGTCTCCGAGTGGCCGCTGTCCCCCGCCCGGCGTCCGTCGACACCCTCCTCGTCACCCGGCGGGCCGGACGCTGGCGCCGTGTCGCCCCTTCCACCCTGTGCCTCACAAATATGGTGGCCAGACGACCTGTTTTCCCCAGACATTTCCTCCTTTTTATACTGTTCTCCGGAGTCTGGGCGGATTTTTGAAAACTCGCGAAATGTCTTCCCGTAACTTGCTCGTCTGAGAGCACGTTGTTTTGAAACCTCTTTACACTAATATGCCTGTAGGTAGCAGTATTATTCCAAGGATATTCTTCCTTCTCTGTGCAAGTCAAGAGGTTTACTCATTCTTGTTCTTAGTAGTTGTGTGATTGTGTTAAAGAAGGATACACGCTATTTTTGTTTCCTTAGACATACGTGTATATACAATGTTTTTTTCAAAATACCTAAGCGGAAATGCAAGTTTAACTATGCCTAGCCAGCAAAAATCCAACATTCAAAATCGACGGAAGGATTCTGTAGCTGAATGCAAAGTTTTTGTAGCTGAAACCTACGTCTCTATTTCAAGTACAGGTTCGTTCATATTTTAATGTATCAGTACTTTACAACCATCAGAATACATCCATAAAATACATCGTAACATGTAAGCTCTATGTGTCACATATATTGTTATTTAAAATATCTTGGACAGTCCTCTTTCTTCAGCAATATTTCTCTTTTTTTTAAGCTCTTGCCCTCTTTTTCATCGATGAGGATCTGGTCACCCTACTCCAACACCCTTGCAGCCCTCGGGAGCTTGGTAGCAGTCCCAATTTGGTTTTTGAGCGTTGGTGAAGCCAAAATCGATTTTCCAGTCAATTTAATGCAATGCTTTGTTGCTATTTACAGAACTAGGACGCTAAAGACCTACAAGTCCCATTTGGAACCACTTGCCTAGTAGTCTGCGTATTCTGATGCCTCATTTACAACAGGCATAAAATCGTCTGCAAACGACATTTTCTACTGCGTCATGTTAATACGTTTATTCTGAAATATACACGTTATTTTTAAAATCCATTGGCACTGGAAACGTTTTTTACTTTCTTGACTTCATTAAGAAGAGAAAGTGTTGTAATACTGTGCCAGAAAACGGCGAATTTTTAACGGAAAACTTATTGCTGAACACTGGAAACGACAAAATGGATAAATCCTATTCCTATATTACAACCTTATCCTACAAATTACTTTATTGAAGACGGGATGTAGCCAGAAACACTGTTTTGTGCGTTTTTTATACAGTGAATTGTGTGAATTTTCGAAAACTGCAAATTTAGAATTTAGAATTAATGCGAGAAAGTATGTGCTGTTGTCGTTCCACTAGTTTGAAAGGTAGGTCTGAGGTAGATATGATATCTCAAATTAATGTAGAAAGTCGTAAATTGATTGATTTTAAGAAACAACACAACATTCGATTTTAAATGGAAAAATATGAACGTATTGACACACGATATCTACTGACACTTTTGGCTCTATTTTGGGATATATGAAATTGTTTAATTAATTTATTTACATAATATGTTGTTGAATTTCGTGTAAACTTATTTGTTATCGAGTTACTTGCAAATGGAAATTACATATCATCACTTATACAATGTGCGTCATTTATGTTTTTAAGCACTGGAAAAAATAGTAAATATTGTAACTCGTTTTACAACTGATGTCTGATGTAGAGCGAAGTTAGTCACCTGGGGATTCTATTTGAATTTTCAGTTAAATTTTTAAATTCGCAACTTGAATATTCACTTGCGGCAAGCACTGACGATGTCTCTTATTTGTTTCTTTCTTTTCAAGTAATGGAATATTGAAGAACATTACGTTATCTGTGCATGTAGGCGTCAGATAGCATTCTTGATAAATACTTCAAGCTGTTTTTACATGTAAATCCATTAGTGTTAAAATCTTCAGCTCAATTTACTTTATGAATGTAGCATTTTTCTACATTATTAGTCAATTTGTTGCCTTTTCACCTACATTCTGAAAAGTATTCTGTCAAGAGATACTGTTTAGTGAACCTTATGACATAACCACGTAAAATGTTAAGTAAGCAATAATAAAAATAAATCCTATTTGGCTAATTGAAATACTTTATCTATCCACAAAATTCGACAAGTGACCTTTCAGAAATAACCTTCAGAATTAATAAACGGAAACGCGCATACATTGGTCACACTAGAGTGATTTATGTAAATGACTATAATCATTCAACATCTCCATAAGTGTTTCACGCATATGCTAATCCAAAAAAGCACAACAAATCTGGAATATCATTTGCGTTTCCTAGCTTCATTCATTCCTTCGCGATCTGCCAGTGCTCGCAAATCAGGCCCACTTCCTCGCCGACCGCATGCGTAAGACACCAACTGCCACCGCAGGATCTGAGGCGGAACAGCGGCCTTCCTCGCACCTGCGACTGCAAACGGTCGCACGCGACGTCTCGCATCGCGGAGGCGACGTAATTCGTGATGTCCGGTGGGTCGTTGCTACACAAGGGCAACTCGGATTCAAACCAAAGCACTAAAAAGGAGAGTATTCGTAGCCGCAAATTGTGAACCTGATTTGACAGATGGCGAGAAACCTTTAAACGCTACATTTGTGTATTTTGGCTTGGATCTTAAAACATAATAATTTTAAAATAAACACACAATCTTAAAACATAATAAAATTTATTTCGTGTGTTATTATTACTATATAGCTTCGTAGTCAGGTTGTATGCTGGTTGCTGTCAGGAGAATTCTAGCGACCAGCTGTTCGGATCGGTGGTTTCTCCCATCAACACCAGACAGTACCGGAGCAGTACTACCCTACTAAACAGGCCACGGACCGAGCGCGATCTTTCCTTTATCTTCCTTGTCTTAACCTCACCCCGTACTTACACTTATATACACTACACTATCACATACGCTCGGAGACCACTCGAGAGCTTAGAGCTTGTCCTGGCTGGAACGGTGCCCTGTTGGTTGAAGCCGGATCTCAACATCCAGCGGGGGAGGATCACCGCCAACTCACGAAGAAAGACATGCACTACATTTACGGGACCAATGACCTTAGCCGTTGACGCGTCAGGGATTATCAATTAATCATTTAATATAATACAGTGTTTACATTCGTGTTACTATCAACATGTTATGTCAGTCGGGAGTGGGATCGAGGGAGTGGGATCGACAACGGCGGCCACGAACTTCAGCCTTGAATTGAATTGAATTAATGCCTTATTTTACGTGGCGAGACTCAGGCCATTAGGCCTGCTCTTCCGTCTAACCACGTAAATTTCGCTACGCTCCTTTCACCAACTAGCAGAGAAAGGAGGTATTTCTTGGGCGAGAAACAGGCGATTTGAATTTAGCTCAGACGCGTCATTTAGGCTTGAGGATCTTTTACATGCAAGTAAATCTACTAACATGGGACAGCCGGCTTTACTTCCCCTCCGAAGGAAGGCGTACGAAGGATTTTTTCGCCCTGAAAAATCCACGGCTTCGATCGGGTTTGAACCCGCCAACTTGGGTACAACAGTCCGAAACGCTAACTGTTACACCATCGCCGCCGCCTTGACGGAGCCTTGACGGAGCTCTTTCCAAACGGCTCCGTTCTGCGCCGGACGAGGGCGTGGGCGGGGGGGGGGGCGACAGGTGGGGGCGCGAGGCGGCCGCGCGGCGGGTGGACACGCAGCCGTGAGTGACGCCAGCGGCGCGTGAATGGGGAAGACATGCGCCGCTGCGCTCAATGGCGGTTAAGCGGCGCAGATTGGAAGTTGCTTTCTGCGCCGAGGCGCGCCGCACCGCGCCGGCGGCCATATGGCTCTCGGCACGCCGTCACGTGGGGGAGCCACTGCTTGCGTCATGCTCCGACTTTGTGCGCACTCCCCGGAACATTCTTTCGAATAAAAATTATTTGGACTACATTTTATCATCATCATCATCATCATCATCATCATCTTCTTCTTCTTCTTCTTCTTCTTCTTCTCCTTCTTCTTCTCCTTCTTCTTCTCCTTCTTCTTCTCCTTCTTCTTCTCCTTCTTCTTCTCCTTCTTCTTCTCCTTCTTCTTCTCCTTCTTCTTCTCCTTCTTCTTCTCCTTCTTCTTCTCCTTCTTCTCCTTCTTCTTCTCCTTCTTCTTCTCCTTCTTCTCCTTCTTCTTCTCCTTCCTCTTCTCCTTCTTCTCCTTCTTCTCCCTCTTCTCCTTCTTCTCCTTCTTCTCCCTCTTCTCCCTCTTCTCCTTCTTCTCCTTCTTCTCCTTCTTCTCCCTCTTCTCCTTCTTCTCCTTCTTCTCCTTCTTCACCTTTTTCGATGGCGCTGCAGCCCTGGTCTGGATCGGGCCAATAATTCGCCTTCAATTTTCTCTGCTTTCCGCAGCTCTTCTCCATATTCTTATCCCCAACTGTTCCCTTGCAATTTTAGTGACGCTATCTAGCCATCTCTTCCTAGGTCTTTCAACTGGTCTGCCCCCAAACACACTCTCTTCCATTGCTTTCCATGGAATTGTCATTGACGTCATACGTTGCACATGTCCTGTCCATTCTAGTGTGTAAAATTCTAATTCGTGTAAAATTCTAATTTATCACGGGCAGGAATAAACGTGTTTGGATATTCTGTAAAGAAAAATGATAATCTAAACCATTCCTTGTTAGTCATTTTTTAAATGAATGATAAATGTAAAAATATAACAAACATTATTTTTGTAATATTTGATTGACTTTGAAACAAAACTATGATCCAACATGACATTTTATTACGTCAAGTCCTTCATTAATTGATGTCACTGCACTGCCTCTGAACTGAACACTGCCTCTGAGAGGTCCTAGGGTTCGAGTCCAGACGAAGGTGGCAGGAATTTCGACACTAGCTGGATAGTTTTCGGACAGATACTAACATTCCTCATAATTTCCTCGCGCCTATACGTTCTTTTATTATTTAGCGAGTTTAAAAAAAACATTTTTAAGGTCGTATCACACATTTACAATCATTTACTCTAGGAGAAAATTGCTCTCATTCAAAATTTACTTCATGGTAAGTTCAAGTTTTAATCTGATGGGCGGAGGCCAGAGTAGTAAAGTAGGTATGATAAAACAGTTCAAAGTCCGAAAATATTTACAAAAACTCAAGTGAAGTGGATTGGATTGAATTGAAGTGAAATGTAGAAATATGTTAGATCAGATATTTGTCAAAGATTGTGTAGTACAAATTGCAGTGCTTAGAAAAAATAGAAATGAATTTGTCAAATTTAAATTGTAATTATGCATGCCCCCGACCATTGGCCGAAAGCCAACGTCGTCCAACTTGTGGCCGTGTATCGCAATCGATTCTGCGGGCGATAAACGGCTGTGCAGACCATAGCCCCCCCCCCCCCCCCGCTACCAAACGCTCAATCATCCATAATGAAATGTTTATTTACCTTTTTTCTGGTATGAATCATGGATTATTCTGCCATGGATCTTCCTATGATGTACCACCTGTTTTTATTTATTTATTTAACGTCAAATAATTAATTATTTGATAGTACTCGTGTACCTCGCGTTGAATTGATTTCCTGTCCCTGAGATTTTCGAGTGTTAATGGTGAAGAGTTTCGTGGTGGAAGAAGTAAGTGAAACGCAATAACCCTGAGAAATTCAGCTATTTCTTCTGAAATTTGTATTGTACAATGTTACATATTAAGAGTATGCAAGGAATTGTAAGAAATGAAACTTAGTAGACAATACTCGTATTGAGTAGTTAAATATCACATGTATTGCACTTCCTATTACATGAACAACATAGATAAATATGCTACCTAGGGTTTACAGTATCATTGTTGCTTATACGTGTTTTTACAAAATACGAGTACAACATAGAAATATAAACTTTAGAAGGAATGGATAAGAGGCAATTTTAGAATGAATGATTGAACTCCACATAAACAGGCGACCGGGGCTTGGAAGCTTAGTTTGTATTAGTTGATAATCCGTTGCCACCGCCCTTATTCACTGACAGCTCTGCTAATAAAAGCATGGTGTAACTTCGTTAAAACACGCTTATTCTGGGAATAGTTACTTCCAGCGTAAGTTCAGAATAAGAATGGATTAAATTTGTACCAATAATGGCCGCTAAACCGTAGCTTAACTAGTCCTTGTTAAATACGGAATCAATGCTTGGCAACATTGCTTCATGCACCATTGTTGGCGCATTTACTTTATTCTTTGGTGCCTCTATAAAAACTTACCGGAACATCGCGTTATGTTTGAACAGAATATTTCACATTTTCCCCCAATTGTGTGATTGCATTGGTAGTTAGTGGACTCATATTGATGAACGAGTTGTTTCGAATTACAATTGTTTTGAATGCTGGTGACAATTTAAAATAATTAAATTAATTACCACAAGCGCGTGTGCAAGTTAAAGATATTCAAACGATTGCCGAAAGAACACAGTTTAAAAATGAAATATGACGAATATCATGAGAAAAAGATGTGAATTCGGTGAAATAAATAAACTACCAGAAATGCATTTTAGCCCCTTTTTTTTTCTTTCTCAATGACAAACAATTGTGAAAATTTTAAAAATTTGATTGTAAATCCGAATAATATAATAAGAATTCCACAAAACACATACTAGAAAACTTAAAATTGATTATTTTAAATCCTTTGTTCATCTCATAAACACCTTTATAATTTACTTCACATGCATCTAAAAATTATTTTCCAAATCCTCAAATATGTTAGTGTTTCATTAAAAACTTAATTTCCCATCGCCCTCAATTTAAATAATTATTTTCCCCTTTTCAATTCACTTCTTTATAAACAGAATAGTATTTATTCAAATACAGTTAATAAGTTATTCTTTTAAACTGTGGGTGATATTATTTTCCTTCAGATTATCTGCTGGCATATATAACTATTGTAAACAAAGTTAAAATACCTGGAAAATTGTATGATGGAATGGAATAAATAATAGGGAAATAAATATAAAAAAGAAGTATATCCTAGCTTCATTGAAGAATGTTAATATGATTATTGAACAATAATTATTAGAGAAGAAGAAATATTCCATTCAACTTTATTACCTATTAAAATTGCAGCTTGTATTCATTTTATCTATATGTCATTAGGAACACAAGAATGGAACATTGTGCAATTTTGTAATTGAACAATGTTACTGTTTGTGAACTAATTTATACTGAATTTATTACCATTTGATTTAATCCCACTTAAATGAATTATTAAAAGATAAATTGTTCAAAGCAAGCCAATGTAAAGTTGAATTTTCCCTTGCTCACAAAAAATGAACTCTTTTTCATTTTTGTTGACATACAACTATTTGAAAATGTGTGTAAACAACAGTGAGTGAATAAAATCAGTTTCTGAACCATATTAGAAGATTTATCATCTCAAGAATACATATTTTTTATTTATTCAATTTATGAACCTTTACCTTCTACAACTTAATATAAAAAAACTATATCACTAAACTTCTTTCTTACATTTCTTCACTTGAAAGTATGTTTTTTTTGTTTTTTTTAACATCTGCTTTATTTGCAATTTGTTCTACACGAACATTCGGCAAATTCAATTGTACATATATTATTGACATGTAAAGAAACCATACAATTCTGGTTCTTTCTAAAAATGGTTTTAAACTAATTGTCCAGTTCAGAGAGAGAGAAAAAAAAGACAAACAAAAGCAACAATAAACAATATCACATTGAAATAACAAAAAGCACAATAACAAACAAACATACAATAGTGCAAGCATTGTGACAAAAAAAAAAATATATCTACAGTAACAATTATTTTAAAAGAAAAATATTATTTATATCTGTGGTCCAGATCAAGAGGATGTACTCTTTTCAATCTTCTTGTCGTTGTGCTGTTATCTAAGATGTTTATGGCCAGATGATTAATATGATTTTCGAGTCTGTGTTGGTATTTGTGAGATTTGAGAGTGATTTCCTCTTTAACAGTGGTGATATTGAGATCTTTATGTAGAGTGGCGTTTGATACAAACCAGGGAGCATTGCTTAATAGTCTGAGACATTTGGATTGAAATCTTTGAATTATTTCTATATTTGAATGTGATGCTGTTCCCCAGAGTTCAATTCCATAAGACCAGATAGGTTTGAGTATTGTTTTGTAAAGTAAAATTTTGTTTCCTAGACTTAAACTAGATTTTCTTCCTATTAACCATATCATTTGTCTACTTTTCAGTTCTGCTTCCTTTCTTTTGATCGAAATATGTTTCTTCCAGGTTAGCTTTTTGTCTAGATGTAGGCCGAGATATTTGACGGTGTCTACGTTTTCAATTAGTTTTCCGTTTATTTCTATTCTTGTATTTCTTGTTCGTCTGAGGGTAAATGTTATACATTTGGACTTTGTTTCATTCATTCTTATTCTCCAGAGTTTACACCATTTGTTTATAAGCTCGAGGTGCTCTTTCAATGTTCTTGTTGCCGTTTCTTGGTTTTCGTGCGAAGCTAGCAGGGCTGTGTCATCTGCATATGTTGCATTGGTGACGTCTGGGGACTGAGGTAAGTCAGCGGTGTACAGCGTGTACAGCACTGGTCCAAGGATGCTCCCCTGTGGCACTCCTGATAATACTGGATGAAACGGTGTTATTTCATCTCCGAATTTTATTTGAAAAAATCGATCTGAAATAAAGGATCGAAGTATATTATAGTATGGATGCGGCAGACATTTCTTGATTTTATATAGCAAGCCTTGATGCCACACTTTGTCGAACGCTTGCGCGATATCTAGAAACAAGGCGGAACAATACATTTTATTTTCTAGAGCTCCGTTGATGGTGTCGACTACTCTATGAATTTGTTCTATTGTAGAATGACGATTTCTAAAACCGAACTGATGGTCTGGAATTGTGTCATTTTCTTTAAGTAATGGATATATGCGAAATAGTAGTAGTTTTTCGAATACCTTAGACAAAGAAGGTAATAAACTTATTGGTCTGTACGAGGAAACATCTTGTAGCTGTTTTCCTGGTTTTGCGATTACAATTAATTGTGCCAGTTTCCACTGCGAAGGATAGTGTCCGATGCGTATTATTCCATTGAAAATGGATGTTACAAGGGCAATGAGTTTCTTAGGCAGTTTTTTAAGCATTTCCCCTGTAATACGATCATGTCCAGGAGCCTTGTGATTTGGTAGTAGTTTCAGCCCTGCTGTGACTTCTTTTGTTGAGAAGAATTTAATTGGTGGCGACATTTGATGGGGACATTCCAAGAATTCTATGATTTCTTTTTCTTCTGTGAGTAGTGCTGAGGGGTGTGGTTGAAATGTTTTTGCAAAATATTTTGCAAATTCTTCTGCCTTATCGTTTTCCGTTCTAGCCCAGTTTCCATCGGTTTTACGAAGAGGGGGGACATGTTTTGTAGGCCTTTTTAATTTTTTAGTAATTTTCCATAAGGAGTAATCTGTAGCTTTTGAGGGTGACAACTTTTCTATTCTTTCCTTCATTTCCTCCGAATGAATTTCTTGTAATTTTCTTGATAAGAGGCGGGAAGTTCTGTTGAGTATTCGTTTGTCGTCCGGGTGATGAGTGCGTTGCCAGGTCATCTTCATCTGTCTTTTCTCTTTAATCATTTTTAGTATTTCTGATGGGTATTTATTTTTTTCAAACACTCTCATTTCTGGAGTTGCATATACGGCTGCCTGTTGAATGTGTTGTATTAAGTATTCAACAGCATCGTCGATATCTTCTGGACATTTTAGACGGACCTTGGCAGTGGTGTTATGGTAAAGCCAGTTGCTGTATTCTTCCCAGTTCGTTTTTCTGTTTGTAAGGTATATGCTTTCTTTCTTTTTGATTTCAGAAGAAGTGATTGTCAGTATTTCTGGAGAATGATCAGATGAAAGATCAAAAGACGGTTCTATTGTGTGATAGGTCTGTGCCATTCCCTTTGTGACGAAGAAATCCAAGACATCAGGTACCTTGTTACCATCCGTTGGCCAGTATGTGGGATTTCCTGATGAAATTGTTTGGAGTTTTAGTGTAGAGATGGCTCCTTCTAAAGCGCGACCTCTTGTAGTTACCAGTCTTGATCCCCATAGTTGATTTTTAGCATTGTAGTCTCCTCCAGCAATGAACCTTGTGCCGAGCGTTCTAAAAAACTTGATATACTGATCGGTGGTTATCTTGTGTTTTGGAGGGGAGTATATAGCTGAAATAACGAGCGGACCGAACTTATCGTATACTTGTATAGCTGTTGCTTGCAGATAGTCTTTAGCATTATCTTTGTACATATTGTGTCTGATTCTTGTTTTAATTATTACTGCTGTGCCTCCATGAGCTGTCCCATCTGGATGATTTGTGCAATATACTTCGTAGTCAGATATACGTAGATAGCTTCTTTCGGTAAAATGTGTTTCAGACACTAGGAGTATGTCAATATTTTCTTGATGTAGAAACACTTCTAACTCTCTTCGATGTTGAAGTATTCCGTTGGCATTCCAGGAGACAATTCGCAGTGAATTACTCATAGTTTCTTCATTATTGCAGTCATGATATTAATTAGGCTGGAGATTTGTTCAGCTTGCTTTGCTAAGATGGACTCGAATTTTTTAAATGATTCTTGCATTATGGAAATCAGATTATTTTCATACGACACATTTTGATTATTGATTTGCGATTGTTGGACCATTTGTGCATATGTGAACTGTCTACCTGTTCCTATGGTTTGATTACTTGTTAGTGAACTTGAATTGTTGCCTTCAGTTATGTTTTGCGTAGCATTTCTACGGTGTTGACTTTGACTAGGATACTTGCTGTTACGAATTTTTTGATAGACTTCGCAGCCTTTATAATTTGCTGGATGGTCACGGCTACATAGAGCACATGTAGCTGGTGTGTCTCTCGTTTTAGTACAGGTTCGACTATCGTGATTCTTTCCACATTTGACGCAGCTATACGGAAGAGTACAATACCGAAAACTGTGCTCGTAGGACTGACATCGCTTGCATTGTACTATTTCTCGTTTTTTACGCGGTGGTTCAAAACTTATTTTTGCATGTAGTAAGTATTCGACGTCATATATTTTTTTGTTGTTACTTTGAGGTTCTAAGTCCACAAAAAACAATGGTAGGGGTGCTTTTGTTAAACGATGCTTGATATTATGAATTTGTCTTACTTTGTGGCCTATGCTTCTATAGCTTCTTTCAGTTCCGTTACGTCTGCTGTTGGGTGCATATTTTTTAATACTACCCGAAAGGCTCTTTCTTGTTTTAACTGAAATGTATAATGAGCAATATTTTTTTAAATTCAGACGTTTAACAAGCTTTCGATAAACCTCCTGTGTTTGAGGTACGATTTTCACATTGTTCATAGTAATTTTGGCTTCATCTTGGTAGGTTTTGACAAGTTTATATGAGAAGTCTTCATCTTTAATGACTTCTTTAATAGATCTGATCATAACAGATATTACTCTGACGCCTGGAATGAAAATAGGCGGTGTACGATATTTGTCTTGTTCTTGTATGCTGCCCTTGGTTGTTGTATCATTGATTTTCTCAGAATTCGAGGTTTCTTCCAAATTTTCATCACAAGAGAGATGTTCATACCTGTTTTTTGATGATACGGGGTCGTGTTCACTGTTAGTCTTCTTAGAGGGTTGTATAGAGTTGTCATTATTGCGTCTTTTTTGTCGACGCAGCGGGATTGTTTGCCATGAGTTGCACAAGGTTGAGGCCGTTTCCTGCGTTGTAGATGCTTGGCCGTTAGTTGCTGTAGCTTCTAGGACGGTGGCTGGGGTTTCTTTTTCACGCACATATTGCTGTATTTGAAATTGTAACTGTTGGTTCTGTTGCACTAATTGTTGTAAGTGTTGTTTTAGCTGTTGATGTTCATGCAATAAAAATTGGTGCTGTTGCTGAAGGTTCAGTGTTATTTCACTGTGTTCTAAAGTCGATCCGTTCGTACTATTGTTGACGAAAGCTTCACTGTTTTCTTGGTTATTTAGTATTTCTGTTGTTTGTGTGATTAGTCCCCCGAAGGGGACGTGATCAGTTAACATAATTCACTTCACTATATATGTGCGGTATTGATTTTCAATAGTTCTTGATGCACCACTGTTCACACGAGAACGAAGTCACCTTTGTACACAAATACGAGCGGTCACCACTGTATCACTAGTAAATTTGAACGGTAAGTTGAAAACGTTCCTAATTCACCACTGTTCACAAATAAATGCACTTCTTTCTGACCCCGGACCGGCACTAGTAGCGGCCGGGGCAGTCGGACTTGCGATAAGCGCTAGCCTTCGGCTAACTACTTGAAAGTATGTAGTAAAATAGTTTTGCCTTTTCTTACTACAGTATATCTCAAAGGCACGCATCAAATTAAAACAGCATGTTAAAATACCTCAATATCAAGATTATTTTTTTCTATTTTAAGACAGTATTTGATGAATTCAAATAGTCATTTACATGAATATTGTTTATTAACAACCAACTTTGATACTGACATGTCCATAACAATTGCCTACTCAATTCACAGTAAATCATTATGACACTAATTCATTTTAGTATTCATGTATTGTCCTAAAAGACTTGTTAGAACTTCAAATCTATTAATTGGAGTTCATAATGAACCAATCTTTTAGTCCAATGTCTGGTGAAGACTATATATTTGTAACATTTTTTTTCACTGTTTTTATGTGAATTTGGTATGTAACTATTAGTTATCAAATGTCGGTTATAATTATATTATATACAAGTAGTTTGGTACAATTGGTCCTTTATAAGAAGTTGAAGTGAAGGTTCTGCAGAATTGCTTTGGCATAACATTGTTTTTTATGTACATTGAAAACCAATCCACTCCTTTCTTATATTTTTGCTAAAGGTAATTTCAATTACTGTGCTTTCCTAGAGATTTTTGATGTTGCAGAGAGGGATGATCTCTGATAGCCAATAAAAAGGGATAAGTTCTTGTATTTTGGTAGAAAAACTAATCAATTCAGATTTAAAACATATGAAACTAGTAGTATGGAAATTAATTTTAAAATAGAAAGTTTTCTTAGAACACTAAATGAAAATAAATATTCGGTATTCTTGAACATAAATAATTTTGAAATTATTACCAAAATATTTAAATGTTCAATATCTTCAATACTGGAGCATATTTATAAAATAAAAATAAATCTCTTATCAGACACATAATACAAGTATAACTTTTATTTGAAATTAGTACACCCATAAAATGTTGTCAATTATATATTATATATTATATTTTAATTGTTTTCTCTATGTGCTCTCCAAACTGCTGCCTCTTTGAACACCTCGTATTGGTAGTATAAGTGGTCTATCACTTCTTCCTCCACATAAAATTCTGACTTTTGAAAGCAACGGCTCTGCAGAATTTCTGAAGTCTGTTCTGGGCATTGAAAGCAGCTTTTCAGTACAATAAACATCTCTAAACAGCATTTTTTTCTTGTTTTTCATATTTTTATGGGGGCGGATAAATTACTCAGAGAGGTAGAAGTAGATTCCACCTAAAATCTGCCATGAAATTTCTCATCTTCAGTTTTTGTTTTAATGTTGAATCATTGAAAATATGATAACGATGTGTCATGTCATTTTATTTATTTAAGTGTTCATGGATAACACTATTTACTTTATTAAAAGAAAAAATGCATATCATTAATTTTCTAGGAGGTATCATACGTATGCACGTTTAATGATTAAAAATACTTATAGCAGACATCACTGTAGGCCAATTAGGGGCAGTGTTCCTTACTGTTAATGACACTCTTCAACACACTTGGTTAACTCCTGTGTTCCGTCTCGCGAACACCCATTTTTTATTTCGAGATTCAGCTGAATACCTTTCAAAAAGGTTCACATGTGCTCGGTTACTTTTTTCCTCAGCTGTTCGTACATTTTTTCAGTGCTGTTTAGCCTTGTATTTCTGGTATGACCCGCCAACAAAATCACTTCGAAGTTTCCAATGTCAAAAGTCAAAAAAAACACGAACAAACTAATTATT
Source organism: Gryllus longicercus (assembly GCA_038098605.1). NCBI lineage: Eukaryota > Metazoa > Arthropoda > Insecta > Orthoptera > Gryllidae > Gryllus > Gryllus longicercus. The sequence continues at coordinate 2,853,504 of JAZDUA010000163.1, forward strand.
AACGAAATAAACTAGTTTGCCAAATATTCGAAAAAACACAGGAAAAGAAAGTACAGTCGAATTAAAAATGACAATGAAGCAAAACGGACAGTTCGTTTTATTCGCCTCTGTTTTTGCATTTATAGGTTATTCCACGCTTAAAGTACTTGACTCCGAGGTTTAGCGGTTGCCATGGAAACTTCACCTTACTTATTCCGTGCTCGAGTTAGTCCATGCTTATTGCTAGGAGTTTTCGCTATTCTCCTGCTGTTCTGGACTTAAGCACAGAATAAATTTTACCCCACGATTATTGGTAGGGCTGTGAATGGAGAAGTTGGGACGAACAAAGCGTCAGCGACAGATAGGCAACCGACACATGCCTATTTTACAGAAAACAAGTGCTCCGATCCGTGTGTTACAGGCCATCCGCTAGCATGCAAAAGAGTGAGAATTCCATCCAAATAACCCCTGAATACACAACATGGAATTCCACCGAAACGAGTCTTTTGGCCATTGTTCTGAATAGGTGGCTCTGTGCCCCTTGGCGTGGCGTTTAGGGGCGGCGCCGGGCTCCAAACTGGCGCCACTCGAGAGGGCGTCTCCCGGTCGATGCGACCTAACGGCACCGGCGCGGCGCAGTGCTGCTAAGTGAAAAGCGCCTGTCGGCCGGGATGGGCTGGGCTGGGCAGGGCAGGGCGGCGCGGGGACGCGACGGCGCAGCGCGGCGTAACGAGCTACAGGTAGCAGCGGCGGTGGCGGAGGGGGCGGCGGCGCCGGTAACGAGCCACAGGTAGCGCCGACGCCGCCGCGGACGCCCCACGGGTCGATGCGGAATTGGGGAAATTGGAGCACCACTCCCATCTCGCGCCGGTCCGCGCACAGTGTGCGCAGGGCGGTCTCTTCGGCGCTCGGGGGAGGATTGATTGCTTGATTGATTGGTGATTCCAGTCGTGTCAAATGTGTAGGTCATTACTAATGTAAGTGTAGTGCATGTTTTTCTTCGGGATGTGGCATTATTCTTGCTTATAAGTGTTTTTACAGAAAGCTTGATGGACAGATCCGGCTCCGACTTATACGTCGGTTTGTGGAGTTTTCCCCAATCAGTTCTCTCCTACCGGCGGTGCACTGCCCCAGCTAGAAAGCGCTGTAGGCTACCGACTGGTAATCCGGCATGTGTGATAGTGTAGTGTATAGGGAGAGGATAAGACCAGGAAGAAAAAGGAAAGATCGCGCTCCATCTGTGGGCTGTTTGTTAGGTTTCTGCTCCGGCATTCGCCTGAAGTTGATCGGAGAAACTAAGGAAAACTACACAAGAGAACAGCCGGCAACTAGAATTCTCCTCCAGAGAGCGGCTGAATTCAACCTAGCTATGCAGCTGACGTCGAAAATCCTGTCACCGTCGGGACTCGAAGCCAAGGACCTTCTGGTCAGAGACACTGTTATTTCAGCAATTCATGACCTGAGCCACCCAACCTGGTCTGTGGGGATTTTACAATGACAGGAAACACCATGAATAAGTCATTTCTCCATTTCGGCTCGACGTTTCTTGGACCAACTAAAGGGAAGTTGCGGCCTTCAAGCATTTCCTGTTTTATAAACCAAGCTTGGGAAAAATACACCCGTCCCTGTTCCGATGCATTTTGAGATGACTACCCCTCTGTTACTCCTATTTAACCTGGATGGTCCATATGATTCCTTTTTGTTGACTATTCCTTTTGGTATTTGTTGGTATCATTCAACATAAGATCAACACTTTATTTTCCCTAAATGCAAATTTATGGAACTGTCCTACGCCGTTTCGGCCATTCCATATCATCGATCTTATATCAAAACGTACGAACATTCAACTGAACACTTACAAGACAGTGTCATCAAATTTGGAAATAATTTGTGGATACTTTTTGATATGCTAATTAATTGGGACAAACATGAATTAAAAATGCATATTTGATTCTTTTTCTCTAAAGGGAATGATAAGTTTCTTAAAATAATTTGTAACTTTCTCCCTTGAATATTGGCCATCACCCACTGTGCGAAGGTGGCGCTGCCGGCGCTCTCGTCTCCTCTCTTGAACTCTTTTGGGGAGGGAAGACGCTCACAACGAGCTATCTGTGACCGGAAAACGAGGGCCAAAATTCGAGTAAACAGAATTCAAGAGTGTTTCGGAAGCCTAAGTGCCTTGAAATTGTTCACAGTTAATGAGCGACGGTAATCACGACGATTTCGTTGATTCAATTGATTCGAGCAGGTGGAGTTAATAAACTTAACGAGAGAATAACAACATAATTTTGGTAGACATTTCTGATACCCGTAGGAGCGAGGATTTTAGTTAGTGAATTAAAATATATTGATTTTTCAAAAGATATTGAAGAGAAAGTAGCAGCTCCTAATCCGTATACAAATTCCGTCATGCAATAAAAGCATCATTTAATAGTGGAAGTGATCTAGAAGAAGTTTTTACTTGAAAAGTTACATCGCACACTCATTTCAAATGCTCTTATTGAATCATCGTTCATTTTGTGACAAGTATCAGAACTTGGATTAACGATAGAACTCGATATTTGTATTTCGTTTTAGTACATCGTGTTCCAATATTCTTCTATTAGTACACCACAGAATTAGTGAAGAGAAACATTAACGGGGGGAACATTATCGAAACTCTGGCGGTAAAATTTACTTATGTACTTGTCTAATTTAGATTAAACTTTGTAATATTATTAACGGCAAAGATAGCTGCCATCCAACATCTTTTAAATCCAGTAATCAGCGATGCTACTAGCGCAGCTATTGTAATAGAAAGAACAGAAGCAACTAGTTATTGCTCCATACTCCTCCTCTTACTACTAATTCCCATACAATTTACGAATCTCGTCGACCATTTCGACTCATCAGGGCTGATGACCTTGCCCTTCTCTTTTACCCATTTTCACCCAGTCCCCACATTCTCGCGAATACCAACTTTTCAGTCGTTTCCATCCATCACATTCCCGTCGCCACCCGTTATTTCGTTGTAGTAAACGTTATTTTACAAAACTCGACCTCCAACACCGCTGTCATGCGATAACCACCGCCACCGCCTCCACCGCAACCACCGCTTTCGCCGCCACCGCCATCGCCGTCACCGAGATCGCCGCCACTATCATCGCCACCACCGCCGTCGCCTCCACCATTGTTGCTAGCGCCGCCGCCACCGCCAGCGCACCCCCGCAACCACGTCGATCCCACCGCCTCCTCAAGCCCGGCTCGTTTCTTCCGACATCCGCCGCCAGCGCGGCGCGCACAAGATTTAGGCGCGTGCTTATAGATTCCCATTGTCCGCGTCGGCGGCGACGCAGGAATGCGTAATGTTGCGTCCGGCCTCCTCCCCCCCCTCTGCCCCTCCGCACCTGAGCCGCTCCGGCGGCGGCGGCGGCGGCGGGCAGAGGTCTCCCGGCAGGGGTTTCGCCCGCGCCCCCCCCGGCCGCCGAGCCCCGCAGGGGGGCGCGCGCCGGGGGGGGCCGCGTTTCTCGCATCTCGGAGAATCGCGCCGTTCGCTCGCTCGCCGCCGCCGCCGCCGCCGCCGCCACGTCAGCCAAGAGTTACAGCGCACGCGCACGAGAGAAATTGAGACGATCCACGCCGCGTCTCCGCCCCCGCCCTCGGCCTCGGCCCCGGCCCGCGGCGGCGCCCAACGACGCACCCACGCTCCATTCCCCAACACAGACCCTAGGTCACCGCTTCTTCCTGCCAACGACATTCCCACGCCCCACGCCCTAGCTTACCACTCCCGCCTCCCAACTACGCACACACGCCCCACTCCACCTATAGCTCACTCCTCCAACATTTCCAATCCCTACCCCCACCCCTAGGTCATCACTCCCACCTCCCAACGCCGCACCCATGCCCCACCCCCTAGCTCATTGCTGCAACCTCGAAACTACGCACCCTCGCCCCAACACCGACCCCAGGTCACCGCTTCCTCCTGCCAACGACATTCCCACGCCCCACCCCGTAACTAACCACTCCAACTCCCAAACACACCTCCACGTCCCCCCTAGCTACCGCACACACCTCCCAACGACGCACCCATCCCTTTCACTGCTCCAACCTCACCGCTTCCTCCTCCCAACCTCATTCCCACCCCTAACCCCACCACAACACTCCCACCTTCCAACGACATACTCACTCCTCACCCCTTAGCTCATCGCTCCAACCTCCAAACGACGCACCCTCGCCCTACCCCCAATCCCAGCTCACTGCTTCCACTTCCCAACAACGCTCCCACGCCCCACCTCCTAGCTAACCACTCCCACCCCCCCAACTCACCCCACCCCACCCCCACCGTACACAACTCCCCACGACGACCCACGTCCCACCCCTAACTCCAGCTCACTACTTCCACCTCCCAACGACACTTCCATGCTCCACCCCATGCCAACCACTCCAACGCCCAAATACACTCCCATGTCTTCCCCAGCTCACCTCACACACCTCCCAACGACGCACTCACGCCCCATCCCCTAGCTCACTCTCCCTCCTCCCAACGACACTCCCACGCTCCCCCCGTAACTCATCGCTCCCAACGACGCACTGATATCTCACCCCCCAACCCTAGCTCACCAAACCCATCTCTCAACGACTCTCCCACGCCCCACCCCACCCCCTGCGCTCACCCACCCAACGCCCAACGAAACCCCCTCACCTCACCATAAGTCATCGCTCCCATCTCCTAACGACGCACCCACGCTCTACTCCCATCCCCTAGCTCACGCACACCCTCCCAAATCACGCGTCACTCTTACCCCTAGCTCACCGCTCTCCCCTCCCAATGTCGCATCTATGCCCCACCCTCCCCCTCACCACTCTCACCACCCTGCTCTCTCAACCACCCATGGGGTTGTCCTATAACTTCATGTTGTTACAATTTCGGCAGTGTTTCTAAGCTTAATACAGCTTTTTCAGAAGTAAACTGGTGCAAGATGAAATCACGTCTCGGGCCGAACATTGTTGAGTTATTAGGGCTGTCTACAACTTAGCTTCAAACACGCTAATTTCAGTAAATACATACATTTTTCACTTTAATTGCAATAAATAGAATTATCATCTCTTTGAAATAAACACAATAAAAATGTAGTAAATAACTACGTAGTAATTGAAAAAATATTACCAATAATTTTGTTTTCGTCAGTAACTTTTAAATGGGATTCACTGCATATGGCAGCCTTGCACTCTGTCATGTGAATGAATAATTCACGATGCATGTCTTCATCATACATATCACATGCCTTCTTTACGAAACCTTTCAGTTTACTCTGCTTTTTTTAAATTATGAAAATAATTAATATTTTAAGTTCTTTTTATGTCGTGATTCTGAGAATCATCTTTTGCTTACGCTGTTATTTATGTGTGCAGTGTTTCAAATATTTAATTACATGTTGCTTTACGCCAGTCGCCTTTCTCACGGTCTGTTTGTAGAATTTTTGCTACCGAAAAACTATTCATGTCAATGAAACCGCATATTATTCAACCTCTCCCTGGTTCCAAATTACACATGCGCCTCTTAATTTGCATACGAGGATCCTTGAGCATTTTCTTTTAATTTTTCGTGAAGTCACATCTCCATATTGCACACACCTCATGGGAATATTCTGTATGTTTAAACATCGTAAACTACTCATATCGTTAAATATCTTGTTGTATAGGGTAATCTCTGTCAAGGTGGGTAAATTAAATTAAAGTACTATTATTTTACCTTTCTAATATATTCTGCAATGGGCCTAAATAAAATGGAAGTCTTGAACTGCATCATAAATACTTTCAAAAAAGTCAAACACCTGAGGATACTTTTAAAGAATGAACATTTGAGATACAAATTGAACACACGTTCATAGTATCCTGATATAAAATCCTCCTTCGGAGATTTACCTATATCTTGCTTCAAATGCCCTGTACATGTGTACAACTCCGGCGAGGTTTGTACAAAGAACGACATTCAAAGAACACAATCCTCTCTCTTAATCCCTGTATCAATATTCTAAATTTAGTAGCACTCACTTTTTACTATCATTTCCGTGTACCTGAACAAAGCACCGATTTCTTCCCAACCGTTCATTTCCCACGACTTCTCCGACACTACCCACGCCCTGTTCAGACCGACTCAACGTCGTTGCAATTGCAGTAACATTAACCACGAGATTGTTGGATTCAATTCCCGACGGTGGCGGTTTTTCAATTGGCTACATTACAGTTCAGTTGTATTCAACTAAGAGTCGAAATCTGCAGTACAATCCTAACGGCTGGCTGCTCTGATAGGTAGTTTTCCATGGCCTCACCTATCAATTCCAAGCGAATTTCGGAGCAGTATCCTAATAAATGGACACGGATCGCGCGTGATCTCTCCTGTATCATCCTTGACACCCCCCCCCCATTCTCCCGCAACACACATTAAACTACTGCACATGTCAGGAGACCATTCGGAAGTTCAGAACTTGACCCGACGAGAACGGTGCCCTGTGAGGTAGATTTCTAAAGGGGGAAAATTCCGCAACCCGATGCGTAGAACGCGTCTCACGTTCGAGTAAGTAAAGAACACCGCCCCTTCTGGGATATAGAGTGCAGTACTCTTATTGGTGTAATGACTTTAGCAGTTGTCGCACCCGGAAACACAAAATGTCGAGAAGACCGCCTCCGCATTCCTCCCGCTCTCCGTCCACCCACCCGCCCACTCGGTCCTCACATTCCGAGGTTTCGCAGCCGCATCCAGCAACAGATCGTTTCAGCAAGGGAAGAACACCGCCCCAACCCAGACAAAGTGCATTACCCTTTTTGGTGTAGTGTTCCACCCACCAAACTGTCCATCGCACAGGCCTTCTGCACCGTCCACCAAAGCTACTTCATCACACCTCCTTCCGCCCTCGCAACTGTACGTCTGGTAGGTCGCCTCCATGGTCCACCCACGCCTCGCCTACCCACCCACTCACCCACCCTACTCTACCTCTGGTGGACAGTCTCGTTCTTCCGCTTCGCCCACCCACTATCCCACCAACTCAACTAAGAACACCGCCATCTCGCGGGACAGTGTGAACTACCCTTTCTAGTGTAATGACCACCCCTCCCACGTACACAAACACAACCGTCCGTCTCGCAGGCCGCGTCCGTCGGCCGCCCACGCTCCCCCCCCCCCCCACCGGCCCACCGGTCGTCACATACCGCGGCGCGCCACCTGGCGGCAGCGGGCGCGGGTGCGACGCCAGGGAGCGGGATAATTGGGGAGGCGACGCGCATGGAATAAGCAGCGACGGCTCCTCGCGGTGGAAATTTATTCCTCCTTCAGTCCCCCCTCCCTTCCCCCACTCCGCCAGGTAGAATCGGGACTTTTGACACCTTGCTTGAAATGTTTACTTCGTGTTTCTACGGTCGTGGCTTTGGGGCTAAAATATATCCCCACTTCACCACATCTGGCATTTCGGGTGCCAACAAGGCGACAAACGACGAGATGTAACAAAGCGACGCAATCCGACGCTTTCCCTCCGAATGATAAAATTCGACTCTGTCGCCATCTGTGTTTCTTCGACTGTCGAAACGGATAGTAAATTTTGTTGCGAGTTTTGAATTACAGCGTGTTTTTATGTCATCCTGAGAGTTGTTGTAACGCCTTTGCTGTAGTAAATGTGGAAAGGCGTGGCCCGTTATTCAAATCTCCTTATCCTGGTCAATTCACATCCCTCATCGTTTTGATATGACATCGATTGCCAGTCATCCATCGACCTCAATTGGAATTGAAATGCAAATGAAGAAACGGAGGATGAATGAGAAATTACTTGAATTCTTCTTCAATTACCTGAGAAAGGCAGGTAAAATCTTTTTTGATAGCTTCCTTACCTCAGCAAATTCTTATTTCAGGAAGTTTCCTTCCTCATCGAGTTTCCAAAGTAACAGCCTGAGACATTTTCTCAAATTATTATTTTAATTAATGTTACAATAGTAAAATCGTGATTTTTTGTTTTCGTTCATTTCGAACTATTTATAGCAGGCATTTTAACACTTTTTCGACAAAAAACTCTATAACCCTCTATGAATGGAAAAAAGTAATACTTTGAAAGGTAAAAGATTCCCTATGTAATGTTTTCACGGTATAGGGATTTACCGTTACGACAATCCATTGATTCCTCCTAGTCGATATACAAGTGGTTCCTTAATTTTGTTCGTAAGGTCTCATAGATCTTCATTTAATACATGCTCCATGTATAATGGATTATTATTATTATTATTATTATTATTATTATTATTATTATTATTATTATTATTATTATTATTGTATATGGTATTTATTTTAATTTAAAAAATAAGATCATACCTACAAATATTCAAATGTAAAATAAATATTCGGGCGCGAATCGTTTCATGAGGTATTGAATAGTTCATTCAATATTCCACATTCAAATAGACTTCTTGACCCTCTGATTGGCACAATATTTCTAATACACCCTGAGTCAATAATTTCCTTTTTCTACATTCGAATGGCTTAATAATATAATATTTTATATTGATGAGCATTCTAGGATATTTTCAACAAATAGTTTTACTAATCACGCAAGTAAATTTTGCAGTTTACCCTTTTCAAATAGGTTATTCTTTTAGGATGAAGTTACCCCTCTTGAAATTAAGTGCTCACCACTAAAAAGGAGATCATCAAAAGCCTTCCTCCATTACATTTATTAACATGCATCGAGCTGTTTTAAATACTGAAAGATTACCCTTAAATTGACCTATTGAATTGACCTCAAAATCATTCTGACACTCTAGAAGTACCTCATTTCCTTGAAAAAGAAATTAATTTGTAGTCGAAATTTCCTTTCCCTCACGCATTATTTTCAAAGCCTCCCTTTTCATTGACTATTCCGTGCACGTGCCCGGATCTCCGAGCAAACGATCTCTCGCGAAACAGTCGGCCTCAGCTCCAGTCAAAGCCTCCTGGCGTCCAAAACAGCAGCTGCCGCCACCGCCACCGCCACCGCCGCCACCTCCGCCGCCGCCGCCGCCGCCGCCGCCGCCGCCGCCGCCGCCGCCGCCGCCGCCGCCGCCGCCGCCGCCGCCGCCGCCGCCGCCGCCGCCGCCTCCGCCTCCGCCTCCGCCTCCGCCTCCGCCTCCGCCTCCGTCGCCGCCTCCGTCGCCGCCGCCGCCGCCGCCGCCGCCGCCGCCTCTACCGCCGCCGCCGCCACCGCGTGCGGTGCGTGTCTCGGAGCGTCCACGAGTGTATAACAGCGATCATTCGGCGCCCGCAAGCGGTGGCCGCGAAGCCCTAATCTTCTGTAATGAGGAGCGTGCGCGGTGCGGCTGCCCGGGCGCCAGCCCCGCCCCGTTCCTCCTCCCCCCGTCCGCCCCCCAGCGAGATCCATTCTGCTCCGTCCCTCCCCGCCTCCTCCGGTTTCAACTCCTCCGGCCCAGCAGTCAAACCATTCCTCGTATCACCTCTCCCCGACTTGCTCTGCTTGGCCACGCCCGCGGGTCCTCTACTCCGTGCCCCTTCCCTTCTCGCCTCTTTCCTGCTCTTACTCCACTCCCATCTCCATTCTGCTCCGTTCCAGTCGGCAGTCCATTCCCCTCCCCACCTCTTCCTGATCTGCTCTGCCCTGTCACAACCCGGTCATCTCCATTCTTGCTGCCCAGTTCCATCCAGAAGTCCGCTCGGCCCCGCCCTTCCCCGCACCTACCAGGTCCAATTCCGCTCCATTCCTACTTGACTCCCAGCCGACGAACCATTCCGCACTCTTCATCTCCCTGGCCTGCTCTGCTCCGGCACCCCTCCAGTCCCTCTTCAGACTTCCTGCATTGTCCCATCTCTCTCTCTCTCCCTCTCTCTCCCTCACTCTCCCTCTCTCTCCCTCTCTCTCCCTCTCTCTCCCTCTCTCTCCCTCTCTCTCTCTCTCTCTCTCTCTCTCTCTCCGCTCCGCAATTCCCCGGCCCTCCAGCTCTTCGCTCCGCCTTTCCCTACAACCATCTCGCCGATCCAATCTCTATTCCTCGCTATGTCCTGCTTTGACTCTCACCGCGATCCATAACCTCTCCCGCCTCCTCCTGGCTCAACGCTTCTCCAACTCGACTCTGCTCCGTTCCAGCCACGGACCAGTCCCCGACCTGCTCAGCCCCGACACTTTGCCAGTCACTCTCTACTGTTCTCCCCGCCTCGTCACATTCCGCATTGCCCCGTCCTTTCCCTCCTCCTCGCAGCTCCAACTCCTCTCCCATCTCCATTCCCCTCAATTTCCAGTCGCCAAACCATACCCCTCCCCGCCCCATACTGACTTAATATACCCCGCCACAACCCCGGGTCATCTTCATTCTCCCCCCCCGTCCCATCCATCGAGTTTCGCTCCTCTCCACTCTTCCCTGCCCCGCCTCCTCCAGGTTGCAACTCCGCTCCACTGCTTCGTTCCAGCCAGCGACCAGCCCTCTCCCTGCTCTGCCCCACCATATCTCCGGATCCTCTCCACCCTTCCCGCCTCGTCCCATCCTCCGCTTCATCTCGTCTCTCCTCGTTCCGCCCCTCCTCCCAGCTCCAACTCCTCTCCCATCTCCATTCTCCTCCAGTTCCAGTCGCCAAACCATTCCCTACCCCGCATCTTCCTGACTTAATCTATCCCGCCTACTCCGCTTCATCTCTAATCTTCCCTCCCCGTCCCATCCAGCGACCTTCGCTCCGCTCCACTCTACCCTGCCCAGCCTCCTCCAGGCTCCGACTCCCCTCCACTGCTTCGTTCCAGCTAGCGACCAGTCCTCTCCCTGCTCTACCATATCCATTCCTCCCAGCTCCACGTCCTCTCCCATTTCAATTCACCTCCAGTTTCAGTCGCCAAACCATTCCCTTCCCCGCATCTTCCTGACTTCCGCCTACTCCGGTTCATCTCCATTCTTCCCTCCCCGTCACATCCATCGAGTTTCGCTCCGCTCCACTCTACTCTGCCCCGCCTCCTCCAGGCTCCGACTCCCCTCCACTGCTTCGTTCCAGCCAGCGACTAGCTCTGCTCGCCCTGCTCTGCCCCAACAAATCCCCGGATCCTCTCCACACTACCAACCTCGTCCCATCCTCCTAGCTCCGACTCATCTCGTCTCTCCTCGTTCTGCCCCTCTTCCCAACTCCAACTCTTCTCCCATCTCCATTTTCCTCCCGTTCCAGTCGCCAAACCATTCCCCTCCCCGCCCCTTCCTGACTTAATCTACCCCGCCACAACCCCGGTTCATCTTCATTCAGCCCTCTCTGCTCCATCCATCGATTTGTGTGCTCCGCTCCACTCTATTCTTCCCCCGCCTCCTCCAGGCTCCGACTCCCCTCCACTGCTTCGTTCCAGCCAGCGACCAGTCCTCGCCCCGCTCTGCTCTACCATATCCTCGGATCCTCTCCACTCTACCAACCTCGTCCCATCCTCCTAGCTGCGCCTCATCTCATCTCTCCTCGTTCCGCCCCTCCTCACGGATGCGCGCGAAGCAGGTGTCTGCGGCCCACGATACCCCCGGCGCCGTATTAAGGCGCCGCGAGGAGCAGGTTGGAGAAAATCGCGCGCGCGCCTCCTCCCCAAGGTCGCTCCATATTCCGAAGCCCTGATTCTCCTCTCGATGTCTGCCCGCTCGAGGGCAGCTGTCAGCGGATTGACAAATCTCGTTATAATGTTAATTCTAGGCCGTGGAAACGGAGCAGGAAGGGAGTGCTGGAAAATTGAAGTTCACTGGCTGGCGCTGCCAATGACCGTGAAGCTAACTAGTGTTTTATAACATGTATTGGGTGGCGATGTATCCTGTTGGCAACATGCTATGCAAGCGATATTGAAAGTGAGTCGTTATGGCAATAATAAATTAGTGAGTTTTGTCATATATTTTTCGTGCTTTTACAACACAGAATGCAGAGGCGTATCTTATATGTGACAGATATGACACGTACCGTGGGTGCCACTCATAAGAGGAGCTATTTAGTGTACTCCCACTAGAACAAATAACAACCCTAATTTGAAGCATTCTGACACCGGCGCAAATTCAATGCTTGCCATGCGCACCTCAATACCTAGTTACGCCTCTGATAGTATGTGTTGCTAGATAAGAATTATGGTAACAAATCATCGAGGGTGTCTAACTGAACACACGTGTGTAGATAAGGTGTTTATCTGTTTCCACATCTATTTACACTAGAAGTTTTCCAGGTTTTGCCAAGCTAGATGTGAGTTGAGAGTCACTTCTTCAACTCCTTTTTTGTTTCTCTCCGGCTTGTCACTTTCCCCCTCGTTCTCATCGCACCGCGCATCTGCCAATGCACATTGTGTTGTAACACATTCACGTGTCATACACGGTAACATTTACGTCAGAGTGGGGGTATTCAGAATCCAGCGGCGGGAGTCCGAATGAGCGTGTCAGTCTGTCCGCCTGATGGCGCCGCCGCTCCGGGGCGTGCGCCTGCCGACGAAGGACGTAAGACAGTGGACGTCTTGAGGTCGGGGTGCGCGGGAGACGGGGTCGGCGGCGACGGTGGCGGCGGCGTAGACACGCGGGCGGGAGGCGGACAAGCGGTCGGACAGACAGTCGGATTGAGATGCTAATCAGGCGGCCGTGGAATGCTGGGCGGTGCGGAGCGGCGCGCCGGACGCGGGATCGCCAGGTGGCGCGACCCGCGGCGGCGGCTGGACGAGGTCGGAGCGGGGGCGGGGGCGGCGGGGGCGGCGGGGGCGGCGGGGGCGGCGGGGGGCAGTGGGGGCGGCGGGGGCGGCGGGGCGGCAGAGGCGGCGGGGCGGAAGGGCGGCGGGGACGGCGAGGTGAGGTTGGGTGGGGGCAGGGGCGTGGCGGGAGCGGAGTATGGCGAGGTCGGTGGGGTTGACGACGGCGGCACGAATCGTCGAGGGTCGCGTCGGGGTCTGCGAGAGGCGGCGGGGTCGGCGGGAGCGGTCGAAGTGGACTGGAGTGGCGGAGGCGGGAGTGGCCGAGTGATACCGGTTGCCTTGTGAACAGAGGAAAAGTCGACGAAGGTGGGATTGCAACAGTTGGAGTAATGATCTCATTGAAGAGGAATTTTGAGGATTTGGACCAACATTTGGTCGCGGAAGTTGTGGAAGAACAATAGCTTGAATGGAGACAGACAGGGAAAAAAATACAGGAGGAAAGCGATATATTACTCGATTTCGAATCCCTATTTGTTTCTGTAGTTCACAAAAGTTAACCGATACTGGTATTTATCGAAAATAAATTGGACAATTACAAGTTTTAATATGCATTTGCATCTGAATTTAATTGATGACACTAGAAACCATAAAAACTAAACTCAAAGGTATAATTTTCTATTTTTTATTTTATTATTACAAAATTCCTTTTATTTTAATTATCATGTTTTATCAATAACATTTATTAGTCCGCAAATATCTTATCGTTCACACCTTTGCAAAAAGAAAATTATATATTTCTTATACGACAGTGCTACAGAGAAAGGGTATAAAAATGGAAAAGGGAGAAGAATAACACTAAAATAACAGTTTGATTGGAAGATTCGTCCATTATTTACAGGTCATAGAGTTCTTTCGATACCGATTCTGCTGTTTTGACAACTACCGCAAACTACTTTGGGGTCATGTCTATCGACATTTAGACCTCCGCATTGAGGTTTCAGATATCGGACGAATAATAACATCCCTTTCTGGGAAGGAATATTGAAGCACGACCGTAGGGATGAAAGTGAGCTCGTATAAACACGTGCTATTTCATAGAACGATGAAATGAATAAAGGTTCCACAGGCCATGACTAACAAGAAGCGAATAAGGCGAAACCACGAAACCATGAGAAGATGAGACTTTGTTTACACGTGCTGCTTGCTCATTTTGAAGGGGCAAAGCACTATTCGTGTTGATGAGTAAATAAGCACCTTGTATGCATATGGAGCTTATAATTTCAACTTCTTTTTCATTGCGCACTATAAAATGAGCAAGAAAATTTCATTGGTCTGTAACGATGGTGATCAATAAACATTGCTATGAAGTTTTCATAAATATTCCTTTTCTTAAATGTTGGGAGTCTATACTTTAATAAGTAAGCTCTTAACGATTGTGATTATTAATGTATGTAAACAATTTCTATAAAAACTTAAAAAGTAAATTTTCCTTTAAAAATAAATGTCAACATTCTACTTGCTTTTCACTGATATAGAGACACACCTGTTCACTCTTGGTATTAAAACCACATTAAAGTTTTTCAAACATCCGGCCGTCGCACGAGTGACAAGAACAGCACCAAACCCGACAAGAGCTCTGGGAGCGGCGTAACCGTGATGTGCGGTGGGCGGGCGCCGTTCCCACGCGGGGGTGGTCGAATATTTGCGCTGTGAGCTGGCCGCGGGCGCCCCGCCGAGGACCTTTTTCCAGGCGACTGAGGCGGCGCGGCGCGGCGCGGCGTGTGGGGAAACCTGTTGGGAACGCGGCGGGAGGTGCCAGCGCCCAAGCGCCCGTGGGAAGAAGCCAACGGCCACACCGCGCCCAGACGCCCGTCGACTTGTCCGCTGACTCGCCCGCCCACCCTCTCGCCTGCCCGCCATCTTGCCCGCCCTCTCGCCTGCTCGCCCCCTCGCCTGCCCGCCCTCTCACCCGCCTTCTCGCCCGCCCGCCTGCCCTCTCGCTCTCTCGCCCTCTCACCAGCACGCCCGTTCACCCGCTCACTCGCTCGCCCATCCGCTCGCCGCCCTGCCGTCTCACCTCAGCCTCGCCCGCTCGCCCGCTCACTCAGTCGTCCCGCCCGACCTCCTCCGCCTCGTTCGCGGCCGGAGTCACGGCCCCCAGCGGTTTTCATGGTTCCTCGTTAGGGCGATTTCTATTCGCAGCGCGTGCCCGGAAGGAGCGTGGCTTCGCCCGCGGAGCGGGATTCCTCCGCGCCTCCCCCTCGCAACGCGTTCCTCGACTGTTTGTCTAAATTCAAATTCGAGTTTCAATACAAACTCAGCAGTCGGTCCATAACAACGTCTTCATGAAATATATCGAGGCCCATTTCGTGGATATTACATGCCGAAAGCCGTAATAGCGATGTGCCTCATTATTCCATTATTATTTCCTCTGATTTATTTCTTGTTGATAATAAATTCCCCCAACGGTTCCTCCCGATTTCTTTGTACGGCGAAACCCAGAAGCCCAGTATTTGACAGGCGAAGGATCAACACGGCCTTTCAATCGAAGCTCAAAATAAATAGTTCTGTAATTGAGGTTATTTCGTCTTATAAGTGTCAGGCGTGGGGTACTTTGCATTTGTAAGCACCCCTCGGACGGGTCGCTCCGCGGCCGCCGCATGCCGAAGTGCCGGCTGGCGAGGCGGCACCTGCGCCCGCTTGGGGTGCAGCGTTTAAGGGTGGCGCGCTGCACCCTCGCCGAAGCGTTTTAAAATGCAAATGCCGAGGCACTGAGCGCCGCTTTATCCCTCGATCTGCTGCACAAAGCAGAGCGCTCCTGGGATGGGGATGGGAGGGGAGGGAAGCGAGGTGGAGGTGCTGGTAAATGGGACAGACGGAAGGGGTAGTCGTTAGTTCGATGAGTTTGTGGCGAGGAGGTTGAAGATGGAGAAGGGGTGAAAGACGAGGCAGTGGTGATAGGGAAGGGGGGATGGAAGGAGTTGTGGCGTTTGTGCTGATTGAGATGACGCTCGAGGTGGTGGTTCTAAGTTGGTTTCGTTGAGTTGACGGTCGTGTAATCGAAAGAGTGAAGGAAGTTGCAAGTGCAAGGAATCATTTCCTGGACATGGAATTTAGTTTCGTCACATTACAAAGTGTCATTAAAAAATCATAAGATTGCAGAATTTACGAAACAAAGCAATGTTTTATATTGCCTTGTGTAAATTCGTCTCCCTTTTGCTTTGCCCAATATACCGATAATATGTAAAAATTATAGTACTCTAATACAACTACAAAAAAAACTTAAGCAGAATGAATTTATTCTCAAGGCCTACTCTTATTCTAACTTCATTCTTTCATTCTATTAGACACGTTCGTTTAACTCGTAGTTTTAGAGGATTCGTTAATTTTGTTCATGGTTATGAAATTTCAGACTACAAATAATCCAAGCGCCAATGTCTTTTTGACGGTGTTTGTTATCAAAAAACTACTCTGGGGAACCATTTAAATATTTATTTCCACCTGTACAAAATGCTAAATATTTAGTATGATTAAGATATCACTGCTGTGCACTCTTTAAAAATGTCGATTGAATCTTGGAAAATCAAACAAACAAAAAAATTGAACCTTTCCATATTAGTTTTAATTCACACCTTGAATTGTAATTTCAGTACTTGGAGTTTTAAATCAAGATATTTTTCCTGTACGTGGATCGTATGCAGAGGGGTGGACTTTTTGTATAAATAGCATCGTTACATTCGTGGCACGCCCCTTCGCGTATTAATAAATTATTCAATAGCTTACACCGTCTTTTCTAACCTGAGTTATCGTACACCTGATTGTCGTTTTCTTTCTCGCGTCCTCTTCAACAGTTTTTTGTTTATCCCCTACGCAGAGATGCACGTGTGTTTTGTGTTCACATAGGCCCTGTAATATATGCGGTATGGTACTTTCGTCATGAATATGTAGTAAAGGTTCTTTGAGAAAGATTTTGTTAAAATATGTGACTGATGTGTTATGTAAAAGGATATACGTGGCTAAAGCGTATTTCAGAAAGATCAATCAAAGTGAATGGTTTGAATTGGTTTATGCGTTTGTGAAATAGGTATTCAAGAGTTACTGTCTTTTTCAATCCATCCTTCACTTTCTATCACTCATTTCCTTCCTTCCCGTCTTTTAGCTCACTCTTCCTTCCTTAATTCCTTTCTTCATTCTCTTCCTTCTCATTTCTTCTTAAAACCACACTCTCTCCTGTTTCCTTTCATTATCTCATCCCCTCCCCCAGCACGCATATTTTTTACGTCCTTTTCTCACATTTTGTCTTTCTTGAAACTTAACTGCCACGTAACACCTGCTCTTGTAAATTTCTACAGCACATCGATGGCTTGAATCGAAGTTTCATTGTTCGTTGTTCTTCCCGTAACTATTTTAGTGAAGTCTTAAATTTACACTTAATTATTACTGGTTGTCAATATTCTTCTCCAGATACATAAAGTTCGTTCTAGGGCCTGGCCTTTCTAAAGCTCGTTCGTAACCCGTCTCCCCGGCAACCCCCTTGCCGTGTTTCACCCTTGTCAGAGAGTCGACAGGGTGCTCCCCTGCTGGGGGATGTTCTTCGAGCTTTTCTTGGTGCAATAAAATTTTGAGCACTAATTTGTATCGTTTAATCTATTGCCGCCTTGAACTACAAAAGATTTTTCAGACCATAAACTAAATAATAATATGTCCAACCACAAAGAGAAGAAAAAATATACTGCAGATGTGTTCTCCCGCAAACGGGGTGTATATGTCGAGGAGGTTTCGGGGAGACTGTGTTTTATGTCACCATTGTGTTACCGAACAGTTTCTCTCTCTTGCACCCCGCCACAGCACACGACCGTTAATTCGAACTGGAGTATTTCCGAGTTGTGAGGTCCCGCAGGGTATGAACACACGTGCCTTGTTTACGACAGGGGTTGGTAAGCTGCAGTAATATTAAGCATCTAACTATTAGGATGGTGAATACAAGACTGCGAAAGAGTTATATTGGGCACCAGTTTCATTAATATTTGAGAGCTATTATCGTGTACCTACTTCTGTTGCAGAACAGTAGAACTTGTAGCAGAATTGTTAAGATAAAATCATAATGTATACGTTTCAACACTGAACCTCTAAGCCTCTTACCCAATCTCAGAAAATACAGTGCATCTGGGGAAGTCGTGAGATAAATAACATTTTACAAGTTCATTGATTCCAAAAAACAAATCTGATCAAATGTCACCAGGGGATGGCTGTAATAATTTGTCAAGTGATAAATAACAAAAAGTGTTTGTCCGCAAAATTCGAACCTTTATTTCTCCAAACAAACCATCTCTACTTCGATAAAATTAATTAAGAAGACGCGGATCGTAGGTCACGAAGAGAGTAATAAACGGCAATGAAATGACACAAAACGAAAAACTTGGATCGTATGCCCAGTACGGCCAGTTCTAAGCCCGACAGCCTCCAACCCTCGTTTCACAAGAAGGTCCAGTTATAAATATCAGAAATTAATTAAGCCGTGTGAAATATTCGGCGGGGGCCACCCCTCGTCCGGGCTCTAACGTCGGCGGGCGGGCGGGCGGGCGGCGCTCCATCTTCCGCCCTGTCGCCCGCGGAGGCGCCGCCCAGGTGGGCGCGACGAGGACCTATCGCCCCTTATCGGGCGCATCGCCCCGCGCTATCGGCGGTGGCGGCGGCGGCGCGGCGGCTGTCGCCCGCGTGCTATCGCACGTGCCCTTTGATGGGCGCCGCCGCAGCCGCCGAAGCCCTCGCGTGCCAGCGCGCTACGCCCCTCCCCCTCTCCCTCCCCCTGCCGTTCCCCGTGCAACTACTGATCCCGCGGGTGTGGTTCGCGACACGCACAACTGTGTAGGAAATAGAGAGGTGATGCGCTTATGGGGAGAGCGATTCTTTGCTAACCAGTCATGATACTAGGTTTTGATTAATTGAATGTTTGATTAGTGAATCCTTTCGCGTCAAATGCTAAGGTAATTCGTCCTCTAAGTTTTGTGGATGAGTTTTTCTCGGGAGGTGGCGGTGATCATTCCCAGCTGGACGGCGAGATCCGGCGAGATTCGGAGTTTTCCCTAACCAGGTATCTCCCACCAGGCAAGCTCTAAGCTCTCGACTGATCTCCCAACAAGTATGGAACTGTAGTGGACATGAGTGTGAGTGTAAGAGGTGAGTATAGGACGAGGATGTGGAAGGAAAGGACGCGCAATGACTCGTTTGTTAGGGTTTCACTTCGGCATTGAATTGAATTGAATTGAATTGAATTTGCCTTATTTTACGTGGCGAGACTCGGGCCATTAGGCCTGCTCTTCCGCCTGACCACGTAAATTTCGCTACGCCCCTTTCACCAACTAGCAGAGAAAGGAGGTATTTCTTGGGCGAGAAACAGGCGATTTGAATTTAGCTCAGAGGCGTCATTTAGGCTTGAGGATCTTTTACATGCAAGTAAATCTACTAACATGGGACAGCCGGCTTTACTTCCCCTCCGAAGGAAGGCGTACGAAGGATTTTTTCGCCCTGAAAAATCCACGGCTTCGATCGGGTTTGAACCCGTTTGAAATCAAACTCGTTTTACGATAAATCTACTATTTACGAGATTTTCCCCCCCAAAAAAGTGTGACAAGATCTCAGGTGGGCGCAAACTCAACTACAGGACAATAGGCTTCTCGGAACAGAGTATGACTGGTCTGTCTTTTAATTCATTGATTTATCTCCTACTGTTTATCCCGCGAAGCAACGTAAGGCAACATAATATCACAACAAATTATCTTAACAAGCCACATCAGAGTTATCGGTACTACTATGTTTAAGGAAGAACTGTCCTCATGACAGAAATACGTAAGTGTGTAAATCAAAGTGATTGTATCACGTGTTCGTGCGTGTCAACGTCCATACATTCCTGTATATAATTTGATCCAATATTTTGCATTAAACAGAGGCAGAGTTCAGTGCAATAATGGCAGAGAACGAAGGCCGCTTATTCGACATGAATTATCCTTACGACAAGCAAAGAAAGTTCCTTAGATTTAGGCAGCTCTGAAACTGAGATGAAGGCAATATTTGAGATTTATAATAGTCATATGCGTTGGTATTTGGCGTTGCACTATTTAAAGGATATTATACGTTAATCGCTGACATTGAGTTCGAAGGCCGGAACCTTTTATCGTCTAATAGGTTGAATTATCAGAAGGCTTCGCCATTTCTTTAAAAATATCTGTGCATCACGGCTATGCACAAGAAACGAATGAATTTGCCAACGGGATTTTCCCTTATTGTGCATCAAGTGGGAATGTTTTTTAGCCACTATTTAAGCATACTATCTCCAAATGACTGCGAGGGGCTGTAACGCAAATGAACAGAATTGAAAACCACAGGATATGTTTATACAATTTATGACGTTACCTAGGTTGCAAAAACAAACGGCACTTTTTACAGACAGTTTTGATTTTTTACATAACTAATGTTTGAGATAGACGCTAATTTGGGAGCAAATTACTAATTTTAAATACCCATCCTCGCTATTCCAGGACGTAACATGCATCGCTACATCTTCTGTATTTGTACGGTGATTCTGCCTCACATCGCCCAAACCCCAGTTCCTGAGATAGCAAGTGGTGTAAATATTTATTTTTAACAGAGAATCTATCCGTTATCATTTTACGCCTGCTCCAAGCTTCAGCCTGTGCTCCTAACGACCGCTTAAATGCGCGGAGATAAGAAGAAGGATGACACTCTCCACAGTGAGGTTTGTAGCTCTTTTTTAATGATCACTTGCCGGAGTGTGGGGAGGTTGCCAATAACCTTTCCCTCAGTGATGACCTCTGGTTGCTATGTACAACATGACTGAACTCGAAGGCCACTGGATTCAGATCTTTGGGTATTAATATTATTGAAGAAACACATTTATTGTAGAAAAATTGGGTTGCATCCACGAAGCGAATATTACAGTACAAGAGCTTGGATTTCTTATGCCTTTTTGACGTTCCGTATCCCATCGTTGTTTAGATTTGTTAGTTAGTTGAAACTTTTTCGCTTTTTAAAACACAAAGCTTAATATTATTTCGTTTTGATAACAAGTAATGATGAATGAACCCCCTTTTCCATATTGTTTCAAATGAACATGCGAGTTCCCTTTAACTTTCTCGCAAGGCGCGTCTCTAATAGCACCAGGCTCAAGATTTCCAGAAATTTAATTATTTGTAATTAATTAATCAAACGTGAAACGATCTTGAATGTAACAGGACACAGGGATGAGACAGGTCGGAAACTGAAAAATACGAACTAACAGGAAATATCAAATAATAAAGGAGGTATAACAGTATTCAGCACTCCAACAGAACTAGTGATTAAGGTATAATCTTCAGTACGATAATAATCTAGTATTTAGTTAACGCATGAGGATCTAGTTTTCGCGATCCTGATATTCACTCGAAATGAATTTAGTATTAATGTGAATTCATTTACGATCCGTAGTAGACAAGCGAATCGCAACTTTTAAAGTTATATCCTTACGAATGACACGGTCCCTACCATCTACGGTACACATTTTCCATTTACATGCATCACTACATCTCCACGTTTATCATTATCTGTCTCTTGTTCCATACTCTTCCATCTCCGTCTTTTCCATCAGAGCTTGAACCCTATTACCACCTCGTTTCTTACTTTTACTCCACACAGATAGCACCTCCGCCACCGCTGCCACTGTCTTCGTTGCCGCATGGGTGTTTCCCCTTATGCTTCCACCACATCTACTGCCACTGCCACGTCTCTTCCTCTGCCTCGGCTTCCGCCACGCCCCCGCAGTCACTGCCGCCCACTTTGCCTCCGCCACCGCTTCCGCCTCCGCCTCCGCCACTCCCGCCTCCGCCGCCACCATCGCCTCCACCACCGCTTCCGCCTCCGCCACCGCCTCCGCCACCGCCTCCGCCACCGCATCCGCCACCGCCTCCGCCACCGCCTCCGCCACCGCCACCGCCACCGCCTCCGCCACCGCCACCGCCTCCGCCACCGTCTCCGCCACTGCCTCCGCCTCCGCCTCCGCCACCGCCTCCGCCACCGCCTCCGCCTCCGCCTCCGCCTCCGCCTCCACCTCCGCCACTGTCACCGCCTCCGCCTCCACCATCGCCTCCGCCACCGCCTCCGCCTTCCCTTCCGTCTCCCCTTCCGTCTCCCCTTCCGTCTCCCCTTCCGTCTCCCCTTCCGTCTCCCCTTCCGTCTCCCCTTCCGTCTCCCCTTCCGTCTCCCCTTCCGTCTCCCCTTCCGTCTCCCCTTCCGTCTCCCCTTCCGTCTCCCCTTCCGTCTCCCCTTCCGTCTCCCCTTCCGTCTCCCCTTCCGTCTCCCCTTCCGTCTCCCCTTCCGCCTCCGCATCCGCCACTGCCTCCTCCAGCATTTCCATCACCACCGCCACAGACCTCCGCCACCGTCACCTCTATTACCTCTATTACCACTTCCACCGCCACCACCACTTTCATATTCACCACCACCGCCACCTACATCGCCACCGCCACCCTCACCGCCGCCATTCTCACCTCCGCCCCCACAGCCGCCATCTCTATTGCCGCCATCTTCCACTTCCATGACCACCCCCACTGTCACCTATATCACCACCGCCACCCAAATCACCATCCTCCGCCTCTGCCGCCGCCACCACCTCCTCCACGTCGTCCGCCGCCGCCGCCGCATCCGTGCGTGCTGCTCTTTTGTCCGCGAGGGCTCAAAGGAGCCGCCGCGCCGCGCCGCAACGCCCTGCGGAGGAGAGGAGCCCTACGCCGGCCCACTCTGCTGCGCGCCCTCCGACCAGCGCCGCCCTACGCCAGTGCTCCTCCTATTCAGGAAGCGGCCCAAAGCGAACGCAAGGTGCTGCGGAGTAACACGCGAATAGTAGAGAAAGAAGACTGGGTAATATTGCTTAAAATAGGAAGATTCAGTAGATTTGCTTGAAGATGGAAAGATTTACCAGAATTGTTTGGAGTTGGGAATATTCAACTGAATTGCTTGGAGATGGGAAGATTCAGCAGTACTGTTTAAAGGTGAGAAAATTCAGTAGTACTGTTTAAAGATAGAAAAATTCAGTAGTACAGTTTAAAGGTGGGAAGATTCAGTAGTACTGTTTAAAGGTGGGAAGATTAAGTTGTACTGTTTAAAGGTGGGAAGGTTCAGTAGTACTGTTTAAAGATGCGAATATTCAGTAGTACTATTTAAAAATGGGAAGATTCAATAGAGTTGCTTCAAGATGAGCAGATTCACTCTGGTAAGATGACTGCTCACTCAGAGTTCTCGATGCCACACTAATGGCCGAGTAAGTGGATTGCCTGAACTAGTACCCCTCTCCGTACTCACACCAACGAAAAGCAAGGCATGAAGAAAATATATTATGTGAACATTATTGTCCGGGACTAGTCCCTGCACATTTAAAACAGAAAAATCCAGGAACTTTCCCAGACACATTACAAATACTGTTAAGAATTCCCTTCAACGTAAGTTTCCCAGGCACTTCCTTCCTAATTGACTCACTGTTTAGGCAATAATATAATTAATATTTCATAAAGTTTCATGCAGTATTAAACTCAGTCTTGACTCAAAGACGTGTTTAGAAATGTACTAGGACACATGTTTTTCCATTTAAATAAATGGACTACATTTTCAAGAGTCGTGTACCCAGGTTTCTCAGCGTATACAAGGTCCGTCATTAGGGCAGCATCTCAAGCCCCTAACAAGTGTCAAAAGGTAGTCGATTTGTTGGTTAGACATATTTAGCGCTCGTAACCCCGCTTCACTTTCGCTTGTCAAATTCTGGTTTGGTAATGGCGCCGATTTTCAACAAGAACTGAACTTTGGTCAAAATTAATTTAAAAAAAATTAAGAGTGATAAAATAATGATTATAATGAAGGAATACCTGTAAATCGATTGTACTAATAAAGCTGTCATGGTAATGAGTTATTTATCTATAATATGTAATTTTTAATCATATTTGTCCCTCGTAATTTCATGCTACGACATTTTCACACAGACCTGAATTTCCTTTTAACCCAGCAGGTGATAAGGTATCAACAACACATACATATGTATATTATTTTTTTCTGGTTAGTAAGTTCTTAGCTCTTTGCATACTCGTTTGATTTCTTCGTTCCATGACTATCGACCTAGCGAACACGTGGTAGCTATTTCGATTAACTCACCTACAGCCGCCGGAACGCTGTCACGACTCAGACAACGCCCGCGTGACGTATCGTACCAGCTGGACGTCTTTGTGGCGCGTCCTCGCTCTTTCCCGCTGCTGGCCGACTCGAGTCAGCGATTAGTCGAGCAGCGAGGGCTCGGCGCCGGGCGGGGGCGAATAGCGACGTGCGGCGCGTGCCTATCTAAAACCGTCGATGATCGCCCGTTCGGTGATGTCACCGCCACGCGATCCCGCCCAGGCCCCGCCCCCTGCTTTACCTCGCGTGTTGCGACGCGGCGGAACGCGATCGGTGAGGCAGCGTGTCTACTCGCGCCCTCGCTGATAATTCCCCGCGCGTGCGTGCGTGCGTGCACGCGCGCGCGTGTGTGTGTGTGCGCGCGCGTGTGTGTGCGTGCGCGCATGTGTGCGCGCGAGTGTGTGTGTGTGTGTGCGCGCGCGAGTGTGTGTGTGTGTGTGTGTGCGTGCGCGCGAGTGTGTGTGTGTGTGTATGTGTGTGTCGGATGAGGTGCGGAATGACGTTGCAGTGATGAGGGCACTCGAGTTACGATGAAGTTGGTTCTCTGCGTGATGAGTGTACTGGGATGGCAAGGTTGTGGAATCTAACCCCCTTACAAATTGGATTCTTGTCTCAACAAATTGGATTTTAGAATTATGAAGAATGGTTACCTATTGGGTGTTAATTTTCATAATTCACTTGTGATATGTTCCTCGTGAAGCTGCGTCGGCGCACGGAGTGACCTCTCTTCCTGCTTGACGAGCTCGTTTACTTCAGGTTACACCCTTGTAACCTGTTTGTACAGGAATGAGTATGTCCGTGGAGTAATGCTCGCCCTTCGTATTTCATTCCATGCTTTTGTACAATTTCGAGAGTCGCGATTTTGAAATCGTATGATAAAAGTATTGAAATGAGATGTCATGGCGAATATGTTAAAGATGAAATGTCGAGGTTTGACTCTAGACTCTGCTTCAGGCGAGTATACAATCGTAATGTCAAATCTCACCAATGCACAAAGGAATCATGAATTTTCTGCTTGACCACATTTCATAATATCCTTCACTGACATCCTCTCAGCAATTTTGCATCTCTCTCCCTTCCTTTCTTTCTTTTCCTTCCTCTGTAGCCCTTCTCTGTATTTCTACTCCCTCTCTATTTCTAATCAGTAATTTTTTGTCTTTTCAGAAACGTGATGTTCACCTTTTAATGATAAAGACAGTGGAAGAAATCGTTCAGGCGTAAAATGATGATGCTCACAATTTAAAAACCCTACACCATTAGTATGCGTGCAATATAGTACTAGGCCATTTTCATGCAAATTTTTACTGTCTGTGATTCATAATACTACCATTTCTGAACGTTTCACCTTTGTTCTCGTCACATTTTTTATTTACTTGAATGTACCCAAACGGTGACGTTGGGGGCGACTCTTGCGGGAGCAAAATCAAGAACAACACCTGTCAAAGCAAGCCGCTAAATCACACGAGAGTTACGATCGTGGAGAGGCGGGGGAACGTTTATGAGGAAATCGGGTATGAGCGAGTGGGCCTGCGGGGAGTCCGGGTAACAAAACCCGCGGCAGCGCAGCGTCGCGCGCGTGTTTATTGCGCGGTCACGTGCGCGCGTCCGCCGCGAGCAGCTGCTGGGGTTGCGAGCGGTGTCGAGTTGCAGGAGGTCGAACCACGTGCCACCGAGTGGAGGAGCCAAAGGGGAACGGCGAGCACAGGGGCCGCGAGGTTATCTGGAATCGCGAGGCTGTTAGGTTGCTGGGAAGCCACAAGTGGTTTGAGTGAGACCGTCTCGAAATCTCGTCTCCATTTCGGGCAAGGACAATCTTCTTATATTCAGATTTTCTTTTTTATTCGTTCACTATCTTTTTTCTTTCCTTTCTTTCTACCCTCTCATTCTTTCTTTCTACCGTTTCATTCTTTCTTTCTCTCTTCCCTTTCTTTCTTTTTTCTTTCTCTCTTCTTCCTTTCCTTTCTTCTTCCTTCTTTCTCTATCTCTCTGTCTTTTCTTTTTATTCGAATGACTTTATTTTACAACTTTGTAAATACAACAGATGGATTCGCTTAATAATGAAATTGCAATTAATTGAATAAATTACAAATAGTGTACAATACATACGCTACTTTCTAAGCCCTTTCTTGTATTTCTCAACCATACTAATCTTTTAAGCTTCTCTTCTAATATCCGCCTCACTTTATCCTGAACATTCCACCTTTCCCACGTTCTTCCTTCGTCAAAAACACGATATTTCTCTAAACTCTGGTTCCAATCTTCCTCTTCAATCTCACAGATCCTACAATTTTTACCATCAGTATTTAGCCAATATCTACGAGCTCTCGTTTCATTTCCTAACCTATCTCTTGCTATCCTCCTTCTGTGTCTTTCTTTTTATTTATTTCATTATTTCATCTTGCTTCTATGTATTTTTTCTATTATTAAAATCAGTTGTTTCCGGGCTTGAAGGCCGTGGTCCAATGGAAACTTGTCCAAGTCAACGCGGCGCTGCCAACTAGGACACTTCGCCCCCGCCAGCAACGCCACTGAGGATGCCTGCCACAGTTGCAGGCGAAACGTTTGGACAAGTTTCCATTGGACCACGGCTTTCAAGCCCGGAAACAACTGATTTTGATGTGGAAACCGGCCGTGAAAGCCTACATTGTATGTTTTCTATTATTGCTTCAATCGCTCTCCTTTTTTCGTTCTCTTTTATTTGTTGACCGCCACATATGTGAACTCTTTCATTTTCGAATGTGCTTTTTCACAGTTTGTGTTAATTATGGGGATAATATTATAACAACATTAAATTTCAAATGCGTAAGAAAATGAAATATTTTGTTAGCATAACATTAACTTTGATAACGTGTAAGTCATGCCCGCGTTGGCTTTTTTCAAAACTACACTCACAACCATCAATCACTTCTACCGCTCACGATAGTTGTGGAATGCAGAATAGGTACTACTTGAGTGCGTAATCTGAACGGACAATACCTTTATAAGTTGTAGATAAGAGTGAAAAATAAATTGCATTTAGAAAATTGACATAAAAGAATACATTTTTATGAGCTATCTGCATGTTTGGACACATATATTCTTTTGTTGTTGTCGTTGATGGTTCTTATAAATATCATACGGAGACGGAAAATGTCTGGAATAGCATTTAAGTTTTATAAGCCCTTTGGTATCATGGTCTACGTAGACTGTATCCGTTAGTACCGCTTTATTTAAATTTATTAAAAACATATTTATTTTATTTCATTATTTTTTCAGAAATTTGCTAATTACAGCATTAAAACTGGTCCTATGGATACTGTTACAATGACCATATGGCAGGAAAGCGGAGCAACACTGGCTGTACCATCCAACGCAAACACGTTTGGGCTGGAAAAGTATCCTAACAAACGAGCCACGGACCGAATGCGAACTTTCTTGCACTTCCTGTTCCTTGTCCTGTCGTGTCTTCGCCCCTTCCTTATATACTATTACACTCACATGCAGTACACTACAACACGTTTCGGGAGACCAATCGGGAGCTTGTCTTAGCTGGGGAGGTACCTCGCTGGAGGGAGACACCTGGTTGGGTAAAATCCTATCAAACCGACGTGGGTCGGCGCCCAATATCGCCAGTCAACGAGGGAAGATCTCCGCAATCTCTCGCAATAAAACCATGCACTATACTTACGGGACTGATGGCCTTAGCGATTGACGCGACCGGTATCACTAATAAGAAAATCAAACACGTTTGATAGGCGATGTAAAAAGTCTTGAAATCTGTGGGGGAAACTCCTTTCAACTCGTTCCTCCTAAACAGACCCTCCATATTCGCACGTTGTCCTTGCCCGTCACATGCAGCGTTTTCTTCCGTCACCGTCTGAACCGCCGACGTCTCGGCGCCGTACAGTCTGGTCAAAGGTTGCGTAGAAAGCCCCGGGTCGCGGTTGCAGACGCTTCGAATTGCTGACGCTGATGTTTCAGCTGCACTTTTTGCCCGTCGTACGCGAACACGACGTAAAAATATGAAACTTATCAGAAAATACTGTTTCTTTATTTGGGCGAACGTTTTTTTATTCATTCTCGGTAAACATTATGCGTTTTCGTTTTGGCGATTGAACACACATATTACGTCACAGCTATGACCTCACAGAACCGAAATGCACTCAAACAAAATCTTCAATGTTTCAATTCATCGTTGTTTTGGTGCAAACGAAAGATAGAAGTCGAAATAATGAATGCATTCTTTGTTTCGTAAGATCAGGAACGCAGAGCAATTTTTGTATACTTCAAAGTTTATTTACAACGCTCTAGATAAACATGTGGTGGTATGAATACGCGCATAACTCTGGAATATTTGAATGGCTCTTCAAGACCATACTCAATATTTTAATATAAAGATATTCTGTGTTTGATTTATTTGATATGATAAATGCTTAAAAATAACATCGTATCGGAGATACACTTCATTTAAAATTTCTGGGGCAATGTTCACTAATCTCTTCAAGACGTAAATGGAAAATTCATCCTGATGTCGCAGGAACTTGCCGTACGTTACATCTTCAGGCTGTGGGTTCGAATACCGGGCCGATTGTGGGTTAGGCTTGGCACGTTAGGCACGTGTTCGTGACTTGGAGGCCATGTTGGACGTAGCTCCATGTTCGCCATTCCAACCCTATTTTTCTACTGCCCCCACTCCAGGATTGTGTAAAAACTAGAAAGTAGTTGCGGACACGGAGGAGTCGTCAGATACTAGAGGAAAAAACACAATAATCCATTCCCTAAATCCCAATATCTCTTCCCTTCAGTATGAGATGAGTATGGCAGTGTACCCAATAAATAGAATTGTGGCTGAGATGGGCCATGAGATGAGCTTCTTTATGCAGCCGGGTCGGGGTGTTCGTCGTCATCCACGTCCAGCAATGTCTTAATAAAATGGTTTAGGAAAGTATTTCAGATAGTTGGAAGTACGGTTTCGTACGAGTAGTGGAGGTCTGACAAGGCGAATTCATGACACACAGAAAGATCTAAAACTAATAATAAAAATACACTGAATTAAAAATACATAATGCTCGTTTATAAATTGTGTTGCATCATTAGCATACCATCTTATGTTAATGTTTTGCACTTTTGTGTCAACATACTCGTATATGCCAAACAACATGTGTCAACGTGAAGTCGTAGGACTCCGCGTATGCATACCATATTGGCATACCAGCCCTGAGGAAGACCACGACAAGATGGTCGAAACATCGCCAACACAGCCTTCGACGCGGCGTCACCCGGACAGCCAAGATCATCAACATGTGTGAACCTATTTCAAAGCCTTTTACAGCGCTACCAATAAACGTGGGGTCAAATTGATTTTGTGCTTAAGCCCAGAATAGCAGGAGAATAGCGAAAACACCTATCTATAAGCATGGACTAACTGGAACACGGAATAAATCAGGTGTAGTTTCCATGGCAACCACTAAACCTCGGAGACACACAGTTTAAGCGTGGAATAACCTAGAAATGGGAAAGCATAGGCGAATAAGAACAAACTGTTTGTGCGTTTCCCTACATTGTATTTGTAATTTTCAATTCGACTGTTCTTTCTTTTCCTGTGTTTTCTCGAATATTTGGCAACCTAGTTTATTTCGTGAATCATTTATTTGTTCGTTTTTTATGTATTTTTGGCATTGAAAACTTCGAAATGATTTTGTTGACGTTTCTTACCACAACTAGAGGTGTAAACAGCATTGATGAAATATACGGACAAACGTGTGAATCTTTTGAAGGGTTTTCAGCTGAATTTCGAAATAAAAAATGGGTTTTCGCGGGGCGGAACGGAGGAGTTAATCAAGTGTGTTGAAGGGTGTCACTAACAGTAAGCAACCATATCCTTAATTGATCCATAGTGATAGATGTCTATTACAAGTATTTTTAACGTGCATACGTACAATACATCGTTCTCATATTTTCAATGATTGAACATGAAAACAAAAACTGAAGATGAGAAATTTCATGGCAGATTTTTTGTGAAATCTACATCTACTTTTTTGAGTAATTTATCCGCCCCCATAAAAAATATAAAAAACAAGATAAAATGCTGTTTAGAGATGTTTCTTGTATTGAAAAGCTGTTTTCAATGTCCAAAACAGAGTTCAGAAATTCTGCCGAGCCTTTGCTTTCAAAAGCCAGAATTTTATGTGGAGGAAGAAGTGATCGACCACTTATACTACCAATAGTAGCAGATGTTCAAAGAGGGGCAGCAGTTTGGAGAACACTTAGAGAAAACAATTAATATAAAATATATGGTATATAACTGACAACATTTTATGGATGTACTAATTTCAAATAAAAGTTATACTTGTATTATGTGTCTGATAATAGATTTTTTTATTTTATAAAATGCTCCAGTGTTAAAGCTATTGAACATTTAAATCTTTTGGTAATAAATGCTTCTGTACGTTCAAGAATACAGAAAATTTATTTTCATTTAGTGTTCTGAGAAAACTTTCTATTTTAAAATTAATTTCTATACTACTAGTTTCTTACATGTTTTAAATCTGAATTTACTAGTTTTTCTACAAAAAATACAAGAACTTGTCCTCTGTTATTGGCTGACAGAGAACATCACTCCCTGCAACATCAATAATCGGAAAGCACAGTAACAGAAGTTACCTTTAATAAAAGTATTAGAAAGGAGTGGATTGGTTTTAATTGTAAATAAAAAAAATGTTATGCCAAATGTAATTCTGCAGAACCTTCACTTCAACGTCACATAAAGAACTAATTGTACCCAACTACATGTATGTAACGTAATTTTAACCAAACCATTTTAATTGATAAGTAAAAGTTACCTGCCAAATTCACATAAAAACAGTGAAAAAAATGATACAAATATATAGACTTCACCATATATTGGACTAAAAGATTGGTTCATTATGAACTCAAATTAATAGATTTGAAGTTCTAACAAGTCTTTTAGGACAATACATGAATACTAAAAACAATTATTGTCATAATGTTTTACTGTGAATTCAGTAGGCAATTGTTATGGACATGCCAATATCAAAGTTGGTTGTTAATAAACAATATTCATGTAAATGAGTATATGAGTTCATCAAATACTGTCTTAAAAAGAAAAAATAATCTTCATATTGAGGTATTTTTAAATGCTGTTTTAAGTTGATGCCTGCCTTTAAGATATAGTGTAGTAAGAAAATGCAAAACTATTTTATTACATACTTTCATACTTTCAAGTGAAAAAATGTAAGAAAGAATTTTAGTGATTTATTTTTTTATATCAAGTTTTAGAGGGTAAAGGTTCAGAAATTAAATAAATAAAAAAATAGGTATTCTTGATATGATAAATCTAATATGGGTCTAAAACTAATTTCATTCACTCACTATTATTTACATATATTTTCAAATAGTTATATGTCAACAAAAATTAAAAAGCATTATTTTTTTGTGAGCAAGGAAAAATTCAACTTCACATTTGCTTGCTTTGAACAATTTCATTTTTAATAATTCATATAAGTGGAATTAAATCTAATTGTAATAAATTCAATATAAATTAGTCCACAAACAGTAACATTGTTCAATTATAAAATTGAACAGCGTTCTATCCTTATGTCAGATTTAAGTGTTTTTAATGGCGTATGTATAAAATGAATTAAAGTTGCAGTTTTAATTAGTAATAAAGCTGAAAAAAGATTTCTTCTTTTTTGATAATTATTGTTCAACAATCATATTAACATTCTGCAATCAAGTTAGGATATACTCCTTGTCTTATATTTATTTGGTACCTATTCCATTATAAAATTGTATTTTAACTTGTATTATATATATTTTAACTTCGTTTACAATAGTTATATATGGCAGCAGATAATCTGAAGGAACATAATATCACCCACAATTTAAAAGAATAACTTATTAACTATATTTGAATAAATACCATTTTGTTTAAAAGGAAGTGAATTGAAACGGGGAGAAATAATTATTTAAATTACGGAGGATGAGAAATGAAGTTCTTAAGGAAACACTAACGCATTTGAGGATTTGGAAAAGAATTTCAAGATGCATGTATATTATTCGTATTTAAATCAAATTTTTAATGTTCATAATTGTTTCTCATTGAAAATTAGAAAAAAAGGGTTAAAATGCATTTCTGAAAGTGGTATATTCATAAACTTACTGAACACACAGTTTATTTATTTCACCGAATTCACATCTTTTTCTCATGATATTTGTCAGCTTTCATTTTTAAACTGTGTTTTTTCGGCAATCATTTATCTATCTTAAACTTGCACACGCGCTTTTAATGTTTTTTTAAAGGACACCAGTCCTTACAGAGGCACCAAAGAATAAAGTAAATACGCCAACGATGGTATATGATGCAACGTTGCCAAGCATTGATTCTGCATTTAAGGACTAGTTAAGCTACGGTTTAGCGGCCATTATTGGTACAAATTTAATCCATCCTTATTCCGAACTTACACTGGAAGTAACTATTCCCGGAATAAGCGTGTTTTAACGAAGTTACACCAAGCTTTTATTAGTAGGCTGTTAATGTTTCAGTGTTGACAAACATGTAACATATTTGCCTGTTGTTCTGATGAAACTGACTGCAAATAAAAAAAATATTTTAAACATTTTCTGCTCTCATTAATTATAAATAAAATGGAAATATTGAACCAACAGCTTTGGTTCAACCCTAATCGTCAGGACAGAACTTCCAAACGGTCCGCCAAAGATTCGCACTTACCACAAGTCTCACCCATGACCAGTAGCCACGTAATATCCAAATTTATATTATGATTTGTGTTGAAATACTCATAAAAACCAAGACCCAAACCTTTTCTTTGTTCCCAAAGACAATTTGTCAATAAATTTCTTTGCCTTAAGACACAAACGAGAAGAGCGTGGAAAAGGAGCGAAAACGGAGTCTCGGAATTACGGGATCTACATCTTAAATCGCGCCTTTGGCTCCCCACCCCCGCATACCGGGACGCCCATAAACCCGCACCTGCGTCTTCCGAATACGACCCTCCGTGGCGCGGAACGCCCTTGTCGGTAATGAGAGAGCGCCCGGCGCGCCGCACCCCCTGGGCCGTGGGGGGCGGGGCTCTCTCTCACTCGCCCGCGCGAGCAGGTGTAGCCTTCCGCGAGAGAAGTAGCACCCCGGCGCGGCCAGGTAACGAGGCTGCAGGTGCCGCAGCTCGCGGCGGGGGCGGAGAGGGTTAGGGCGAGGGCGAGGGCGGTTGAGGTGAGGCGCTCATTGGCTGCCGCCGGCGCGCCGCCGCGCGGAGGGTAGCGCAGGGGGTGGCTCTAATTCCTGACTAAACTGCGCGCGCGATGCGCCGCCCTTTTGTTTCATCTGCCGCCGACGCCGCGCCGGTCTTGTGGGAGACGCTTCGCCGCAGACCCTGGCGGTGTTCACGGACCTGCCGTGCGCGTTGCTGTATTGGAGCTCAAAGTAGTTCTTCTCTGTTATTGATGTCGCTTTCGTGCCTTTGTGGTGTTACCGTATTTTCGCTGTTACGTTCTCAGTCATCTTACCCCTCGTCTACAGGATAGAGGTCGTCCATAAATTATGTAACGGTATAGAAGGAGGGAGGTGGACTGAGGCAGAGTTACGCTGCGTTACATTGGTGTAGGGGGAATTGTTTGTCACGTAACATTGATATTTTTTTTCCAACATTTGCTGAAATAATTCCTTTTTTGAGACCAGTTCTAAAACAATAAAATATTAAGTAATTAATTCATTTTAAAAACATAAAATATCTGAAGTTATTTATTACAATAAATGAAATATTTTTTCAACGATTTGTAAAACCAGTAAGATGACGAACAAAATATTCAAAACTGATACTGTTAATTTTTCCTAGTGTCTTTCTTCGTTCGGTACTTTGTGAATAATTTATATTTAATTTTGTCTCTAGTGCCATATTTGCTAACTTCTGTTGCTATATTTTGTTTTAGCATAAGTCTCGTTTGTTTTTGATAGTGTTATTTCAACTTTCCCCCTCATACTTTTATTCATTCTCTTATTCTAATCACAGCTGTTACAAGTCCACAAGTCGTATTGTGCTAGCGACTTGTGTGTTCCACCTATTTGTTCGTTAGAATAGTTCGGAAATCTGTTCGGAAATTCGTTTCTGGTACCACCGAAGCAAGCAATTAACTACGACAGTAAAGGAGATTGGAAACAACTTCAGTGCGCAATAATTGTAGTGTAGCAATTTCATTTTATATACAAATATCTTACCACATAAAAATTTCTACTCTCGGACGCATTTGGGGATCACTAATAGATATCTAACTTATGACTATGAAAGAAAAACTCCACCTCAGCCCCTCTTTACCAACTTTTCTTCAAAAAATTGATTATTGAATGATTGATAGATTAGTGATTCCGGGCGCGCCAACTGCTAAGGTCATTAGTTCCGTAAGTGTGATGCATGTTTTTTGCTTTAAAGGTGGCGTTTATCTTCCCCGAAGGATGGTAAGATACGGCGCCGACCTACACGTCGGCTAGCGGTTTCTTCAATCAGGGATCTCCCACCAGCGGGGTACCGCCGTGCCTCAGCCAGGGCAAGCTCTAAACTGCCGACTGGTCTCCCGGCACGCGTGGTAGTGTATGCATGTAAGGTACTGAATGTGTGTGTGAGAGATAGCGTGTGTGTGTGTGAGAGCGTGTGTGTGTGTGAGAGCGTGTGTGTGTGAGAGAGCGTGTGTGTGTGAGAGAGCGTGTGTGTGTGAGAGAGCGTGTGTGTGTGAGAGAGCGTGTGTGTGTGAGAGAGCGTGTGTGTGTGTGAGAGAGCGTGTGTGTGTGAGAGAGCGTGTGTGTGTGTGAGAGAGTGTGTGTGAGAGAGTATGTGTGTGAGAGTGTGTGTGTGTGTGAGTGTGTGTGTGTGTGAGTGTGTGTGTGTGTGAGAGTGTGTGTGTGTGAGTATATGCGTGAGAGTGTGAGAGTGAGAGTGTGTGAGAGTGAGAGTGTGTGAGAGTGAGAGTGTGTGAGAGTGAGAGTGTGTGAGAGTGAGAGTGTGTGAGAGTGAGAGTGTGTGAGAGAGTGTGAGAGTGTGTGTGTGAGAGTGTGTGAGAGAGTGTGAGAGTGTGTGTGTGTGTGTAAGGGATAGGAGAGGACAAGAAAGAAGCAGGAAAGATTGCGGGCGGGGAACGTGGACCGTTTGCTAGGGTTCTGCTCAGGCATTCGTCTGGTATTGATCAGGGCAACAACGGAAAGCTATCGATGAGAGCAACCTGTCGCTAGAATTCTCCTCCAGGCAGCGACAAAACTCGATCTAGCTATCCAGCTACTGTCGAAAATCCTGCCACCGTCGGGACTCGACCCCAGAACATCCCGGTCAGGGACACTGCAGTGACATCAGTCGATTCCCAGAGCCTCATCTCCCGCTTTTCAGACAATTATAACTCTCCCGTCTCTTTCGGCGTCTCTTTCTTCGTATCCTCCGCCTCTTCAACCCCAGCGGTTGCCGGCGCCGTCGCTTCGCCCCAACACCTGCGAGTGCCAACGCGTCGCCCCCAGACGGGGCGGTGCTGGTGGTTATCAATTACACTCGCG
The DNA here is from genome assembly GCA_038098605.1 of Gryllus longicercus. NCBI lineage: Eukaryota > Metazoa > Arthropoda > Insecta > Orthoptera > Gryllidae > Gryllus > Gryllus longicercus. The sequence continues at coordinate 2,888,865 of JAZDUA010000163.1, forward strand.
CGGCGGTGGAAAGTAGTTCTCGACCGGGGAGGTGCAGCCGATCCTGATATACAACTGACGGGTTTCGGCCGACATGTTTCCTTGCTTATATTTATCTGTACGTTCAAGTGTTCCGCCGCACCTAGATTTAGAGAGGTATGAATGCAATAAGTTTAATCCCCGTGCTGTATGTCTTCTGAAAATATTTGTTACCTGACCCTTGTTCTCAATCCTTGGGCGAGAGTTGTGGGGTTTAAGTGGGCGTGGCCACATTCGATTATAAATGACGTAAGAATTTCTTTCGGAGATTGTTAGCGTAACATCTGTGTAAAATAGGAAGTTGTAATAAATACTTCAATCTTTCTGGGAAGCAGTATTTTCAATGTTGGTTGTGGGCGAGATTCTTTCTGCACCTGATTCATAATTTTGCTTGAAAAATACTGGTTTCAAGTTCCTGTACTTTGCTCATGAAATATAGCTGCACATTCATTCAATTTGTTTTAATCAATTTCTACTTTTCAAATCTCAAGTAAAATAGTTATTGTTGAATTAGAAATATATACATCTCTTTTTTAATTTTCTACAAATAATTGCTTGAGATTTTCCTCCAGAGATGCTTTGAAACCCGTATAAGCCTCATTATATATCATAGGTACTGCCTTTGAAAATCTCATTGAAAATATTGCTCAGGGAGAAACTTAATAGTTAATATTATTGCTGAAAATCTACATCAATTCAATGAAATGTATTACCCTAATGAATATTTCTAATTTTTCTTTATTAACTTGACAAGCAAACATGATCATTTACAATACGTCTTACATTTTACACCACTTAGAAAATCTGATCAGAAAGTACAAATGAATCGGTGTTCAAATACTTTTTTAAAAATATAACAGAAATGACCAATTACATTGAAAACAACTTATTTTACTGTAATTGACTACAACAACAGAAAACAATGAGAAATCTGAGAATGTAGCCTTTTTTTGTTTATTTCAAGAATATTACATGGTTTGATTTATTCCTCTTTATTACATGAATTGGTGACTTAAGGCTAAAATATAACTAATTACTTTTAGAAAACATAAGCGGTTGAGGAAACATATTGAATCACACCTCTGTTTATTTCGTTTCGGAGAACATTTGGAAGAATACGTAAAATGAATATTTGTTTTAATTTTTGGTGTTGTGGATTGGGTTTGTGAATACCGTAAATTAATAGGGATCGTTATTGCGTAAAGCTTGTATAAAATTTGAGGATAGTTGTATGTTGTGTCGGGCTATTTGCTCTAGGTTTAATGCTTTATATAATTGTTTGATTATACCATGCTTTGGGCATTTGTTATTGCCCTGAGATATCGTTTTTAGATGATTAGGATGTAACGAGCTAGTGCGAACGTCTGCAGCACTGATTAGCCGAGACAGAGCCATGACTTCGGCCACTTTATGTCTGCAGCGAAACGCACCCCTCCCTACCTCCCTCTCGGCGCAACACAGTGCCATCCCAGGTCGCCGGCTCATAAACATTTCTCCCCTGCGAGCCACCCCCGGGGCGACCGCTCGCCAACCCCCTGCAACCCCCGCCAACCCCGCGCCTCGCAGCCCGGTAATGGGCCGATCCTTCACCTGTAATTGCCGACGCGGCCTAACCAGGGGGCGACGGACGCAATTTATGAATCGGGGGGTGTTTTTTACCCCCGCGGCCGCCTCTGCCGGAGCCGCCGCGCCGGGGGGAGCCGTGGAGGGGGTAATGAGCCCGGGGGGTGGGATGATTCACAGCGCGGCGTAATGACCGCGCGACGCGGCATGCGGGATGCGGGCGGCGGGGGTGGGGGGCGGGGGCGGCGCGGGCGTGAAGACGCGGGCACGGGCGAGAAGTGCGGGCGCCTGGGGTGTGGACGAGCACATAACCGATGGGGCGCGTGGCGGCTCGGAGTGAGGAAACGTCTCGTTGGGAAGAGGAAGAGGGGGTCGTGCGTTTCGGGAAAAGGCCCGGCGAGTAAGAATGGGTTAGGGGTAGAGTGCCATACTTCTTGAAAAAGTGGGATATTATCGACGTGTGCCCAGATGAACCACCAGATTTTTTCTTGGTTTCTTCCATATGTTTTGAGTTTTTATACTGTTATAATTCCACATAGTCCTACAAAAAACTGTGCTTTTTGAAACTACTAGTGAATATCACAGAAATTTGCGCTACATAAAAGAATGTAAGAAGCTAATTCCTTTGATAATAAAAAATATTTTTGTCTTTATATAATGGAACCTGAGAGCTGAAAAAGATGTGTGCTGAATATCGACGTGTCCTACTTTCCCACCATATTTTCCTTTGTTTCTTCCTTAGGTCCTGTATTTTTATGCTGTTATATTTTTATAAAGTCCTTCAAGAAATTGTTTTGGAATTACTTGTGAACATCACAGACATTTGCGTTACTTAAGAAAACGCAAGACGCTGATTCCTTTGTTAAGCAAAAATTGTTATTTTTGTCTTTTTCGGTGCTAACCGCGAGCTGAAAAAGAATGGTAGGTACTATATGATTTGAATTGAAATTAATCTGTCTCTCACTGTGAGTTAGTGCACGAGAATCCAGAATACAAAGGCGAAGCCACTGACAGTGTTTTAAAATCAACCAAAATTATTATTTATTTCCTATTTTATTTAAATACCCTGAAATATTTCGCAAATTTTGTTGTGGAAAATAAGGAAATGAACTGAATAACTTGAAAAAGACACGGAAATTAGTCATAAAAAAAGAGTAGTTACCTTGTTCTTGAAAGTGTGCAATGTAATTTGCTTTGAAGTCCAAATTAGTTTACTTCAAGTACTTTTTTTGTCATACGATTTACTTCATATACTATTTACTTGCTCAAAAATTAATAATTTGCATTAAACATTTCAGATGCCCTGAATTCGATTGTTATCCTTATGCTAACCCTAATTAGGGGGCACAACAGTGGATAATATGACATTTTCCCGTTCCGACATTTTAGTGAGAAAATCCTTGGAATCGTGAAAGTGTTTAATGATATAATGAATACAACTATTACATTTGCGTTTTACCTTTTGGAACATACTACACTACAATGACTGGAAACGAAAGTTATCAAATTTCAATCAACTAATTTGGGTAACTTTCGGGAATTGTACAAGAAATACAAGTTTTTCTTGATAAAACATTTCTTAAAATGTGCTCACGAATTGGTATCAAATAGCCTGTATTATTAATAACTAGATTGTTTATAAAATAAATATTTTATTTTATGCAGCTTTCCATAGCGTAAAATACTTATTTTCTTTATTTACAAATGAATGAATAGTATAATTTTAATAGGACAGGTACATGCTGAAATTTGATATATGAAATTTAAGAAGTAATTCAATTTTTTATTGGATTTAATATTACTTATTTAGAGTTGATAAGGAAGCCTACAGTTTAAACGATTATGGAGTCCTCTATGCAAGTTAAAAGCAATGTTTTATCTTGGTAGGATTGGAACATTTATTAACTTGGCTAGGGTTACCTAAACGATTGTTTTGCAAAAAATATTAATATCTTATTTTTGTATTGAAATGTTTATTTTTATGAAATCATTTCCATTATGTACAGGTACTATCAGTATTTCATCTCGCAATTCAAAATTTTAATTTAAGATGATTAAAAGAACATTTGAAACGATCCAAAAAAATGGAACGTACATTTGAGAGTGAAAATAAAGAAATAAAACACAGAAATAAGGGAAAATTAAATATTTAATTTAAACTATGGAATATCTTGTTAATGTTATAACAATGTTATGTGTGTAATATTCATCCTAAGACAATCCTGCACAAAAGAAAGCTATGCGCCTCGTGAAGTGGAATGAAAACAAGCGATGAGTGACAAGTTTGGCGACAACAACGCATCAGTCTCTTCTCAAAAGCAGAAGCCGTTGACACTTCGCGCGCCAACACGTTTATTTAAAACTATTTTTATGCAGGCTCGCATAGCGGGCAGCACAACAGTGCCAGCTCGACACCGGCCAATGTTGCTGTCCATTGGCGACTTCTCTGTCCTCGATCACGAGAAATCTCTCTTATGTAAGCTTTAAATATATCTGAAATTCCAGAGGGGTCCAATAGTTTACTTTATTGTGCAATAATTTATACATCTAATGTTACTGACTGTGCATAAATTAGATTTTAATGTCACAATTCAGTAAACAAGCAACAGTTCTCAGAATATATTGTGCAATAACTGAAAAATGATAAGTCTTGGAAAAATATTGTGCTGCAGCTGCAAGTTTCTGAGACGTCTGAAAATAAATTATTTAATGTAGATAAGAGCCATCCTCTTATTGGAATTTTAAAATATATACAGACATTTATTTCACGTCCTAATGGAATAATGCTTGCTCTCTATACGATGTTTAGTGTAAGCATTTTATTGTACACAGGAATAAGAACAACTAGGTGTTAAAACGTTAACCCTGACTCGAAACTTTGTTGAATCAGGTATTTTTATTTTTTATTTCTTCCTCTAATGGCAAATAATTCATCATTAGTTCTAAATTATTTCGGTATTCTTTAATTATGAGTATTCGTATTCTATTGTTTCCATTCCCGTGATTCACACAAAACAAGGAATTACATTTGAACTGAGGATTGATCATACATAACCAATTCTGCTTGCGAATTAAATGCAAGGCAAGCACTTTAACAATCATGCTATTACTTCACATCATAGACGGAAGGCAGCGCAGCAGAAATTGAGGTGAATGCCAGGTACTGAAGATAAATAAGTTGATTGAAATATGAAAAATTCAAACTAAAATTCTAATCTCTTCCAAAAAGATTTGCGAGGAGTCTAGACCAGATTGGAGCTCAGTATCACGCGACTTTCCCCTGAGACATATCTGATATTCCTGAAATAACTTGGCAAGCGCGCGAGGGCACTAGCGCCGACAAAGTGATGGTGTAACCGGTCGCGGAAGAGGACGGCGAGCAGTGGCCTCAGCCATGGACTCCGTCCTCGCCTTCACCTCTCGCCCCGCCCCCATCACCTCGTGAATTCTAGCGGCCGGTTGCTCTGATCGGTAGTTTTCCGTGGTTTCTCCGATCAACACCAGACGGAGCCCTAACGAACGGGTCACGATCTTTCCTTCCCCTTCCTTGACCTATCCTCACCCCCCTTACGCACACACTTACATGCACTACACCACCACACATGTCTGGAGACCAGAGTTTGACCCGGATAGGGCGATGCTTCGCTGGTGGGAGATACATGGTTGGAAATAACTCCGCTAGCCGACGATAGGTAGGCTCTGAATCTCGCAATCCAGCGACACAAAATCACCACCACCTCACGCGATTTAAAAAAGACCTACGAGACTAATGACCTTAGCAGTTGACGTGCGCACAATTACTAATTAATCATTGAACCAATCCCCGCTCCAACCGCTCTCCTGTCGCCGCCCACGCACCGCGCCCTTCCCTTTGGCGTTTATCCGACGACAGGATAGATTGCGTTAGCAATACTATTCCTCTTTGAAAGTTTCTCTTACAAACCATTACGTCGAAATAGTAATTGTCTTTTTCACCGTTAATATCTTAGGTTGTCCGTAATTCGAATTCAAAATATTATAATCTGCCGGATGGACGTGCCACTGCGTGAAATACATCAATCACATCTCCCCTATACTTCTATAACCTCATAACAGTTAAAGCTACTGTAGATATCCGGCGATACATGTAAGTTGTGAATAGTGGTAAAATTTGTTAATTTGATAAATGATGTTAAGCTCCATGTAATATTAAAAACTTTTGATAAGATTACGGAGGAGTCTCGTCAGTGCAACATAAATGGCGAAGAAAATTTCTCTGTATTTGTAATATTCAGAATTAGTGATTTTTTGACTTGATGCAAGTAAAAGAATGGAACTCGAAAAATCTGAATATTATATTAAGTTAATAATTTTAATAAATTAAAGTTAAAATATAAGTTAAAATATGAATAGATCTGTTGCACTGTATGTTTCATTCACTCCTTGATAAGAAAAGCTGAAAGATCTACGCGATTGATTGATGTGAAATGCCAGTGTGCTATATTGGCCAGCGACTTATTTTGTTTCTTTCTTAAATAGGATTGTAAGTAACTCCCAGATAATAACCAAAAGTCTCTCTCTTTTGGTGCCCTGTTTTGTTATACATTTTACTTCGGTTATACCATATGTTTTAAATCCATTAACATGCCGAAGTGCCTTCCTAAAAGAAATAAATGAAGGAAATTAAAGAAATTAGTATTCATTAGTTTGCTTTTTTAATGTGTTTCAATTGATAACATTTTGTTAAGTAACAGAGATACGTTTGTCGTTGCATTTGGGGGAAAGTTGGATTTTACTGCTCTGCTTAGTCACCACCTTCATGCTTTCGCGCTATCAGGATTTTTTAGCGGGTGGGAGCTTTATGTAATGATAAGACTTGATTCCTTACAAAAATTTGCATTATGTTCACTTTAAAATTTATTATCATTTGGAAACTTTCAGCTATTTCAAATGTATTCAATAGAGAAATGCTTTTCGTTAGCACTATATAAAATTTGAAAATATTAGTGTCATTGGTTTCTGTTTTTTAAAGCTCCATGAGCCCACCCCCATCGTTCTATGGTGCGATAGAGCCTACTTGTGATAATCAAAATATGTTGAGTACAATATATCAAATTGATCGGTCATGCACTACAGCCCTGAAGAAGATCACGATACGTCGCTCCAAACGTCAGCATCTGAGCCTGCGACGCGGCGACAGCCGGACAGCCCATATCATGACTTTGGCCGCGGAAGCCTACGACATCAATATATCAAATTGTATGGCTGTTTTGTATTATACGGGTGTGTAAACGTAAATTTTATTTCTCCTGTAAGAATTTAAATACTATATTTTTCAAACTAATTGTGAAACCAGAAACTTGATTATTTATACAACCGTTAAATTTTGCAATCACCGCCAATCCCATCCTGAATATTGGTAGGTTTCCGGTGAACTATTTCGTTTGACTCGTCTCGATAGGCCATTGAAACACGTTCGAGGCTGCCGGGTTCCCCTTTAACAAGGGCATCCGCCACTTGTGGGGCCGAGGTAACACTGGGGCTTCGCGAAGGCAGCGTGTATGTCGCCGCCGCCGCCGCCGCCGCCGCCGCGAGAAGTTCCGCTTTAACAAGTGCACCCGCCCCGCCGAGGGGCGCCCCGTCCTCGCGACGCCGGGACTTCGCGCGTGGCGGCGCGTGCGTGGGACGGCGCACCGCGGACGCGCGTGACGTCACGCGACGATAACCCGCGCCGCGAAGCGCCGGCCCGGCCCGGCCCGGCGCTGGGCGGCATCCGGAGCGATAACCCGGCCGCGCGCGTCAGGCCTCCTTCCCCCCGCACCCGCTGCGGCACGCCCGCGGCCACGCCGGCAGTCACGCGGTGGCTGGCGCGGCGCAGACCCGCGATTTCGGCAGCGGCCACGCGCGTCTGACAGCCAACAGGCATTCGGGTCGGGACTCCTGGAATACCACTAAGGACGTTCGATTCCTGTAAAGGAATCGATTCTCGAATCGATCTCAGAGACGAAAAGTTGGGGGTCAATTCCAGAATTGAACCGAAAGAAAAGAATCGATTCCCTAAGGATTCGAATCACATGAGAACACCATTCAAAGTAAATATCGATACCGGAATCGAGCAATTACTTTTTAATTCAACATTACCAGGGGTTAATTACATTTTAATAACAATGAACTTTGTGGCCGCAAAAATATTATAGATAAATAATACAATTGAAATAAAGTAACAGAATCTATCAATGAGACAGTATATCAACAGAACATAAATGAAAGATATAATAGTTTATAACATGAACAATAGTATGAATTTATCATCGAAATTGTACTGAATTCAAAGAAACAACTTCACACAACGCATTCCAGACAGGAATATAGTTTTTAAACTGAAATACTAAAAAAATAATTTGAACCAAGAAGTTGGGCACGGTGGGAGGTAGAATTAAAACCACGAAGTCTAAACAGTACACTCTACAGTCGTTTGCATTTCGTGATTCAAACACAACATATATTTCTATAAAATTAATAATAATGTAATTCCCTTATTAATTGTACAGGCTAACAACAAAAACTGTTAAAAAACATTTCAAATTCGCAGAAATATGTATATTTGTTAAATAAAATAATGAAGAAATTCGTTTCATTCGATTCCGGCCTCTTGGAATCGATTGTATCAGGAATTGGAAGTGAAGGAATCAAATTTCGATTGCACAAGAATCAAAAGAAAAGAATCTAGTTTGGAATCAAATCGGAACCTCCTTAAATACCATCGAACCGCCATCTTTTCAATATTAAACGCGATTTGATATAGCGAAAGTGTTCAGTAATTGAAAATTAATGAAATGTGTTACAAAATTGATGTTCAGCTATCATTGAATCATTGTACATCGTGCTTGATATCACTATACTAGAGAACATACTAATGGTCTTTGGTATAAGTCCTCACAGAAGCGAATTTTCCTCATGCGTGTGCGTCATGGATGGGTCCAATTCCTGCCTGGAAGAGATTTCTTGCGGCTGGTTGCTCTGATTGACGTTCTGTAGTTTATCCTATCAATATGAGGCGGAGGCCGGAGTTGTAGCGTAACAAACGGGCCGGACCACAAGTAATCTTTCCTAACTCAAATTTGTTTCCTCCTCCTCCGTTGCACACATATGTTCTACACTTCCACACACGTCCGGAGCGTACAGCTTGTCCCGGATAGAGAGGTGCCCCATTGGTGCTAAACCCCGTATGGTGACGTGTAGGGCAGCCTGAATAACACGTTCCAGGTGGGAGGAACATTTCCACTACCCGACACACACTCCACTACATGCATTACTCATGCGAAACTAATCTGAGAAGTTCGTGAGCCAGGATTCGATACTTATTCACTGATACTACTCTGCTTCTTTGGTACAGGATTGATTGTTAGTGATCATCAAGTGTCGTTAGTCCGTAAGTGTAGTGCATGTTTTTTTCATTGGGTGGTGACGGTGGTCTTCCCTTGCTGGACCTATCGTCGGCTGCCGGGGTTTTCAATAACCAGGTACTACCTCCCACCAGTGGGGCACCGTTCCAGCCGGGACCAGCTCTAAGCTCACGACCGGTCTCCTGGCGTTGTAGTGTAAGGCCTGTTAGTGAAGGAGAGTGTAAGTTCGAGGTGATGAGGAATGGCAGCGCGCGGTCCCTGACTAGTTTGTTAGGGCTCCGCTCCGGTATTCGCCTGGTGTTGATTGACGAGACCCCCCTTGTCGACTATAGAAGCCAGCTGCTAGAATTCTCTCCACACAACGACTGAATTCGCTCTAGCAGACAAACTAGTGTCAAAAATCCTACCACCGTCGGGACTCAAACCTAGGACCTCCCTGTCAGAGGCACTGCAGTGACATCATTTGTTGCACTGAGCCACCTGTCCCGGCGAGCTTCTTTGAAAGTGTCTCTCAAGTCGTTCATGAGATTTCGATGTCCAAGTCTATGGAAGTGTCAAAAGTCATTCACGTAATATCGATCCATGACGCAGTTCTGCATTGTTCTCTATTATTACACGTTATGTTCTTCTACGACCAATTACACCGCGCTTTGTTTTCCTGTGTCATTTTTACTCTTCGTCACCTGATGTCATCACCACTATTCCTTCCTCGAGGGCTCATTCCGTTTGTGTGCAGTTGGCTCTGCCTCCGCCGCAGCGCCCTCGCCGCCGCGTACGCGTCACCGCCGCCTGCGCGCTTCGCCTGACGCTCGAGCTGCACTGCGTGGGGGTGCGCGTAGGATACACACAGTCGTGCAAGTTGTATCCTGTGTGGTGCAAGCTTTTTTTTCAGCAGTAGTTAAATAGGATTTCCTGAGATTTGAAATATTTAAGTGAGTGGGGAAATCGGAGAAATTCGGGAAGAAAATAAATTGTGCTATATTGTGAATCATTGGAATTAAAAAAAAGTTTACTTAATTGGGGTTTAAAGCAGGAATAATTAAATCTTTATGGATTTAATATTGAAATAGTTAAGAGATCAATATTGCCGAGTCGAAAAACGACATATACGGCTTGAGCATACCATAGGTATCAGCGAGTCGGGGTTTCGTTCCGGACAAGGTACAAAAAACGTACTTGATGTGTTGCCATAGCGAGGTTGTGGTGCCTGCCTGAATCGAATTCGTAACCTGATTTTGCCTACGACTGTCTTGTGATTTTTGGTTCAACTCTAAAGAATACGGATAACGGACTTGATGTTATTTCTTCCTCAGTCCGTTTTCAGTACCATCCTTAGAACATAACGTTGTTTTGATTACTCTCATATGGCCCATGCATCCATTCATTCAGAAAATCTCTCTGTCCAAAATTGGAAAGCCACAAAGCAGCCACAGGTGTGAGCTTCTCGAGGAAGTAAAGCTATCATTTGGCGACCATGTTGTGGAATAATAATTATTATAATTATTATTATTATTATTATTATTATTATTATTATTATTATTATTATTATTATAAGAAGAAGAAGAAGAAGAAGAACCGAGCGAAGTGGCCTCATATTTCATACTTCATCAAGTACTCATAATTCAATTCTTAACAACTTCGTTTTACCAAAGGAACAGCCGAAAAAGCTGATACCTACGATGACAAATTGATCGCCCTCCGAGATAAAATAAGATTGGGCTCGGAACAAAACATTCAGCCTGATGAGAAAATGCCCATACGATGACGATGATAATAATAGAGCAATAATAACAATAATAATAATAATAATAATAATAATACCAATAATAATAATAATAATAATAATAATAATAATAATAATAATACTTCCCAAGGGCTAACAAACTTGGGGTGTAAAATGGATACAGCATAGACATGCTGATCCTCCAAAAACGTCACGTCCACTTATGAAAAATATGACTGGGCCTCGGTGGATACAGTTACACGTTCGCATGGTGCTAAGATGAAAAATTCTCGAAAATATACAATAAAAGCAATAAAAATAATAACTGAGCAGAGAATACTTTGCGTTTACGGGGTCACTGCATAAAATTGCACACTTTGGGTAATGCTGGCTGAAATTAGCACATTTTTGGATTTTACTGGTCAAATTTGCAAGATTAGTTTTACTTTTATTGCATAAAATATAATTCTTATATGATAACCTTGTTTCAATTTACCTCTTTTTATAGGTTTATTGTAGGAAAAAAATTGTTACTTAACGTGACAGTGCATTCCGGTGGTCTGTGAAACCTGAGTGCCTCTTAGTATGCATTAATTCTCCATTTTGTTGTACTATGAATCAAGCGTCTGTATCTTTCATAGTGCCTATTATCTAATTACAATTTTCGAGTGATTGCAGTTGGATTAGAGATATGCGCTGTTGCCACGAACCATCTGCGGCCTATGGTTGCGGCCGCTCAGCTAACGCAATGTTCGGGATTCATTTTCCCAATCGGACGATGCTATATCAGTTTTGCGAGATTTCGCTGCACTTACTAACACGAGACGGCATGCGCGAATAACATTTGACCTTACGTCCGGGCTCAAAAAGGAATGTGACAAGCTGCACTGCGTTTCAAATTCATCCAGTTTCTCGGAAGAGAAGTTGCCAGAGAGATACGAGAGGGAATGAACGCAGTTTTGACGTGTTTTAACTGCATGGACAGTGAACATGTATGCCACAGAGAGGTTTAGCACAGAGATAATAAGTATGGATGGAAAAATTAAATTTTTCGTATGTGAATCATATATTAGATGATAGAAGATATATTAATTTCTCACAAACTAATTTGGAAATGCACATTATGAAAACAATTACGAACGTTGTTTGTATAACTGAATTGTTTTTGTTTTCTCAAGGTATTTTGGAATTTCAATTTTTGTATTTCCTTTCCGTATTTTTGTGCTAATTTAATTTTGTGTCTAAATAATATTTAAAATATAAAATATTATTTGTTTATACGAAATGTACAGACTTAATTGTAATTAAAACACTGAAATAATATTTCATTCACCTTCAATTTCACATCCAAAATGTAAAATAAGTTAAGTGGATTAACTGAAGTTTTTAGGCAATATAGCACAGTTTTGCACAGTTTTGCAAAGTTTGGATATTGCACGTTTTAGTGTTGTACTGCGCATTTTAAAGAAATTTATTGCTCGAAAATCCGGTTTCCAGAATTAAATGGATATACATGTAAGGCCCAGACATTTTCTCCACGAGATTGTAGCATAGTTGTCTTTCCCACCGAACATTATCCGATCCATAATACCCACCATCATTCATCTTTCATGCAGTGAATGACAACTGCAAACAACCACTGTGTTTAATTACCCAAGAAAATTTAGGGTATTAGGAGTGAGTCACCTCCTTCGCCCGTATTCAGGAGTCTAGACCCTCACTCATCATCATATCGTCATCGACATCACAGTGTAACTGTAAAACATGAAATGTAATGATTGGGACATCCCTGCCGCTAAGTATATCAATTTATTTGTACACGTGCCCATGACGTAAGTATTCTTACATCATACATCCGTCGAATTGGCCAATCCTTGTTAATTACACCCAATGTTCCTCCGACGCAGCCAACATTCAACTACAAGTGCTCTAGGAACGATCGAACTTCTCAGTATTCAAACTACGCCGCAAGGTTACGGCTGTTTACACGAGCCCCGTTCCTCGCCGTCCCCTCGCGTCGTAATAGCCGCGCATTTCTCCGCGTTACAGCGGCGCGGCCAGGTGCCGGGAGCACGCAGGCTATCTCGATGGCCGAGGGGCCGCGCGCAGGGCGTGGCCGGCGCGCTCTCTTTGTTCTCGGGTTGCAGCTCGGCTCATCTAACGAGTGGGCGCGCCGCCCTTACGTTCACGCCTCGCGGGGCTCGGGGAGAAAAAAAAATGGGAGGAGGGAAGGTGATTGGGGGGGGGGGGGAGCAGCGCGCCGGGGCAGAGGGCGAGGCGAGGAAGCGGTGGGAAGGTGGAGATGGTGGGGACGGAAAGGGCAATATACGGACGACACCGCTATTTTCACTTCACATACAGATAGAAACTTAGCCCACGATTACATACTATCCTACATTTTCAGTTATACGAACTGGACCAAAAAATGCAGAATTAAAATTAACGCACATTATCCATCATGCATTAGATCTAGATTCCCCAAAGATCTCTTTCGCTCATCCTAATTTATAAAATTATTTGCCCCCTCTTCCCACAAGCACTCTCCCTCCTCCTCTAAACCACAAATGCAAACTTCTCTTAGTGAAGATATCCAAATAAGAAATTTAAAAAATAGTGAAGGTTTGTTCCGAGACCTGTATTTGCCTGAGGATGACCAAGTAAAATCATTGTACCCCTCAAAACCCTCGAAAGACAAACGTCGAACGGGAAAGACAAAAGTCGAACGGGAAGAACAAAGAAAAAAACAGGAAAAAAAAAGAAAAGGGCAATGAATCGAGGAAAGGTGGGAAGTGTAAAGGAGATGAATGCAAGTAAATGTGTTGGATGAAAGGACATAAGTGAGCAGAGTTAAGAAAGAAAGTAGTGGGAAGGCGGAGAAAGAGGATCTGACGAAAAAAATGACAATGAGTGTGGAAAACGGGATAAGTGTAAAATAGGTGAATGCAAGAAACTAAAAGAAGTAAATATCGAAATACAAAGTCGTGAGCAGAGTTAAGACAGAATGTAGTGGGAAGGCGGAGGAGGACTTGGCGAAGGAAAAGGACCATGAGCTATAAAATGGGGAAAGTGTAAAGGGGATGGATGCGAGAAACAAAATTAAGAAAATGCCAGAATAAGAAGCAATGAGTGCGCAAAGATAACACAGATTAACGAGTGAAATTTGAACAGATTAAAAGAAATTTTGGACCCAGCGGGTGAATTAGTGAATTGTGAAAAAGTAGCAAAGGCTAGACGTATAGGCGCCAAGAAAGATGGATGCTCTCTGCAAAAACCTGTACGAAACGAACATGAAAATTGAGAAATTTAATATAGATACAGAGGGACAACAAATAATTAGAGATCACGTAGGTTTTGCAAGGGAAACTGAGACAAATACGTATAAAGAGAGAAGCTATTTAAAAAGGAAACTGAAGGAGGAAAATATGATTCGAAGAATGTCCTATAATAACCCAGACAAGTAATAACGCTGAAAAAACGGATGAGTGACACGAAGTTTAAAACTTGCTAGGGAAAATATAGAATACATACCATATTCGTTTAAATCTTACCTGTTTTTCTAGCGCATATTAAGAAGTGGAGCTAAAGGAAAACCGCAAAGGAGAGGACTAATGCCGCATGGAGACGGTCGGGGCGGCATTTTCGGAATATTTATGGAACATATCTGTTTGCGGAATCAAGAACGAGAACTCAAAAGCAATCAAAGGCACATTCAGAGAGTGAATGTATCTTGTATAACAACGAGAAGTGACGCGAATTAGAGTATACAAGAGAATTGCGAAGAATATGACGTAAAAACAGTAATTGAGAACAATTACAAAATGTGTGATACTAGGAGGAGGAAGTTCACCACATGCCGTCGTGAAGTCCGGCGCCGGATATCATCATTCCGAGAAGAGGAACACCGCCACCTTCTGGGATAAAGAAGTAGGATGGTTAACGGACGAGCAGTTAACGTGCGAGAATGATCATTACGGAGGGGATTTCTATGATTTTGCATATTTTTTGTTGATTCAGGGCATAGCTAAGAGAAATTTCTTGACTTGTTATAATTGGATTCTGTATACTTTAATATATTGCACATATGGACGATTTTTCCAGTAGGTGCCTATTCGTGTTATAGGTGCATACTTTGCATATTTCGTTAAAATACAATATATCTAAAACTTTTTATATTTTCGTAGAATGTATTTATTTGTGAGCTTTTATTTATTATAAAGAACTCGCCACAGCGTTTTTGTTTCTTTTCTATAGTTGATAAAATATTTGTGAGAATGGGCTATATCTTGGTACATTATTTTAAATCAGGCGGAAGAAATACAACCCGGTATACAATATACTTCGCTAAGGTGAATATTTTCTTCAATTGTTTCTCCCGAACAGTATAAGGTAGATTATATTAAGTTTGCAGAAAAATATATCTCTTCATTTGAAGCATGCTTTTCCTGAAGTTTTATCAAAAAGGGTTTAAAGAGGAAATAAAATATTGTTAATTTTAATTGCAAAATAAAGTGCATATTTCAGAATTGTTAGGTCGTAAATGCATACTATTTTTAAAATCAGATATTCAAGGCACAAAAATTATTTTCCTACTTAGTATGGCAGTTAATCAACTCTACCCAGCACAGTGTAGAGTAGAGGCGCAACTAGAGCAGGGTTGGCGCGGGAGGGGCTGCGATGGCGGTGGCGGTGGCGGTGGCGGTGGCGGTGGCGTGTTCGGGGGCGTGGCTCTCGAACGCTCGCGGGGCGGAGGTGCGAAGAGGGCCGTTCATCACATGGCGATCGGCGGCGGCGGCGGCGGCGGCGGCGGCGGCGCGGAGGCAGCGGGTAATCGATGCACGATAATTGCAGCGTCCGCGGCGTCTAACGCCTCGTAATCGAACGCTGCCCGTCGTAACACGGTGATTTTTTAATACGCGCCTACTGCTTCTAATGTGGCCAGGGAGGCGAATACGCCTGGGGCACCCAGCTCGTCTATTCCCCTCCTTCTCCATGTCGCTTGGTCTCCGGTCAAGGAATTCCCCTAGGAGCCGGCCAACGTGGGCTGCCATGTGACCGGAAGTCACGGGGGGTGGACAACGTGGATTCCTCACATATTCCTAACATGTACCAAACGTTGCGAAAGCTATTCAGGTCCGCAGGTGTTCAATTTTCAGTTTTTTGGAATAGAAACTATAAAGAGATTCTGGAAACTACAAAGAGCTAAGTTACGATAATTATAAAGGGGCTCCTGTTCTTAACTAAAATGAAATACGTGATAAAAGAAACAAGCATTTGTCACCGTCACTAATTTTTAAATGCCTAAAGATGACACTATTTATGATCCATAAAAATCTGCTTAAAAAAATATTTTTGAAAAATGTGATGTATTTCTTTAAAATGATCCAAAAGTATGGAAAATCTCTTACATTCGATACTTCTGTTTAAAACATCTGTGAAATACAAATTTTTAATTTCATTAGGCCTACTTCTCGTACATTGTGATCCATTGCTCATGGCGACTTCTGGGATAATTTCGGTGTGATCCGAGAATATGTATTCCAAATACAATCACAATAAAAATTGTATTAAATGTAAACGAGAATTTATATTTTATATTTTTAGGAATTGCTTCCATGAACTCCCTTCTAGAGTTCATTCACATCTATTCGATTGAACCTATTAATTGACTAATGTTTCCGGACGCGGTTTTCAACTGCTAAATTCATTAGTCCCGTAAATATAATTCATGTTTTATCGTGGGAGATGGTGATGTTCAAACCGCTGGATGGTGTGATCTGGCGCTGAACCACCTATCGGCATGCGGGGATTTCCTTCTCCAGGTATCTCCACCAATTGTGTACCAACCGGGAGATTTTCCAAGTTCCCGACTTGTCCAATATGAGTCAATCGAATTGCCCGTCAATCGAATGTGGCTGTTCGTAAGGGGAGAGCCCAGGACAAGGAGGAGGAAGAAACGATCGCAGGCGATCCATGGCCCGCTTGTTACGCAATTGCTCCGGCATTGGCCTGATATTGGAGCAACAAAACACGAAAAATACCAATCAGAGCAGCTGGACCTAAAATTCCTCTCCTCCCGACTTGTCCGATATGAGTGGTGGAATTGCCCGTCAATCGAATGTGTGTTTTCGCGAGTAGGGGGAGAGGACAGAACAAGGAAGAGGAAGAAAAGTTCGCGGGCGTTCCATGGCCCGTTTGTAACGCTATTGCTCCGGCATTGGCCTGATATTGAACCAACAAAACACGAAAAATACCAATCACAGCAGCTGGACCTAAAATTCCTCTCCCGACAGAGGCTAAACTCGACCTAATTATCTAGTAGTTAGTGTTGAAAATGCGCCATCATCGGGCCTCGATCCCTAGGACCTCCTCGTCAGAGTCGTTGCAGAGACAGCGGCAATGCTGACCCTCAGCCTGTCACACCTACTTAAATGCAAGTGGATTTCATACGTAGTAGAATGATGTCTCCCAATATTTATTACCTTTCCCATGAAAAGTTTCCCTGCTTATTAGATTCTCTGTAAAAACGGTACTCCCGGAGCTTTACGAAAGCGCTCCTCCGTACTCCGAGATCATGCCGGAAACACATTCCCGGAAGCTTTTAGTAGGCGGGGAGAGTGCGCAACGACTGTTGTCGTCGGTAATCGATCGACATTCCTCCGCTCGCCTCTTGATGTGTCGTCCAGTGCTGAAATCGACTCGACGCTGGAAGAAATAACGACGTGAATCGTCCGATCGTACGCTGGCTGTGTACGCGTTGAAAGGCGATGGCAGGAATTAACGTCGTTTTTACGGAAGCCGTTTTTTAAGCGAGGAGGTTTTCAGTCGCACTGAAGGTTCCGTCGGTGAGTGCGCCTACACGTTCCCTGGGACCGGTTCTGACTCGGTAACGCTGGATGAGAGGATACGAACATCTGGAGAGCGTCGTATGACTGGGCGTAGTAAATACTTTGAGTGAGCTGGCGAGCTTGTGCCGTTGATGTTGGAATATTTTCAGTTTTATAATCTCTTTACGGAAAAGAATTATTATCAACCGCCCATTTCAAATATCCATTTGTTCAATATTTTTTCATCTTTGACACATATTATTTAAGATTTCAATTCATTTAAGAAAGTTTAATAAATATTTATGCAAGTACAATTATTAATGTTTTAAGTTATTATTGCAGTAGCATATATTTCATTATGGTACTCATAATTAATCTTGATAAAGAATCAGTTTTGAAAATCGCCTTTTAATATACGATTTATGGCGGATGCAATATCGCATTCTAACGTTGTTTCCAACAATACGGTATGATTTCTTGGTCTCAGCGGAATTCCATCCCTTTGACATTTTAAAGATACCAAATAAGGTCGCAAGGTTTTTATTAGAAAATGGATTGAAACGTTTTAAAACCTCCGGTGCTTAATAGCTTTAGATTCGCTCAGTTATGATCTCCACCATTTCAACAATTTATTTTGTTAGGATGGAGTATATGACGAAAGACAAGCTTGCTGAAAAGCTACATTTACAATTTGCTCAATAGTGAAGTCATTTCATTGACAGAGCTTCAAAATGCAGGTATCTAAATATGCATCAATTCAATTCAATTATATTTATAGAAAGGTTAAACATTGGCCTATTACAAATGTATGCCCACTTTACAACTATCTCAAACATTGAATTTAGGTATAACAATAAGATAGAAAATTCTAATTATTTTTATTTTACACAATTTTTAAACATTTATGGATAAACGAAACGGTTAAGACGCACAAAATATATTAACACCCTACAATACAAAACAATGAACACAGCGTTTCCTCACAGACAGCCAAGTAGCTATTGACTCGGCCGCGGAAGCCTACGCTCTCAACTTTATATTTTGTAGGCACCCACGCATTTCGAGTAAACAATACCTACAAACGTATACCAAACAATGCCACGTGTACTGCTACATGCTTGCGTATTGTGATGTACTAACTATAAATGATGTGTATATCGTTATGATTTAAATTTTTGGTTTTGAAAAGTCCCAATTGGATGACTGTGAAACCCTCTCTTTTCAACTTGAAGAGACACTTCTAAGCAAAGTATCTGATTCAAACATAATAAACAGCATAGTCTTATCACAGCAAATAGTATTCTCAGCACAGCTAAATACGAAAGCATCAACCGCCAGGGAAAAAAAACAACTTGAAGCCGCAAGGTACTGCGCTGCCTTGCGCGCCAATTGCCCAATCTCCGCGTGGCTGGCTCTCTCATCGAGGAGGAGTTCCGGTTCGATGGCCTGCGCAACGCACGCGGCGCGGCGCGGCGGCGCATCGTGGTGTGTGGCAACGCGACGCGAGGGAGCACGCGGTCGCCCCGCCCCCCGCGGCCGCCGCCGCCGCACGCGATAACCGCGAAGATAGCCTGAGCGCCGCGCCGTACGCGCTACGCGACGCCGCCGTGGGGGCGCCCGGGGCGGAGGTGCGGTCGCGCGGAGGTGGTGGTGATGGATGTGGTGGTGGTGATGGATGTGGTGGTGGTGATGGATGTGGTGGTGGTGATGGATGTGGTGGTGGTGATGGATGTGGTGGTGGTGATGGATGTGGTGGTGGTGGTGGTGGTGATGGATGTGGTGGTAATGGATGTGGTGGTAATGGATGTGGTGGATGTGGTGGATGTGGTGGATATGGTGGATGTGGTGGATGTGGTGGATGTGGTGGATGTGCCGGAGGCGGAGGCGGCGGAGGCGGTGGAGGCGGCGGCGCTGACGGTGGCGGCGGCGGCGCTGACGGTGGTGGTGGCGGCGCTGGCGGCAGTGGCGGCGGTGCGGGAGCGCGAGCGGCAGCGGTGGAGGCGGAGACGGGGGAGGTGGGAGGGGGGAGGGGTGGCGGGCTTGGCAATGCGCTCGGGTTACTCGAAATGCGTGGGCGCCAACAAAATACAAGGTTGAGAGCGTAGGCTTCCGCGGCCGAATCAATAGCTACTTGGCTGTCTGTGAGAAGACTGAGTTCTAGACGCAGGTGTCAACGTTTCAGCCGCCATTCTGCGACCTTCCTCAGGGCAAAATAGCCTGTCTCATTCCGCCCTGAAGAAGGTCGCAGAATGGCGGCCGAAATGTTGGCACCTGTATTTAGGAGGCGGTGTCTCCCGGACAGCCAAGTAGCTACAAAATGTAAAGTTGCGATCTTGTAATTCCACCCTATTAATTAACTAAATGTCGATTTGGATGAGCGAGGTGGCTAAGAACGTGCAACCGTCTCAGCGCTTCACAAGATGACAAGGGTCGCGAATTCGAGTCCCGCCTTGGGCATGGTCCTTTGTCTCTCATGGATGTGATGTCGCGGAGGGCCTCGCGTTCTGATGACCAAGACCCGAAGAGACCGCAAGTGTGTTGGTGTCTAGTGTATGGTCGAATATGCATCCCATTGGGACGGAAAGGGTAAACTGATGTCGACTGGATAAAAGTCGTAATTACTAAATAATCAACTTTTGTTTTACGTTTGATTTATTTTAAATTCATTTCTCGTCGTGCAATCCGGCCGGATAACCGGCCAGAATTCACATTCATAAAGATATGTTGTCCACTTAGATGTGCAGCCAGTGTTGTCACTTTCTGGTCTTTTGCCTTTTCCAGAATTTTCGTCAGAAAAATCAGAAGACATATTCTGTCTGGCTCTTTTGTGTAATGTGGTGGGCCTTTGCCAACTACCCACTTTTTTATTGGCTGCACATTCTCAGTGTTGTACCGGCAATATGTGTATTGAGTTCTCTTCTTCGTGCAGACAGTAGGTCGGAAAATCAAATTGCTTCACTGCTTACTAATAACCTATTTTGTTTGCTGCGCATATTCTTCACAACTTCTACCATTTTAACAGGACCCCGGCTCTTAAGTTTTCTGCCATTTGTTACTTGTTTGCGAGGTGTCAAGACGGAAATCTGCAAAGAGAGAAAATGTGATTCTATTGGACTTGGACTACATTACAATACATCACAAAATACCTTAACGTGATAATTCCATACGTATATTTTGTTAAAATATAACTACACTTTAAAGTAAATATTCTGGAACGAAATGTGTGCGTTCAGAAAAATAAGGTTTTAGTTATGGAATACCATACAAGGAAGTGGGTCGTAACCCCAGACCCGATTTTGCACAAGCATCCATGTGACACACACGTCATGTAGAAATTCAAAAGAATCGCCCCGATTACAAGCTAAATTGATTAATAATAATATATAATTTTTGTCAGCAGAAAAGAAACAAAGTTTTGGTAGAATGAGACGTATCTTAATTTTTAAAAACATTTATTGCTGTGTTCTACAGAGATATTGCAGTTCTGGGTGTTCAATACTGACTTCACACCAGCAGCCACTGGAGGAGAATTCCCGTGGGTTGTATTGTTTAAAAAAGGGATATGGAGTTTGGAACTTTGGTTTATTAAGTTAACCTTACTTAAATCATTTACAGGATGATTTGCACATTTTTAAATTGATTAGCACAGATTACCCTATACCTTGCGATTCTTGACAGACTGAAGTACCACGGTTTGCTGTGCACCGTATCACAAGCTTGAAATGAGACGCTAATGAAGAAAACGTGTACTGGCCGAGGTCTGGCACCATATTCGACTGCTACAGAGCGAGGACTGAATGAGAGGTCTGGGGCTTCGAGATCCGAATCCTAGAGAGCGGGGATCGAATCACTACAATTCTGAAACTTTAAAAAGAAATTTCTTATTTTTCCAAATTAATTTTATTTTTTATTTAATTATATCAGTAGGATTACCACGTTACTGGCGAGTGTCTGCTTTTATATGCGTAATATAATAGATTGATGCGCTACAGTGGTCCGAAGGTGCGTGTAACTGCAATTAGCGCACCTATCCTATTTCTGAGCGAGGAAATCCCCACTGGGTACCTCTATGACAATTGTTGTCAATTTTATGAAATCCCGAAACCTGTGTTTTTGGTGGTTCAAACATAGATTCAACATCCTCCGTTCCCCCGTGAGATGGCTCATAATTCATGGAAATGCGAGCTAATTTTTGAATGGGACTCACTAATATGCCAGATTGTTTAACTTTCGTATTTATGACGATATCATCACGACCAGTAATAACCTCTATGACTGCCTAATTTCCATATTAATGGAGGAATAATGTTGTCAACAAGCAATACTACATCTCTTACTTTAATGTTTTGGGATTTGGTAGCCCACTGGGGCCGTATTTGCAATAAATGAATATAAACCGTAGACCATAACTTCAAAAATCATTGATACTGTCTGAAAATTTGTTTCCAGTGAGTCAAATGATGTCTTGTTGGCAAAAGTGAGGGTTGACAGATTGCTTTTAATGACCTACCGACCAAAAAATGTGCTGGTGTAAGCATTGTTAAATCACTCAAATCTTCTGAGACATAATCGGTCTAGAATTTAGACACACTTCGATTTGTGAGAGCAGTGTGTATATCTGTTTTCTATTAATTCGATTTTTAGTAATCAGGTGATTATTTGGCGGTACAATTGGATGTGTTTGATAAAAAATTAATTCAGCTTGTTCTATTCTCCCACCAGCTCCTATGAAACCTTATCTATTAGAAGACATATTATAAAGTGTTTCGTTTAAAACAATGTCTATTTTTACTAAAAGATATTTCTTGTTAAAAAGTTTCCTTTTGAACAATAACAAAATCCAATTGTGAATATTTTGAACATCTGCAGGTTTTAAAGAACCTTGTTATTGATTAGACTCTCTTAAGATTATTAATATACCTTTTTGAATATGCAATGCTCATTAATATCCAAAATTTCTGAATTAAATCCATGGGAAATAGTGAAACTTTATTGGGAACTAATAGTGATATATCTGTATTATAATTACTTATAGAGAAAACGCTACATTTATGTGAATGAAGTATCTAGTCCTATCCATTCCACCAAGTATTTGTAACTAACACTTCAAATTAGCTCCTCTTGATAATAAAGGTGCAGGATTTTTTTATAAGGAACTTGATGCCACTGTTCGCTTTCTGCGAGTTGCAGAATTTTTGCTACTCCATTTTTAACAAAGAAAATTTTAATTTATCTTTGAATCAGATTTTGTAAGAAGAGGTATTGCTTTAATTATTGACAAATATACTGCTAACATTGCACCACACAATTCCAATTAAAGTGTTCTTTTAGGTTTTACAACTTTGGGCAGTGCAATTTTGTATTTGGCCAGAATTAATCTGCCGGTTGGTGGAGAGTTTACATAATGTGTTTAAAGAGAGCCACAGGACCCATATACAATTGTAAAGGTATTAGAAAATACTAATAAATGATATGCTTTAACTTCGTGATTAACTTTCAAACATCTTTGTTCACCTAAATGTCTGTAGCTAAAGTCTGGGACAAAAGTTTTCCACTCAGAAATGATTTCATCTGACAACTTGTTCCCATAGATATTTATTTTTCCAAATCTTTTGCATATTGATTTTGGCTTTATAAGACCCAAGAATCCTAGAGGATACCAAATTTTGGAAATCTCTCATAGTATCCTCCTCTTTGTAATTTGAGAGCTTGAGAGTGACTATTGAAATGTCCAACTCTCCTTTTCTGAATCACATAATAGGCCTAACGTCGTAGATACTTGTTCCTCATGAAAACTGATTGCTGTGGATAGATAACTTCTGTATTCTGAGATGAAGGTCATTATTTTAATATCGTTAGTTTTCCATTTGCATATTGGAAATGCTCCTCTAAGAAACAATAATTCAATATCTTCCCTGATTTCAACAATGGTTTGTAAATTATGAACTCCCAAATACAAATCAACGTAAAACATTTGATATTTTTGGGAAATTAGTGGAAAATGCATTGATTCCCTTACAAGAGGTCTAAACGACTACATGCTAAGAAAGGCGAAGTTTTGACTCCAAATGTCAGCGTGTCAAAATATGAATAAGTTTATCTTGAGACACACTCCAGCAAATGTTTGGAAGGCTTCTTTGTTCAGGATGAACGTTGACATGACTTATTTTATTTATATAACAAATGAGTAAAATTTCTCCTAACAATTACAAATGAAAATCTAAATGTTATCAAAATTTCATGTGGATCTGTAGACATTTCGTTCCGTCATGATCACATCATTTCAAAAATTAGAGTTTCGGGTTTTCTGTGAGGCGAGAAATACAACTCGGAGAGGAATGGATATGCTTATTATTCTAATGACCCCAAAGTGAAATAATAAGTATAGTGATTCTTATTGTCACGTGTAAGGAGAGACATATGACCAAATTTTTGATAACCCTGCACGAGTTTCTTATATGGCTCTAAAGTTTAGGCTTTTTAGCTAATCTAGATTCTAGTAGACACAAATTGTTAATAACTATGGTTTTTGAAAGTTCAACAATTGATAACTAATTCGATCCACAATTTATAAATTGCAAATCCTTCTATCCACTTGACCTCCTAAATTGCAAACGTTCCTTCGCAATGCCAATCAAGCTATGTATTTCGTAGAATTGGTTTATTTCGACGTAAATCTGATAGCCTTTACATTCTTCCAAAATATCTCTGCTGTTAATAATAAATCTACTTGACTGCGACTATGATAAAAGCGGGGTCAGCCAACTTCTGACCTTGCGGAATTTTAAAATGAGAAGTCGTCAATTCGACTATTGGAATGTTATCTGTGATTTTAGGCATTACTAAAATGATAAACGTTCTTGATATTCATTACTTATGCTAGAAGGAATATCTGTAACCACACTAATTACAACCTGGCTAATGTCTCCATTCATTCCCACTATTGTTACATTACTTTGATGTTGCGGCAAATTCAAACACTTGGCCAAACGACTCCAATAAGCAACGAGCTTTGCGCCAAGTGTCACGTTTGTCAGATAACACTTGCTTATATTGATAATTTAAATTCACTACTAAAGTCTAGTATACGGTACAACTTACGGAAGTGTACTTCGCGCCGCTCCAGCGGTAACTGCGCAGTTTGAATTCTGGAGGCTTTCTTGAAAAGTGCTTTCTCATATATGTGAATTGGTAGTTATGCTGTGGATAGACTCAAGGATGTTTAAAGTGAACGCAAGGGCCGAAGGCCCGAGCCGTGACTTCGATCCGAGCGAGCGAAGCGAGAAAACTTGTAGTTGAAAGTATATTGGCAACACAATGCGGTGGGGGGAAAGCGTATAAAGGGAGAGCCATGAAAATCGCCTATCCCCAAGTTTCATTCATTTCTATCAGAGCGCGTAGCGTAATTTGAGGGAGGGTTTAAGGATACCCCTACCCCACACCACCACTCTCCCCTGAAGGTGTACCGTGTATCCTACTTTAATCTTTGGGTATTAGGTGGATCTGGTGCTTCAGTGCTTGGTGCCTTGTTTGATTGATCTATAATCAATTACACCAGAATGAAGCAATGCATTATACGTTGTGACATTTTGCAAACAGAAAATTTACAATCTTTGATGTTATTCCCAGTTTAAGAAAATTATAACAAGCATTAATTGATTTCAAATGATTTCGCTTTTCTACAACTGATTTATTTCTAAAAAAAGAACAAACAATG
Source organism: Gryllus longicercus (assembly GCA_038098605.1). Taxonomy (NCBI): domain Eukaryota; kingdom Metazoa; phylum Arthropoda; class Insecta; order Orthoptera; family Gryllidae; genus Gryllus; species Gryllus longicercus. The sequence goes on from JAZDUA010000163.1 coordinate 2,914,095, forward strand.
AATGAGGCTCAGTAAACAAGGAATAATTTTTAATTGTTGTTAAGACTAAAATAATTAATTTAATTAATAATTTTGAATTAAATTAATAGCTTTATAAGTTTTGGAAGCATACGTTTGATTAGAATTTAGAATCTTGTCCAAAACATGATTCAGCCAATAATGCTTCAAGAGTCAAATAGTTGCTTGTATGAGGGTAATATACAGATATCCGACTTAATCTTCTATATGATCTTTTGAATATATGAGATTTCTCAAAAGGTTGCCTCAATGCTTTTAACATATTAATATTAGTCTCAAAAGTATCTAAAAGTTTCCTCAATGAGGAAGATGATGAACATTCCCATTTATTTAACTGAAAATATCACTTGCTCTTTGAATTGTAGTCAGGGCTTTATTCTCAAATCTGGTAGTAAATATATCCCATGCTCTGTCAAAATTTTATTTTCTGTGGAGTGAAGGAGCAATAAGTTGTGCTGCATTACCCTTCAATATTCATTTTAAATAACACTTTCTACTATTGTTCAGTTAGTTTTTTAATGACTACTCTTTGAAACACTGCTTTTGAATTCTCCCATTTAAAATATTCACCTGACAATTTAATCAACTTTTTTGGGGAAATTTTAATAGAGGCTTTTCTGTTTAACCTCAATAGTTAATTATGAACTTCCTGTATCTTTATCTAATACAACTTATTTAATTGCATTTGAATTTGTTTCAAGCAATCTTAGTGCCTTATCTAAATTGTTAAATAATGACACCTCAAAGCTAGCAGTTTATCTTCGAACAGTAGCTACATTATCTACTTCTAAAAGATGTTGAATATTTTCAAACTCTTCCCATAATAATTGATATTTGTTTATTCTGAGCTGAGGTGCATGAACACCTATTTCAGGTTTTCATTCTGATAAAAATTCCATTCTGATAAGTTGAATAGAGTTACTTTACCGTTGACAAAGTCTGTTTTTAATTAGCAGTTGCCTCCTTTGCTCAGGATTTTTACTCTCAAATTCACTTATTTCATATACACACACATTGCATATGAAAATATTATATTCAACAAACTCAGAAAACTCTTAACCTCAAAATCAAAACACTAGAAAATGAGAAACAATGAGTATTTGCACATACAAAACTACATCAACTTAGTTGACTACTATTTCATATCATTATACCTACATAATGATTTGTTTGAATTACAACAAAGTTTTAAATTGCAACCATAATTATGTCCTACAATCATCGAACAGTCCTCCATTCCACTACGTTTTCGTTTTATGTCTTTCCTCCCGGGTGGAACCACCATTGTTTCTCTTCTTTAAATCTTTAATAGGTTATTTTGTACACTTTTAAGATGAGAAGTACACATTACCTTTAACTTGCAACACTTGATACACTGAATCACGATGGTTCGCTTTGCACCGTATCCCAAGCTTGGAACAAAACTTGAAGAAAACGTATTCTGACCGTGGTCTGGCACCATCCACGTTTGTTAAAGGGCGAGAACTGAATGAGAGGTTCCGGGACTTCGGGAACCGAATCGTTGAGCGCCGAGAACGAATCACTACGACTCCAAAAACTGTGTTTTGGTTGGTTGAATGACGGATTAAATCGCGGAACACGTTTGTTCAGCATTTCCATTATGTTAGTTTTTAGGAGACATTCTTACACCTCTCGTTTCAATTTATGAATAAAAGTTTATCACTGCCTTCTCCCGACCGCTTTAATTCAAGAGCTTCACTATGGTACATAGTAACGGATTCAATTCCTAACACTGTAATTAAGCACTAATCTGCAAAAGTTTGAAAAGTGGAAACTTGTGTAACACACAGCTTTTGACACCCATAAGCAAATCATATTGTGACGTCACTAGTAGTAACCTGATTACCCATTAATACACTGTTTGTCGCAGTACTCGTAAACACGAGTTGGCAGCTTTAGATAGCTGAGATACACCACCCGCAGCTATTACATACCACCCGACACATTCCACAACCCCCTTCTTTCCTCTAAGTACTTAGTGTTTCCGGGCTAGTCAACGTCTTAAGTCATTAATTCAGAGAGGGTAATGCATGTTATATTGCGGAAGGTGGCGGTTTTCCTACCCCGTTTGACTATGAGATCCAGGACGATCTACTCAGCCTGGAGAGGGTTTTTCCCTCTCTAGGGATCTCCCCCATTGGACCACCGCCTCAACTGAGTCAAAACTTCCAGATAGTCTTCCGACATATGAAATAATAGAGATCCAGGACGATCTACTCAGCCTGGAGAGGGTTTTCCCACTCTAGGGATCTCCCCCATTGGACCACCGCCTCAACTGAGTCAAAACTTCCAGATGGTCTTCCGAGATATGAAATAATAGCATAGTCCATGAAATAAGGTGTGAAGGTCTAGGAAGAGGATGGTGCAAGAACGAGGAAGGAAAGATCGCGCGCGGTTTGTGGCGTGTTTATTAGGGAACTGTTTCATCATTCTCCTCGTTCTGATCAGGTAAACAAAGCCAAAGATAACAGAGCAGCCCGGTCACCCCGATTAGAGCAACTACGATTATCATTTAGAGATTTGTTGAATTCGTCACAGTAATCGGACAGGACTCGAAACAGTCAACTCTTCCAGTAAACGATGCTACATATGTAATGGTGTTGCTAATGAGTCAACACATCTGTTATTTATTTTGAAAAATAGTGTATGATCTTGCAACACTTTCTACACTACCCGCTGAAGTTTAACAACGTTTGACGATAAGTTTCGGAGATCGATCAAACTTTCGCAGCGACACAGTAATATTTATGAAACTGTTTTATATTACTATTTTTGAAGAGTTTTGTGAACAAGCCTTTGACATTTGTGTACACAATTAACCACTTTCTTCCTGGAAAAGAGAGAAAAGTAATTAACATTAGTCACATTCTTAAATTAATTAATTTCCTATGAATGGAAAAACTAATAGAAATAATACTATGTCCACAGTGTTTAGAATTGTTGCACACAATGGCAAAGAGACAACGGGAAAACGAAATCAATTAAAATCATAATGTATTATAGATAATTTTGTTACTTAAGATGTAAGTTGTCTTCCACCATGTCTTGTAAATTCAAATACATAATATACTTTATTTTCCTTTATTACTATACTATTATTATACCATTTATTTATTTCATTTTGTTTATATTGGTTATAAGTGAATATGTAAGTGAAAATGATATAATAGAATTTGAGATATTTTAAAAATAGTGATATGTACAGGTTTTGCATAGAGGCGGTTAGTCTCAGCAAGGCAATGAGAGTAACATATTATGTAAAATTGTATGTACACATTACAAGCTGTTCAATAAATTACTAAAGGACAATATTGAAGACACTTTTTTTTACTCCGTTTACACCTGTCTTTCAGGGAAAAATACTCTTCACAAATTCAGAATCTTGCACATAAGATATTCTCTATTATTAATAAAAATGACTGAAATGTCAACAAAAATGTTTACGTGTATTATCTATTTAAAAAACAATACCATGCTTACAAGACAGGCAGGGGGATATGCCAAAACATATTATTGGATTCTAGAAAATAATTATGTCTTTTAATCAAAGTTGCTTCGTAGGAAAATGTATACATTTGGTGGATGTGTTATTGTCTACTACTTATATTTGCTGTGTTCGGTCCGTCATAGAAATAAATATTGGTTTCATTCGATTGCTATCATCGTTTTGTTGACAATTAAGTGATATGCCTTTAAGATTACTACATTCCCAGAGAACGAATGTACAGGGGGGGATACGCCTTACATGAAGCGCGGTCATTGCCAGTGCAGTCAGTTGCCAACTGGCAGCGTTTGGCAGCGTCTGCATTTGCACTTTGCCACGAGTGCCAGCATTCCGCCTGCGATCCAGTTGGCTCGCGGTTGCGAAAATAAATAATAATATTATCGTTTAGGAAAATAGATCTGGACAAGAAAAGACGAAAACATCGGGGTATACGGAAATTAAGAGGTGTTTAAGGGCGGTCCTCTTGGAAGAAAGAGTACACGATATTCTGGAAGGAGATTACTTTGATTGTCTCGTTACTGCTTACACAGTAGAGAGAAAATTTTGGAATGCTACGCGAAAAAACAGCGAATTTTCGTCAGAAAAACTTTTATTGCTGGGTTCTGTTAACGAAAAAGTGAACAAATCTAGTTGCTAAATTTAGAAAAAAAAAAACATCCTCGAACAAAATCCTCTTAGAATCCTTGTTTAGTGGGTCCTTGATATCGAAAAATCGATTGACAGCAAAACGTTCATCCGTCCATTTGTTTGGTTTATATGAACAACTCTAGCGCTTAAACTATGAGTGCGATTTTTTCAAAACTGAATAAACTCCTATAGATCTGACCTGACTCAATGCTCTGCGATATTTAAAAAAAAACATTCAATAATTTCTGGGGATACTTTACACGAATCCCCTTGGACATTTTCAACATTTCCTCAAAAATGACTCCAAATGTTTTTCTTTAAATTTCTTGTAAGAATAGAGAAAAATAAACTTATAGAGATGCATAAGTCCTATTTCCACTGTTAAGTCTAAATTCTCGAAAATTGCCCAAGTTTGAATTTTTTGGCGTCTTCCTAAAACTTCAAAATTGAAGATTTGCATCCATTCATTGGAGATGTTTCCTTCAAATGAAATTTGTTCTCCGTAATTATTTCTTTCATTAAGATCATTTTTTTAGTTGTTTTCTCGCAACATGGTCTGCAATATGTGCAATTTAAAAATAATCAAGATTTTCTTAAATACTGCTCCAAAATATTTCTTTAATTTTTTTGTAGGGATAGTGCTAAATGAACTCCATGAGATGTCATTAACGCAATTTCTCTCTTTTATTGTTTTTTCCCCAAAATTACAAAAATGTATTTTTGTACTAGCCACTCACGTCGTTAATTTTTACATTAGCGGTTATTTGTTTACATTATTGAATCTAAAAGTGTGCGCGATTTAAATGATATCTTTTAATGTCTTATTATGTCTTCATGCAAACTCAAAACTTTTCTGAGAAAACGAGCACAAAATTACGCATTTTTTGAAACGGTCAAACTCCATTTTCTAAAAAACGACTCCAATTTTTTTCTTAATTTTTTCCCACGATAGTGCTAATTGCACTGTTTAAATAATGTAAAATTAATTTTCGCATTCTTTTGTTTTTCAAAAATTACACAAATGTAATTTTTTGAAATATTACTCACGTCGTTAATGTGCACATTTCCTGCGGTTTGTATACATTATTGCATTTGTTAGTGAAAGTGCTTCAAATGATTTCAAATGAAGTTTTTAGAAAACACAAAAGATTCGTGTGAAAAATAGCTTCAAATTTTGATCTGGATCTAGCTAGATATCTATACTCTCACCTAGATATCTATACACTTATAATTGTCACCGCATTGATAACCGAGCAGAGTCTTTCTCGTAAAGTAAACAGTGGCTCATTTCATCTCTGGCGTACCTTAACACGAATATTTCACATGGGGTTTCCTCATAGCTTCCTTATCGAACTATTAATCTTTTCTGAGTCTGAAACTTCACGCACGCTGATGTGATAAGTTATCTACAGTTGTATAACAGAATTTAAAATTTCTTTGAAGATTCAAATATTTTGACTTACGTATTTCATTGACTTCGAACCTATAGCATATTCTCGAGTGGTGATATCAGACCGATCTAGCTTCCCAAGGAACCATCGTAATTAGAGGATGCAAGGATGTAGTTTCAGTTCTGTACACTTTTATTTTTAGGGTACTGAATATGGTATCCACTTAAGTATGATAATCAAAAGATGTTGTCTGGTATCAACAATTTGAATATTAAATTTAAATTGATATACCCGACCACTATCAAATTAAATTTTGTTGAGCACTAATTTAATGTTAGAGTTTACTAAATCAGCTTTAAAATATCCATGAGTTTCGGTTCATGGAATATCAACATCGAATTGTTGATACCAGACAACATATTTCATTTATCATACTTACATACTAAAAGTTATCTACCTCACTAGCGATCTAATTAATTATGGTATCCACATCGCTCGTCCTGATTGGCAATGTGGTTAAGAGCGCCAGTCGCTAAGCGCGACGCTCAGATAAGAATATATATTTGTTGGAATTAGTAATGCAACATCAACAACGAAACATCGATATTCAAAATTAAAACACCGATGTTAATATTCCTTCGACCAAAACCCATCGATGTTTTTAAACATTTATTTCTTTTACTTATTTCACAATTTTGTAGTGAAAACATAGGTAGCATTCTATTGAATTGAATTGAATTGAATTTGCCTTATTTTACGTGGCGAGACTCGGGCCATCAGGCCCGCTCTTCCGTCTGACCACGCAAATTTCGCTACGCTCCTTTCATCTAGTAGAGAAAGGAGGTATTTCTTGGGCGAGAAACAGGCGATTCTGAATTTAGCTCAGAGGCGTCATTTAGGCTCGAGGATCTTTTACATGCAAGTAAATCTACTAACATGGGACAGCCGGCTTTACTTCCCCTCCGAAGGAAGGCGTACGAAGGATTTTGTCGCCCTAAAAATCCACGGCTTCGATCGGGTTTGAACCCGCGAGCTTGGGTATAACAGTCCGGGACGCTAACCGTCACACCATCGCCGCCGCAAATTCAAAATTCTCAACAACTTTTTTCTTAATGAAACGGTTAAGATCATTTCTCCAACGAGTGCTTAACGAATGTCTGATTTAAATTAAACTATATGTCAACAAATTAATACACCGGGTAATAATTGTTTGATTTCCTGATTAGTTTTCCTATAAAGCAACGAAACAACAAAGCAAAGCAATTTTCAATCCACCGATAACATAGTAAAATTATGCGCACTTTGGTATATGAAAATAGGACACATAACCCTAGGAAACCTAATAAGAAAGTTTAATCAAGTTACATTCTTCTCATATGTCATCAGCGATCTCAGATGCGTTGTTAGTATCGATTCATTGCATGAATGCCTTAAGGACAGTTCTCCCGTCGTTATTGTCCATCTGATGAGTTCGTTTTCCAGGAATCCACGGCCCACGTCCAGTGCCGCTTGTGCACCCCTGTATCGTCGTGTGTCGTAACGCGAAACGAGGCACGTGCCCCACAGCGCCGCAGCGCGGACGTGACGGACGGGAAGTGAGCGGCGCGCGCTGCCGCCTCCGCCGATTCCGCCGCCTCCGCCGCCTCCGCCGCCTCCGCCGCCTCCGCCGCCTCCGCCGCCTCCATCGCCTCGGCCGCCTCCACCGCCTCGGCCGCCTCCGCCGCCTCCGCCACCTCCCCCGTCTCCGCCGCCTCCGCCTCCACCACCACCTCCGCCGCCTCCGCCGCCTCCGCCGCCTCCGCCGCCTCCGCCGCCTCCGCCGCCTCCGCCGTCTCCGCCTCCACCAGCACCTCCGCCGCCTCCGCCGCCTCCGCCGCCTCCACCGCCGCCAACCCCGGCGCAGATCTCGGCCGCTCCGCGAGAACCGCAAATGAGCGGCGAACCGTAGCCGAAGCCAAATGGATTGGCCGGAATTGACTCCAGAAGCGACGGCGGAGCGTGAAGTTTATCTACGGATCTCGTAGAGTGCACCTGTTTCATAAGAAATGGAATCGGTGATTCAGCGCCTCTCGTGCGCTCGTTTTCTCTCTTCCTTGTTGGAAAGATTGAATGGACGGCGAGATTGGAAAGGAATGTTCCGAGTGTTGAGATAATTCTGTGGATTGTATCACACGTAGATCTGATTAACGAGTTGATATGTTGCTCTGTAGTGAGGGGGCATGTCTCAGTTCGTACTCGAATTCGAAAATCATTCACTTAATGAAACGTTTGATGAATACATGCATAATTCGAATTCATGGTATTAAATTATCTACTATAGTACAATAATAGTAAAAATATTTTATGCAACGTTAGCGTTTCAACAGCATTGAAATAAGGAATGCGTTACGTTTAATTATAGAATACATTACGAAGAATGTTGAAAGATAATATTTCCAACGTCGTTTCTCCTTTCTATAAAGAGTAAACATGCAAATTTATTCTCGAACTGTACACAATAAAATAAAGTTCTTTTGGCGTATGCCAACGTTACGATTAAAGATAAAACATGGCGTATCGAACGAGAAGGAAAGCACACCGTGTGTGTTCTTCCTTATTGCCGAGTATGCCCCAAAGCGCGCGCAGCCATTTCTTGGCGGATGACGACGGGGTGCCTCACAAATTACACGTGTGTCGGCGCGGCGCGGCCATTACGGGGCACGAGCTCCGATTCTCCGACACTCGCGTCCGACGTACGAGGGTAATAAGACACACACGACGCGCGCGTTGGATGCGCTCGGGGCGTCCGTCCCCAGTGGAGCCAGCGATGCCACTCGACGCGCGGAACCACGTGCTCAGGAATTCGGAAATTGAGGGTGGTGTAGAACAGATGTTTCCAGTCAGTGGGACTTGTACCTCCTGCGGTACCCGCGTAACCTCCGAAGGGACAGCGTCGGGAGAGGTGGATCAGAACATCAACTGATGCTACTGCTGTCCTTCGGATTGGGAGGTCCTAGGTGCGAGTCCCGACACTGGCAATATTTTCGACACAAGAGTCTCACCTAGGTTGAATTCAGTTGCTGTCTGTAGGAGAATTCTCGGGGCCAGCTGTCATGGTCGGTAGTTTTCCGTGGTTTCTCCTATCAATACCAGGCGAATGCCGGAGCAGTACCCTAACAAACGGGCCACGGACCGCGCGCGATCATTCCTTGTCCTATCCTCACCCGTTACTTACACTCACACTAACATGCACTACACTGCCACATACGCCGGGAAACTGGTCGGGAGCTTAGTTTGTCCCGGTTGGAACGTGTTCCGCCAGTGGTAGATACCTGGTTGGGTAAAACCCCAATAGATGACGGTAGGTCGGCGACGGATTTCGCAATTCAGGGGGGAAGGTCCACGTCACCGCCAGAGGAATAATGCACTACACTTACGGAACTTATTACTTTAGTAGTTGACGCGCCCGGAATCACTAACAATCAATCAATCAATCAATCGGAAGAGATAGCAAATATAAGCCAAGACAAGTTTTTTTCTTTTCTATTTTCAACGGAACATTTCACAAGAATATCCCAAATGAATACACTTCATTTAGCAACTTCATCACATTACCATTCTTCTGATATTATTTGTGTACTTCATACTCCTTTCCAGTTCTACCAAAATTCTTTTAATCTTCTCTCCCCACTCACCTCCACAATTCTCTCCTCCTTCCATTTACCTCTTCCACACGTGTACCCAAATTTCTTCCTCCACCCCTCAATCTTCCTTCAAGCAATAATTGTTAGATTTTATACTCATTCTGGAGCGTACATTATGCCAGAATCATTTTACCAGCATCACCTTCCTTTAGTAATCTTGAGCAATCCATAAAAATTTTATACTAAACGTCATTATATAGAGGTTCTATTCCCTTATCTTCCTGTTTCTGTGTATCCCTATCCATACCAGATACCAACTTACTTATTCTAGCACTATCCGCTTTCAATCTTCTCACTTCTTCCTCAGCCAATCTTTCACTTTAAAATGTTTCCATTTCTTGTTCCCAAACGAATGCCAAGAAATGAAAAAAATGGAAAGAAAAGAAAACGCAGTAAATATTTGTGAGACAAGGGTAAGCAATTATCTTCCAAATACTCAAATTAATTAGCACACAAACGTTACCGCCCATCCCTTCATTTCTTTTCGCGAGTTGTAACAGTCCTAATAAAGAAATTTTTTGTATTGGGCATAAAATGGCGATGCAATTACACTCCCTGACATTGGAGAAAGAAAATATATGACTAAGCTGTAATAACAGTTTCTTTTGAGTGGAGCCATTCTTTAATTATTTACAATTTAAAAAATGTGTAATCTACTTTATTTCGTGCACTCATGTGATGGCCAAAATTGATTTGATTAAGCAAAGACGCAGTTGAAGTGTGACAAATTAAAAATTGTAAAAGCGATATCTTGTGGTAATGTTAATAAAGAAAAGCAATATTATATGACAATCAAAGTCATAATATCATCAATCATAATCATCCCATCAATCATAAAATAATAATGAAATGTTATGAAATTACACCAGAACGTGACCGAACCAGTAAGAGGTGTTCGAAATTATGATATTACCAGTCGGAAAAAAAAATAGGAAAAGCGTCGAGGCAGGCGTATTTACCCAGAAGGAGTTTCCTCTCTCATTTACGAGTTTACATTTCGTAGTTTCTTGATAGAAATAGTACTGCTCAAAGACTTGAGACCACACCACGCCGGCGCCTTCAGCGTAACATCGTCCATCGTAGGAAATGGATGCACGAGCCTTTGGGTGAGGCGAAGGAATGTGCTGAAAAGAATCAGAAATTGATTATACTTCAGGAAATAAAATATTTCATTAAGTAAAACCGCTATGGTGCTCCTTTCGAAAGGGAGCCACGCCCCCTTTCCCCCTCCTATGCGCGAGCTTACGTCCGAGCTGTGAAGACCCACGTCCGAGCTGCAAAGCCCCGCGTCCGAAGGCAGAGTCGGAGCGGTCAGAGGCGCGCGCGCCCGCCGCGGGGCCTCTCGCGCCGCGTCCGCTGCGGAGGCGGTAGTTGAGGCGCAGCAGCTGCGACGCCACGCCCACCCGCATCCATCAGCGGCAACGAGCGCCCTCGCCTCGCCTCGCCTCGCGCCTGTCGGCCCGCGGGCGACGCGTCCTCGCGGCCGCCGCCAACGTCCTCAGCGCTCCGCGCGCGCTCGCGGTTGCTCGCTTCCAGTCCACAGACACAGAGAAACCCATGTTTGTTTCAAGTAAATTACGTGATTGTAAATCACTTTATTGTACATCACTTGATTGTGCATCACTTGATTGTAAATCACTTGATTTTACAAAACATGATTGTAAATCACTTGATTTTACAAAACATGATTGTAAATCACTTGATTGTACATCACTTGATTGTAAAAAATGAGTAAATTACACAAATTGATTACTAGCGATTCAGGTCGCGTCAAGTGCCAAGGTCAATAGTCCCGTAAATGTGCAGTAGTGCATGGTTTTGATTGGTAGGTGGCGGTGGTTTTGCGGCGAGGCGTGGATAGCGAGATCCGGCAACGACCTACTGTCGGCTAGCGGGTTTTCCCCAAACAGGTATCTCACACTTGCGGGGCACCGCCCCAACTGGGATAATAAGCACTATAAGATAAATTTATTTGAACTGTAAATGGGCATAACCCGGTGGCAGCTAATTACGTAAATAAAATACTGCAGCTAACATGCAAATTGTATTATAATAATATAATGATAATATAATAATAAAATAATAATGATAATAAAAATAATAATGATATTACACTGTCTAATTCACAAAACATTTAAAATTACCTTAAAAAAAAGAAACATAATCAAACTCCGCACTGAATCTTTGCTCAACTGCACTTCACTACACTTCACTTCAGTTCACTACACTTTTCACTATGACCCTTTAATCATTTCTTACATTATTTCTCTGTTCTACACTTCACGACACCTCACTATGATTTGCACATACCCCACAATATATACTAGAAAAGTCAGTCTAAAATGGGGCCAGTTTGACTGGTCGGAAAATAAATTAAAGTCACATTGGATAATGGCATTGTAAGATGCACTGTCGAAGGCATTCCCAAGTGAGCCAACTGAAAAGGAACGCATTGACTAATTGAGCATGTGACCATAATTTACAGTTACGGTGCAAACAGTAGCCACGCAATAGCTGTCAAAGCGGTCCAATCATTGAGTAAACTCTCTATACAGAAAAATTCAATTCAGTTGTCAAACCAACATAAAGAAAGTCTCTAGCCTAAATAATCTTCCAAACCGTCTAGCACTAAAAGTTTCTCCACAATAGCCAAGCCTTAAGCAGATTTCAATAATATGACCTTTCAAGTAGATTTGACCATTGAAAGACTATATGAAATGCCTATGATAATATCTGAAAAGTGTACTGTTATTAACTAAAACAACGAGGAATTGTGTTATATTTATTTAAACCTAAGTTTATGTTTAAATTTGGGAAAAAGTACACTGGTAAAAAAGTTGAGTTGTGTTATGTGTGTGTGTCTTGTCGTAATATTATTGTATTTAATTTGTTTTATGCTTCTGCCGAAAGTTTATTGTGTACGCAATTTATAATTATTTGTCACTAAAAAATTCAAGAAGGATAGTGAAAGCTCAGTTTCTTGGAATGTCATTAAAATATGTAAACATATTTACCTTCTGTTCTGATGCAACATTGAAAATAAAATGATACTGAACAAAAGTCACAGAGTAGTGCCAACTGAACCGCGCCCCATTTCATCCTGTCAGTAATCCTGAAATAATTCCGTGCATGGTCAGGGGAGAGGGGAAGAGCCCTGAACCCCGCCACTTAAATTTTGATTTTATTGGTGTTTTTAATGATTTTCATCAATTAATAAATTGATATATCTAATGATATACTGAACACGTGCATTCTTTTAAACAAAAAAATATTAATAAATTTCTAGCTCTGAATGTGAAGAAATAGACTTTCTTGCATTCATATGTATATTTACTGACAATTTTTTTGTTTAGAAAACAAATACTGATGCATGATCGAAATATAATAATGTAGGAAACCATTTTAAAATACTAAAAATATTTTCAAACTATAATCTGAATGATCAGTTCTGGAGTGAATATTTCCGAATTCTTTCTCTCTACAGCCAAAGTTGGAATAATATCTGAAATTATAACACTCGTGATATATTAACATATACTTAATATTATCTTATAACTTTAACTTATTATCTTAATTAACTTTAAGAATAGAAACATAAGGTGATATATAGCCTTTTTCGTAATTTGAGGAGAAATGAGAGAGAGAGAGAGAGAGAGAGAGAGAGAGAGAGAGAGAGAGAGAGAGAGAGAGAGAGAGAGAGAGAGAAAGACGGGAAGAGATAAAGACGGAGAGAGATAAAGAAGGATATTATTGCAACAGTACTCGCATTATGATCAGTCTTAACTTGCAAAGCTTCATTTATTCAGAAGTGATATAATTTATTTATCATTTATTCATTTATTTATTCATTTATTTATTCATTTATTCATTCAGAAGTGATATAATTTGCGAGAGGAAAACCTCCCACCGCATAACGATTGCATTCTAATCTATTTTCCTTTTTCTAAACCAATTAAAGAATCAATCACTGAAAAATAAATACATGCTCTTGAGAAGCCTCCATGTAGTGCGCTGTTGGCGAAAGGAATGAGGAAGATGGCTAGCGCAGCTTTTTGTTTTTTAGGTGAAACCTGTTTCTCCTAGCAGCATTGTCTACTCCGAGCAAAGGACGCATATGCGCATCCTACATCAAGCATCTTGTAGTTCGGGAGTCTTTGAGTCAATGACTAAATGAAGTAGAATCTCACTTCGGAAGTCGGGAACGAAAAATTATTATTTTTCGAGAATTGTACACAAAAAGGAAGATTTTAGAAAAATATTATTTTCTAAATAATTTTTGAAAATGGGTACAGAGTGGAAGATAGACATAGTCACAAAAATATATTTCACTTGACTACCCTGCATACTACCTCATGACCTTAACTCAAGTAATAGGGGTAGTCATAACAAAAGTTTCGATCTTTTTACTCTGCCTTTAAGTGAAATAAATAAACATTCGTTAATTATAAAAATAGAAGAATAATGTGAAATATATAAGGAGAAAAAAATAATTGTCAAAAACATCGTTGTAAACACGCCGACATTATTTTTGATCATCTGAATTTTGTATTCCCCTTCTTTTCAGTAATTAAGGAGTGTTTTCAAGGTATTCAAGAGTACTAGAGTACTACTACTTTCCAGCAATGCTGCATCGGTACCAAATTATTTTCTAGTACTTGCTATTTATCAGAGAGGTAGATATCTTGATCAGAGATAAGATGTGATGTGAGGGTTAAAGGACAAATTTCAATTACGCTCCTAATCCAGAAATCAAAAGAGAATCTGAATAAGTGTTTGTATTCACATTAAATGTTTATGTTGTAATACCTCTCACATTTCTCACGTCCATAAACTGCTTTAGGCTGAATTGAAGCTATCTGATGGTGAAGTGAGCCTAATTTACGATTTGAGGCGCTGCTGCGGGTCTCAAATGCAGGCAGAGTTTTTCATAGCATGTGCTTCTCCGTGCCCGGTTTTTGCACGAGCAAAATTTATCGCCATGACCTTCACGCTCGTATAATTCGTTCTATCTGTAGGTTAGACGTTTCTTTCATGGACTCTCAAAGTGATCATCACGCAGTACTTGAAAGCCATTTGCAACTCCAATAGTTTCCTCGGCACATTTTTCTTTCGAAGCTGGCACACGTAATATAGTGTACTCGAAAGCAAGCTCGGGCACCTTCCACCTGCAAATGTATTTCTTTGTGCAAATTGTATGCTGACCGTTCGCTAGTTATTTTTCACCAGCAATTGGTGGGCTGGTCTGATTTATTTGGCGAGAACATTCACCTCACCTCACGAGTCTTACCGTAGTATCTCTGATCATAAAAGAAAGTTCCCGATAACTTTTTCGCACCTTTCATTTATTCCGATGTTGCTGAATCATAAAAGGTTTTATCAAGAGAATCGCCATTCATGACTGCCCAATAAAGCTTGGTGTTGAAATAACTTGCAGGAAACGTCTACATTTCGAAATCCCTTTGAAGTAGTGCTCTTCACTAATGGAGGAATACACTTATAATAAATGATCTCTGACTCACTTTTTGAAGATTTTGAAAATGCAGAGTTTATATTTTTAAAAACATGCGCTTTTAAACAAATAATAAGACAATAACACTAGTAAACGTGTACGTAAATTTTCGTCGACCAAAATCATGATAACGGAGTCATAATTTGTCTGCGTTTGATCGTCATAGTGCTGACGTTATAGCTGCGAAATACATTCGGATTGCTTATTTTTTTTAAAAATTGATTGTGGTTGGAAATTGTAATTTTTATTGAATTCCTACTTGCGAAATTTCGGATTCGTATTTCCATTTACTTACAAAGAAATGGAAGTGAAATTCAAGGATTTACAAAGCGAAGAAAATATATAAAAAATAAATAAAAGGCGGTTTAAGAAAAAGTTAAGTAAAAAAATAATAAATAAAAATGTAAAAAATACACAATAGATATAAAATAAAATGCGCTTAATCATCACACGAGAAAACATGAAGGTAATTTCGAGAAAATGCAAAATATTGTTATTTGATGCTTTACGACCATATCTACATTTTTATTCTCTCGTGTTTCATTTCAATGCACCTCATCTTTTTATTGACACAAAAATAATTTTGTAATTCTACTCTCTATTTAAGGAACACTTATAAGATAGAAAAAACAGTTTATTTCCGTTTTGCAATGAAAAACGTAGGAGAAACAAAGAGAAAAAATAGGTGGGAGCCAAGTATCGCACAAATTCCCTCTCCCACAGATTTCAACTCTCATTCACATAAATCGGGCGAATTTAAAGCAACCGGGGCCTTTAACCCACTCGTGTTTACACATTATCGCGCGAAATATCACCCGGGCAGGAAGCCCACGCGCAAGGGTCCTGGGCACAGTGGCCCCGACCTCTCAGCATGCGCGAGGCAAACGGAACAAGTAAATAAAAATCAATGAAATGACTAACACGTAGTAGGGACTTGCGTGGACACCAGACAAGAAGTAAAGATGATTATTACATAGAAGGTAGGAACAATCGTACAAAACGTGCTTTTATATTGGTCTGGTCAGATGTAATAGGTCGAGTTTCAGTTTCTGTCGGTAAGTTCAAGGACATATAAATAGGTATCTTAAAAAATAATAATAAATCTTAATAAAATACATTTCGTATTAGTACTATTTACTTATATTTTAAGCCAAATATCAAATTATTGTCTTGTTTTATAAATTAACAATAATATGCTAAATAAATTCAATAGATTTGTAGACCTGCTAGTAGGGATATGTCTGATGGATTGCGGGTTACAAAATACAAACAATAACGCCTATTCAATACCACAGTCCGACAGATCATCAGGTTCTATTCCTGACGATGACGAATTTTTGATACTAGCTGTATTTCTATGTGGAATTCGACCTCTGTCTGGAGAAGAATTCTAGCAGCTGCCTGCTTCGATTGGAGTTTTTTCCGTGGCTTCAGTGGTCAATATCACCGGAGAGCCGGAGCAGGACCCTAAACACGGACCATAGACCGTAGGCGTTCCTTTCCTTCTCATCTTTGTCCACTCATCTCCCCTTAAAGTGCATTGATATTTACATGTACTACAGTACCAACATGCCTGAAGCATAGTTTTTCCCGGCTGGGCGGTGCGTTGATGGAGGAGGTACCTAGAGGGGGGCCCCTGCATGGAGTGTGGGGTCGGCATGCGAGGTTTTGTCCCAACCAGGTATCTCTCACTAGCGGGATAACGTTCCAGCCCTGTGTATCTTCTGTGAAGTCTCCTGGTATGTATGGCAATGTAATGCATGTAACTGTAAAAGTAAATAAGTAAAGGGTGAAAATAGGACAAGGAAGAGGAAGAAAAGAGCCGTGGTCAGACATGGCACAGCTCAGACATTCGCCTGATGATAGGAGAAACCACGAAAAAATACTGATCAGAGCAGCTGTCCACTAGAAATCTTCCACACAGAGAGGCTGAATTCGACCTAGACATCTAGCGAGTATCGAAAACCCTGCCACCGCCGGGACTTGAAAACCTAGAACGTCCATTCCTCATAGACATCATTGCGACTCTAATAGGAGCAAGTTAGTTGTTTCGAATAACGATAGGTTCTTTTCGGTGCGTGTATTTTTTAGCTGTATGAAAATATACATGGTATACAGTTAACAGTTGTCAGTCATGCATTAAGTGCACGAACAAATCCATTGTTCCAAATTCAAATTCAGTAAACAAGTTCGCACAATTTAACTCATCAGAACGAAGTAATACGAGGAGAAAATCTGTGATGTTCCTTAATTAGTAACTAATCGTAAATATTGAAGACTTTTCGTGCGAAAAAAATGCATATTGGTATTGTTAAAGAAAATTGGCATTTGGGTAGAAAACGTGTATCTAAACATTATCCACATACACTAAATGATATGTTTTTTCATATTATATTATTTCTGTTAACTCATCTAAAAACAAAATAATCAAGGAAACGAGCGCAATTGCAGAGCCAGATTCGCAAATTATCCATTACATTGGCGGACACGGCCCCTTTCAATATACCCGGAGTCCTGAACTGTCCGTTCACGTATTCGTAGGTGATTCGTTCGGGCACACTGTGCGCCGCGCGGGCGAGGCGACGCGAGGCGTGGCACGGCGTGGCGGGGCGCGGGCGGCGGCCGTGCGCGGGCGGCGAGTGGGCCCGAGTGGTCGAGGAGAGGGGGAGGGGGCGTCCGGGCGAAAGCGGGGCCTATCGGGCGACTGGAGGGTCACCACTATTGCAACTCCGCCGATAAACGCCTCCGCGTCGTTACGCCCGGCGTCCCCGCCCCGCCCCGCCCCGCCCCCCTCCGCTCCACCGACTCCACGCCTCGCCGCCGGCGCGCACTTGTCGTGGGAAAGCCAAACACGCGCTCGCGCTCGCGCGCGCGTCCCAGTCGCGCGGCTCGCCTCTTCGCTATCGAGGGGCCACGCCGAGCCGTGGGTTGTTGCCCGCCGCAGCCATCGCCGCCGCCGCCGCTTCCGCCAACGCCGCAGTCGCTATTCTCACTTACACTTGGAGGATTTCACATTGAGAAAAAAGTGTCTATAACTCCCATCAGTGGCATACCCAGGGGGGAGATGGGGGACATGCTCTCCCCCCCCTAAAGGCTTTGAGTTTTCGTTTGTTATCTTCCTTTATTGGACAAAATTTATTTAATTATTTATGTTAGAATTTTGTAATTATTTAAAAAATAATATATTGTATATTATCAATTATATACACTTCAAAAATAATATACACAGCATAATAACAAATTTGTTTATTATTTAACAAAAATCTATGATGAATCTTCCCAAAATGATCGGCTGGATTAACACTTGATTTCCATCAATGTTAGCAGAGTTGTAATTAACATGTTTTCTCTCTCCATCAATGTTTACAGACAATTTAATAACACTGCTTTTGTCATAACTTTTTCATACATATCAATGTTTTTATTATAAATAAGTTATTTCAACAACAATAACGATTCGGGATTGATATTCTTAATTTCAATTTAAAATTTTTAGAATGTAGAATTCTATAGATCATTATTTTATCACAATTTAAACTTATTTTCATAATTTTATTTTAACTATTAAATAAACTAGATGAAGGGATACAATTTTATCCCGAAATGTCGTTGTTGTTGAAATCAATAATTTATTTAAAATAAAAGCATTGATATGTATGAAAAAATTATGACATGTTATTGAGAAAATATTTTCGAATGAAATATTAACGGACAAGATAATATGAAGTAAAATTAATGTGTTATTTTATTCTATTTTTTAAATTATCTATTTAAGGGTCATATTAGTTTGAACCAGTGACGGCTCATGTGTTTCCTAAGAGGCCAAAAGAAACCAAGAAAGAGCTTCAAATTCCACTTATAACAAAGTATATTATGTATGTCGATCTGCGATGAGATAAGAGGGAAAGAACAATCAGTTCGGGTCAGTTTGGATAAATGTCGCCCGATTGATCACAAAAGAACTACAGATCGTTCAAAAATAGTTTCTACAAATGCATGGTTTATTTCCAACCAACAACTGCACATTGAATTCCAACTAGAAGCTATAGAAAACCGCATAACGAATCACACCACACAGGTTTCCCATAACTTACCTAATATCACCAGAATACGTCCCATCCGGTTAGGCGGAAATCACACTCATTAAAAAAAGATTTCCCTCCTATATCTTTTTTAAAAAGTTTTCGGAAATGTATCTCCCCTGAGGTCTCCCCTAAAGGATTTCTCCCCAAAAAATATGATTTAAGAAGAATTTAAGAATTAAGTTATTAGCATTAAGTTTATATTAAGCCAACAATACAAAAGTAGAGTGTGAACTGAACTTTGTAAACCCTGAAAATTATACAAATAAATCAGTTCCGTTTCCCGTGGCTTCTGTCACCCGAATTTGTAAGGTTTAATGGGCCTGCTACTCTACCCACGTGTGACTCTCTAGTCTTCCCCTTGGCTACCAGTGTTACATGACTCACCGCCCATGACGCGTTCATCTGGTTAAAAAAGAAGCCAATAGATGTCCGTTCAAGGGAGGAGATTCTCCTCTTCTGCCATATAGAGCCATTAAAAATTCTTTCCTCGCGCTTAAAAACTGAGCCCTGTGAGATGTGGGCACACGAGAAGAGGAAAGAAGTTTTCCCTCAGGACGACTTTGATTGATTGCGATCGTTTTCAAGAAGCTTCAAAGTGCACGAAGTAGGTTAAAAATTCTGTTAAAATTAATTTCTTCATATTGTTCTGTGTTCACAAATATTGTTCATTTTTTCTCGAAACGTAAAAGCAAATAATTTGTTTGGTATTGCATCCAAACGAACAAAATAAGTGAGGACGTTCTTCCCTTCACTGAGAAACCTGGTTTGAACTGGTTCCCGACTAAGTAAATTGTATGTGCAGTTATGTAATAAATGACCAAGATGATTCGTAGAACTGATATCTGTTTTTCACTATTTACCACTAATTTCCTAAATGTAGAATACGCGGATCTGCAGGCTGTGAACAAGTATTTTTCTCAGTGCACTACCACCATCATCATCAGTCCCGATATGGACATCTCAGTGGCAAGATACGTACTTCGTTTTACCACTTCGACCATTGACAATACCAATGCCATCGCCATAATCATATGACTACTAATGCCATAAACATTTATTACAACCTACGTTACCACGTATATAGCAATTTTGGCAGCGTTTACATTCTGAAAAAAATAAATAACTATAAACTGAATTCATTGCGTTTGCAAAACCTGCAGTTTGGCTGGAAAGGAATGTACCACAACTTACAATTGTAATGTATAATAATAATAATAATAATAATAATAATAATAAACACATTGCCAAAAATATTAGAAGAATAGGTTTGTAAATACCTTCTTCTTTCGTGATTCTGTTATTTAATTTTAAAATGATCGTAACAAAACCTTTCCATAAATATAGCTGTTACGCTACTTTGGACTTCAGTGATTGCCAACGTCATCTCTTTCGAAAATCCTAGTTGTTCTTGGATTCTATGTATGTTTGTTTGTATCCTTTTAATTTATGACAGGGTCTACCGTAACTTTCTGACTCCTTACCCGACTGCCATTTAACGGCACCTAGAAACGGGGATCAGGGGTTCTCTGCACGACCAACACAACGTCGGCACCCAGCTCTCACTTGCCAGCATGCTCAGGGAAACGAAATGCCCTATCCTGACAATGTTTAATGTTTGAGTAAAATTCTCATAATCTATAAACATTAGACTTAAGAACTTTTTTACATCACTGCAGTAACTGCACTTAACACTGAAATAAAATGTTCTCTTTTTGTAGATATAAATATTTTCTCACAATACGAATATCTTTACCACGTTTTCTAGTAAATAAAGTTCTGCTGAATGGATACTACTGAAGTAATCAGAAACAAAATTATGTCAGTAAATGCAGAAGACAACTCCTGAAAATTTCAGATTCCTATTGCAAATGTAAGCTGAAATAACTACAATTAGTATTAACAATATCGACATCCGGCAAATGGTCATCAAAGGTGCAACCCTAAGAACATGACAGCTAGATAACTTGCCACATCATAACAATCATTTTCCAATTACTACTACTTTTTCACACTCTTTTATGTTTCTTAGCTTCACAACATCAAGTTTTCAATTTACTTTCTGAACGTAATTTACTATTTCTGTAGTCAGCAACTAAGCCCAATAAGAGGGAGACTTGACATATAAATAGTAAGAAAACCCTGTAAGAGTGATATCAACACAATTCAAACGTCATTTTAAAGAGAAAATTATGAATATTTAAGAAAAATAAAATACCAAAAACAACAACAGTTTTTTGGCATAAGACTCGTTCGTATGATCTTAAACATCAAGGCTAGAACCTTTGGAATATCTCGAAGTAACCCATGAAGCCGTCTCGGTACTTGCTCATTTCTACGAAAAAAGGCGCAGTTCCCGAATCCGCCTTTGCCATTCTCAATAGACTAACATAATAACACATATTCGTTTTGGTGTACCAGGTTCAGGAAAGGACAATGGGGAGGAGAAAGGTTTAAGATCTATTTTTTTAATGTTTTAATGATGAATTATCCAAAAAATAAATATTATCCATAAATGTGCAGTACTAGTGTACTCTCTTCACGGAATTTGATGTAATTGTTGTGTACGCCTAGAGCCGTTAAGTCTTCCAAGGACTGTCTTTAATTTAGTAACAGAATTCTTACTGTATTAATAAAGTGTACGTCATATTCTCTCGTAATAGAACATCAATCCCGGTGCAGGTTTGAGTAGGTCTAGGCTGCACAAGTGCCACTCCCTCGTTCCTTCCCACCCTCCACTCGCCTCTCAGAAGTTCCGCCAGCCGCTGCTGCCTCCTCCATCGTCGTCGCCGTTTCCAACTCTATCGTTTCCATCGCCTCCATCGTTTTTGCGGCGTCAGCCAGCTCCGCCGTCTCCACCGTCACCGCCTCTGCCGTTTCCTCAGCCGTCGTCTCCACTGCCGCCACCACCGTTTCCTCCGCCGTCTCCGTCTCCGTCTCCTTGGACGTTTCCGCGATCTTCGTCATAGCTGTTGTCACCGTCTCCACCACCACCACTGTTTCCACATCCTGACACCACGGCCATTCCAGCCGCCGCGCCGTGTTCCTCGACTTGCCCGTCTTCACCTCATCCACTCGGTCGTTTCCACCACCTCTGACAGAGCCCCCGCTTCCGTCTCTACCGCCGCCGCAGTTTCCACATCCGCCATCACCATCTCCGCCACCTCACAGACTTCAATCGTCTCCGACTCCACTTCCTTTGTTTCGTGCCTTCATCATTTCGGCTGTCTCCGTCACCTCTGCTGACTTCACCTCCTCCATCTCTGCTGTTTTCTCCTTCTACATCGCCTCTGCCACCGCCTACAACATTTCCGTTACCGTCACCATCTCCATCGCCTTCGTCCTTTCCACGAACTTCACCGTCTCCGCCTCCACCGCCACTGCCACCGCCATTTCCACATCCGCCTCCACCACTATCTCCGCCACCGCGCAGACTTCATCATTTTCGTCGCCTCCATCTCAATCGTTTCCATCGTCTTCGTCGTTTCGGCTGTTTTCGTCATCTCTGCCGACTCCACATGCTCCTCCTCTACCGTTTCCATGTTCTCCATTTCCGCCGCCATAATTTCCTTCGCCATCTCCATCCCCTTCCTCCTTTCTGCGTCCTCCGTCACTTCCACCGTCTCCGCTTCCATCGTCACCGCCATCTTCACATCCGCCAGCTCCACCTTCCCCGCCGCTCTCGCCACCCCACCGCCCCCGCCGCCCTCGCACCCCGCCCCCCCGCCCACTCCGTCGCCGCCGCCGCCACACGCCCGCGCTCGCGCCCGAGCGGCGGCGCGTGTGCAGTTGTTATCAGCGGAGGCAGACGTTTCGTCAGCGCCCACCAACAGGCGCGGCTGGCGCGGCTGGCGCGGTCGGCGCGCGGGCGGGCCTCCGAGCAAACAGCGAGGGCCTTGGCACCTGTTAGCGCCCACCGCCGCGCCGTCTCCGGTCGCGGTCGCTGGGGGCGCGTCTCTCCCCTCCCCCCTCCCTCTCTCCCTCCTCACACCTCTCCAGCACTGGGCCGAAGTGAACCCACGATACAGTGCGTGGTACGAGTAAAATAGCTGAATTAAGATGTAAATAAAATATAGAGGGGAAAGAAACAATGTAATCTAAAATGTAAGCCAATCAATAAGAACATGTTAGGATCATTTAGTGGGAAATTGTTATTATACTTCGATTTATTCACAGTGTTCTTTGACAGATCATCAGGTGTCAATCGAGAGCTTAAACGTCACCATAGTAACTTCACTATAGTGATGGATGCCACCGTAACAGCTGATGAACTGCCAAAGGACACAGAAATAAATAGGAAGTGTACACTTTGTAATAAGATGAGAATTTAGTGTTATTACAGTTCGTAACACGATGGGAATTCGTGACGTAATGGCTAGTGCATACGGTTCCCACCGCCGTGACCCGCGTTTAAACCATGTGGAATTTGAGGTGGGCAAAGCGGGTTCTCGGCAGGGTATCTCGGAGCTCTCCTCTTTCCTCTGCGTCTCATTCTACCATTTCACCATTATCATTCACGTCATCATTATTGCGGTCTACTTATTCGATCATCACTCATGGGCCTCAGTAACTTTACCAGTTGATGATTCCCTAAACCTCAATAAATTGCATGATCTTTTCCGCACGACAAAATTCGAACTCGATTCCGTAGGGAAGAGGTGGAAAGCACGAAGGGAGTCTACTTTTCTGATGTATTATGTTCTGAATTAGGCAGTTAAGCAGCACAATGATGAAACCCGACAGACTCAGTCAAAACCACTAGGACTTTTGTCAGGCATTCATTGTTTATATCTCAATATTAAAACCTACCACCTCAAAACGCAAAACTCTGGGGATAATGGAAGAGATATGGAATGGCAGGAAGCTGTGAATATTAAATCAAGAGGTTGAAGCTAAATGTTTGTAACTCACTGTTCATTTAAAAAATATAAACGCAATGATAAATAAAAATTGAAGTTCTTCCTGAAAACACAGAAAAACACATAACAGAAGTAGTGAGCTGTAAAATCTATGTAACATTGATTATATTTTTATTTACGTATTATTTTATACAGAGAATAAGAATAGTGTTATGAGCGTCGTAAGGTTAGCATCAACGTGAAATTAGTAACATGTACAGAAACATATGTATAGAAATATAACATACATAGAAAATCTAAAAATAACGTTCTAAAATACAGAAACATAAGAAGTTTATTTTTATTTATACACGTTTTATCAGTTCTGTTGGTTCAATTAAATGTTTGAAACACAACCACAAATACGCCACACACGCATCATTTCAACCCACTGTACGTCGCTTCTGTCAGCGTGCAGGTGGGGGCTATTTAACTGCCTGTTGGCTTCTTAGGTCGCAGGCCTCTACACTACGCTGGACACAGGTGTGTTCGGTAGCAGCGTACACAGGAAACGAAAGTTCTTCTCGTTTTAATGTTCATGCGCTAAAATTCCTTGCGAAGTGTTAACTCCGCTGCGTCAAAAGACCGATGTACATCGTTAAAGAACACGTGTTACGTAATTCACAAGTATATTTACACAAGAGGTTCGGTATTAGTTCCTTCAAGGCATTCTTAATAAAATGAGTAACATTTTATGTTAAGTTGAAATACAGTTTGTACGTGTAGTAAATACACAAATAATACACAAATTGAAATACATGTTTCCCTTCGAGTATTAATCTTTTGTTTACTCTTATTTAGACACTCCTTTGAATTGACGTCTGAATGTTTTATGAAAAGGGGCCACCACACCCAAATTGGAAATATCAATTATCAGAAATATATTGCAGACGATAAATATCATTTAAGAAGTGCTTTTTTACTGTGTAATTGGAATGTTTAATGCTTCAAATTGTTAAAAGTAAAGGGTTCGAATCATTGATCGTTACGGAAGCTTTGTCGTAAAAGTACAGGACATGAAACAGGAACCTCGGCTTCGATTCCTGATCGAGATGATTAATGCTTTGATTATTGTGGCCGTGAATGTATATGCTGCGATAATTTGTTCTGAACAGTTCGAAATTTTAAACATTTCTTTTTTTCAGTTACCAGATTGCACTGTGGACGACATTTAAACCGAGGAACATAATTTCCGTTTTTGATAACCGAAATTGGCTAGGATTGTCATAGCGATTAGCAGATCATAAATGAAATAAGCACATTCACATGCGCATCCAAATGATGAAATATATGCCCAAGCACATATTATATGATAATATCGCAGAGTGAATGCAAGAAGAAGTGACTTCATTTCTTAATCAGTGATTTATAAGTAAATTCCTTATAAATTTAATAGGCATGATATTTGTGCAGATATCTGCGCACTAGCTTCTCGCTTTGATCCTCAAAGGATCCTCCATATTTCTTTCATTTACGACGTTTTTTAGAGAACGTTCGATATGCACTGAAACACTCCATGTTCAGTATAATTTCAACGAATATAGGCAAGCGACTTACTGAACAAATCTTTCACTCTCGCGGGAAATTCCAGCGATTTTTATCATCTGAAAATAGTATGAGCATACTGAAAGCTAGTGTCAAGTAGCCCAATACACGTCGTTTTGAGATGCCAAAAGGTATGAAAAAATACATATATTTCTGAACTTCTGAATCAATTGCCACACATTAACATTGAACCGATTCATAATATCTATAAAATATTTATGACAAAATAAGTTAAAATATGATGGCGAATTACTCTGACTAATTTGAGTAATTCAGTGAAAATGAGATAAAAAAACGTGACTTTGTGAGTATATACGTCACAAAGAGTGAAATGAGATGTATTTTCAATGGTTATTTAAAATATTTCAATATTGAATTGAATAAATAAGTATATTATGATAGGACATTATTGGGAAGACAAAAGAACATAATATTGTGTAAAACATAATATTGTGTAATGGAGAAATGACAAAGTAGAATCGAAGAGGCTATTAAACAATGTAAACAACACACAGTCGAGGAAAGAAGATTAACTTCTTCAAAAATCACAGAAGAACGAGTTGTGCCTCTGGAAAATATAATAACAAAAGTAAAGAGGGAGATAGGATCAATTTCAATATGGTGTGACACATCTAGTGAGAATCGCAGCCTTAGTCAACGGGCGTACGTGCGAAGAGCTAGCGGCAGTCATGGCGTCGACTCTTGTAGCTACCGTTCCATTCGCTTCCGAGCGAAAACTTTCCGCTTGCAAACAACACGCGGCAGCATACGGGGACTCGTGCGTCGGTGGGATCGCGAATGCTTAATGCCGAATGGAATGTATTTGTACACCTCAAGTGGTAGTAAACTGGGGCGCTGTCTCAGTGTCACTATTTCATTGTGTAGCAGTATAACAAGATTTGTGCGGTCTCAGCGTGTAAGCATGTAGGAGTTTGTTAGTCGGAGTGCATCTTGGGGGAGGGGAAGGAAGAGATGGGAGTGAAGTCTTGAGATTGTTAAATATACGTGATTTTTATTAGAGTTGTAACGATTATGTGATGTTGAATGAAATTTTCTTTCATGATAGAGCTGTCTTACGAGAAATATGTTGAATTTCCAATGAAAATGTCGCAAAGTAGGTACGCCGCCCTGACATAATTAGGAAATCTCTGCTTGGACCTCGAAAGTAACTCTTTCTCGAGATCTCTCTGTGGCAGCTGAATTAATACAAATATTGAATTTGAAAGAGTCCAAAACTAGAGACGTCTCACAAGGAATGTCTTGAATGACAATTATTTTGTTATTTGGAACAGTAAAAAATGTTGAATCCAATGATATTTCACAAGTTCGTTAGTATCTGCACTCAGATGATTTCAGGTAACCGACAACAGGAGACAGTCATCAACAGAGTAAGCATATATCTAAGAAATAAACAATTTCATATTTTATATAACGATTCTTAGAAATGTCTTTATATTTTAATTACGAACGGAATATCAATTTTACTCTACCGACATTGAGTACCTCGAAAACGAAGCGACCATAACTCAAATATTCCTCCGCGTGTGGTCCAATAGTCATCTCGACCTCGTCATAGCTCGAAAGGCGAACATGTCAGACGGCGCTGACTCACTGTGAAGTTAATTAAACGCCGTTTAAATCGAAGTCCTCCACCTGTCGCGTGATTGGGAACTGTGCGCCGCCACCGCCGCCGCCGCCGCTGCCACCGCCCACGGCCGTGCAAACAGCAGCCATCGTCCTCGGCACACGTGTGCTCTCCGAGGGCGACGAGAGGCGGCCGCGGGGCGCAAAAGCGCGCTCTCCTGCCGCTGAGGGCCCTTCACTCGAGAGCCACACACTGCAACGAGCCACCGCTACCGCTGCGCCGGCGAACGCCACTTGTGTGTACACCCGGGAACCTGCGGGGCGCGCTACCTTTCTCCGTGCAGTTCCTCGTCGTCTGGCTTTTGTGGACGTTCCTGGAACTGCCATATGTTTGTCGTGTCGTGTGGGTTCTCTCTTTTTCCCTGCGTGCTTAGGGGAGCTTGTAATCGCACAGAAATGAATGGCCTACATATGTACCTTTTTTCTAAGAAATCCAAACTTAACTAAAAAGGATTTACCGATGGCAAATGAATTTGATAGTGAAAATTAAAATAAGTGATTGATTTCAAACATTATATGTGATCTTCGTTCAGTCTTCTTCCAAGGCTCGTTTTCTGATAAATATAAAAGCTTAACCAAAGATTGAAACACGAATATTAAAATTAAAAATTGTATAAAGAAGTATTTAAAACATAAATAGATATTTAAAAAATATTTTAATACCTGTTAAAAAAAACAATGTCACTATTAATCAAGTCAGAATATTCCAAAGTTACGAGATAACAAATGTTAACATATTCCTTAGATAAAATGCAGTGCTGGCCTGCAAAGAGTGCTTATCGAACGTATTTAGACCCGATTTATAGTGGTTGTTGTGAATATGAACTGCAGAAAATTTCTAGAGGCAGAACATGAGCGGGCTTTAACCATTCAGTGCCCTCGACGCGACGTGACGCTGGCGTTGGCTAGCTGCGCCGTTTCCCGGGACCTCCTTCCGGCCCCGCTGGCCTCGCACAGCTCCAGCCATCGCCTTTAACCGGTCGCAGGCCTCTGCGCGGCGCGGGGCAGCAACAGGCGGGGAGAAGGCGGAGCGGGGCTGCGCAGTGCGGGACGGGGCACGGAGGTGCGGGGTGGGAGTGAGGCGGGGCAGAGCCGGACGGGGGTGGAGACGCGCGAGGCGGGACGGAGCAGCGCACGAGGGACGGAACAGGGCAGGGCGAGAAGGGTCGGGCGGGGCAGAGCGGTGCCGGACGGGGCAGGACGGGGTAGTGGGCAGGGCGGGGCAGGGCGGGGCGGGGCGGGGCGGGGCGGGGCGGGGCGTCAGGTCGGGATGTGACGGGGCGGCGCGGGGAGGGGCAGGACGGGGTAGGGCGTAGGCGGAACGTGGTGGAGCGGGGTGGGGTAAAGGGGAGCGGAGCGGGGAGAAGCGGAGCGGGACGGGTCGGGGAGGAGCCTGGCGGGCGGCGGGGCAGGTGCGGGTCCGAGCGAGGCGGGGACGGGGCGGAGCGAGGCGGGGACGGGGCGGAGCGAGGCGGGGACGGAGCGGAGCGAGGCGGGGACGGGGCGGAGTGAGGCGGGGACGGGGCGGAGCGAGGCGGGGACGGGGCGGAGCGAGGCGGAGCGAGGCGGGGGCGGAATAAGGCGGGGGCGGAGTGGGTCAGGACGGGGCGAGGTCGAAGGCACGGCGAGGGGCGGACGCAATTAATGCAGCGAACGCCGAGGGCCCTCGTGTCATCGAGTGTCTCGCGGCGCGGAGCGTGTACGGGCGGCGGCAGTGGCGGCCACGATGACGGTGACAATTCAGGCAGTGCGGGTGATGTTGTGGCAGGTGGTCACGCTACCCGCTGACGCCTCGAGTGGTTGTCAAACGGACACTTAGGTTTTATTACATTTCATGCAGCTGTTACTCAGTAGTTGCGTGTGCTTGCTGCCTTTACTTCAAGAGAATCGACCACACAACATAAAAAATCTTTGACTTAATCTTCAAGTAAGCAGTGTTTTACTTTCTAAATATCTGATATGTAGGTAGGTATTCGAACAAGAAGTTATTGGGAATAGCAAAAATTACACAAAAATACTGCCGTGTGAATGTTGTGGCATTCAAAAAGATGTCACATGCAACTTTCTTAAATTCTCATAAAAATGTAAGATGGAGAACTTGGTATGCTACAACAGCACACTTTTTTCGCATTATTGGAAAAAGTTACGTAAATATTGAAATATTGTAATTTCTGGCACACTACATAAAATGTAACTTGTAAAAGCTAATTCAAATGAAGCCCCTGTACCCGGAACACTAATAATTTCTAACTTTTACAAATGAAACAAACATGAATAAATTCAACTTTTACAGTGTTTTTGCAGCACATACAGAAAACAAAGAATAAAATTTCACACAAGCTTGCCGTGTTGCGCTCTCTGACAACAAAATTTATTCAAAGAATTTGGTGCCATTTTTTTAATGTTCAATGGGCTCGTGTTAAGTGTCCCCCAATACAAAAAATGTGGGTTTCAAATTCAAGGGGCCACGTCTTCAGCGAGATCGATTGAGTAATATCAATTTTGGTGAAAATCCTTCTGGTTTACCCGTTAGCGTTGTTCCAGCCAGTCGGATGGACTGTCGGATAGACATGCGGATGGAAAAACGTTTTGCCGACAAAGGATTTTTCTGTACTTAGAACACATATTGTCGACTTAAATTATAAACAATACATATTCAAAAACAAACCGAACTATCAGTTTCTTTCGTAAAAATACAGCATCAATCAAGAAGTTGTTCTAAAAGAATACCCGTTATTTATAATTAATAGAAATTCGAACTAACAAAAAATACTCCGTGTCTTTTAACAAATAATATAATGTAAAGACTACTGCATATAAACGATTTTTTCGGCACGGGTAAAAACCTCTTGTGTTGAAAATCGAAAAAATAGAAAATAATGCAAGAGCTTCACTGTAAAAGAACTAGAATAAATTAATAATTTTCAAATTGTAAATCTTTTAACAATATTAAGTAGAACGAGAATATTTAGAAATATATTCTAAACTTCGGATGTACAAAGCAAAATCGTGTCGCAACAGACGCCTGAAGTACGTTGCAAATCATCCATTTCTTAGAGGACGTGAAGTACTCATATCATTTGAAAAATAATATATTACGATTTACAGAAATTTATTAAATTAAACATCCGTTGCTAACTACTCTCATAATTAAAATCGAGTTTCTATGGAAAGCAAAATCGAAAAACATTAAAAAAAACACGAATACAATAACCGTGGGAACCCGATTACAAGCCGAGTAAGACTGCACGTCACCAACGTCTACCGCACTACAAAATACTAAAAGACACGGTGTAAAATACAATACAAAAATACGTTCGCACCACGAACGTGGGAACGGCGTTGCCGTGCGCGGCGCATCGGCCGCCGCCTCCCACGCCCCCTGGGGCCGCGCCCGCGCCCGCCACACGTCGCTTCGCGGGGCACGCGCTGACCCCGATCGCCCGCGCACCGGCGCGGCGGCGGTCGCCTCGCGGGGCGGCCAGCGGCGCGCCCGCGCGCTGTCATCCCACTCGCCTCTTCCATCCGCTTCATTGATTGATTAGCGATGCCGTTAACGGGCCGGTTGTGCCGTAAGTGTAGTGAATGTTAGGAAGTGTAGTGTGCCGCAAAGTGGTGGTGGTGGTGGTGGTGTGGTGGTGGTGGTGGTGGTGGTGTGGTGGTGGTGGTGGTGGTGTGGTGGTGGTGATAGTGGTGGTGTGGTGGTGGTGGTGGTGTGGTGGTGGTGGTGGTGGTGTGGTGGTGGTGGTGGTGGTGGTGGGAACCTTCCTCTGCCGGGTGACGATATCCGGCGCCGACCAGGCTGTACACTTGCGGGATTTTCCCCAACCAGGTATCTGTAACTAGCGAGACACAGCCCCAACGGAGACTAGCTTTAAGTGTAAGCTTCCGACCGGTCTCCGGCGGCATGTGTAGTAGGGTAATGCATGTAAGTGCGTGTGTAAGTTAGGTGTGAGTGTAGGAGAATGAAGGGAACAGAAAGATCGCGCGCGGCCCGTGGCCCGTTTGTTAGGGTACTGCCCCGTCATTCGCCTGCTGTTGATTGGAGGAAACTACTGAGAGAGCATCCGGCCGTTACAATTCTCCCCCAGACAGCGGCTGAAATCGACCTAGCTATCTAGCTGGTGTCGAAAATCCTGCCACGGTCATACCTGGTGCCCCAGGACCTCCCGGTCAGAGGCACTGCAATGACATCAGTTGACGACAACCTAAGCGGTTGCGCCCGGTGGCCTCGCGGGCAGCGGGCAGCACCAGCGGCGCGCCCACGCGCGGTCTTCCCACGCGCCCCTTCGACCCCGCACTCCACACTCCACACACCGCGGAGTGGCGGAGAGCGGTGCGCGCGGAGGCGGTCGTATCGAGCCACCTGTCGCTGTTTGCCCTCTCCCGGGTGGCCCCTTCCCCGCATCGCCGCCGCCGCCGCCGCTGCGGGCACGTGGGCGCGGCGCTCGTGGGGCCCCGTACGTGCTGACGCACACGCGCCGAGCCGCCTCCGCGCCTCCCCGTCCCCACTCGCTCTGCGCCGCCTCCGCCGCCGCCGCCGCCACTGCCGCCACCTCCGCCGACGCCTCCGCCTCTGTCGCCGCCTCCGCCGCCGCACGAGGCGCCGCCGTGCATCGCGTGCGGATGCGCGGAGTGGAACGGTGCGCGCTCTCTCCGAGTGGGAGCGGCTGAGGCGGCTCCGTGACATCAGTTGCCGGTGAACGTTGCTGCTCCGGAGTTGCCAGGGTTCGAGTTTCGACTGGGACGTCGTCGTCGTCTTCTTCTTCTTCTTCTTCTTCTTCTTCTTCTTCTTCTTCTTCTTCTTCTTCTTCTTCTTCTTCTTCTTCTTCTTCTTCTTTTTCTTCTCTTTGTTCTTCTTTTTGTTCTTCTTTTTCTTCTTCTTTTTCTTCTTCTTTTTCTTCTTCTTTTTCTTCTTCTTTTTCTTCTTCTTCTTCTTCTTCTTCTTCTTCTTCACTTCACGGATTGTGGCTCATGACCTGTTCCGTTTTCACAAAGCATTCATTTCCATCATTTCCTCGGTCTGCCTATATTTCTTGTACCACGAGGATGATAGTTATAAACTTTTTGGGGTATTCTTGTATTTTCCATTCTTCCTATGTGTTCTTTCCATCTCGATCCCTGTATTCCTCTATTTTCCCATTTATAGCTTCTATTTTCAATTCCTGTCTAATGTCATCGATTTTTATCCTGACAGATCTAGTACATCCTTTCGCTATTCTTAAAAATCTCATTTCTGCAGCGTGTATTCTGCTATCATCCTTTTTAGTTGTTACGTATTTTAGTTGTTATTTACGCGTCTGGGACGTATTTTCGGTATTATCCGCGCACCTTTTCTTGAGCCCTCGCTTCGCTAGATTCGAGAGGAGTGGGTAGTTTGTTTATTTTGATGAAAGGAATTTTACGTTGAATTTGTAGTTCATTTTCCCATGCAAAATTGTTTTTAATACACGGGAGCGGATATTCCTCGTCACCAGATTTTGTCTGCCACTCTCATTGCTATCGTTTATTCTTAATGCAACTAATGTTAAGAAAGGAGTGGGGGTAGATATTCCGGGGCTCAAGAAAACGTGCGGATATAATATTAGTTACATCCCTATCGATGTAGAATTCAGCAGCTCTCTGGAGCAGAATTCCAGTAGCGGAAATTCCAACTTAAGCCATCTGTACCTATTGCACAATTTTTTCCTCCCACAAGTGAACTTTGCAATACCAAACATGACCTTCAACACACCTTTAAAGTATGCTCCAGATACGACAATTAGAGGCAGTCATTTGGATTCAAATACGTTGCCATCCTACATTCATCAGAAGATCAAGATAAAATCAACTTTTGCAAAGCTATCAATATATTTACTGATATTTAACGTCATTGCTTTATATAAATTTACTCTTCCCAAGTATGGTTAATTATCTGTTACAGTATATTGTAATGTTAAATTGAAATTTTATTTTTACCAAATATCATAATTTCTGTAATTACATCTAATGTAATGCAATACTTCTAATTGTCGTTAATAACCAAGTTGTTGATGCTACCATAAATAAATTTAATTTTTAAAACCCAGCTGCAAGCTGCGCTTAACGATACTTATCAATCGTTTCTCCAGTTATCACGCAAACACTACTACTCTACTAACTTTACTACTGCCGTTACTAACATTTATAAAGAAGGCGAACCGCATGCGAAATTCTCGTCTCCATCCCTGACGCCGCTTTCCTATATAATTTTAATTGTAAAGGACAATTGTAAGTGTACATTGTAAGTGTACTCTTACTCTTCCAGAGAGCGACTGAACTCGGTGGAAATAGTTGCTGAATTTCGTTCACAGCACAATGGGTGTAAAACATTAATACTGTAAATTTATGAGTACCCAGTTGAATTTTTCGCCTTAGAAGAAAACCAACTCGGGAATTTCCATTGGATTGCGGAGTCTGCCAGTATGCTAAGTAACAAGCAGCGTTCGTGTAGGAAACGTATTCATGCCAAATGAATCACCATGCGCTGGCACAGCGGTCGCCGCCGCGTCACCGTCTCCTTGCCTCTCGAGTCACGAGTGCTGGAGGCGATTCTTCGCAACGCACTGCGTCTTCGGGACCGAACTTCAGGACATAGTACCTGTAAGCTGCCTGTGCTTTTAGTGATTGTGAAAAAGACTTATGGAAACGCCGTCGCACGTCCTCAGAGTTTACGCAGGACCCGGGCCGGTATAAGCGGCTCAGGGCACCAATTGATGTCATTGCAGTGCCTCTGTGCAAACCACGCCCGATTCTTCCTTTCTCTTCCTTTTCCTATTATTATCATTATCTTATTATTATCACCTCTTACTTACACTCCCCTCACATCCATATATTACACTAGCACACGTACCTGGAGACCAGTTGTCCCGGCTGGGACGGTACTCCGCTGTTGGGAGATACCTGGTTGGGGAAAGCTACTAACCGACGGTGTAGGTCGGCACCAGATCTCTCCATGGAGCTGGGAAAGATCGCCGCCATCTGCTGCGATAAAAATCTGCACTACACGTACGGGACTAATGACTTCAGTAGTTGACGCGCTCGGAAACTAATAAACCAATCAATCGATATGCGGACGTGATGGTTCGGAAGATTCTGTGAGAAATCCTGCCCGTGTTGGTGCAGGATTTCTCTCCGCACACCACGCTGGCGGATCTCTGAAACTATTGCGCAAGCCATATTGTTATTATTATTATTATTATTTACTACATAATTATTTTTATTCTTTCCGCTCATTTTTAAGTATTACTCCAGTAACCAAAGTATTTTAAACTCTGTATTAAAAAAAAAACGTTTTAAATGCTGTGCAACTAGTAAAATACTTAAAAGTCGCTTTTCCATATGAATTAAATAAAAAGGTCTTTTTGTTTAATAATGTATTGGGCCGCTATTTTCTTTTTTTGAATGTCATCTGGGGTTCCATCAGAGTTTGGGTCCCTCGGCAGCTGTCTAGTTTGCAGGCTAGAAGCGCGCCGTTTGCCGTGCCCACCGTCTCAGCGACGACCGCAAAGATTGCACAACCGCCTCGCGCTCCCTGTCCCCGTGCATCAGCGCAGTGCGTGTGCTTGCACGGAAAACACGCGCGCTGGTCGCTGTTGAGAAAGACGCTGCCTAGCGCAGGGTTTGCGAAATAGGGTCTACCGCTTGCGGACGGGGAGAGGTGGCTCAGGGCATCAACCTGATGTCACTTCACTGCCTCTGACCAGGAGGACCTTGGATTCATCTCCCGACGGTGGCAGGATTTTCGACACTGGCCAGATAGCGAGGTCGAATTCTGTCAGTGTCTGGACGAGAATTCTGGCGGTCGGCTGCTCTGATCGGTAGTTCTCCGTGGATACTTTGAACAACACCAGCCCTGAACCGGAGCAGTAATGGGACACGTATGGGACAAGTACCGCGCGCGATTTTTCCTTCCCATTCCTTGTCATATCCTATCCCATACACACAGTCACACTTACATGCACTACACTACCACACAAGACCGGTGAGACCGGTCGAGAGCTTAGACCGTGTCTCGGCTGGGGCGATGTTCAGCTGATGAGAAATACCTGGTTGGGGAAAACCCTGCTAGCCGACGGCAGGTCGGCGCCGGATCTCGCCATTCAGAGGGGCAAAAGTACTGCCACCTCTCGAGCCAAACATGCACAACACTTACGGGACTAACAACCGTGGCAGTTTGTAAAAACGCTTGTTATACAATGAACAATAGAAAGCAGACAGAAAGAGGGAAATGGCTACTATATACTCAGTTATTATGTACGGATGTCCCGAATATGAAATAAAAACGTTTCTTGTGAAAATAATTACTTACTTAATTGATGTAATATACTTTAAAATAGAAAGGAAACACTGCTGATACCGAGAATTATATTTTTGGAAATGTTTCAGATTGTGGGAAGAAGATTGGACTACTCTAGCTAGCGCGAAACTTCACCCAGAAAAGTAAGAACAATATGAATATTACTAATGAATTTCATTTCGTTATTTATGATTTAATTCTGTAATGACTGTTTTATGGATGTAGACGTACAGAGGTTACACATTTTTTGCTTTTGTATTATTATTATTATTATTATTATTATTATTATTATTATTATTAGTCAACTAAGATCACATTAAGGGCAAGGTCCTCCTGCCCTTTGCAGGAAATGCTGATTGAAGTGATAGGGTGATGATGAGGGGTGACGCATTATTGTAGGAGTTGGCAGGTGGAGTGGTTGGAGGTGATCGTGGCATTTTTAACCATTCGCCTTATGACAGAGGGAAACCACGAAAATTCCAGTTGAAGTTGGCCTGCCCGGGGATCGATTATGGTCATCCCGATAGCGAAGTCGGTGCGTAACGAGCTAAGCTACTTCGCTGGGTTTTGTCAATTGTTTAACGGATTTTTTAGCTGAAAGGCAATGCGAAGACTATGAAGAGAGTAATTATGGTCCTTCTTTCAGAAATTATCTATAGGATGATGGAACGGCACTGTCAAAAATCTAGCTTCGTGCTAAGAAGTTTGAAGGATAAAAGAGTTGTAACAAGCGATCGGAACAACTTATTTACTAAAAGCAGAGAAGGTTCATTTTAAATCCGATTGTCTTTCCGAAAAGAGTTCCAAATTTACCGTTTCCACTCTTGCCCGCCCTGGTTCTAAAACGCAACGTATTTAACAATTTTTTTCTGATCGATGTCACTCGGAAGAGTAGAAAGACGACACTAGTTCCAATGACGTGCGCCCTTTAGTATTTTCATCCAGTGCCGCCCGTAATAGAATCAGAAAGAATAGACGAAGCGGCGGGCATTGTCTGCGGCATTCGCCCTGCTTTGCGCCAACAGCAACAAGGTTCGCCGCGGCTGCGCGAAGGGCCGACGGGCAGCCGGCCAACGTCGTATTTTGGGGAAAGGACCGGCGGCGCCGAAAGAGAAGACATTTTTATGGACAAATTGAAAGAATGCTGGGTGCCATTCACTTGGCTGCACAAAGGATTAGCCGGGAAAATAATTGCGGAGGGTGCTGTCACGGTCTACAGACTTCTGTGCGATCTATTTGCGGTAGAATGTAGTGAAACGTGATAAATGATTTTTCTTGCTGCCTCAAAGAGTAATTTCTTGTGGTAAAATTTAATGGTTATGTTCCATGTAAATATGGAGGGCTGATTAACGTTCCATGATTTTTTAAAGGATGTGGTGAATGCTTTAGTTCGTTGTATTTCAATGAAAATAACATATTTAATTACTAGATTTTTAAGACGATAACACAAAGAGTTTACTTTTAAAAAAACAAACATTGAGAATATTATTTTTCGAAATAAAAAATATGCCTATAACGACTAATACGCACTTGACCAAAACAAATGTGAAATAAAAGTTTTTGGTTAGGAAGGCTTGAAATTAAGTTTTATTTTGAAACATTAAAGATATAATTATTTTTATAATTATTTCCTATCCCTGCTCGTCGACGTTAACTCACAAATATTTAAGATTGTTGAATTTTTAATTTTGATTTAAACGTTGTTATACAACATATGGAACATTCTCGTGAACTCTTGCACTTCCTACTCGAATTAATTCATGATCGGCTACACTACGATAACCGTCTACTTAAATATATAACGTATGAAGACAACATTTGAAATTTTGCTTAAATACAAATTTAGAATTATTAAAGGCAATTGAAAAAAAAAAGTAAATTCACACCTCAGCTGAAAAGTAAAGTTTTCCGGACTTCCTAATTTACGACCTTATGTCGGTGTATGTATTATTTTTTTTTTGTATTATTATTATCGGTGTATGTATTATTATTATTTTGATATATAATAATAGGTAGGTATAGTAGAATAGTAGCTCTTCTGATATATTGAAGTATTAATGCAACGCTCGGATTGCTCATTTGGTAAGAATTTATAGAAATGATAATTTGTTGTTTTTCTTTTCAGCGTTACTTTATACCACCTTTCTACAGATTCGCTCCTTTCAACATCAACTTCTCGTTGAATAACTTGGTCACGGCAACTCGATCCAACCTGCCCAGCTGATAAACTGCGACTAACCGTCACTCCGTCATTTGTCGTAATCTCATTTTCAAAGCGCGTTCTCCGCCGTGGTAGGCCACATCCATCAAAGTCGAGTCCGTATCATCTTACATGCAAGTGCACTCCACAAGTGGTCTTCCAATCCTCTCGCGCGTTGGGACTCGGGCAGTACTTCCAGATCGAACATCGAGATAACCGCAAGAGGAGTCAGATCGCTCGGCGGGAGTAGTAGGGATAGACGGGTGTGAGATGAAGGCGCGGTGGAAAATGGCGAGGGTGGCGACTGCAGTGGAGGTTGCATGAACTACGATGCTCAACAGTGAGGTCAGATTAGAAAATTTGCTCGGGAAATGTTGTGAAATTAGTCTGTTTTATCATATCTTTTCGTGTTGACGGTCCTATTGTGTGGAGAGAGCATAATTTTTTTCCCTTGTTTTGATTTCTACTTTCCATGTAGTTGGTGATTTGAAAAATATAGGCATGATACATAATGATCTAATAAGTTATGAATTGATTCACAGAATGTAAGATGATTTGACAAGAGAGATTGCAGAAGATCTTAGGAGAGTAACTGTCTCGAAAACAATCACCAGCTGAATAAACTTATTTAACTTTTCATTGCGGGATCTTTGGAAGTCTGCTTGTGTACAAAATAAGTATGTATGTATGATGTACTGGTTCATGTTTAACACCTCAATTCACTATTCTACACACTTAACACACATTGTAATCATTCACAATTATCCACAGTTCTGTTAAATTGTTTCTCAGTACATTTATAGCTTGACAATACTTTCATACGTGATACGTCGACATTATTCGTCATGAAGTGACGTTATTAAAATATGTACACGATTTTTGGGCATCTTTCTACAAATAAGTGTTAACGAGTGGGTGACTTTCACTTCCATCCATCGAAACCTCTCGACAACTATCGAATCATAGCTAGGGATGGCAAGAAACATCGATGTTTATAAATCAACGATATTTTCCAGCAAAAGAATCGATATACCAACATTGATGTTTTGTTTTCGATGGTTTTGTCAGATCTACATATGTTTACATAAGCATCGATGTTTTAAAAAAAGTTTATGTTAGCTTTTCTGAAGATTTTGTAATTGATAATATCGTTAAACTGCATTTTGATCATTGCCTGTAAAGAATATTGATTAGAAAATTAAAGTAATAGTGTAGTATGGTAGCATATACTTCAAACGTATAGTACGTATTATATTAGGCACAGGACGTTTTACTTCGATTATTTATGAATGAATGGAATGTGAATTAATGGAATAAAAACAAAACATGATATCCTTTATTTTTTTATGCTTCTTTACATTATTATTAACATTTGACCAAACAATAAAATATACCATCATTTTCTTTAAGTATTGTAATTACAAATGGAAACAGGATGGAAAAATATGATTTGTTTTATCATATTTAAATATCGATATTTTAATCATCGATGTTTTTTGTCTATGTTTTCATCGATATCGAAAACCTTTATTATGAATCAAACTATCAGTGTATAGTAGTTTAAAACAATTGTCATCAGTAATCATGTTTGACTGGGATTGCTGCAATGAGTCTGGTTCGCATGCTCTGGGAGTCAATGGACTCTGGGATGCAAATTACTGCTTACGTTTGAATTCCCTTTTATTAACAAAAAAAATTGCTGCGGGGATTTTTAAGATTCATTCAATTTGTGGAGGGAGATGGTCCTCGTATCATTCAATTATTTGAATTCGCACTTCCTGAAGTTATGAAGGTCACCCTTTAAAGAGAGAAAACGATTGATTTATTAAGCATTATTGGCATGGTTTCGTTGATTGGCTTATTAAGCATTATTTGTTTAATCAACGTATGAAATGCTGTAGGTACAGTATTTCTTATTCTCTTATATGAGAAACTAGGGGTGATACAACCGCACACACTTTCTTGCATTATTTACAACTTTTGCAATTATCAAAAGTCCAGAGAGTTTGTCAAAAATTGGTCATGGACCATTTTTATACTTCACTCTTTCTGATAAATAAAAACTTAAAAAAATTAGTGCTCTCTTTGAGAAAATCTTGTTTTAAACTTGATTTTTATGCCCGCTAAATTACATAATTTTTTTTAAAAAATGATCTTGAGAACATATTTTATTACGAAAAAGATCTTCATTGTTGTAATTGTAGGAAGAAGCTGAACAAATTTTAACTTGGTAATTTTCGAAAATTTAGTAAATTCAAAATCGAATATATGCCATTTTTTAAGCGTACTTAAAGAAACAATTTGGAGCCATTTTTTGAGAAAATTCTGGGGGGAAAATCATAGGGGCTTAATGTAAGAATCATCGAAAATCAAATTATTTGTTGCAAATTCAAAAACCAATCAATATTATTAACCAATACAATCTCCATCACCCAATATTTTGATATCATGGATCTATCAATTTGGGATTTTAAATTTACAACGTATTAGAGAAATTATTGATTGCATTAATTATTTATAATTATAGAGGCAAGACTTATCGACTTTTTCGGTATCACCCACAATCTGAGTTTTTTTCTAACGCAAAATCACCCCTTTGAGCTAAAGCTTTCCAATACTTCATATTTACTAGTTGGTAGTAGGGGACAAAGTAAACATGACACAGTCTACTAGGACGCCGTTCAGTCAGATGTGCGATGTGTCCCATTCTGCTTCCCATTCTTCACGTTCATCTCGGGCGTAGCAGCCCACGCGGGGAGTGGAGGGCCGCCGCCGCGGGTGGGAGACCTCCGGCGTCGTCGATGGCGCCGCCGATGGCGCCGCGCCGGCGCGGCCTCCCGAGCGGCTGCGGCGGGAGCGGGCTTATTTCGGAACCGGCGCCGCCCCACCCCCGCACCTCTCCCCTGGCACTGACCCTCGCTCCACCCCGCCCGGTCCGCCGTCTTCCCGTCCTGTTCCTCGTCCCGTCCCGTTTCCGTACTTGCCCCTCACTATCCCATACGTCCTCACCCCGCCCCGCCCCCTTCCACCCACTTTGCATCGGATC
The DNA here is from genome assembly GCA_038098605.1 of Gryllus longicercus. Taxonomy (NCBI): domain Eukaryota; kingdom Metazoa; phylum Arthropoda; class Insecta; order Orthoptera; family Gryllidae; genus Gryllus; species Gryllus longicercus. The sequence goes on from JAZDUA010000163.1 coordinate 2,954,581, forward strand.
ACCCCGCCCCACCCAATCCCACCCGCTTTGGAGCGGGTCACCCAGCCCCGGCCCGCCCCTTCCCACTCATACCGCCCCACCCCGCACCACTCCCCTGGCACTAACCCCCGCTCCACCCCGCCCGGTCCGTCGTCTTCCCGTCCTGCGCCTCGTCCCGTCCCGCTTCCGCACTTGCCCCTCGCTATCCCATTCGTCCTCACCCCGCCCCGCCCCCTCCCACCCACTTGGCATCGGATCACCCCGCTCCGCCCTTTCCCACCCGCTTAGGAGCGGGTCACCCCGCCCCGGCCCGCCCCCTCCCACTCGCTCGGCACCGGATCATACGGCCCGCTTGTTCCGCTCCGCCTTTTCCATCACCGCTTAGCTTAGAGCAAGCATTGCAGTGACTTCGACCGGAAGGTTCTGGGGTTTGTGTCTCGACGGTGCTGAATTTTTGACACTAGGTAGATGGAGTACTAGTTGCTGTCTAGAGGGGAATTCTAAACTGCTCTGGTAGTTGCGCCGATTAATACGAGACGAATGCTGGCGCACAAGCGTGCCATACACCGGCCGCGATATTTCTGTCATCGTCTTTGTACTACCCCTTCCCTTTACACACGCTTACATGCAGTACCTTACCTCAGTGTTAAGAAATCAGTCAAGAACTCACATCTTGACCCGACTTGGGCGGTGTCCCATTAAGGGAGATACCTAGAGAGGGAATTTTCCATGAAACTCACGTGTAGGTCGGCACCTGATCTCACAATCTAACTAGGAAGTAATTACCGCTACAAAACACTCACTTCACTAACGGAATTAACGACAATAGAAGATGATGTGTTCGGAAATATCAATAAGTAATTCCGCCTCGCCCGGCCTCCTGTTCCGCCCCGCCCCGCTCCACCCCACTCCGCCCTGCTCCGTCCCGCTCCGCTCCCCCCGCCCCGCCCCGCTCCGCCTCGCTTCGTCCCGCTCCATTCCGCTCCGCCCGCCCCGCTTCCCACCGCTCCGCCTCGTCCCGCTTCGCACTGAGCGGTCCCCCCGCTCCGCGCCGCCCAGTCCTGCCCATCTCCCCACAGTCGCCGGCCCCACTCCCCTCCGCACAGAGTGCGCTCGCGCTTGTGCCAGTGGGGCGACTGAGCAATTTTCCTCCCCGACTTCACTTGCGCGCTCCGTTCTGGGTAATTAAACCCTGAGTACATAAGCGCAATCCTCTTGCTTTGTCTTTTCACCTCTGGTATTCATGTGCGTCAGCACATTTTGTAGAATAATTAGTTTCGGAGAAATCCAATTAATTGGGAGTACATTCCCGCGGTAAAAATATTTAGCTCAATTAACGAATTAATAATTATAACAATATAGTAGTAATCTGTCTGTACTTGGCACAACAGCACGCGAACGGGCCATGGCCTACCAACAGCGTCCCGGCCACGCGGCCGTGGATTTAAGGGGTGCGTGTGGTTAGCACGGGTTAGCATGGGGAATGGGAATACATCATGTTCGTTCTCCTAGCATCCAAGCATGGAGGCACTGGCGTAGAGATCACCTAGCCGGCACATTCGGACAGTCGAATCAAAATAGATGGATATATATTTTTTTTGCAGGTAGGTTTATAATACCTGGTGGCAGAACAATACAATTTACATATTACTATTAGGAATATTAATACAACGTAATTTTTAAAAAAATTAAGGCAATTATTGTAATAATAATAATATGATAACAATAAAGGCAATAATAACAATAATAGCATTAACCCTACATTTTACGGCTGTCCTGCACAGATATTTTAACTAACAAATATACGACATTTTAAATAGAGTGCACTGTACTTCACAACACCAAATGCCAAATATTAATAAAATGTTTATATTATTCGAATTATGGAGCTACAAATGTCTCTGTAACAAAAGAGAGCGTAAACTACTTGTCTCCATCGCTGAACTTCGAGGAAGCGTCAGAGAGCGTACGTTCCCACTTGTTAAAATTACGCAATTGCTCGTCAGTCGCCAACTGCTGACCGACTTGTAGCTGCCTTCTCGTGCTTCCCTGCTTATTTTCCTCGCCTGCTAGACCTTACGAACCACCCTCCGCCCTCCCGCGTCGTCACCTGCTGTCTTCGCATCGTGCCGCTGGCGGGCTGCCGAATCTTAGCGTGCCTTAGCGTGCGTCTTCCGCACGCGCTCTTGGCTCAGTTAAACGCCACTCGCCCCGCCCGGCCCCGCCCGGCCCCGCCCGGCCCCGCCCGGCCCCGCCCGGCCCCGCCCGGCCCCGCCCTTCCCATCAGCGGGTCACCGCCCCTGCCGGGACAAGCTCTAAGCTCCCGACCGTCTCGCGGCATGTGTGGTAGTGTAGTGCATGTAAGTTTAACTGTATGTTAGGGGTGAGGATAAGACAAGGAAGAGGAAGGAAGTATCGCGCGCGGTCTGTTGGCCGTTTGTTATGGTACTGCTTCGGCATTCACCTGGTGTTGATCTGAGAAACCACGGCAAACGACTGATCAGAACAGCCGCCCGCGAGAATTCTTCTCCAGACAGGGAAATAATTCGACTTAGCTCTCTAGCTAGTGTTGAAAATCCTGCCACCGTGACAACTCAGAGGCTCTGCAGTGACATCAGTTGATGCCCTGTGCCACCTCTCCCGACCAGAACATCTGGAAACTATAGCAGCGCGGCCCGTGCACAGTGGGAGCAGGCGAGGGGGGAGGGGCAACGCAGCCTCTCTTCCCCACACAACCTCCTTCGATCCGTTTTTTTCCGCTGCGCTGTTATTCTCCCACCTCGTCCGCCTCGGCCTCCACTCCTCGTCCAGAGTCCGGCAGCCGCCCACCGCCGCGGCGGGGCCGTTGGATCGATGCCGGGCGGCGCCATCGCAGCCGCGTCCCACGCCGCCCCTGCACCGCCACCGCCGCCACACGACGCTATCCCCGCGTGCTTCAGCGTCTCCCACGCGCCATCCTCAGCCCTCGTGGCCGCAGTCGTCGCCGATGCCCGAGTACTGCGCGACGCCCGCCCGCCCACCCCGCGGAGTCGTAATGCCGTTCCCACGCCTCAGTGCTGCGATGGAAATTTAGAAGATGAAACATGACGATATGGTTCGTGGCCGAGTCTCAAAAGCAAATGGGTTGATTTAACTTAGAAATTACGCCAAATTTATTTCCTATTTCTTATAAAAAAAACATTTTTAAGGGGCTCCAGAAGGGGGAAAATTATGAAATTTTTCATTTTCGTTTATGGTTACATATTAATATTTAAAAATTCTTCTTTAGTGTGATATTTAATTTATGGACCTTTACAGTTTGTAAAGTGCTGAAAACTACTTTTGAAAAGAGAGGCGTGGCCATACCGTGGGTAACTGACGGCGGTGACGTCTATATTATTGCGCGGTTAGCTTCGTTTGCTTTGCATTACCACGGTAGAACATCAAATGTCAAATTGCGAAGGTGAAGATACTTTTACGGTCTTAATTTACCTGTACAGTGTCCACATGTAATCCAGACTTTTGAGACTGTTTACATTGTGTTGTTCTGTGTTACATTGTGTTATTTTCTCCACTTTCACTGGACAGAATTGAATTAAATTTTTATATATCTTCAATTGTGCCATTTTGCATATTTTGACAGGGATTTTGCAATAACTTATGCAGGTGAAGACTTATAAATAGAAATATATACAAATATATGCGAAAACTACATATTGCTATCTGTAATTGCTATCTTTTTCTAAAAAAACAATAATTATTCTTTAAAATACATGTTAAAATGTGATCATCAAGTTTTACCTAAATGTTTGTAACATAGTTATTATAAATAGTTTCCGAGGAAAGGAAAACCGAAATTCGTCAAATTAACATGGGAGAGATACGGCTTTCCAGGGCCCTTTAAATTGAGAGGTAAATTAATTTATTTACCTTGTAGGTGCGCGTTGTAGGTGATCTATTTTCTAAGATTTCAAAAGTCACACTGAGTTCTGACTTAATGAATGACGATTCGGTATTGTTCCGGTGTTGTATTATGCGTGGTGTTTTGATAGTGCTTTACGTTGCTTTCAGAGCTGTACTCGCTGTTCTCGACAAAATCAAATATAAAATGTTTATATTTTTCATTAATTCTCCAAACGGTTCAATTGAAAGTTTACTATTAGATACTAGTATTTAGCATCGGTTGAATAAGTTTTCCTAATGCGCATACTCTGATTTGTTCACCCTTTCGCGCGTATTTCCACCACTGAGACCTTTCCACTTGGACCCCTAGAATACCTTGTGCGACCTTCACATCACCTCCAAGATATTCGAGACCCGACTATCTCATGCAGCCCTCACATGCCAACGCCATCAAATTCACTACCATTACCATGTCTCTTTCTCGGCACCTCTCCCGCCCCCAAGCATTCAGTCTCCGCCTACGTGAGTTTCTCTAACCGTCTCCGGACTCTGGTCTTCACCATCACTGCTTCCTCACGCGGCTGCCTCTGACAGCCTCCAGAAGAACCCGCTACGCTGCTAGGAGCGGATCCAGCCGATCATTTTGGAGGGGGCTATGATTGAATTTTATTAAATAATAAACATTTGTTAAAATACTGTATATTATTTTTGTACAGTATATATGATACTATACAATATTATTTTTAAATAATAACAGAATTCTAACATAGATAAATAGTATTGAAATCAATTTTGCCAAATAAAAGAAGGTACCAAACAAAAATTAATGCCTTCATGCCCCTATTCCTCCCCTCCTAGGATCCATCACTGCACGCTACCGCCGACAGGATCATCCCCCCCCCCCCCACCCTGGCTCCAGACAGACCCGTGCTGTCCCCGCGCTTCCCCGCTGCTTTCTATTGCCTCCTCCCACACCATAACCCGGCCGTTATCCCGCCATGCACCGCTCCCGCACCGCCACGACGCCGCCGTCACGAAAGCCTCACCGCTTTGGAATCGGCCGTCTGCTACGATTCTCCTCTATGTCGTGGGCAGAACACAAGTTGTGAGCAAAATAAAATTAGTTTGAATCAATTTTCTTAAGAACGCCTTACACCTACGACAGAATTGTGCTGCCTATGCTCCACACACGCGCCGCCCTCGCCCCGAGCCGCCCTCGTCCCGCCGCCTTCGCTAGCGCTCCGCCGCGTTGCCCCCGCACCGGCCCTATGCCGCCCACGCGCAGCCTCCGCCTCACCCATAGACTGACCGTCCCCACCGTACACTCCAGGTCACCCTCTGCCCTGCCCCGCATCCCTCACCATACACGCACGGTCCCCTCACAACCTCCCTGCTGCACTCGCGCCACACACCACGACGAACCTCCCACGCCACGCTCTCTGCTCCGCCCCGCCTCTCCACCCAGACGCTGCCTCAGAGACACACGATTCCGCCTCCGCCACGGGCCTGCGTCGCGCCGCTCTGCCGATCACGCGCCGCCGCCTCGGCTGCCTTCTCGCGTGCCGCGCCTGCCCCGCATCGCCCTGGCGCCGCCCTCGCGGGGGCTCCTCCGCGTTGCCCCGCCCCGCCCCTGTGCCGTGCACGCGCACACACCACATCTCCCCAGCGACAGACCGATGTTCCTCCCACGTCATGCCCCTGTAATGGTAAATGCACCTACGTACATATGAAGTACGTATTGCGTAAGAGAAGCAGTGAATATTTCTTTCAAATTGTACGTGAGAGAAATATCACCCTTCAAACATGTTTAAATTAGGGTCGCGTCTGGAGCAGGCGCCCTGCCTAAGGTCATGGGTGATTGGGCTCCCCAAACCGCCGTCAATGCTGACACGATCCAGACGTGGAAACAGGAATGTTTGGGAACTTGTTAGTTTTCAAAAGGGCAAAAGTCCTCTGACAGTTATGTCAGTTTATTGCGTCCAGGGCATGCCGAGTTCTGGCGGGGGTGGCGTAATGGCCTCGTAAATCTCCCTGTTTCCCATATAAGGATCCTCTAGCGTTGATATCGGACAGACAGCCCAGAGTCTTTGCTGTGTCAACTTCACGCTGCTCTGCAGCTCTATTTTTCAATTAAACTTTCATACTTCATCGGACTTGGTCTCTGTACTTGAAACCTCGCTCACCACCACGCTCCTCCAGGGAACTTAGCTTCCCTGCGAACTCAACTTTTTTTGCATCCTGTACTGGAAGCATTTGTAATTGCCTGCAATCGCTGCTAGTAGCACGACACCTGCAGCGAAAGGCCCCGCCCCACCTCTCCGCTCACACGATTCCGACTACGCCATAAGGCCGGCGCAGCATCGCTCTGCCACCCCCGCGCCTCCTTTGCGAGAGCTCCGCCGAGTGCCCTCCCCTCCCGACCTTAGCCGCCCACGCGCTAGCCACGCGCCGCCTCCGACGGTCTGCCCAGCGGCAGAGAGTCCCCGCGGAACACTCGCAGACACCCTCTGCCATTCCCCGCCTCTCCACCCACGCGCTGCCACCGAGCCGCACGATTCCGACTCCGACACGAAGCTGGCGCTGGCCCGCTATGCCGCCCCCGCGCCGGCGCCTCGCGTGCCGCGCCTCCCACGTGCCACACCCGCGCCGCTGCCATGCCGCCCCGCTTCCTTCGCCCTGGAAACCCTCGGCTGTGTGCCATCCACGCGCCACCTCCACTTCGCTCCGACACGAGGCTGGCGCCGCCCCGCTCTGCCGCCCCCGCGCCGCCGCCTCGCTTACCACGCCACCCACGTGTCGCCCCCGCGCCTCTCCCATGCCGCCCCGCCTCGCCCTGGAGAGCCTCGGCTTCCCACACCGTACACGCACGGTCCCCTCACCACCTCTCTGCTGCACTCGCGCCACACTTCACGACGAACCTCCCACGCCACGCTCTCTGCTCCGCCCCGCCTCTCCACCCAGGCGCTGCCTCAACATACGCCACCAGCGCCACAACACACGCCACCTCCACGTCTAGCAACACACTGTCCCTCGCGGGAAATTAATCGATGATCCTCCCGCATCACACCCTCCGTTTTTTCCGCTCACGCCCTCCATCCGTGACACACGATTCCGCCCCCGCCACGGAGCCGCGCTGCGCCGCCCCCAACCCCAGCCGTCTTCGCCCCGCCTTCGCGCCGGCCCTATGCCGCCCACGTGCCGCCTCCGCCTCGCACACAGACTGTCTCCACGCCACGATATTGCTCCCGCGTCACGCCCTCTACTCCGCCCAACCTCTCCACCCACGCGCCGCCTCCGAGACACGATTTCGCCCCCGCCACGAGGCCAGCGAGGGCGCTGCTCTGCCGCCCCCGCATCGCCCTGGCGCCGCCGTAGCCAGACCGCCTCTCCCTCGTCGAGCGACACACCGTCTCCGCCACGATGATCTCCCCGCGTCGCACGCTCCTGGCCCCGCCCCTCCTCTCCACCCACGCGCCGCCTCCGAGACACGATTTCGCCCCCGCCACGAGGCCAGCGACGCGCTGCTCTGCCGCCCCCGCGCCGCCCCCGCGCCGCCCCCGCGCCGCCCCCGCATTGCCCTGGCGCCGCCCTCGCCAGAGCCCCGCCGAATGCTCAGTCCCTGTGCCGTCCACGAGCCACCCGCACACCGCCTCTCCCTCGTCGAGCGACACACCGTCTCCGCCACACGCCACGATGTTCCCCCCGCGACGCAACCCCCCTGGCCCCGCCCCTCCCCTCCACCCACGCGCCGCCTCCGAGACACGATTTCGCCCCCGCCACGAGACCAGCGACGCGCTGCTCTGCCGCCCCCGCGCCGCCCCCGCATCGCCCTGGCGCCGCCCTCGCCAGAGACCCGCTGAGTGCTCAGTCCCTGTGCCGTCCACGAGCCACCCACACACCACCTCTCCCTCGCCGAGCGCCAGACCGTCTCCGCCGCACGCCACGATGTTCCCCCCTGGCCTCGCCCTGCCCCTCCACCCACGTGCTGCCACTGAGACACGACTCCGCGTCCGCCACGGTGCTGGCGCCGCACCGTTCGCCCGCCCCCGCGCCACCGCCGCCTCGCCTCGCCTCGCGTGCCGCGCTGCGCCTAAATCGGAGTCTGTCGCTGCGGAGGCGGCGCGGCGGCGGCGGCGCTGGCGCGTGCGGGCGCCCCCATGTGGGCGAGGGCGGGCGTGGCGCGCGGCGCACAGTGGCTGACATCACGCGGCGCTGTCTAAACCACTATTGTTCGACGAGAGGCTTTTGATGCAGGAGTTTCATTGTTTTTGTAATGGCTCTCATTAGCCAATCGTGTTACAAACATTCTGGCTGGTAGTAGTTTCGACGTTTAATTTGTAGGATCTCTTTTAGGAAAACAATCAGGAAGGTAAAGTGTCCAATGTAATTTTCATTACGTTTCAATACGCATATTTGGCAATTGAGGTGTGTTCTTAGGCAAATCTTTTGAGGGAATGAAATCCGCAAGGAAGTGAGAATGCGAATGATTTGAGGCAGATTTGATACTATATGTAGCACAGTCTTCCTGAAAGTGAGACAACGGTTGATGTACACATCAGTAATACTGAGAAAACACTAATGTCGCAAATATTGACATTATTCTGACATATAACACCCCTTTTTTTCTGGTTGCGCTCAGAATTTTAGAGACTGTCGGTTGAGGCGGATGTAATCGAGAGCTTTGTTTTTTGTTGTTGTTTTTTTTGTGCTGCCTTTAGAGTCCAATTCTTATTAATTTTGACTTCTTTCTGTTCTTCTCTAAGCTTTTATTTCTTTCTATATTTGTCAATATATCGTCGGTACACTATAAGAAAGAGACTCATTCAAATGTTTAAACGGTTTAAATTTGAGTGAGCATATTAGTTCGCGACACAAACAACTTGCTTTATTGTATAAATTTACTGTCTTGTGAGCGAACGTGATGAAATAACTCTATGAAAACTATACTATTTTCTCAGCATTGACTTCCTCACTTAAATTAACACCCATGACTTTTAAGGCGTGGCTCCTTCTTGGCACATACGAATTATCTTTCAGACTAACTTAATAAAATCTCATTATGATCTCCTTTGTTTTACATGAAGGATATAATATTTGATTCTCTCATCTGTATATTTACGGTTATTTGCGGTTAACCCTATAATTATACGGTTTCTCAACAGATATCTCATTCGTAATAATTTTACTGCTTATCCTGTGTAGATTTCAAAATTTATAATTCTTAATATTATTTTATGTTTGAAATTCGAGAAGTACCATTCATTATAGAATCTTTAAGAATTAGTTTTCAATACAATGTTTAAAAATTCTACAATTCAAGAATAGGAACTATTTGAAACCAACATTTTCCGAGACTCTCGTCCGCGCGTATTACATTTCCTTCTACTGTCCGAGTGCCAGACTTTTGGGCACGGTGGTGACACAGAGGTGTTGCGGGGGCGGAATTGAATAATTAATTTAATAATTCAATAATCGAATAAAATAATCTTAATTTGACATTTTCCGAGCCCATCGTCCACGCGGATTGCATTTCCTCCTACTGCCCGTGTGTCTGTCTGTGGGGCGGTGGCGCAGGGGGCGTGGTGGCGGCGGGGGCGGGGGGGCGGCGTGCGGGCACCGCCCCACAATGCACGCCTTGTGAGCGTCGCCCGCGCGCCGGTCGCGTGCCTCACGCGCGTGCGGGCAGCGTTGCCACGACGACGTCCCGCTCCCCTCCCCCCTCCTTCCTCACCCCCTCCGCGCTTCTTCCTCTTCCTCTGGACTACTCCACTTTCCCTTGCGCGGATTCAGCGCAACCACTGCATTTCGTCATTCAGATAATGCTCTCGGGATTATTTCTTCATGCTTCCTTTGCGCTTGGCTGTGTAGTCTGATCTCTAATGTAGGCTCTGCGGTTTATCCTTTATGCTTCTTTCAAAATTGCATTTGTGTGCTACTGCTATCATCCCGTTCTGTCATCAAATTGGTTCTTATGAATTTTTAATGATTGCTAACTTCATTGGCATGCTCACAATTAAATAAATTGTTTGTTGAAGAAACACATTTATGTATAAAAATCATATAAATCGACTAATTCAGAATTTCTGTTTACTTCGTCTTTCTCATGCCCTATCTCTTTAGCTATACAATTTTTTCTTAATTAATTATTAATAAAATACTTAATCGTGTAGAAATGTTTTAAAAATATTTTTCAGTACCATTTGTAGACTTCTCTCCATTTATAGTTTATTCTTTCCTAACTGTATATGTGTGCTTCTGTCTTTTCTTTCCTAACTGTATTTGTGTGCATCTGGGTTATTGAAAATTATGAAAAATTATGAAAATCCTGTTATTCGTATTTCCTCCAATTGTGTTATTCTATTCTTCCTACCACCAAAACAAACAAAAATTGAGTCCGTAGGCAGAGAATAATGACACCTATTCACCTTCAACGATCGCCTTTCTGTTGGTCTCATTGTCTTCCCACCATTCCAATTCCTTTTCCTCCTTCTTTCCCTTCTTTTAACATTCAATCAAACGCCTCGCCCATCCCGGCCTTCCTTTTGCGTGGCCGCCGGCGGCGCTGCGTGACCTTTGACCGTCGACCTGTGACCGCTCTCGCCACCTGCCCTCCCCACGACTCGTGCCTTCGCCTCCCAGCCGCCCCGCCCCCGCGCCGCCCCAGCCCCGCCCCCACCCTCCCCAGCCCTCGCCCCTGCACCGCTCCGCAACCCCGTCCCGCCCCGCCCCCACCCCTGCTCTGCCCCGCGCCGATCCGCTCCTGCTCTGCCCCCGTCCCACTCCGCCCCCGCGCCGCCCAGCCCTGGCCCCTGCCCCGCTCCGCAACCCCGTCCCGCCCCGCCCCCACCCGCCGTGCCGATCCGCTCCTGCTCGGTCCCCGCCCCTCTCCACCCCCGCGCCGCACCACCCCCACGACCCGTGCCCTCGCCTGGCAGCCGTTTCGACAGGAATGCACGGCGCGGGGCGGAGCGGCGGGCGCGGGGGAGGGGGCAAGCAGGCGTCGCTGCAAAAAGACGAGGCCCGCCGAGGCATCTGGGGAGTAATAACGAATTGACACGCGATTACTATATGGACTTGCTTATGCATAGGGTACGGGCCGCTTATGTTTTATAGACTTCATATATTACGGCTATAAGTACGAATTGCAAATGCATTCTCCTATATTAAGACACCAGCTGCTTCGGAACATGGGAATAAAGAGATATGGTGGTTAATGAGATGGTTCGAAGAGTTGGAACGAGGTACAAACGTTGTATAATCAGCGGAGACGGGGAGATTTATGCTAATACGAGATACATAATGTATTTCCATATATGTGAATAACAGGATAATTATGCATATCACCGCGAAAGTTATTTTACATCAAGCACATATCTGAATATAATGAGAAGATTTTTCATATTGAACGGGAAAAAATGTCCCTTTTGTTTTGATTAGGACAAAGAAATCTCAAATATATTTCATAATGAAAAACAATGAATATTTTTTTTTCGAAAGAATTGTGAAATACGTGTTTGTCTTGTTGGATCGATTAAATATTTGTAAAAATATGACTTTTAATCTATAGTTTTCTTCTAACAATAGTCTTCTCTCGTAAAAATCAAAGTTACTTTGTAACGTTAATTTGCCAGTACTGTTCTTCAGAGTATTTTTTAGTTTTCTAGAAGTTTCGATTTACTACCTTGCAAACAACATTTTTTTGTCATCAGGTGTTTAAACAACACTCATTTTCCTGTTCGAGAACGCCATAATGATTTGTGCAACAAGAATTATCAGCAGTGTTTTTACTTATTGTTATTACTGAATAAACATGTTACGTACACCGTAGGAAAATGCGTTTGCGAGCTATTTCTTAAATACAGAATAAAAGACTGTGACTTATTCATAAGTGTTCATAAAATATTTTATATTCCATTGATGAAACATCTGCTCCTTTTTCCCCAGCAACGCATATCTCGCGTAAAGGCAACTTCCTTATGCTGTATATTTCTCCACTCGAGTACTCAGCAATTACAATTTATACATTGTTGTGCTGCAGCCATAAAACCGACAGGTCTTGAAGACCTTCCTGCCCGCCGCGCAGCGCCGCACGTGGAAAACTTCGCCCCAGAGAAAGCGCCCGCAGCCGCGCGCACGGTGTCAAGGCGTCAACGGCGGTCACGCTTCGGCGCGGCACGCGCGCGCGTGCGCCCGCCTCGCACGCCAGCCGCGCACGCGCCGCCGCCGCCGCAGTGGCGCGGTTCCGGGCTGCGCGCGAGGCCCCGCCGGGGTACGAACCAAGGCCGTCGCTCCCGGAGACCCGGCGGCCCGAGGGCGGCGCGTCGGCGGCGCGTGGTGGCGCGTGGGGCCGAAAGAGGTCTCGTGGCTTTGGTCTGTGTCAGAGTCTCTGGATGTAGAGAGCAGAGCATTCCATTGTTCCACCGATCCTGCCATTTTATGGCCAGTTGTCAGAAAACTAGGAACTGTGTATTATTCTGTATGTTGAGAATCATCAATTTACCCAAACCAATATTAATATTCTTGAAAATCTCCATAATGTCACCAATTGTTATGATTTTCCTTCAGTTCTTGATTGGTGCCTGACAAGGTTGTCGTGTAAGAGGATATTAAATGGCAGCGGTTGTGTTACTCCCTGTGTTAAGGGATTCGCCTCGTAGACTGTGGGACGTTGGTGTAACGTATCGAAAGGACTTCCGTCCCGCAACAGTGTATGCTCCTGCGATCGTGGATATTTCCAATATAATTCAGCTGCCGTTGCGGACCATGTACTCTACGTCGATATTCGGGCTTCTCACTTTCGAGATAATTGCGAATAGAAACACTTAGAGTTTCAACAATATGAGAAAATAATGTTCGTACGTTCTGGATAGCTAATCAATCGGGAAACTGTTACCTGCGGCACATATGCGAATATTATGTTCCGTATTCTAAAACCATCGGTCAATTGTATCTAATACCTTCCCCAAGGTTTCACCGATCTTATAAACACTTGAAGACGCTACTAATTTATTTTTTTAACCAGAATTTCACTTAAAATATCCTGACTCAATCGTCCGGTTTCTATCTCTTTCTAACTATAGTTTTTCCCAAATATAACTCGCCTCCACAGCAATCTTTACCTCAATATTGCTCCATCTCTTACAAGTTGATAAACTCATACCAAGTTGTATTTTCATTTTGTAATAGTTGAATTAGTGTCTGATGAGTTTCGATGTATATCCTGAGAACTGATGCAGTTTAGAGCGTACGAAAGTACGGACGAGATCGCGGAAATATGTATGGTCGATTAAGAATCTTAATAACTTTTCTTAATGGATTGAGTAATTACCTGCATGCAAATGAAGACGTTTTTAATGACAGGTGTACACTTTGCCACGTACATCAAATTCACTCCTATGTGGTTTCACGAAAGTTTACTTTTTTCTCTTAATTTTAAATTTTTACATATCATTTAGTTCTTAATGGTGTTGTAACTGCTTTTAATAAGACTACCTTATCGAACAGAATCATTGGTTAGTAATAATTTAATTAAAATGTCTTCCGAATCTCAGAAAAGTTTCATTTGGAATATTCAATAAAGTAAATAAATTTGTTATTAATATAGAAACTATAAATCACAGTTTGGAGACCAGGAGTTAGTGGTGAACACTTCTGTGGCATGGAGAGAAATGCTATGTAATTTATATATGAGAGAAATTAACAGAGGAAACATTAAATCTAGTAGCAGGAAAAATTAGTTATATCACAAAAAAATAGCACCACAGAAGCAAGCATTCTAGTCGCATCAAGAAGCATAAAGGATCTCATGAAGATAGCATTTTGAAATCTTATTCCCGAGAGATAACCATAACGAGGATGTGGTCAAAAGACGGATTGATTTGTTGATTATTTAGTGTTCCAGAACTGTCTATTTCTAATGTCATTAGTCCTGCAAGAGTAATTTATGCATGTGTGTGTGTGTAATGGTAGAGGGGAAGACAAGGATTAGAAAGAAACTATTTATAATGTTTGTGACCCTTTTGTTAGGGCGCTACTCCGACATTCGCATGCAATTACCGAAAGAAAAAAGAACATTGAAAACTACCGATCAAAAAAGCAGGCCTCAAGAATTCTCCTCCAGACAGTGTATGAATTCGACCTAGGTATTTAGCTAGTGTCTAATATCTTCCACTCGTACTCGAGGACCTCCCGGTCAAACAGTCAACTCTGGCAATGCATCTTGTTGCTAAGACATGTCAGCCGGTGCGAAAGTTCTAATAACGTCTTGACACATCCAGAATAATTCCCTTGGTTTGGACTGGAATCCAGGCTATTCATATTTTCTTCTTCTTCCGGGGTCCTTTTCCTGCTTCATGGGACGCCGATTTCGACTATCCGCGCCGGGTACACACAATGTCCCTAATGGTCACACATATTAACCTTTACGCTAGTCACTAATACACCTGCGATCTCATCGGTCTGTGGTCAGCAGACCCATTCACGACAACACACGTACATGAAAGATAAGGGTCAAACAATCAAACCCACGGTGGGACTCGATCCCGCGACCCTTCCTACCGAGGCGCTGAGACGGCACAGGAGTAAATCCACCTCTGCCATCCAGGTCGGCCGTCCGGGCCACTCATATATCACCGGAAACTTTAGAACCTTACCCCGGACAGGAATCCGTGACGAGGATGCGGTGGCGGGTGGGCGCAAGAGGGAAGCAGGTGTGGGAGGCAGCGAGGATAATCAAGCAAAGGACTCAAACCCGCATCCCTTCCTACCGAGGCGCTGAGAGAGCACAATCATTATCCACCTCCGCCATCCAGGTCGGCCGTCCGGGCCACTCATATATCACCGGAAAATTTAGAACCTTACCCCGGACAGAAATGGGTGACGAGGATGCGGTGGCGGGTGGGCGCAAGAGGGAGGCAGGTGTGGGAGGCAGCGAGGATAATCAAGCAAGCCCACGGCAGGACTCAAACCCGCATCCCTTCCTACCGAGGCGCTGAGAGAGCACAATCATTATCCACCTCCGCCATCCAGGTCGGCCGTCCGGGCCACTCATATATCACCGGAAAATTTAGAACCTTACCCCGGACAGAAATGGGTGACGAGGATGCAGTGGCGGGTGGGCGCAAGAGGGAGGCAGGTGTGGGAGGCAGCGAGGATAATCAAGCAAGCCCACGGCAGGACTCAAACCCGCATCCCTTCCTACCGAGGCGCTGAGAGAGCACAATCATTATCCACCTCCGCCATCCAGGTCGGCCGTCCGGGCCACTCATATATCACCGGAAAATTTAGAACCTTACCCCGGACAGAAATGGGTGACGAGGATGCAGTGGCGGGTGGGCGCAAGAGGGAGGCAGGTGTGGGAGGCAGCGAGGATAATCAAGCAAGCCCACGGCAGGACTCAAACCCGCATCCCTTCCTACCGAGGCGCTGAGAGAGCACAATCTTTATCCACCTCCGCCATCCATGTCGGCCGTCCGGGCCACTCATGTAACACCGGAAAATTTAGAACCTTACCCCGGACAGAAATGGTTGACGAGGATGCAGTGGCGGGTGGGGCGCAAGAGGGAGGCAGGTGTGGGAGGCAGCGAGGATAATCAAGCAAGCCCACGGCAGGACTCAAACCCGCATCCCTTCCTACCGAGGCGCTGAGAGAGCACAATCATTATCCACCTCCGCCATCCATGTCGGCCGTCCGGGCCACTCATGTAACACCGGAAAATTTAGAACCTTACCCCGGACAGAAATGGGTGACGAGGATGCAGTGGCGGGTGGGCGCAAGAGGGAGGCAGGTGTGGGAGGCAGCGGCGGAGGCGGCGTAGTGACGAAGCGACGCGAGGCTGCAGTTAGGCGTTCGTGCAGGGGCTCACGGCCGCGACCCGCCAACCTCCACGCGTGCGTTCGCATGCGAGCGCGTGTGCCAGTGCGTGTGTGTGAGCGCACGCGCTCGCTCGCGCGTTTGTGGTTTGGCGGCACTTATTAATCTTTACGCTAGACACTGATACACTTGCAGTCTCGTCGGTCTGTGGTCAGCAGACCCATTCGCGACAACAAACGTACATGAAAGATAAGGGACAAACAATCAAGCCCACGGCGGGACTCAAACCCGCATCCCTTCCTACTGACGCGTTGAGGGGCACAAGCTTTATCCACCTCCGCCATCCAAGTCGGCCGTCCGGGCCACTCATATATCACCGGAAAATTTAGAACCTTACCCCGGACAGAAATCCGTGACGAGGATGCGGTGGCGGGTGGGCGCAAGAGGGAAGCAGGCGTGGGAGGCAGCGGCGGAGGCGGCGTAGTGACGACGCGACGCGAGGCTGCACCAAGGCGTTCGTGCAGGGGCTCACGGCCGCGACCCGCCAACCTCCACGCGTGCGTTCGCATGCGAGCGAGTGTGTCAGTGTGTGTGTGTGTGTGTGTGTGTGTGTGTGTGTGTGTGTGTGTGTGTGTGTGTGTGTGAGCGCACGCGCTCGCTCGCGCGTGTGTGGTCTGGCGGCCGGGAGGTCCGTCTGCTGGCAATCACCGCCGCCCGCGCCGGAGCACTCCGGGGTCTCGCGCCGCCACTGCCTCTTGACGCAAGTCGATCGCGCAACGCTCGAGGTTTTTCGAGATGGTGACGAAAGCCGGCTTGAGCTATTCCGTGAACGGAGCGTTTTGATCGTACAAGTGGAGCTTGTTTTTATACGGGCTTAGTAAGTTGATCTTCAGACGGCGCTACGCGTCCTTGACATTAAGAAGCTGCTGCTGTTTGGGTCATTTGGAAGAATGTTGCATGATCGAGCGTAATTATTTATGGTTTATGAAACCGAGACCATCCTCACCTCTCGTTATTCAAGAAAAATGCATATATCTTAGCGCGGTAACTCTTCTGACTTTTCAAAATATTAAACAAACGTTGACATGGAAGATAGTTTTATGAAATGATACACACATTTTTAATATTTTGGATATAATTTCAGTTAAATTCGTAATTGTAAAACTAATTTGAAGAATTGAATGTGCAATTCTTGTGGAACGTCAAATACGTTCAAGCTTTGTTATTATTTGGGTACAGTACATTACGAACACATTATTGCTCTAATATTTCATTTTAATTTGCATTCCTTAAAACCAATTTGAGAGGATTCCTTGAGATTATTGAAAAAGTATTTGATTCGACTTACATACGACACGATCACGGACATGTTAATGAATAGTTAGACAAATGTAACAGTTTTGCATATGAATAACACTACTGTTACATTATTAGTGACATCAATATTACATAATATAAATAAGACGGTTAAAAGGGAAAACAGATGTACTTCGTGCTCGTGAGAAGTATTCAAATGATCTAAGTTTTACTTGTTTCCACTGGATTTAGAACATTATACGTGGAGAAGAAGGTTGATTATTCTATGTTTATTTTTTTAAAACGAAAATTTTTTGAAATGTTTGTTATGAATGGTTCTCGTAGTATACATCGTAACAGAGAATCGATAAAGTTACCGAAATAAACGTGTTACTAATATTATTAATATAAACACCTTAAAGTCATTTGAGTTATAAATACATAAAAATAAAAAATTACGAAGTACTAAGCATTGGTTCAAACAGTAGAATGATAACACTCTCCATACAGGAATCATCAGATAACAAATAATATTATTTCTTTAGTTATATGAATTTAAAACATATAAATTTCATCCATTTAAAGTGTATGATGCTTTACAAAGTCACTTGGTGATAATTATTACAACACTACATAGCAATATGCCCCAAACAGTAAACGGCTGCAGACATTAAGGCAATCTTGAGGGAAATCCCACTTCGATAGATATGTTAGTTAATTATGCTATATGACTAAAATTAACAAAATAATTTTCTATTTTTTGTTGCATTTAGCTCAAATAAGCGAGGGTGGTAAGAAGAACCAATAGTTCATTTCAGCTGAACATAAAGTGTACATGCCTAAACTGCCCGGAGACGGCGGTCCGGCACCAAACCCAAGAGGCTGGCAGAGCGCTCGTCGTGGCGAGAGGCGCGTCCAAAGCCATCTCTTTAATTTCACTCGATGTACCCAGGATCCGCGTGGTGAGCGCCACCGCCGTCGCACGCGTCAGGCGTGTGGGCGGGGCGCGTCCCTGGCACGGACTGCCGCGCCGCCCCCCGCCCCGCCCCGCCCTGGCGCCGACATACGTGCGCGCGGCGCCACGCCCGCCCCCGCCTCCCCCCTCCCCACCCCGCCCCGACGTTGAAGTACGTGCGCGTGCGCGCCCGCGCTCCGTTGCGTCGCGTTCTGCAACCCGCCCCGCCTCGTCCCCCGCCCGACATCACCCCCGCTCCATCCCGCTCTTCCCCGCCACGCTCCGCCCCGCCCACCCCACAAGCCTCGCTCCACCCTGCTCCGGCACTGACGTGCCGCTCTGCGTCGTCCAGCGCCGCCCCCGCCTTCCCCCCCTCCCTGCCCTGGCGTGCACGCGTGCGCCCCGCGCAACCGTTGCGTCGTGTTCTGCTACCCGCCCCGCCTCGGCCCGCCCCGCCTCACCCCGCTCCATCCTGCTCCACCCCGCCACGCTCCGCCCTGCCCCGCCCTGCTCTGGCGCTGACGTGCGCACCGCGCCGCGCTGCGTCGACCCGCGCCGCCCCCGCCTCCTCCTCCCCTCCCCGCCCCGGCGCTGAAGTACGTACGCGCGCGAACGTGCTCTGTTCCCTCGCGTCGCGCCGCTCGCCCCACCCCGCCTCACCGCGCCCCATCCCGCTCCTCCCCGACACGCTCCGCCCAGCCCCGCCCCATCCCGCTCCGGCACCGAGCTACGTGCGCCCCGCGCCGCGCCGCCCCGCGCCGCCCGTGGCGCCTCCGCGGGTGGCGGCCCCCCGCCCCAGATAGCACGCCCACGCGCCGGTCTCCGATTGCGTCTCCCCTCGCTTCTTTGATCTCCCTCGAGGTTCTTCCTCCCTTCCCCTTCACGAATTCTGTTTATGACTTGTTTATTTATAAGCTTATTATTGGAAATAGAAATGAAGATCAAATAACATTACAGACAGTGTTGTCTCAGAGGCACAATTGATGTTGAAACTACAGCGTGACAGACCGGAAACGTCTAGGGTTCGATTACCGAAGGTTGTGGATTTTCGACACCAGCTTCACAATGTTCACTTCAGCCACTGACTGGAGGAGAATTGCATTGGCCAGTAGTTCAGATAGGTAGTTTTCCGTGCCCTTCTCCGATCAATACCAGCTAAATGGCGGAGTAGCACCCTAACAAAAGTGCCACGATCGGTGCGCGAACATTTTTTCCCTATATTGTTCTTCTCCTCCCTCTTTCATCAACACAGTTACATGCACCACACTACCAGTGGCAGTCTACCACACATATCCATCGAGCAGTCGCGAGCTCAGAGTTAGACTTGACTGAGGTGGGGCTTCGCTGGAAGAGATACCTGGGGAGGAAATCTCACAATTCGAATGCCGCACTCTCAATTCCATCACTCTCTCTTCCTTGCGCTTTTTTGATCTCTCAGTCTTTCTCTGTCTCTCTGACTCTTTTTGTCCCTTTCTCCGTCTCCTTTTCTCTTTCTCTGTCTCTCACTCGTCTGTCTATGCCTCTCTCTCCCTCCCCTCTACCCTCCCTCTATCACTTTATCACTTGTTTCTCTGTCTCTCTATTTCGCACGCCTGTCTTTGTCTCTCTCCCTGGCTCACACATTCTCTCACCCTCACTCTCTCCCTCTCTCTCCACTAACTCATTCTCTCTCTCTCTCTCTCTCTCTCTCTCTCTCTCTCTCTCTCTCTCTCTCGGGTGTTTTCCGCCTGTTCCCCAAAATTAGGTTTAAGAGTTTTTGTATTTATTACTTTATAATTAAAAATATGTCAGAAGACCACTGAGTTAATATTTATTTGAATATTAAACTACAATTAAAAAAGTCTTTCCAATATAGTCACACTCAAGAATATTTAATTGTGTTTGATAACTTCCATTTTAATATATGCTTTTTATCCAGCTATCAGAATTGTTTCGTTATCAAGCTTCATGCAAATGGTCAGAATAATTGATCTTTCATTACACACCCATAGAGACTACGTTCTTATGGTTTTTGGTAGCCAAGAGCAGTGACGCATAACACGTCTTATCTCTGCTCTCAATCTGTCAACGTACTTTGCAGTTTAAGGATACACTACGTAACACAACATATCTTGCATGAAGAAAATTCTTCATTTTTTGAAATAATTTTCACTCTCACCTTTTTTTATTAATTGTTCACACTTGTACGTATATACGGAGTACTATATTTAATGAAAGAAAACGTTATGTAATGCTGTGGAAAATTGACATCAAACACCTAATGGGAATGCACGTCTAATAGAAATAAACACTGATACCGAAAACGATTTTTTAAAACCTCGGTTCCTCTCGCCCGTCCATTCGTCTCTCAATGTGTGGACAACACTAGAACCCAATTCATTTGTGGCATTTTTTCAAAAATAAATGTTTGTTCACTAATCGATCTGGTCCGACTCACTCTGCGAATTTCCGTCGCGATTTTCCACTGCTATTTTTAAAATCATTCTTTAAATTTTTGGGATATTTAGAATAAAGCCCCCGGGAGATTTTTAAAATAACCTCTAGAGCTTTTGGCTCTAAATTTTATCTTTAAAGTTTTTTGCTATAATACAGCAAAATAAGCTTACAAAAATGACAGAGGTCCAATTTTCGCTATTAATACTGATTTTTTGGACATTCCGAAAAGTTCAAATTTTTGCGTCGACCCCTTCATGTAACATATGTCTTGGATTTCTGACCCAATTTGGTCGACGGCAACAGCTTCCTCTTCGTCTCCTTCACTTCCAAAGAGGCCCACTTGCTCAGAGGTCAGTACGAGCCAAGAGTCCGCGCCAAGGCGAAGTCCCGGACGAGCTACGCGTCACGCGGGCGCCCCCACGGGACGCGGTCGCCTCCGCCGCCTCCACCGCCTCCTCCTCCTACTCTTTTTCCTCCTCTTTCTCCTCCTCGTCCTCCTCATTCTCCTCACCACCACCGCCGCCGCTGCCTGCTTCGTCGCCTCCGCCGCCTCCGCCGCCTCCTCCGACTCCATCGCCTCCGCCTCCTCCTCTTTCTCCTTCTCGTCCTCCTCCTTCTCTCCACCTCCACAACCGCCGCCGCCTCCTCCGCCGCCTCCCCCTCTCTCGCTTCCGCCGCCTCCTCCTCCACCACCTCATCCGCCTCCGCCTCCGCCTCCGCCTCCGCCTCCGCTTCCGCTTCCGCTTCCGCTTCCGCCCTCCTCCTCCTCCTCCTCCTCCTCCTCCTCCTCCTTCTCCTCCTCCTCCTCCTCCGCCTCCGCCTGCGCCTCCGCCTCCGCCTTCGCGTCCGCCTCCGCTTCGCCTCCGCCTCCTCCTCCGTCGCCACCTCTGCCTCCGCCTCCGCTTCGCCTCCGCCTCCGCCTCCTCCTCCGTCGCCATCTCTGCCTCCGCCTCCGCCTTCGCCTCCGCCTCCGCCTCCGCCTCCGCCTTCGCCTTCGCCTTCGCCTCCGCCTCCGCATCCGCCTCCTCCTCCGTCGCCACCTCTGCCTCCGTCTTCGTCTCCGCATCTGCCGGCGTCGCCGCCGCCTCCACCGCCACCGCCACTGCCACCTCCATCGCCTCCGCCGCCGACGCCGCTTGCGCCACGGCGCTGGGTCACGAGCGCATGACGCAGCCGGCCGCCACGCGCCGCCACCTTCGCCATCCACGCCCCCACCGCGCTGCGCCGCGCCTCCACAGCAACCTTTGCAGCATCACCGACAGTTACATCACCACCGGCACCATATCACCGCAACCAGCACCACTAACATTACAACCACGATTTCTACCGAGAACAAAAACAAATCTGTCTAAATGGTACTATTTCCGTACATGTTGCGTCTTCGGTTTTTGGACTGAAATACATCGTGGCTAATTATACATTTTACTAGTAGAAATATGCATCGCCGCCCTCTTGCCTCTTAAAGTGCGACAAGTAAATTATTTATTTCAATTTCCTGCTGAACAACAAAGTTGTGCAAAGCTATGTCCTACGATAAATGGCAACCTTGATGACCATTTGAAATTATTCCTAAAACTGGTATGCAAAATGAAGAATTAATTATTCTTATTAATATTAAAATGTCTGTATAACGTATGTGATGATCATGATTTCACATCATTATACTACTGTTATTTTTTCTTTCAATGACACTTACATTCTCATATTTTATAGCATATCTTAACGACTCTTTAATATTAAATGCCGAGTGTTTATTTTACAAATGTGTGAAATGAAAAAAGTAATTTCTAGTAAATCAAGTTCTGATGAACGTTATGTACACGTACATCAAAGTGAGGTTTATTAGCTTTGATTAGTTGACAATGTCTTGTCATGCACTCTTACTATTTTCATTTCATAACACCTACATATCCGCAACGAACAGTTTCCTTCTCTTCAATGCCCACACAAACCCACTCACCATACGTTTCTGATTGCTTTATTAAGTGGGATGGACAACTCGTAAAGAAATAAGAACACCACCAATGGGTAAGCCAAGTAATAGTTTGAAACGGGAGAGAGTATACGGAGAGAGAATTAGTTCTAACAAACGAGAAAAAATAAAAATTTCGTAAAATAAAAGCTCCTGGCGAAAACTATTTTAAGTAAGTGAAATTAATATGCACTGAAAATAAGGATAAGGGGATTTAAAATCGTCGAAAGAAAGAAAGAAAGAAAAGAAAGAAAGAAAGAAAGAAAGAAAGAAAGAAAGAAAGAAAGAAAGAAAGAAAGAAAGAAAGAAAGAAAGAAAGAAAGAAAGAAAGAAAGAAAGAAAGAAAGAAAGAAAGAAAGAAAGAAAGAAAGAAAGAAAGAAAGAAAGAAAGAAAGAAAGAAAGAAAGAAAGAAAGAAAGAAAGAAAGAAAGAAAGAAAGAAAGAAAGAAAGAAAGAAAGAAAGAAAGAAAGAAAGAAAGAAAGAAAGAAAGAAAGAAAGAAAGAAAGAAAGAAAGAAAGAAAGAAAGAAAGAAAGAAGGATATGAAAGTGATATGACAGTGATATGAAAGAAAATATGCAGTGGGGGAAAGTGAAAATACATTGATGACGAGTGAAGTAAACTGAACAGGAAACACTACATTTAATGAGTAAATACATATTCATATTGTGTGATCATTGCATTCTCCGCGAGACCCTGAAAGAGGCTGCGTCCATATGTTTGCAAGGCCGCGCGGCGCGGCGCGGCGCGGCGCAGCGCTGCACGGCCGCACGTGGTGGGGGCGGCGCGGGTGGGCGCGGGGCTATCAGGCGGCAAGCGGGAAGCGCGGGTCAGCGGCGACGCCCTCGCGCCACGCCCACGCCCACGCCCGCGCGCGCCCGCCGACAGCGCTCCCGCTACTCCTTCCCTTCCCACCTCGCGCTCCCGCTCCCGTTCTACCTCCGCCTTCCGTTGCCGTCGCAGCCACCGCCCACGCTCTCCCGCGCTCGTCGACTGTGCGCGCGTTTCCCGCCCGCCGCTCCTCGCCCCTTCCCACCACGATCCGCCCGCTCGCGTTTTGGCTACCTCCGCGTTCCGTCGCCACCGCCACCACTACCCACGCGAACGCGTCCCCACTGTGAGCGCTCGCGCTCCATGCCCCTTCACACCACGCTCTTCCGCCTTCGTCCTATCGACCTCATCCTTTCGTTGCCAACGCCGCCATCGTCCATGCACACGCCCACGCGTGCCCGCTAGAGCACTGGCGCTCCCCTTCTCCCCGGTTAGCACGCCCCCTCCCACCACGCGCCTCCGTTCCCATTCTGCCAACCTCTGCCTTGCGTCATCACAGGCCATGCACCCCCCCCCCCCACGTGCGCCCGCTCACAGCGCTCGGGCTCCGCTCCCCTTTGCACGCTCCTTCCCACTACCGCCTGCGCTCCCGATCTGTATCTGTCCCTACCATCCGTTGTCTGCCACTCTCCTCCCCTCCCATTCGCAAGTCCCGTCCCTTCATGAGAATCCGCTCCCGTTCTATCTGGGCCTTCCTTTGTCACTGCCTTTGCAAACGCCCACGATCGCCCGACGAGAGAGCTCGCGCTTCTCGCATCGTCCCTTTGCACCACGCGCCTTCGCTCCCATTCTATCCACCTCAGCCTTACGTTTCCATCGCCGCCATCGTCCATGCACTCGCACGCGCGCGCGCGCCGACAGTGCTGGGGCGGCTCCCCTCTCTTCCTCTCCCAGCCCTTTTGCACGCTCCTTCCTACTACCTCCTTCGATCCCGTTCTGTATTAATCCTTGCTTTCCGTGGTCACTGCTCACGAGCACGCCCACGTGCCGCTCGGCGATAGCCTACGCCCCTCCCCTCCCCTTCGGAGGCCCCATCCCTCCACGAGAGAATCAGCTCCTATTCTATCTGCGCCTTCCGTTGCCACCGCCTATGCAAACCCCCACGAGCGCCGATGACAGTGCTTGCGCTTTCCACCTCGTCCTAACTTCCCAAAGCATTCGCACGTCCCTACCCAACAAGTGCCTCTGCTCCCAATTCTGTCCACCCCCGTCTTTCGTTGCCTTCGTCGTCACCGTTCATGCACACGCCTACGCGCGCGGGCCAACAGCGGTCGCGCATCCGTTCCGCCGCTTCTCGCCCCTTCCCACCACGCGCTTCCCGCTCCCGTTTTGCCTACCTGCACTTTCCGTCAGCACCGTCCACGCGCCCGCGCGCCTGTCGACAGAGCTCGCGCTTTCTACCCTGCCGCCGCTCCCCTGCTCTTCACACGGCTCTTTCCATCACGCGCCGCCGCTCCCGTTCTACCTCCGCCTTCCGTCGACACGGCCGCCACCGCCCACGCACATCCCAAGCGCGCCCGCCCGTGCTTCTTGATAAGCCGCTCCCTTCCCCGCCTTTTCCCACTTAATGACTGATTGAGTGATAGTGATTCCGGACGCGTCAACTGATAAGGTGATTATCACCGCAAGTGTAGTGTGTGTTTTTTCCTCGGGAGATGGCGGTGATTTTCTCCCGCTGGATGGCGATATCCGGACGTCCTGGAAGTTAGCAGGACCATTTCATCCAATCACAAAACTGCATAGTACATAATTTGCCGCTTTTTTGCCGTTCTTAAGATGTGGAAAAAAAAAATTTGCCGCGGGTCATTTTCTCAAAAAAATCTGTGGTCCTGCTAACTTCCAATGGAAGTTAGCAGGACCACACCTCTAAATCAGCTACTATTGTAAGTATATACCCAAAATTATACTCCAAATTTGCCGCTTTTTATTTGTAAACGATTAGTGAAAAAATCAAACTGATATCTCAATTCCTTCAAAAAATATTGCCAAAAAAACAAAAAATAAAAGATGCGCTACTTTTGCAAGCGCCGTCGAAGAAGAAAAGACACATCCGCTGGCATTCATTCGCCGTAGCAATTCATACTCAACGCCAAAATATGCCGCAAACACGGGCTAAACATAATCAGTAATCAAAACTTTTGCCACGGACCGGTTATATTCAATTACCTGGGTTCGAATCCCAGAGTTTGCCTCATACAACAGCTCTGAGAAATTTAAAATGCCCGCTCCTCCTAAACTAACAGCCATAACAATTCATACTCTGCGCCAAAATTTGCCGTAATTAAGTGCTTAATATAAACTATAATAAAAAAATTTGCCGCGGACCGGTTAATTTCAATTACGCGGGTTCGAATCCCGCAATGCCCCTGTAAGGAACGTCCGGCGCAGGTAATGAAGACCATGCCTCCTGAACATGCAGCCATAACAACTCATAATCGGCACCAAACTTTGACGCAATCAAGTACTAATTACAATCCGTAACAAAAGAATATTCTCCGGACCAGTTAAACTATTGTATAGGGGTTCGAATCCCAGATTTCGCCTTCCTACGAGAGCCCTGAACACGTGAAGAAGTCCGAAAGTTAAGAAGCCCGTTTCTACTAAACTATCAGCCCTAACAATTCATACTCTACGTCAAACTTTGAAGCAAACAAGTACTAAATACAATCGGTAATAAAAAAATTTGCCGCGGACCGTTTAGATTATATTTTCTAGGTTCGAATCCCAGATTTCGCCCTCTTACATTAGCTCTGCGAAAGTTAAGAAGCCCGTTCCTCCTAAACTATCGGCAATAACAATTCATACTCTACG
Source organism: Gryllus longicercus (assembly GCA_038098605.1). Taxonomy (NCBI): domain Eukaryota; kingdom Metazoa; phylum Arthropoda; class Insecta; order Orthoptera; family Gryllidae; genus Gryllus; species Gryllus longicercus. The sequence continues at coordinate 2,980,554 of JAZDUA010000163.1, forward strand.
TCTTAATTTGATGCAAACAAGTATTCAATAAAATCTGTAACAAAAAAATTTGCCGCGGACCGGTTAAATTATATTATCCCGGTTCGAATCCCAGATTTCGCCCTCTTACATGAGCTCTGCGAAAGTCAAGAAGCCCGTTCCTCCTAAACTATCGGCAATAACAATTCATACTCTACGTCTTAATTTGATGCAAACAAGTATTCAATAAAATCTGTAACAAAAAAATTTGCCGCGGACCGGTTAGATTATATTATCCCGGTTCGAATCCCAGATTTCGCCCTCTTACATGAGCTCTGCGAAAGTTAAGAAGCCCGTTCCTCCTAAAATATCGGCAATAACAATTCATACTCTACGTCTTAATTTGAGGCAAACAAGTATTCAATAAAATCTGTAACAAAAAAATTTGCCGCGGACCGGTTAGATTATATTATCCCGGTTCGAATCCCAGATTTCGCCCTCTTACATGAGCTCTGCGAAAGTTAAGAAGCCCGTTCCTCCTAAACTATCGGCAATAACAATTCATACTCTACGTCTTAATTTGATGCAAACAAGTATTCAATAAAATCTGTAACAAAAAAATTTGCCGCGGACCGGTTAGATTATATTATTCCGGTTCGAATCCCAGATTTCGCCCTCTTACATGAGCTCTGCGAAAGTTAAGAAGCCCGTTCCTCCTAAACTATCGGCAATAACAATTCATACTCTACGTCTTAATTTGATGCAAACAAGTATTCAATAAAATCTGTAACAAAAAAATTTGCCGCGGACCGGTTAGATTATATTATCCCGGTTGGAATCCCAGATTTCGCCCTCTTACATGAGCTCTGCGAAAGTCAAGAAGCCCGTTCCTCCTAAACTATCGGCAATAACAATTCATACTCTACGTCTTAATTTGATGCAAACAAGTATTCAATAAAATCTGTAACAAAAAAATTTGCCGCGGACCGGTTAGATTATATTATCCCGGTTGGAATCCCAGATTTCGCCCTCTTACATGAGCTCTGTGAAAGTTAAGAAGCCCGTTCCTCCTAAACTATCGGCAATAACAATTCATACTCTACGTCTTAATTTGATGCAAACATGTATTCAATAAAATCTGTAACAAAAAAATTTGCCGCGGACCGGTTAGATTATATTATCCCGGTTCGAATCCCAGATTTCGCCCTCTTACATGAGCTCTGCGAAAGTTAAGAAGCCCGTTCCTCCAAAACTATCGGCAATAACAATTCATACTCTACGTCTTATTTTGATGCAAACAAGTATTCAATAAAATCTGTAACAAAAAAATTTGCCGCGGTCCGGTTAGATTATATTATTCCGGTTCGAATCCCAGATTTCGCCCTCTTACATGAGCTCTGCGAAAGTTAAGAAGCCCGTTCCTCCTAAACTATCGGCAATAACAATTCATACTCTACGTCTTAATTTGATGCAAACAAGTATTCAATAAAATCTGTAACAAAAAAATTTGCCGCGGACCGGTTAAATTATATTATCCCGGTTCGAATCCCAGATTTCGCCCTCTTACATGAGCTCTGCGAAAGTTAAGAAGCCCGTTCCTCCTAAACTATCGGCAATAACAATTCATACTCTACGTCTTAATTTGATGCAAACAAGTATTCAATAAAATCTGTAACAAAAAAATTTGCCGCAGACCGGTTAGATTATATTATTCCGGTTCGAATCCCAGATTTCGCCCTCTTACATGAGCTCTGCGAAAGTTAAGAAGCCCGTTCCTCCAAAACTATCGGCAATAACAATTCATACTCTACGTCTTAATTTGATGCAAACAAGTATTCAATAAAATCTGTAACAAAAAAATTTGCCGCGGACCGGTTAGATTATATTATCCCGGTTCGAATCCCAGATTTCGCCCTCTTACATGAGCTCTGCGAAAGTTAAGAAGCCCGTTCCTCCAAAACTATCGGCAATAACAATTCATACTCTACGTCTTAATTTGATGCAAACAAGTATTCAATAAAATCTGTAACAAAAAAATTTGCCGCGGTCCGGTTAGATTATATTATTCCGGTTCGAATCCCAGATTTCGCCCTCTTACATGAGCTCTGCGAAAGTTAAGAAGCCCGTTCCTCCTAAACTATCGGCAATAACAATTCATACTCTACGTCTTAATTTGATGCAAACAAGTATTCAATAAAATCTGTAACAAAAAAATTTGCCGCGGACCGGTTAAATTATATTATCCCGGTTCGAATCCCAGATTTCGCCCTCTTACATGAGCTCTGCGAAAGTCAAGAAGCCCGTTCCTCCTAAACTATCGGCAATAACAATTCATACTCTACGTCTTAATTTGATGCAAACAAGTATTCAATAAAATCTGTAACAAAAAAATTTGCCGCGGACCGGTTAGATTATATTATTCCGGTTCGAATCCCAGATTTCGCCCTCTTACATGAGCTCTGCGAAAGTTAAGAAGCCCGTTCCTCCAAAACTATCGGCAATAACAATTCATACTCTACGTCTTAATTTGATGCAAACAAGTATTCAATAAAATCTGTAACAAAAAAATTTGCCGCGGACCGGTTAGATTATATTATCCCGGTTCGAATCCCAGATTTCGCCCTCTTACATGAGCTCTGCGAAAGTTAAGAAGCCCGTTCCTCCTAAACTATCGGCAATAACAATTCATACTCTACGTCTTAATTTGATGCAAACAAGTATTCAATAAAATCTGTAACAAAAAAATTTGCCGCGGACCGGTTAGATTATATTATTCCGGTTCGAATCCCAGATTTCGCCCTCTTACATGAGCTCTGCGAAAGTTAAGAAGCCCGTTCCTCCTAAACTATCGGCAATAACAATTCATACTCTACGTCTTAATTTGATGCAAACAAGTATTCAATAAAATCTATGACAAGAAATTTTGCCGCGGACCGGTTAGATTATATTATTCCGGTTCGAATCCCAGATTTCGCCCTCTTACATGAGCTCTGCGAAAGTTAAGAAGCCCGTTCCTCCAAAACTATCGGCAATAACAATTCATACTCTACGTCTTAATTTGATGCAAACAAGTATTCAATAAAATCTGTAACAAAAAAATTTGCCGCGGACCGGTTAGATTATATTATCCCGGTTCGAATCCCAGATTTCGCCCTCTTACATGAGCTCTGCGAAAGTTAAGAAGCCCGTTCCTCCTAAACTATCGGCAATAACAATTCATACTCTACGTCTTAATTTGATGCAAACAAGTATTCAATAAAATCTGTAACAAAAAAATTTGCCGCGGACCGGTTAGATTATATTATCCCGGTTCGAATCCCAGATTTCGCCCTCTTACATGAGCTCTGCGAAAGTTAAGAAGCCCGTTCCTCCTAAACTATCGGCAATAACAATTCATACTCTACGTCTTAATTTGATGCAAACAAGTATTCAATAAAATATATGACAAGAAATTTTGCCGCGGACCGGTTAGATTATATTATTCCGGTTCGAATCCCAGATTTCGCCCTCTTACATGAGCTCTGCGAAAGTTAAGAAGCCCGTTCCTCCAAAACTATCGGCAATAACAATTCATACTCTACGTCTTAATTTGATGCAAACAAGTATTCAATAAAATCTGTAACAAAAAAATTTGCCGCGGACCGGTTAGATTATATTATCCCGGTTCGAATCCCAGATTTCGCCCTCTTACATGAGCTCTGCGAAAGTTAAGAAGCCCGTTCCTCCTAAACTATCGGCAATAACAATTCATACTCTACGTCTTAATTTGATGCAAACAAGTATTCAATAAAATCTATGACAAGAAATTTTGCCGCGGACCGGTTAGATTATATTATCCTGGTTCGAACCCCAGATTTCGCCCTTGTACCTGAGCTCTGCGAAAGTTAAGAAGCTCATTCCTCCTAAACTATCATCCATAACAATTCATACGCTACGTCTAAATGTGATGCAAACAAGTATTCAATAAAATTTGTAGCAAGAAAATTTGCCGCGGTCCGCTTAGATTATACTATCGTGGTTCGAATCCTAGATTTCTCCCTCATACACGAGCTCTGCGAAAGTTAAGAAGCCCGTTCTTCCTAAACTATCAGCCATAACAATTCATACTCTATGTCTAAATTTGATACATACAAGTTTTAAATAAAATCTGTAACAAGAAAATTTGCCGCTGACTGGTTAAATTACATTATTAGGGTTGAATCTCAGATTTCTCCCTCCTACGAGAGCTCAGAAAATGTGAAGAAGCTTGTTCCTCCTAAACCATCCGTAAAACAATTTATACTCTACGCGAAAATTTGATGCAATCAAGTATTAAATACAATCTGTAAGATTCCAATTGGCCGCGGACCGGTTAAATTCCGAAGTTTGGGACCCAGATTTCGCTCTCTTAAGAGAGTTCTGCGTAAGTTTAGAAGCTCAGTCGTCCCAAACTATCAGCAATATTATTTAATACTTTACGCCAAAACTTGCCGTTAACAAGTGCTTAATATAAACTGTAAGAAAAAAAATGACAAGGGCCGGTTGGAATTAATTACACGGATACAAATCCCAAAAGTTGCCTCCAAGGTAAGTCCTTATCATACCAATTCATACTCTACATCAATTTTTGTCGCAATAAAGTACTAAATACTATCGGTAACAAAAATATTTTTCGCTAACCGGTTAATTTTAAATTACATGGGATCGAATCCAAGAATGACCCTCTATGGGATGTCCTGCGCAAGTTAAAGAAACCGTACCTCCTAAACCAGCAGCCATAACAATTCATTATCGACACAAAAAATATCGCAAAAAAGTGCAAATGTACTGGTAACCGGATACCTTCAATTACCAGGGTTCGAATATCCGATTTTGTGTAACGAGTGCCTGGCTACATTAAGATGTCTGTTCCTAGTAAATAATGAGGCATAACGAAGCATACTCTTCCTCAAAATGTGCGGTAAATAAGTGCTTAATATGACAATTGTAATTATAATAAAATATTTTCCCAGGCTTACGTGTTTTCATTCGTCTTATATTTTAGAACAAATTACAATGGCTGTATATAGTTAATAGTGTACTCACTACTTCCTTTGGAAAGCGAGCTTCAAAGTTTACCCATTTTTTAGTCATGATGCTATAGTGACATTTCTTTGGCTTTCTGAGACCATTTCCGTAACAGAAATTGTCAAACTGCGCAATGCATCAGGGCTAAATACACAAATAGATATTGCGAATAAGAATCATCTACATGGCGAATTTTTTTCGCAACGTTTCCTGTTGCATCTGGACGTAAGTAGGCATATGGTTCACCAATGAACTTTTTATATAAGCTTATTTGGTGATTCCGTACACCTTCTCAATGTAGCCAGAGCTTTAACTGGATCTGGGTAAAATAATTCAGCGGGCAAAGATCCTCGCTATAGGAAAAAGGACTGACTGCTTGTGTCTTTAAAGCTTCGAAGCAGCGATACACATGAGCAGATGTGTCTTCTAAGGTACATCAAACTGCATTTGTGGTTGGCTGGCGTAATTGCCGTTCACCACATTGTCCTTTTCCTTTTGATATTTCTCGTTCTGACAAGACATTCGGAGCATTATTCTTCCGATCAAAAGTCTAGACAATTGAGAATTATGACATTTGCATTTTCATAAAACATCCATAATATTTTACAAACGCTTTAATTATCAATACTATTGTTTAATATATTATAGGAATAGTTAATGGAAGATGGTGATTTATTCCTAGAATTAATTGTGTTCTCGTGAATTCAAGAAGTATTACTGCTTAATATAGTAATTAAGTATTCTTTAAATTTATAATCTTATTTTTAGTATTCCTACAGCAGCACATACGAGTATATTTTCATTATTATTTGTAACTGATATGTAATCTTAAAATAAGGCAACATGTATTCTACAACCGAAGACTTCATCAAAGTCTTAGGGGTTTAATAAAATACCTATAATACCTTTAATTTTTCTGAATTCTTTTTTTTAATGAAAATAGTTCATCAATATTACTAATTTTTAATACGTGTATGACTCCTAAATCACAATATATTCGTGCCCACTGAAGATATGCAAATAAAATTCCAACATTTCAGGAAGTTTGTAAATTCCCATAAACCCTGGTTCGTGTTCAGCCTTCTATGTTTCACTTATGAATACCGTAGTTATAATTTAGAACAAAAATGCATTGCGTCACTCGACAGTGTCAGTGAATACGCGGAGAAACGACGCTACGCACATCCCCGTTGGCAGACGTTGCGCCTGTCTGCAGTGATGCGGCAGCCGATCTGGATTTCGGAAATAAAATGTTAACTCAATACTTTCGCAGACAATTTTTTTTTCCTCGAAAAATCTGGATCTACTATTCCTCATGAACCCAAACACTGAAACTGAGGTATTTTTTGTAATGGAAGCTAAACCTAATTTGTAGAAGCAACATTTATCTTTTTATTCGTTACAAAGGCCTTCCATTACCAATTTTTGGTTTTCGAAAATTCGTCACTGCACCATTACAGTACTTTCTCTTTACTAGGTACACGCAGTGAGACTACAATGTAACAATCGACGGGTGCACGAACGGATGGTTTGAACAAGAGCTATAGAGAAAATTCTCCAAAACTGTATATTTCCCTTTAGCTACGGATATCCATTTTCCCCAGCTCTACATAATGAATTACGTGCATATGGTATGTACGAACACGAGAAAGTAATATACAAACATATAAGGCAAGAACGTAGAGGACACATTGAACCATGGTTTGATATATTTTAACTTTCTCGCTCTTACGAATGTAATTGCAATCGTGCCCTGGAAAACTGCGAATTTCCTTCAGAAAATCTCCAATCGTCGGTTTCTGATAACGTAAGTCTTACATATATTCGTAGTAAATTTCTTCCTCTAACTCGCGGTGATGATGGAATCGTTTTTTAGTGGGTCCTTCACAATCGCTTGACGGCAAAACGTCTTAATTTAGGGGCTAAAAGCCAACTGGTCAAAAAATCTCTGGTCATTACAAGACCAGTCTAAGCCGATTTTCTTCAAGATTGATATTGACTACTGATTGATACTGAAACTTTCTACAAGATTGATTACCCGATCGCCCTGAACGAACGGCTGAGGAAGTTTCAAAACTATATTTTAATTTTTGAAGGTATTTTCCCCAAACCTTTATAAACATTTTCACAATTTTCTCAAAAATGACTCCACATTTGTTTTTATTAAATGTTATCCTCGGATAGCGTAAAAGTGAGAGTGTGGTGCAGGTGCCATTTTTGTTTAAATCCCTTTTAAAGACACACCTTGAAATAATGTTTAATTTTTCGAAAAAAGTAGTAATTTTCCTCAATGTAGGGAATTTTAAATTTTTTAAAATATTTTTTCTCAAAAAAAACGCTCCAAATTCTTTCTTCACATTTTCTCCATGTATGTATCAAGGGAGGGTAAAAAATATGGGGTAGTGTAAATAAAATCCTAGATTTTACTTCAAGTGTGAAATAAATGGTAAAAGCATTTACTATCGAGCAAATGCATTACTTCACTTGGTGTGCATAACCTTTTACTTGTACTAGGAAGTAAATGTTGGGAAAAGAAGTAAATATTTGTTGGAGAACGCTGGGGAAATTGGTTCATACTCGTATCGTGAGGAGCAAATTCGTGAGGGTTGATTGCTCAGCTTATTCAGTTTATTACTGTGATCACGAAAGCATTGAGCTTCTCAGAAAAGATATCTGAGAAAGACTACTTAGTTTCTCAAACAAAAGAGTTTCGTGAAATCATGGAAAAATATAAGTGTTATATATGACACAGTGTTAAATAAATCGTAGTTTCCAAACATTAGGACTTGAAAGGAAACTGCACACTCTGCGATTATTACTGAGTATGAACAGGCATGTGGAAAACCACTGATACGGCCGCAAGTCAAAGAAAAACCTAGTGGTGCTACAGGATGGCACAGACTTTCCCGCATTAGTTTTCTATTTCGTTTGGTCTCGGCTAGCTATTCGGACATGCCACATACTCTTGCCAGCTGCCATCTATCGCTGCCTAAAGTACGTTTTTTGGATATTTTCTTAATTTTTCTGTTTCCTAATAGTAGAACGGAAATATTATTTTAAGCTTTTTAATGAACAGTAAAATTTGGTCCTAAATGGAAATTTTCTTTGAAAAATTTGAAGCCCTTTATAAGAGAATGGCGTTTAAACGTTATTGTAAATTCGAAATTCGAAGCTCTTTTTCACAAAAAAATTGTTGAGTTTTCGAAAAACTTCATTAGAAATCTTTCGAAGCACTTTAACTCATAAATACATCAGTGTTTACAAATTGCTGTAAATGTGCATATTAACCGTGGAGAAGTTGGGGTTGCCTGAGACGTTAGAGGTGGCGCGAGGACATTTTTGACCCCTTTAAGTTATTCCTTTATAATAGTATATCTGACAACAAATAAGTGTGAAATTAATTATTTTAATGATTATCAATCATTTATAAGGTAGTATTACCATAATGTACTATTATAAACAAACATGCAAATGAATAATTTAAAAATTTTTATTAGTATTTATATTTTTATATTAAAGGACAAAATTGTCAATTATCTTTTATTTTATGTAGTGACCCCAGTAACGTTTTTCTGAATATTTCGACGACAAAAGTATCAGAAAATTCAGTAAGTTTTTAATTTTCTAACATTGTCTCACACAAAAATAAGTAAACAATTTATTGAAAATGGCTTAGATCCAATCAGAAAAATTTAGAAAGAGTACAAAATATAAGATGTTTATATTAGTGTTACAAATATTAATAAATTAATTATTACATTGAAAAATTGGAAAAGAATATATAACATGTCAACAATTTATTACACTTCACACTAAACTACATTGTTTTCTCAAAACATCACAATGATCTTTACAAACTTTTTGTTATTTAAGGTCGCATCAACTTCTAGGACATTAGTGACCATTATTGCTTGTATCAGTATGGTAACTGTGAGGATGACACGGTATGACGATGATAGGGGGCGAAAGGACGAACACAATACAACCATGCCCGAGGCGGGACTCGAACCCGCGATCCTTCCTTCCGATCTCGCTACGGCACTATTGCCTAAGCGATCTCGGGCCCCGGATCCACTTTACAAACTTGTTTTCTGCATTTAGGACAGAAAACTTTTGTTTTCCTGTCTGTACATTATAGGGCATGCATGTCATATTTTTTTTATTTTTTGAGAGATTGCTACTTTCGCGGGTTATTCCTCTTTAGTAACAATGAATTGTTTGATTTTTGAAATCAGCTGCTTCGGCAAATTTGTGATCTCTATTGCATGATTCGGTGGACAAGGCTCATTGAAAGACTCTACTGGTACTGTCGCCTTGGTCTGACAGATATATTGTTTGCTTGCACAATGAGGATATTGAGGTAACATTCTATTTCGTAACCCAAATTATTCATAATGTGAAATAAATAAACAATACACTTCTCGTAGACACATTCAAGCAATGTAGCAAGACGATCGCACTACTGCAAGCACTTCGCGCTGCCAACGGAAGTCGTGGCGCGGGGTCAGACAGATCAGTTTGCGCGACGGCTCGGCTGTTATCTCTCTGCCAAGAACCCATGGCACAGTCGCAAAGTGCTTATATCTTTCAGGCAAAAGATAACACAGATTCACACAGGACACAAAAGACCCCGCGTCACCTCTCTCAGGTTAACATGAGAGATGTTTAAAAAAAATTGTGTAAATTTGGAAAAAAATCCTCAAAATGAACTTTCCGTCATATTAAAGAATGCAATAATCACTATCCGTTCGAAAAGTTTACAGAAAAAATTGGAGCGGTTTTTGAGAAAATGGCATTTGAGCGTTTCTGAAATCCAGTATTTTGAGACCATTTTCACAGAAAACTGTTGCGTTTTCGAGAAACTATCTCTGACATTATTTAAAGCACATGTACTCGTAAATACAATAATGTGAACAAATCAGCGCTGATATAAATATTAACGATGTGAGTGGCTAATGAAAAAATTCAGTTTATATATTTTGCAAATAAACAAAGGAATAGAGTACTATGGCGTTTATGTCATGTCTTAGAGTGCATTAGGTACTATCCCTACCAAAAGTTAAAAAATAATTTGGAACCGTTTTTAGAAAATCCTGTTTATGCCATTTTTTAAACTATACGTATTTTACGCAATATTGCACGAAAACTACTGTAAGTTTTTAAAAAATGTGCAAGACCTTACTGAAGGAACAGATTATAGACAACAAATTTCATTTGATGGAGTAATCTCTACCTTCAATTTTGAAGGGTTTTTTGTTTGTTTGTTTGTTTTGTTGCAATTTTCCAAAAAAATGGGCAATACCCAAAAATGACACTACAGCTATTCTTACCGTTCCTTATTACATATGTGGAGAAAATTTAAAGAAACAATGTGAAAAAATTTTTTAGATATTTTTTCTTTGTAAATTTCAATCGCAAAATACGGAAGCTAGTTGTTTTTCAAAAAAAATTATATAACCTTTTCAGAAGAAGGAATTTTTTACAACAGACTTTGTCTTTGTCCAATTTTAAAGTGTTTTTGTTTTCAATTTTCGAAAAATCGGGGATGACTACGCAAATTGGACCTGCACCACCCTCTTAAACGACCATTGCACTATCCAACAAAAAAAAATGTAATAAAGACATTGGAGACACTTTTTGAGAATTCAAAAAAGGGTTTCCTGTAAAGTAAAGCGACATCAGCTAGAACAATAGGGGTATATCAAGTTGGGAGAAAATCGGCTGAATGGTTTATGCGCGAAGGATGCAGACGGACGGGCAGACAAACTGACGGATAGACAGACACACAGACAGACAGGCAGAATGTTTTGCTGTCAATCGAGTTTTCAGTACCAAGAACCCATAAAACATGGATTCTGCCTACACAACGTGATAGAGGAATTTTTTTCTATATTTAGCAACTGGATTTATTCAACTTCTCCGTAACACGGGCCGGCAATAAAAGTTTTTGTGTCGAAAATTCGCCGTTTTCCGGCGTACGATTTCAAATACTTCTTTTCTTACGTCAGAAATGGCGAGAACATCAATTTTGGAAACACTTCTACGTCTGAATTAGGCTCTAGTGGCGTTCACAGGCGAACGGACAGATGGGCAGGAAGACAGATAGAGTATCATAAAAATATAGTTATTGTAATTTGTTCAAAGAAATAAGACGATACAAGGCTAACTTATACCCAACATGGTGTCATGTTTCCTGGTTTGCGATTTTTAGAGAGTACTACTAACTGAATGTTGGTAGTTGGTCTTTCTGTGGGTTCTTGACGATTGACTGTATGCAGATGCTTGTATGATTAGTTCAGATCCCATTTGGGTTGAACACACTGTTTTCTCGAAAATTGAAAAATTTGTTCGGTATCTTACAATTCGTACAATCGCACAATTATGAAGATAATTTTTTCTTAAACAAATGTGTTCATCAAAAACAAATATTCAAATAAGATCATTTTGAAAAAGAGAATTCTAGGATTCGAACCCGGGTAATCGAAACTTAAAAGTGTCGAAGCACTTTTATTATTACAGATTATATTTAGCAATAATTTACTGCAAATTTTGGCGTAAAGAATTGTTATGGCTGATAGTTTAGGAGGAACGGGCTTCATAAATTTTGCAATGATTTTGTAAAAGGGCGAAATCTGGGATTCGTACTCGGGTAATATACTCTAACCGGTCGCGGCAATTTTTTTTATTACAGACATCATTTAATACTTGATTGCATCAAATATTGGCGCAGAGTATGAATTGTTAGGGCTACTGGTTTAGAAGGTACGGTCTTCATAATTTCCGCCGGGTTTTCCTTCAAAGGACATTCTGATATTCGAAAGTGCGTTATTGAAACTAATCGGTCCATGGCAATTTTTTTTATTACAATTTATAGTAGGCATTTGTGTACGGCACATTTTGGCGCAAAGTTTGAATTGTTATGGCGGTTGGTTTAGGAGGTTTGGGGTTCTTAACTTACCCAGAGATCTTGTGAGAGTGCGAAATCTGGGATTCAAACCGGGATAACCTAATCTAAACCGACCGCGACAAATGTTTTTGTTACAGATTTTATTGAATACGTTTTTGCATAAAATTTAGACGTAGAGTATGAATTGTTATGGCTGATACTTTAGGAGGAACGAGCTTCTTAACTTTCCCACAGCGCATGTAAGAGTGCGAAATCTGGGATTCGAATCGGAATAATATAATCTAACCGGTCCGCGGCAAATTTTTTTGTTACAGATTTTATTGAATACTTGTTTGCATCAAATTAAGACGTAGAGTATGAATTGTTATTGCCGATAGTTTTGGAGGAACGGGCTTCTTAACTTTCGCAGAGCTCATGTAAGAGGGCGAAATCTGGGATTCGAACCGGGATAATATAATCTAACCGGTCCGCGGCAAATTTTTTTGTTACAGATTTTATTGAATACTTGTTTGCATCAAATTAAGACGTAGAGTATGAATTGTTATTGCCGATAGTTTAGGAGGAACGGGCTTCTCGCAGAGCGGGCTTCTCGCAACTAGGAGGAACGGGCTTCTTAGGAGGAACTAGGAGGAACTCTCGCAACTAGGAGGAACGGGCTTCTCTTTAGGAGGAACGGGCTTCTCGCAACTTTCGCAGAGCTCATGTAAGAGGGCGAAATCTGGGATTCGAACCGGGATAATATAATCTAACCGGTCCGCGGCAAATTTTTTTGTTACGGATTTTATTGAATACTTGTTTGCAACAAATTAAGACGTAGAGTATGAATTGTTATTGCCGATAGTTTAGGAGGAACGGGCTTCTTAACTTTCGCAGAGCTCATGTAAGAGGGCGAAATCTGGGATTCGAACCGGGATAATATAATCTAACCGGTCCGCGGCAAATTTTTTTGTTACAGATTTTATTGAATACTTGTCTGCATCAAATTAAGACGTAGAGTATGAATTGTTATTGCCGATAGTTTTGGAGGAACGGGCTTCTTAACTTTCGCAGAGCTCATGTAAGAGGGCGAAATCTGGGATTCGAACCGGAATAATATAATCTAACCGGTCCGCGGCAAATTTTTTTGTTACGGATTTTATTGAATACTTGTTTGCATCAAATTAAGACGTAGAGTATGAATTGTTTTTGCCGATAGTTTAGGAGGAACGGGCTTCTTAACTTTCGCAGAGCTCATGTAAGAGGGCGAAATCTGGGATTCGAACCGGGATAATATAATCTAACCGGTCCGCGGCAAATTTTTTTGTTACGGATTTTATTGAATACTTGTTTGCAACAAATTAAGACGTAGAGTATGAATTGTTATTGCCGATAGTTTAGGAGGAACGGGCTTCTTAACTTTCGCAGAGCTCATGTAAGAGGGCGAAATCTGGGATTCGAACCGGGATAATATAATCTAACCGGTCCGCGGCAAATTTTTTTGTTACAGATTTTATTGAATACTTGTCTGCATCAAATTAAGACGTAGAGTATGAATTGTTATTGCCGATAGTTTTGGAGGAACGGGCTTCTTAACTTTCGCAGAGCTCATGTAAGAGGGCGAAATCTGGGATTCGAACCGGAATAATATAATCTAACCGGTCCGCGGCAAATTTTTTTGTTACGGATTTTATTGAATACTTGTTTGCATCAAATTAAGACGTAGAGTATGAATTGTTTTTGCCGATAGTTTAGGAGGAACGGGCTTCTTAACTTTCGCAGAGCTCATGTAAGAGGGCGAAATCTGGGATTCGAACCGGGATAATATAATCTAACCGGTCCGCGGCAAATTTTTTTGTTACGGATTTTATTGAATACTTGTTTGCATCAAATTAAGACGTAGAGTATGAATTGTTTTTGCCGATAGTTTAGGAGGAACGGGCTTCTTAACTTTCGCAGAGCTCATGTAAGAGGGCGAAATCTGGGATTCGAACCGGGATAATATAATCTAACCGGTCCGCGGCAAATTTTTTTGTTACGGATTTTATTGAATACTTGTTTGCAACAAATTAAGACGTAGAGTATGAATTGTTATTGCCGATAGTTTAGGAGGAACGGGCTTCTTAACTTTCGCAGAGCTCATGTAAGAGGGCGAAATCTGGGATTCGAACCGGAATAATATAATCTAACCGGTCCGCGGCAAATTTTTTTGTTATGGATTTTATTGAATACTTGTTTGCATCAAATTAAGACGTAGAGTATGAATTGTTTTTGCCGATAGTTTAGGAGGAACGGGCTTCTTAACTTTCGCAGAGCTCATGTAAGAGGGCGAAATCTGGGATTCGAACCGGGATAATATAATCTAACCGGTCCGCGGCAAATTTTTTTGTTACAGATTTTATTGAATACTTGTTTGCATCAAATTAAGACGTAGAGTATGAATTGTTATTGCCGATAGTTTAGGAGGAACGGGCTTCTTAACTTTCGCAGAGCTCATGTAAGAGGGCGAAATCTGGGATTCGAACCGGAATAATATAATCTAACCGGTCCGCGGCAAAATTTCTTGTCATAGATTTTATTGAATACTTGTTTGCATCAAATTAAGACGTAGAGTATGAATTGTTATTGCCGATAGTTTAGGAGGAACGGGCTTCTTAACTTTCGCAGAGCTCATGTAAGAGGGCGAAATCTGGGATTCGAACCGGGATAATATAATCTAACCGGTCCGCGGCAAATTTTTTTGTTACAGATTTTATTGAATACTTGTTTGCATCAAATTAAGACGTAGAGTATGAATTGTTATTGCCGATAGTTTAGGAGGAACGGGCTTCTTAACTTTCGCAGAGCTCATGTAAGAGGGCGAAATCTGGGATTCGAACCGGGATAATATAATCTAACCGGTCCGCGGCAAATTTTTTTGTTACGGATTTTATTGAATACTTGTTTGCATCAAATTATGACGTAGAGTATGAATTGTTATTGCCGATAGTTTTGGAGGAACGGGCTTCTTAACTTTCGCAGAGCTCATGTAAGAGGGCGAAATCTGGGATTCGAACCGGGATAATATAATCTAACCGGTCCGCGGCAAATTTTTTTGTTACAGATTTTATTGAATACTTGTTTGCATCAAATTAAGACGTAGAGTATGAATTGTTATTGCCGATAGTTTTGGAGGAACGGGCTTCTTAACTTTCGCAGAGCTCATGTAAGAGGGCGAAATCTGGGATTCGAACCGGAATAATATAATCTAACCGGTCCGCGGCAAATTTTTTTGTTACAGATTTTATTGAATACTTGTTTGCCTCAAATTAAGACGTAGAGTATGAATTGTTATTGCCGATAGTTTAGGAGGAACGGGCTTCTTAACTTTCGCAGAGGTCATGTAAGAGGGCGAAATCTGGGATTCGAACCTGGATAATATAATCTAACCGGTCCGCGGCAAATTTTTTTGTTACAGGTTTTATTGAATACTTGTTTGCATCAAATTAAGACGTAGAGTATGAATTGTTATTGCCGATAGTTTAGGAGGAACGGGCTTCTTAACTTTCGCAGAGCTCATGTAAGAGGGCGAAATCTGGGATTCGAACCGGGATAATATAATCTAACCGGTCCGCGGCAAATTTTTTTGTTACGGATTTTATTAAATACTTGTTTGCATCAAATTAAGACGTAGAGTATGAATTGTTATTGCCGATAGTTTTGGAAGAACGGGCTTCTTAACTTTCGCAGAGCTCATGTAAGAGGGCGAAATCTGGGATTCGAACCGGGATAATATAATCTAACCGGTCCGCGGCAAATTTTTTTGTTACAGATTTTATTGAATACTTATTTGCATCAAATTAAGACGTAGAGTATGAATTGTTATTGCCGATAGTTTAGGAGGAACGGGCTTCTTAACTTTCGCAGAGCTCATGTAAGAGGGCGAAATCTGGGATTCGAACCTAGAAAATATAATCTAAACGGTCCGCGGCAAATTTTTTTATTACCGATTGTATTTAGTACTTGTTTGCTTCAAAGTTTGACGTAGAGTATGAATTGTTATTGCCGATAGTTTAGGAGGAACGGGCTTCTTAACTTTCGGACTTCTTCACGTGTTCAGGGCTCTCGTAGGAAGGCGAAATCTGGGATTCGAACCCCTATACAATAGTTTAACTGGTCCGGAGAATATTCTTTTGTTACGGATTGTAATTAGTACTTGATTGCGTCAAAGTTTGGTGCCGATTATGAGTTGTTATGGCTGCATGTTCAGGAGGCATGGTCTTCATTACCTGCGCCGGACGTTCCTTACAGGGGCATTGCGGGATTCGAACCCGCGTAATTGAAATTAACCGGTCCGCGGCAAATTTTTTTATTATAGTTTATATTAAGCACTTAATTACGGCAAATTTTGGCGCAGAGTATGAATTGTTATGGCTGTTAGTTTAGGAGGAGCGGGCATTTTAAATTTCTCAGAGCTGTTGTATGAGGCAAACTCTGGGATTCGAACCCAGGTAATTGAATATAACCGGTCCGCGGCAAAAGTTTTGATTACTGATTATGTTTAGCCCGTGTTTGCGGCATATTTTGGCGTTGAGTATGAATTGCTACGGCGAATGAATGCCAGCGGATGTGTCTTTTCTTCTTCGACGGCGCTTGCAAAAGTAGCGCATCTTTTATTTTTTGTTTTTTTGGCAATATTTTTTGAAGGAATTGAGATATCAGTTTGATTTTTTCACTAATCGTTTACAAATAAAAAGCGGCAAATTTGGAGTATAATTTTGGGTATATACTTACAATAGTAGCTGATTTAGAGGTGTGGTCCTGCTAACTTCCATTGGAAGTTAGCAGGACCACAGATTTTTTTGAGAAAATGACCCGCGGCAAATTTTTTTTTTCCACATCTTAAGAACGGCAAAAAAGCGGCAAATTATGTACTATGCAGTTTTGTGATTGGATGAAATGGTCCTGCTAACTTCCAGGACGTGATATCCGGCGGCGTCTTGCCGTCGCCTAGAGAGGTTTCCCCAACTTGGTATCCCCCACCAACTGGTCACCGCTCCAGCCGGAATAAGCTCTAAGCTCCCGACCGCTCTCCTTATACGTGTGGTAGTGTAGTGCATGTGAATGTACTAAGTGTGTTTAAGTAACGGGTGAGGATAGGAAAAGGAAGAGGAAAAAAAGATTGCTGCGGTCCGCGGCCCGTTTTTTAGGGTACTGCTCCGGCCATCACGTGGTATTGATCGTATAAACCTCGGAAAAACTACCGATCGCAATCTAACCTGCTACCTTCCAGTCAGAGGCACTGCAGTGACATCAATATTGATGTTTCCCTCTTAATGCTTCTGCTTTCACTTCTGATCACCTCCACTCTCTAGCAATGCAAGTTCCATTGTTTTGTAAACAGTACATTTTTAACGGAAATATTCGTCTCTTTATTTTGATTATAAATAATCAAGAACATTTGATTACTAATATCGGCGTTGTATGTAAAGTAATGTTTACATTTGTGATGTTAATTTCTAAACCCGTCTACAAAGAAAGAGGGAAAATATCACGGATGCAGTGACGCCATAAATCTCAGTTATTACATTTACAAACGATTATTCAAAACCCCATTTCTTTCAGTATGTAATTTTTTGTTTGATTTTAATTCTCATCGCGTATTGGCGTTTCGTAGGGCTGGCAATGTTTTGACGAAGTAGAAGAGATTTCGTCTACCTACTCACCTCCGGTGAATGATGAGTTGCCTACTAATTAGGAGAAAGTATCTTATATGTAACTTCGTTGGATGGAATTTCTTACCACGTCTCCATTGTGAAAAACTTATCCTCGTCTCCATACATCCGTCTTAGGAGTTTGTTACATATATTAGGATCCGTTTTCTTTTACCGATATTTTGATGGGGTAGGTAGTAACGCGTCATGTGCTCTCAGGACCTCTCTATCTGTGTTCGTTGCCGCCCACTTCCTTCTGCGCTCTCCGCCCACTTCCTTCGCGTCTCTCACCTCTATTTCTTGTTTCTTCAAAGTTCCTCGTCCGCCTTTCGTTCTTTCTTTCCTTCTTTCTTCCTTTTCTTCTTTCTTCCTCTTCTTCTTTATTAATTCCTTCTTTCTTCCTTTCCTTCTTTTTTCTTTCGCTTTCTTTCTTCCTTTCTGTCTCTCTCTCTCTCTCTTTCTTCCTTCCACTCTGTCTTTCTTTCTTTTTCCGTCATTGCTCTGTACTCTGCCCCCGTACACCTTTTTTCTTGCCAGTATCTCATTCGCCGCGTGGCTCTTTATGTCATGCTAGGCGATCCCTTCCTCCGGATCCCCCGCTGTGCTGCCAGCGCCTCGCCTCCACCGCCACCGCCGACGCACCTCCGGCCGCCCCCGTCGCCCACGGAGCGTCCGCCGACATTCGCGCGTTCTGCTTTCCTCCGCGTGCCCCCGCGCGTTGACGCGCCACGCCATGCTCCGCTCCGCTGCGCCGCGTCACCGCCCCGCCACCGCCGCTCGTGGGACGCAATTTAATGCGCGCGAGCGCCTCGCCCCACCCCGCCCCGCCCCGTTTCGCCTCTGCCTTGCGCCGGATCGAAGCGAGCCAAGCGGGCGCGGGGGCGGCGCTGGAATCGGACGAAACGGTGAAGACGGAGGAGGAGGAGGTGGCAGAGGAAACGAAGGAGGCGGAGGAGGGCGTGGGGGCGCAGGATGCGGAGGAGTTGGAGGAGACGGAGGAGGTGGTGGAGGATACGGAGGAGTTGGAGGAGACGGAGGAGAAGGTGGAAGAAATGAAGGAGGCGGAGGATGATGTGAGGACAGAGGAGGCTGACGAGTCGGAGGTGGAGGTGGAAACCGAGGAGAGGAGGAAACGGAGAAGTTGGTGACGGGGCGGGAGAGGAGGGGGAGGAGACTGAGGAGTCGGATGTAAAAGGGAGATCGGCGCGATGGAGGAGACTGAGGAGGAAACGTGGAGGAGGAGGCAGACGAGCTGGAGGAGTCGGAGAAGACGGAAGAGGCGGGTAGGAGGTGGAGGAGATTGAAGAGGAGGCGGATAAGTCGCAGGAGGAGGGTTAGGAGAAGGTGGGAACTGCGGAGGAGGAGGTGGGAGAGGAGATTGGAGAGGTGACAGGCGGCTTGGGCAGGAGAGGAGGCGATGGAGACGGAAGAGCAGATGGGTTCGACGAAAGAGGAGGTGACGAAGACGAAGGAAGGGAGAGCGGCGATGGTAACGGCGATGACGTTGGCGACGTGACGTTGAGTCATGTGGTTGTGCGGCGGTTGTGGTATGGAGGTGATGACAATGGTGTGCTGGAGGCAGCGGGGTGGATCGTCGAGGGCGGCAATGGCGACGATGACCGTGAAGGAGGCCGCAGGGAGACCCAAGGGGCAGCGACAATGCCAGACGAGGTTGGCGGTGATGGCGAGGGGAGCCTATGAGGCAAAAGCCCCATTAGAATTTTAATCATTTACACACCACGCGCATGTGCATGGCTAAATACTTGTATGTTTGCTAAATACTTGAACGTTTTTCATTTGCATTTTGAAGTTTCATTTGTCTCAAACACTTCGCAATATTGCCTACTCGAATATGACAAATCGAAGAGTTGGACGTGCTTTGATCTCCCTCGTCTAGTTTATCACCAATACAATTGTAGATGCGTTGGTGCAAACCCAAACCACTCGAACAGGAGTCGTCGTTTCGTGTTTACCATGGACGGTTCATGTTCAGTTTTGGTGCGATTCCTCTGTACAATGTGTTAAACTTCGAACACGTACGTAAACACATTTTAAGGCCTTTTTCATCCTTGACAGTGTAAGAGTAATTACGTAAACGCGCTCCAGAGTTTAGGGGTTTACCAAATGATGCTGTGTTTAGTGTTAGAGAGTACTTTGAACGTTATTATTCAAAATAATGAAAACAGTTTCTGGAGGAAAATTCTAGCGGACGGCTTCTCTGTCGGTAGTTTTCTGTTGTTTCTCCGATCAACAGCATGCGAATGCCGGAGCAGCACCCTATCAAACGGTCCACGGTCCGCGCGCAATCTTTCCTTCCATTCCCTTCCCTATCCTTACACGCTAACCGTTACACCCTCGCCGCCATAATACACCATCACCGCCATTTGCCGCGGTTGCGCTATTCTCTGTATCTAGGAACTCAACTCTGTCAGTGCCTTCCCGGGTCCGAAACGCTAACCGTTACACCATCGCCGCGCGCAAAGCTTTACTTCCCCTTCGACGGAAGGCGCCCTAACAATCCACAGCTTTCATCGGAATTTGGGTATAAGAGTCCGATACGCTACCAGTCACACCATCGCCGCCATAATACACCATCCCCGCCATGGCCGCGGTTGCGCTATTCTCAGGAACTCAACTCCGTCAGTGCCTTCGCGGGCGCGGCGCGGTGCTGAGAGGTCGTGCGCACCGCGCGGGAAACAAAGCCCTCCCACGCGGGGACCACGCTCCAAAACAAACGGCGCGCCGTGCGTGCGTGCGTGGAAGAAGCCTCCGAGTGTCAAGGTGCACGCGAACCCGGAGGTCCGGGGCCCCGCGTGGCATTCACACCTGCTGACTCAGCTCCAATATTCGCGGTGCGGGGCGCGCTGGGTGGCGGGACGGTGCAAGAGGGCTGGGAAATAGCCAAAGCTGCACCACCCGTTTTTGTTTTAACCGGCGGTGCAATGTCACTGAAAGACAGTGATTGCTTTTAATTGAATCGGTGATTTGAAATGGGAAATAAGTTTGTATTTCTGAGGCCAAAAATAGCATCATCGGTTAGAATCTGGGACATGTATGTTCTACACAGAAGTTGTAGCATTAATCGTTATTGATTGCTTGGGCTACTCTAACTTCGAATTTGCATTTTTGTAATGTAAAGATCAGTTTTTAGACCCTGGACTTATTTACTTTATATATTAATATAAAAAATAAGTTATAATAATTATGCAATATTTTTTAAAATCATATTTTTGTTCGTATGAAACAATGTAATCATAGAATAATTATATAATGATGTAAATTCACAAATTGTGCTACGTTTACATGAAAAATACTCTATAAACCAATTTCCACGTGAGTCTGTGGCTGAGTAAAAATTTTCTGGTAAAAATGTAGATATTCATGTGGGATTAATTTAACTATTTTTTTAACCCCGGCTGTTTTCTTTCTGTTGATTGGAACAACTGAATCACTAACTTTCTTGAAGGGCAAGTCTGAACATGACTTCCCTTTTGTCATCATGTATGAGTACTTGATAAGCCATTAATATACTATGCACTAACGTGCCGCGAAGTAAATAAAATATTCTTTATGATACGTTAGCTGCTTTCCTAGAAAAAAAGACACACCAGGTTCACAATAAGGACAGACAGAACGAGTAAGAGACTTGGTTGCTTTCTTAAAATATTTCCACTTAAAATAGTTCGGCTTTTGAAGTCTATGATGACCTCAGTGTCAATCTCTGTTGTCAAGAAGCATTTAGGCGCTTTTCTAGTTATGTGTGGGAATCAGAAACTAGTCATGGACTTGTTTCCTTTTCCAGTCATTAGAGCGTTTAGTTCGCAATAGAACACATACTTTGAACTACAATCAGTTATTTTGACATTCATTTATGACAAAGTTGAGCGTGCTGGTTCTTAATAAACGTAGTTTCAATAGTTTCTTTCCTATAGAAAACAATACATGTGATTACTTTTTAAACTCCTAAAATGTGTTTAATAATTAGTATGTAAAATTTTGAATCTGGTATTAAAGAGGATACGAAGTCTCTTTGAAAGCCGAGATTTCAATAAATTACAAAACTTATTTTAAGTAGTTAATTTTGTGATCTTTTTGTATGAGCAGGCGTCACTTTTAATTACTGCTGTTCATTCTATTAACACATTAGCCCGATCCTCTCTTTCGAATTGACTCGTGACACTTGAGGCGTTTAAGCGTCCGTGGTTATCTTCTCGTGCTAATCCGCGCGTGTTGAAAAAAGTTTGTTTTGAGTTGTGAGAATGAATCAGAGAGGTGGGCGGGAGCGCGCCTGATCAGTGCCTGAAATAAGAGCGCGCGATCCGTTGGCTGTTGGCCGTCCCATCTCGCCCACTGCCTTCTCCCACGGCGCCCCGGCGCGGCGCGGCCGGCCCGCCGCCACGGCCTCCTGGCCAGATTCGGCCCCGCGCAGGCGACCCGCCCCCGCCCCCGCTCCCGCCCCTCGCCGTCCCGCTCTGTGGGCCGAAACGCTTGGATGATCAAGTTTCTGTACGTACACAAAAGAGATGATGTGCATTGTAATGTAGAAATGTATGAGTCAAAACAGAAAAGCCATCTAGAAAGGTAAACACAATAAAACAAAAATCAATAACAACAAATGAATATCGGCTACGAGTGGAAGGATGTATCCATTTTTATTACTTCCCATTACAAGGTATTTCTTATTTCTCTGAAAGTAAAAAATATTAAATACAAAACAATATTACAAAATGATACGTCTTTAATCGTTATTGGTCTTGATTGAGAAAATTTCAGAATATACGCATATATTTAACAAATATTTAAAACAAATCAACAAAAAACAAACGAATGATTCAAACAAATCAGTCTATCATTTCTTTCTCTTTCTCTGCATAGACATCACATATATACAGTGGGAGGCCAAATTATTATATTCAAGATAAAAAAATCATTATTTTTGTAATTTTGCTGTTTAATTGAATTAATATTTTAAATATTGACTGTTGTTTAGTAAATATATACATTTATTAATTTTTTTTGAAGTTGGTAATACTGGTCAACATCCATATAACTCTTCCGTGACCATTTTTACGTAGTGGGTTCACGCGACGCGTGATTGCTGATTGAAGTTATTTTGGAATTTTTGTTTTTTCGGTACTGTTATTGAGATAAGCACATGTATTTTATACAATCATACCACAGAGATTGTAATTTCGACATTTTCTGCACGATTTAATGTATTATTTGATATTTTTATGTCAAGAACATGAACTAAATGAATATGAACCTATAATAAAGTTTCAGTAGTCATGGGTAAATATTTTGATCTCAAACCACGAAAAAAAGGGGAAAAAGAGCGAATTGCTGCCTACATTTGTACAGGCAAAGAGAAATTGCTAATTAGGAAGGAGTTTCGCAGTCAACAGTTTGAAAAATCAAATGCGATCTTCAGCTGGTTTACCAATTATCTCAAAAACCACTTGAGTATAATAATTTGGCCAC
This sequence comes from Gryllus longicercus, assembly GCA_038098605.1. Lineage (NCBI taxonomy): Eukaryota > Metazoa > Arthropoda > Insecta > Orthoptera > Gryllidae > Gryllus > Gryllus longicercus. Next base: position 3,003,615 of record JAZDUA010000163.1, read on the forward strand.
CCACCGTATAACATCACACACACACAAACACACACACACACACACACACGCGCGCGCGCACACACACACACACACACACACACACACACACATATATATATATATATATATATATATATATATATATATATATATATTTACACATGTACAAGGAATAAATATTATACGACCGTGTTGGCGACACATTCGAATAAAGCATTATAAAGCTGTATTATTTATTATTTTTACATGTTCCCGCTTTTTCAGGTAGTCTTGCCCTTGCTTGGCTGTAACAGGAACCGCGCCGCGCTGTGGTGCGCTGCTTCTGCGGAGTGGGAGTGGCGTGGCGTGGCGTGGCGCGCCGGGCGACGGATGCGGAACCACGGTGCGCGGGGGCGGGGGCGGTGGGGGCGGCGGAGCGCGGCGGCGTGCGACGGGAGCGGCGGCAGCGCCCGTGCCCGTGACTCACGCGCCGTCACGCCCCGCCCTGCGCGTCCGCGTCACGCCGCCACCCGCCGGCATGAATATCGATTCAACCTGCACAAAAGAGGAGGCCTTTTGGTTTTAGAGTTTTTAACGGAGGCAATGTAATGCATTTTGGTAACGTTGAAAGTGATGGATAGTTTTTATTAGTGTTTAGGGGCCTTTATCAGCCAATGTTAATAATGTCCATGAAGGATGAAGATATGATGAGATGGGTGGTGAAGGAGTTATAATATGGTCGTGAACAGTGGAATAGGGAGAATGTCGAGAAAATCTTAAACATCGAGAACGTCGAGAGAATTTTGTCCGCCACAAATTCCACACGAATTGAGGGAACCGATCCCGGTCTCTGGCGGGGAGAAAGCGTATGCGTCAGACATTACACCATAGGTCCCTTAAAATAGTTGTTTCAAACAATGAGTGACGAATGAAGTCGATTGTTCTTTTCTGCGCAAATACTATTTGCTTTCATTGAACAACTTATTATGTTTCTAAAATTTTTGATTTTAAAAGACGGTAATAAAATGTGTCTGTCTTTTGAGACTACTGGATGGTTTAAAAAGTAATAAATCCTTTTTACTTTACTTCGTCTTTGTTTACATTTATGGGTAAAAACAAGAATAATGAACCATAAATTAGGATGAGTGGAAAATTTATGTATTCCCTAAAAAGAATCATAAGTACTTAAAGCATTGCTTTCAGGTAACTTTATGATTATTTACTTCCTTTAAGATTATTATTACATATTATTTTGATGCTAATTCTGAGCAAAAATCAAAGAGGAATAAATATTTTTTCTGACACTAGAAAGAAAAGAACGCCGTTTGCTGTATTTGTGATTTAAGGATTCGAAACTAACCACACAGCCTTAAATATTAAAGAATCCTTCCAACTGAAGTTTTAAGTTCATTCTACAGTGTGCAACGCCCGCGTCTTCACCACTTCTGGTCCTTCAGAGCCTCTGTTGCCTCGGCAACGCCGCTGACGTCAGTTACTCCCTGGAGGGCTTTCCATTACCTACCGTTGTCGACATCGCATGTTTGTAGTTTCTGTCTTTTATTCCTCAGATACGTCAGTATTTTATCGGTGTCCCTAACGCCAACATCAATGCCATTATGATTTCAAAAAGCATTTGTGAATGTCATTCTTCTGCAGTAAACTTTTCGGGCTTATTCGTCTAATTATCAGTTGCATTGTCAATGAGTTCATCGTTCAAGTTACCACTACTTTTTATTGTTGTTTTTGTTGGAGCGTCTATTGACCATATTCGGAGGAATGCATGGTACAGTTTTGCCTCACATTAAGACTTTTTTTAAAATTCAATTATCTAATAATATATTATTATATTATATTATATTATATTATATTATATTATATTATATTATATTATATTATATTATATTATATTATATTATATTATATATTATTATTTTATAATCTATTATGTAATAATTTGTGGTCCATACATGCAATCGTTGCAATTAGTCATTCATTACTTATTGGAATATCGTGCTAATATTCTCGATATCCTCCAAATGCATATTAGAATGTCGTAGGTTTAAACTAAATATGTACAGTCGCCCACTTCACCAATTACGCAAGTTCACTTCCTATCGTTCATTCCTTTGATAAGCATTTCCTTCTCGAACTTGAGTGTGAGATAAATAAACTGTGTTCTTATGTTACTTCGTGGTCGTGTTTATGATCTATCATTTCCGCATTCCTTTTCTAATCGCAATTTCTATCTTTTTGCTCTAGTTTCAGCCCAGGTGTGTTCAAGCATTGCCGAACAAAGGTTATTGACCCATAACTTTGCACAAAATTAATTTATTCATATTTCTGAATAAGGAATTGTCTTACGTATTAAATAATTTAATTGTCTTTTCAGCATAGATATGTCATATACACGTAGTAAATACTTTCGGTACATATCGCGTTAAATTTATCAAGAAAAATAAAAAGTGAACGGGTGTATAACATGCCTTGTGGAATCACAGAGCAGACAGAATGAGACGCAAATTCCAATTAACGTATATAAATATTAATCTCGCTAGCGACGTCTTCGAATTATAATCGCGTTTCTACGGTTTCGTCCCACACGCGCCAGAATTATTAACGACGGCAATCCGTCTTGGTTGGCTTCGCGTTTGGTTGGCCACCCCTGCGCCGCGTGGCGCGACGGCGCGTGTGGGCGGCGACCAGCCAAGGCAAGGCCGACCGGACAAGGCCGGCTCGTGCCGCGCCGCCGCCGCCGCCGCCGCCGCCACCGCCGTCAAAGGCTTGGCCCGACGCCGACGCCTACCTGGCGGCGTGCAAGCAGGCGTCGCTCACGTCGCGGCGCGGCGGTAGCTGCGGAGGCGGCGACGGCGGCAACTTTCGCGGGGGCGGAGGCGGCAATGGAGGCAACACGGGTGGAATAGGTGATGGTGATGGAGGATGTAGTAACGGTGGCAGCGGTGGCGGAGGTTGGTTGATTGATTGGTTAGTGATTCCGGGCACGTCAACGGCTAAGGTCATTAGTCCCGTAAGTGTAGTGCATGTTATTATCGTGGGAGGTGGCAGTGATCTTCCCAGCTGAATGGCTTGATCCGGTGCCTACCTACCCTTTTGCTTACAGCGGGTTTTCCACGACCAGGTATGTCCTACCAGCGAAGTACAAACAACCTCGAAGCCAAGCTCCAAGTCCTACTGGTCTCCTGTGATGTGTGGAAGTGTAGTGCATGCCAGTGGCAGTGTGAGTACGTGGTGAGGATAAGACAAGGAAGTGTAAGGAATGATCGCGAACGGTCCATGGCCCGTTTGCTAGAGTATTGCTCCGGTATTCGTCTGGTGTTAATCGAGTAAAACCAAGGAAAACTACTGATCAAATTAACCGGTCCCTGGAATTCTCCTTCCGCAACTGAATTCCACCTAGCTGATTAGCTAGTGTCGAAATGCCACCGTCGGGTGTGCAACCCGTGGATCTCCCAGTCAGAGGCACTGCTGTGACATCAGTCGATGCCCTGAGCCACCAAAGCCGGTGCGGCGGCGGTGGCAGCAATGGGGACGGATAGCGGCGGTGGCAGCAATGGGGACGGATAGCGGCGGTGGCAGCAATGGGGACGGATAGCGGCGGTGGCAGCAATGGGGACGGATAGCGGCGGTGGCAGCAATGGGGACGGATAGCGGCGGTGGCAGCAATGGGGACGGATAGCGGCGGTGGCAGCAATGGGGACGGATAGCGGCGGTGGCAGCAATGGGGACGGGCAGCGGCGGCGGCAGCGGAGGCGGCAACGGCGGTGACGAAGGCGGCGGCGGCGGCCAACGCACGCGGCCTCTGGGGCGCGTGGCCGGCCAGCCGCCGAGGCGCGTGGGTGGGGCGGACGTCAGCGCGTGTGGCCACGGACAGGGAATGCGAGACGAGGCGGAGACGCTAACGGGTTTGTCGCCTGGATTTGGCGCGCTGTGAGGGGCATCTGTAAGTCACCGCACAGCACGTCTGGCGGGCTGGAGTTGTACTACTAAATTTGCCATATACGGAGATAAAAGAGACCGCTCGTCTGAGTGTTGGCCAAGGGAGTGGAAGTAACGGTGGTCACAGTTTGAGCTCTGTTTGTTTAATTATTCTTCTTGGTTTTTCGTGAGCTTCTGGAATGCTCGTATAGGCCTTTGAAAATGTACTAAACTAATGTTTACGTTTCTGTTTGGCATTGATCTATACTGAAATTCTGGTGAAGAAATACCATATATTCTATGGAAATGGTCAACATACAAGAATACAACCTGAATTTAACAGCATTTCCTTGACCTTATATTTAAAGGAATTTAATTTCTATCCGAATTCGTAAAAGCAATTACGTATATTGTATGCCCGTTAATGAATGGGAGCCTATAGTTTCTGCTCTGAAGTTGGTTCGATCAAAGGGATGAATTGGACACCTCTGAGTTCTCGAGCCCTAGTTCGTAGCGGAGTGATTCTAACAGTAGTCGGGTAGATTAGCATTGCGAGCAAAATAACCTACCAATGTTTGGCCTGAGTTAGACAAGCAATTGCTGTTGATTAAAACTCACTTACTTAAAAGAGACGAATAGGTTTGATATGAGTCTGAAAGTGAAGTTGGCTTGAAATTGGTTGGGAAACGTTTACCTAATTCGGAATTCATTACACAAAATAAGTACGAACTGTCTCTTCGACTCTTCCTCAAAACCAGGAAAACTGAAATAGAAGTAATGTGTAAAAAGGTAACATGGCCTTAGACTGGGCAAAATTGCAAGAATTACTTACATCCAAAAATAAATATGACAGTCACAGTGCGTTTGCGGTAAAGCAGGAGTGGCTCCATGAATTATCGACGAAGATGGTAAAGGTGATGACAATGATTGAGGTGGTTGTTATGTTCCACGCGGCAGAACAAGAGGTTTGCATAGGAGCAACCAGTTTTCAGATGGATGTATAAATTAGACGATGACATAGACAGGAACTGTGACGTAATATTCAGTATATCTATTGTGGAAATTGAGAAAATAAATCTTACTCTACACACATCTGACTAATAACGGGGTTTGAATACAAGGGAAATGGAATCATGGAGATTATATTATTTTTAACTCGCTTTGCTGGCACATATAAATAGAAGCACAAATCATAATCGGACACAAGTATGTCAGTAAGAAGTTCAATTCATTTAGTGGCATGGTAAATATTTGAAAACAATTCTACACTATTTTTGTTTTACAAACACTTGTGATAATTACAAATTATGAACAGAAAGTAGGAATAAAAAGTAAAGAAAATATAATATTGTTTATTTGAATGTGTAAATGATACGATATTGTAATCATGTTTTTATAAGTTACATATAGTGCATTGCTAATTTTTATATCATTTAATATAATTGATTATTATCAATGCGATGATATTTGTGAGCAAGGCAAGCGACATTTTACTTCATTATTACCTATTCCTTTATTTATAATCAATTAAGTGTGTTATTTTTAATATACTATTTATTTGCAAATTATTTTATTTACTAAATAGTGGGCAAAATTCTTTTGAATTTTCAAATAACGTGAGTATATAAAATCACCAATGGCAATGCTGCTTGAAAAGTAAAATGTATTCTCATAGATCGAACACAAGAAGGAATACTAATTGTTAGAACATATTTAAACATAGCAAATCACTAAATCTGAAAGGCTATAATTTTCAACCTTCTTGTTTCTTGACTGTTGCCCAATATAGTTATTGCGCTGAGGTTCTTGGAGTCACACGACGATCGGCGTAGATCAGGTGACCATTTTCGAAATGTGTTTCAATGGGCCTCTCTCAGGCATCCTTGTGGCTGCTCTGCCTTGGGCAATACATTCTGGTGGCTGGTGGGTATCGATTAAGGCGAGGAGCAGCCGCCGCCGTGTGTGTGTGTAGGGGTTGGGCCGGCGCTGGTGGGCGCGCTGTGCCAGTTACGGCGCGTCTGCTGCCGCCGTCACGCCTCCAACGCAGTCGCCTCCGCCAGCGCCGCCAGCGCCGCCAGCGCCGCAGCGCAACGCACCGCACCGCACCGCCTGCTCCCCTGCTCGCCTGCGCGCCTGCCTGCCCGCGTGCGGTCGAAAAAGGAGACGCCGAGAGGCGTACGCTACCTCAACCTCTGCCGCCGCCACCGCAGCTGCCGCCGTCGCCACTGCCGCCGCCGCCTCTATCGCCGCCACCACCACCGCCGCCGCCGTCACCGCTGTCACCGCCGCCACAGCCACCACCGTCACTACCGGCACCGCTGCCACTACCGCTACCGCCCTCACAGCCGCCACCGCCGCCATTGCCACCACAGCTGCCGACACCGCCACCACAATCGCTATCACCGCCACCGCCGCCACAGCTGCCACCACCGCCACCACCGCCGCCACCGCCGCCACCACCGCCGCCACCACCGCCATAACCGCCGCCACCGCCATCACCGCCGCCACCGCTACCTCCGCCACCGCCGTCACGACCGCCACTGCCACCTCTGTTTCCGCCGCCACCTTCGCCATCGCCACCAAACCGCCGTCACGGCCGCCACCAGCAACGCCCCCGCCGCCTCTGTTGCACTGATGCCAAAACCGATGCTAGTCTCGCAACATTTCCATCGTCCGCTCCGTTACCTTCCCTACCTGCCACTCCCACTCTAGCTCTACGTTTCACCTACGAGTATACCACGGCCGCTGACAATACTGAAACGATTACATCGCCCGTGCATCAAGAAATCTCAGGGCACCTTTGCACTCTTCACCATTCCCTGAACTACTATTACAAGCTTACATTCAATGGGGATCGTCAGGGATGGCCTTACGAGAAGCTGGCACAGTTGGAGTGTCCAGTCGAGTTGACGGTTTCTTGTAAAATATTTTTTCATTTACGCTAAATTTAAAATTTATTTTTATTGTTTGGTATATACCATCATTATTTACAACAGGTTATCTTATAATAATTTGAAAGATTTTATTTACCAAGAAAAGTAATAACAATTTTTATGAAATTGTGTCATCTGTTTTTAGAAAGGGGAGCTGCCCTTAACTTCGTGTTCCACTTGAACGCATCGCGGCTACAAATTTTGAGACGGCTACCGTCATTCTGACATGTCACAGATATGTAACCACCACACACATACGAAGTCGTAGTCACCACCGTCGTCGCTACTTTCTCGCCGATCCCTCCTCAGCCGCTGCCGCCTCGCCTACGTCTGGTGGGTAGCGGATGCTGTTATGGATTTTTCAGTACCACCTTTACGTTCTCGTAATGGACACGAGCGGACATTGAACAGACAGATAGAGAGAGACAGAGGCGCACAGCGTATACGATTAGCGAACCGGTTTCTACGACCGAGTGTGGGTGGAATAGTACGCGTGAAGGAGGAGAATGAGGGTATGCGGTTCAGCGCGCAGTCTTGATTGATTGATTGGTGATTACGGGCGCACTACTAAGGTCATTAGTCCCGTAAGTGTAGTACATGTTTTTCCTCGTGAGATGGCGGAGATCTTCCTCCGCTGTATGGCGAGATCCGGCGCCGACCTATCTGTTTCTGCGACTAGGTATCTCCCTCCAGTGGAACACCGCCCGAACCGGGGCAAGCTCTAAGCTGCCGACCGCTCTTCCGGCACGTGTGGTAGTGAAGTGCTTGTAAGTGTAAATAAGTAAGGGGTGAGGATGGGACTAGGAAGGGGAAGGAAATATCGCGCGAGGTCCGTAGCCCGTTTGTTACAACAGCGCGCAGACATTCGCCTGGTGTTGGTAGAAAAAAAAAACTGAAAACTACGACCCTTCACCCGCACCCCACCCCTCTTCCCGCCCCCTCCCGCTGCCGACCGGCTGTGTTCTTAAACAAGACACACGCTCAAAAATTCGCAGAACTTTGTTTTCGGCCCAGAAGCTGCAAGGTATGTACGATCCAGTTTGCTTACGCATCTTGCATACAATAACTACAACCTGTTAATAATATTTGTATTTCACATTTTTAGCTCTGAGGATGATCGCTACGCGATCGAAACGATCTTAAGCTGAATAAAAAGTATTGATACCAGACAATATCTTTATTTATTTATTATTTATCCTGAAAACTACCTATCAGAGCAGCTAGAATTTCCCTCTAGAAGCGGTTGAATTCTATCTAGCTATATAGCTAGTGTCAAATACTCCTGCCATGTCAGGGCTAGAACATAGGACTTCTCCGGTCAGAGGCTCAACAATGACATCAATTTACGCCCTGAGTCACCTCTTCTGGTCTTTGAGATGCGATGAGGCGCTCCTTAGGATGTAAGGCCAGTTGCTCAGTGACCATATTCCATTTGCTTTTTCTCCGGAACAGATCTCTAGACCAAATATATAATTTCAATTGTGCTGTCAAATGTGATTAAGGTGATAAGATTTGCTACTTGGTACAACTATTGCGTTATTACAGTCAAAGCTAATAGTTTTGGACTTACAGCAGTATATTTAATCTTAAGATTCATTTCGGCAGAGTGCACCTGCTGCTTATGATTTCTCTCAACTCACTGAAGGTCTCTGACAACATTTCTGAGATGTTATAAACAACACACATTTGCGACTCTTCCAAACAGTTGTAGAGATTTTTTTGTTCCTGAACAGTACTATCATTAATAAATAAAGACCTGGCTCGTTTGTTAGAATGACAATTAATTGAATTATTTGAGATTTAAATTCGCTTTTTAATTGCGCATCGTAAGTCTCCGACGAAGTTGACGCTGTTTTATGCGGCGTAGTGTACTCAGCTTGCTGTTTATGAACTGCGTTATTGACCACCAATGCCGAATGTGTTTCCAGCACGCCATACGCCTGCAGCGATGTGTGTAGATTGCTTTGCAGAGCTGCAAAGCTCGACGGGTTGCATCTTCATCTATTCGTGCAGGCGTAAAGCTGACAACGTCACGCCCCATGACCCTCGTCGGCAGCGGCCTGCCGCCCAGACGGTAATTATATTATACCTGGCTTTAAACGCCACGTTCCTCGTATTAGCATACGCGTACTGAAGGCACCTCCCGCTAGGGGGCGTCTGGTGGTGCCGCCCTCTCCCCCCCGGCATTCGGTTGATTGTCCTACGCCTTTTTGTTCCTCGCCGTGGATTAGGCCACTGGAATGTTCTCTTGTGATGCCAATCTTCTCCTCTACTTGCTTTTGTTCTCGTCTGTGTTGGTATTTTGGAGTCGTAATTGGAATTCGTTCTCTGGTGTATGTATCCCCTTTCTGGTGTCTGTCTTCGATCCCTTGTTCTCAAAAATAAATTTAATTATCCGGTCTGTTATTGTCTTGTTCGTTTAGAACAAGCGCGCCTAGAGATGAAGAAGTCTCTCGACTAAAGAGATGTCACTGACAATGAAGGCGATACGATGACAATGAGGGAGATTGTATACAACTATTGTTTGTTTGGAGATATGTAATTATCACCCTAACTTACAAGAATGCTCGTACAAGTAAGTTCAAAATTAGGAGACTACCACTACAATAAAAGCGTAGTTAAATTATAAAAGAGTAGTTAAAATATTACTTCTTTTCGATTGAAAGACAATTTGATTTGTTTCAGCGTGCAATTTTTGCTTTGCATGTTTTCACTGATTGATTCTTAGCAGTTAACGTACGCATTTATTTAATCACCTTATATGGCTTATTCATGCAGATTATGCAGTGTCAATTACAAGAAATCCAGCGTATTATTTCTTTAGAGAATCATTTTAGAGCATATTATTTATTTATTAGATATTTTTCAGTGCCGCAACGTGACTTTCCTGATAACATGTTCATTAAATTAAGAGCGATGCGTTTAGATGGCACATCAATTCAAGAGATACTCGCTGGCGTCTCTTCGTTTCTCTTTCACACTTTTGTCCAGAGGAGCGCAGTGAGACATGAGCGATTAACACACGAGAGGAGGAAAAGTTGAGAGTTCCTTCTCAGAGCGATTTCGATTGATTCCGACCTTTTTTGCGAGTGTTAATTGCACACACATTTTAAAACTTTTTCTAATCATGTTTCTTCATAGCTTTGACCTCAAATAATATACATTTTCTCTAAAACTCTAAAGAAGATATTTTTATATGGGCAACTACAAGAGAAAAATATGTGAAGAGGACTTCCCTGCCTTCCATTCGCTGACGTCCATGTCTTGATTTACTTTTAATATTAGTGGTGATGTGAAACTAAACATACGTTGTCTGAAGTAAGTAGTATGTGTAAAATGCGTCTTACATTGCTTGTTGTGCGTTGGTTGCTGTTTAGAGGGCAACTCCATTTTGTAGCGTGGAGGCAGCGGCGGCGGTGGCGCAGCATATCGATCGATTGATTATTGTTTCCATGCGCGTCAACTGCTAAGCCTATTAGTGTCGTAAGTGTAGTCCATATTTTTATCGCGGGAGGTGATATTCGACCCTCGGCGATATCCAGCGCCGGTCTATCCGTGAGCTTGCGGGGTGTTTCCCTAACCAGGTATCTCCCATTAGCAGGGTAATGTCTCAGCATGGACAAGCTCTAAGCTCCAGTCCAGTCTCTGGGTGTGTGGTAGTGTAGTGCATGTAAGTGCAACTGTGAGATAGTGAAAAGTAAGAATTGGGCAAGGAAGACGAAGGAAATATCGTGCGCGGTCTGTGACCTGTTTGTTAGGATTCTGCTCCATCATTCGCCTGGTTGATCGGAGAAACCTAGGAAAACTACCGACCAGAGCAGCCGGCCGTTAGAATTCCCCTCCGGACAGCAGATGAAATCGACTCCGGCCAGAGACACTGCAGTGAAATGAATTGATGCCTTGAGTCACCTTTGTCGGAAACGTAAAAATGATTAAAAAATTACTGCTTACAAATATCTGATGCATCCATGACCTTCTATTTAGAGAGATGACTTCGTCACAGAGAGTCGTTTCTTTCTCGAACGGTAGCAGGGGCGGAAGCAGTGGCGGGGGCAGGTGGGGGGGGCGTAGGTGGTGACAGTGGCGGTGTCGGCGGTAGAGTCAGTGGCGGCGTTGGCGGGGGAGGCCGAAGTGGCGGCGGTGGCGGAGGTGGTGGCGGTGGTGGCAGTGGTGGAGGAGGTGGCGGCTATGGCGGCGTTGGCGGGGGTGGCGGCGGTGGCGGCGGTGGCGGCGGTGGCGGCGGTGGTGGCGGAAGTGGTGGCGGAGGTGGCAGTGGTGGAGGAGGTGGCGGCTATGGCGGCGTTGGCGGGGGTGGCGGCGGTGGCGGAGGTGGTGGCGGTGGCGGCGGTGGCGGCGTTGGCGAGGGTGGCGGCTGGGGCGGCTGTGGCTGTGGCTGTGGTGGCGGCGGTGGCGGCGGCGGCAGGTGGAAGCTGTGGAAGCTGTGGAGGCTGTGGAGGCAGTGGTGGCAGTGGTGGCAGCGGAGGCGGAGGGCTCTTGCCTTGGCGGGCGCGCTGAGCCTGACGGATCGCCCGCGTGCCTCTACGCGCCGCGCTTGTTCCAGTTGGCCGCGGCGCCCGGCAGCCTCGTTAGTGCCCCACGCACTTTCGTCCCTGTCACCGCCGCCCCCCTCGCCCCGCCCTTCCTTCGCCTCCTGCACACTTACTGCGCCCACATGCTGCTGATACAAGTGACTGTACAGCTTAAAGCTATTCTCTGTTTTCCAAGCATTGTTATATATTATGTTTAGTTTTCTTATAAAATTTACGAAATTTTACGTTCATTATAAATTAACATATTTTTGTCAAGTTAATTTTGTTGCCCTCTTCTGTCTTCGTCATTACATTCCAGTCATAGCATTCAAAGTTATCGTCTTAGATGTTCGTTTTCTTTTCTATATTTTATTTGAGAACTCTCTCTCCAAAAGTACAACTTTACATAAATAATATTCATGAAAACTAGTCAAAATATATTAAATGTATCTAGATTAGTTATTGATACTAATCTAGACTTTCAATAGAATTTTTACTTACAATTTTCTTGCCATGTTTACTGCCATTTGTTCTACAAACAAGAGTTTTAGTGCGACTTCCGAACATGAGTCCGACTATTAAAGTCATACTTCAATTCTGGCATTTAAAAATACACACGGGCTTTGAAGTCTTGGTTGTATCCCAGTTGCATATGTTTTTCATTTGTTATTCACTCTTTTTTTTTCAAAATATTAATCGTGAATGGAATATTGAATATTACTTAACTATCAGCAACTTAAAAATTTCAACAGTCAATGATGATGGCAGTCTACACCATTCTTCAAATAAAGACACATCTTATTCAAGATCCTTAGTCTACTTTGAAATGCTGAAGTGCATTGTGACAATTTAAACTGATTATAAAACAAATTGAAGCCTCTAATTCAAAATTTTCATCTCTTTGACACAATTTTAGGAAAGATTTTGTATTCATTACCATGTGAATCATACTAATTCAGAAGTCTTCAGGGCTCTCAATATGTCAAAGTCATGAATAGATATTTACGTATAGTATATAGCTATTTGAAACTGAGAGAAATGTTTACTATAATACATCCATCTTGCTTACAATATGTGAATTCAGAGTAGTAGAACTAAAAGAATTCCAATTAATATCCAATACATTGCATTGAGAGTACAGCATGTACCAGATTGATTGACCCACATGTGTAAGGAATGGCCGGATTACCGAGAGTGTAGGGAAATTCAAGGAAACGGAAATGGCTTACGTCTTAGCTTACGTCTCAGCAGACGGCAAGTGTTTTGCGGTACGACGTGTTTGTTCACTTGCGGGGTGTTATTTCCGTTTTCTGCTTCTGCCCTGCGACGCCGTTCTGTTGGCGGCGTCCCTGCCCTCGCTCGTCGGGGACAAATCGCGGCGCGAGAGGAGACAAATCGCGCGACAGATGAGAGGCGACCCGCGCCGCGCCGCGCCGCGCGGTTTCCGGAAGTGATTTCGGTGGGCGCGTCGCATTTGTTTCCTCCGCTGCATCCGGAATGCCGGCTGGGGTGCGACAGACGCTGAGGCTGTTTCTAAATTTCTAGGACTGAGATTGAAATGTAAGAAAGATGCTATGAAAATATGGTGCGATTTCCGTTTTGAGGTTGGGAAAATAATTGCCGTAAGTTTTAGAATGACACAAAGTGAGTATTCAGTACGCTAATTCTAAGTTCTCAATTTGAGTATTGAAGGCAACATTTATGAATTTTATTTATTTTAAGAAGCCGACCCGGATATCTGAGGTGGCTAGAACGTGTGCCGACTCAGCACCTCGGTCTGAAGGGTCGCAGTTTCGAGTCTCGCCTTGGACATGGGTGTTTGGCCTTGTCTCTCATGTATGTATTGTCGCGTAGGGCCCACGTTCTGCTGACCACAGATCAGAGGAGCCCACTAAGTGTGTTAATGTCGAGGGTATGGTCAAATATGCCGCTCGTTGGAACGCAAATGGTCACCAGCTGTCGGCTGGAAAAAGCGCGAAAAAGAAAGAATTTATTTTAAGAAGCGGTGTTTTGTAAGCAATGACTCATATATCATGAGTTGATGATTATACTTCATGTTGTATCTAGCTGTAATTCAGCTTAGCTGGGATGGTTGGTAATGACAGAAGTAGGTACCTTGCGTACCTACGACTTGAAATTTGGCATTCCAATCTCATGTCTGGCAAGCATAGATCAAAGTCGGGCGCAGTGTTGATTAGTAAATGAGGATTCACATTCTGTGTTTAACATTGAACAGCCCGCAACGCCACGTCACGCCACACCCCGCCACGCCACGCCAAACCCCGCCACGATTCGCCACGATCCGCCACGATCCGCCAGGCCGCGCCACGCCACTCCCTGCCACGCTCCGCCACACCATACCCCGCCAAACTCCGCCCCGTCCCGCTCCGCCACGCCACGCCTCGCCACACCACGCCACGCGACGCCCCGCCACGCCCCGCCTTGACCCCGCCAATCCTTGCCATGCTTCGCTACGCCCCGCCCCGCCACGTCCTGCCTCTCACCGCCACGCCACACCACGCCAAAATCCGCCCCGCCCCGCCACGCCACGTCACGCCGCGCCAAGCCGCGTTCTGCGCCGGGCCGCGCCATGTGTTTAGCTGACCGCAGATCAGAGGAGACTGCAAAGTGTGTTAATATCTAGTGCCACACCGCGCCGCACCACGCCATACCGCGCCACGCCACGCCGCGCGCCAGGGGGGAGTACCGCGCTGGCGCGCGGAGCGGCACGGCACGGGGCACGGCCTTCGGGCGCGCCGGCCGCGGAACGGCAGCAGGAGCAGGCGCGCGTGCTCACGCCTCGCGCACTCGCGCACGGCCCGCAGCCGTGACCGTGGGCGTGACTGCCGCGCCGCGTTATCTCTGCGTGCGCCGCCATTACCACGCCGCGCCGCGCCGCGCAGCGAGCGAGCGAGCGGCTGGCGCGGGCGCAGCGCAGAGGGCGGGCAGCCACAGCACCTGAACGAATGGCGCAGTGTTGTCTAGGCTATCCGGGACGAGCCGCGTCACTGACATGGTGGCTTAGTAGTGGCGAACGGCGCAGTACTCACTATCACGGCTCGCTCCCGAGGAAGCCGTTCCACAATATAAAGAACAACAATATAAATAACTTAAAATCATATACAACATATAATAACCAGCAAACCCCAAAGTGGGTATGTATTAGTTATAAGTTAGTTTTAGTTTGTTTAAGATAAAAGCCCTCCTCATCCGCAAAAGCCTAATTGGCTGCAGATAAAACGTATTGTAATCCCTAAAGCGAAATAAATTACCGCCTCTCCAGGGCAGCTGGAGAATGGGAAAATCGAAAATTGAAAGCCGCTCCACGTCACTTAACCTCCAATCTTTGAGTGTAGGTCGGCGCCTGATCTCACCATGCAGTAGGTTGATTGATTTATTGATTGATTATTTCGTGTTTAAGGGCGCGTTAACGGCTAAGGACATTAGTTCCGTAAGAGTGGCGCGTGATATTATCAAATTAGGTGATTCTGATCTTCCTTCGGATGGTGATATCCGGCAACGATGTACACGTCAGATTGCGGAGATCCAAAATAAGACTTAGACACTTGCTATTAATGCACTACCCTACCACACATGTCGGGAGAGCATTCGCGAGTCTAGATCGCTTATCCGGATTAGGTGGTGTCTATCTGGAAAAGATAGCTTGGAAGGGAAATGCTCCACAAGCTGATGTGTAGGTCTCCACAGAATCTCACGTTCCAGAGCGAGAGAAACTTCAACACCTCCCGGCATATGACATGCCCTTACGGGGATATTGATGTCAGAGGGGGACGCGGCTAACAACAATAAATATACACTCCGTTCAGATTTTCTATTTCAGGGTTAAGAAATATCGAAGAGCAGCCAGAATTCGCCTGTTTCGATAATAAAAATACTTTGAGTTCTTCATATGTGAGGTTGCTAAATCTACCAGTTTCATTTCAAAAACTTAATTTGGGCATGTTAGAAGGTAGACAAACTTTGGGTATGTGTGCGTGTGTGTGTGTGTGGTGGAGGATTGTTTGGTTAGTGATTCCGAGCACGTCAACTCAAGGCGTCGTAAGCGTCATGCATGGTTTTTTTATCGCGGAAGGTGGCAGAAATCTTCCACGGCCGAATGATGAGATCCGACGCCGATCTACCCGTCGTTGATTGGTTGTTTGGTTGTAAATGGTTCCAGGAGCGTCAACTACTGAAATAATTCATCCTGTAAGTGTAGTGCATATTCTCCCCTCGGGAGATGGCGGTGAACTCTCCCCCCTGAATGGCGAGATCCGGCGCCGAGCAACGGTCGCTAACCGCCATCTTGCGGGATATTTCCCAACCTGGTATCTCCCATCAGGGGGTCTCCGCCCCAGCCCCGACATACTGTGAACTACCGCGCGATCTGCCGACATGTTCGGTAGTGTATGTGTATGTGTAAGGAGCGAGGATAGGACAAAGAAGAGGAAGAAAAGATCGTACGCGGTCCGTGTCCCGTTTGTTAGGGTACTGCTCCGGCATTCGGCTGGTGTTGATCGGAGAAACCACGGATAACGTCCGGTCAGAGCAACAGGCCGAAAAACATTCGCCTCCAGACAGTGGCTGAATTCGACGTAGCTACTCAGCTAATGTCAATTGGTGCCCTGAACCATCTACTCCATAGAGGAAGGGGTGAAATTATCCTAAATTCATGTGTCAGGAATTTTTGAGTTTTGAGAAAGCGGGGATGCTATCTTTACGGACGTTGAAAGAAGGTTTATTTCGATCGTTAAGTTCGGCCCATGGCCACAATATTTTACACTTGCACTTAATGCACTACCCTACCACACATGTCAAGAGAGCAGTCAGGAGCTTAGATATTTTCCGAATAGGTGATTTTCATCTGGGAGAGAGAGCTGGGATGGGAAATGCCCCACAAGCTGTCGTGTAGATGTGCTCGGAATGTCGTATTCTAGAGCTGGAGGGACACCGACACTGCCCATGATCTGAAATCTACTTCATTTACGAAGCTAAAATTATTGTTAGATAGACCAACGCGTGTGTATGGGAGGAGGTTGACTAACTTGTGTGTGTGTGTGTGTGTGGATGGGGAGGACATGGTTCAAAACTTTTACACAAGAATTTTTGAATTTTGAGAAAGCGGGAGTACTAGTTTTGGAATAAAGCGTTCCAAACACATTTTATCATATAATAATTTGACAGACATGCCAACTTTTTGGAGCCGGTTATGAATAAACATTCGATTGACATATAGAGACCAAATCAAAAAGCTTTATTTATTCTAAAACTTCAATATATTGGAAACGCTGCGAATTATATTTTGACTAGAAGCACCCAACCTACGCAGTTCAATTCGTACGTAATTAATAAATGAAATGCCTGTAACAGCATTCCACGAAAATAACCGCTACAACTCATCGGCAGCAACTATCGACCCGAAGAACGACAACAATAGCTACAGCTACTACACTGAGAGCAGGTTCGTTTCGACCCTTGGTGGCGGCCCGTGTCCGTCGCACCTGCCTCCGCCGGCGCGCGAGTCGCCGCCCGCGCCGGGGGCCCCGCCGCGCCGCCGCGCGTCCTTTGTTTCAGCGGGAAGCTGCCGCCAGTAACGTGCTCTATTGGAAGCCTCCAGCGATTTATTGGAGTGTCGACCGAACGGGATAATTATAGACTTGATGATGTTTTGTGTCGAGGTCGGCGATTGTTGCTTGCAATTAGCTTTAATTATTGTGGTATTTCTGTGGGAGAGGTGTAGCTATTGAGCTATTGTTACTGTTCTTCGGTTCGATAGTTGCTTCTGCTGAGTTGTAGTGTTTATTTTCTTGGAATGCTGTTGCAGGCATTTCATTTATTATATACGAATTGAACTGGGTATGTTGAGGCAGGTGTTTCGAGTCAAACCATAATTCGCGTGGCTTTCAATATATTCCAGTTGTAGAAGTAATGAAGCTTTTCGATTTGGGCTCTGTATGTCAACCGAATGTTTATTCATAAGCGGCTCCAAAAAGTTGGCATGTCAACTTTACCATGTTTGCCAAATTATTATACGATAGTGTTTGTCACACTATTCTGAAGGAATTCTGTTCTCATTTCAACAAACGTTTGCTGATAAATGAGAGGTATTCTTTGAAGAATATAAAACACACTAATGAAAGATATTTGAATGTTATTTCCACTAAAATTATCGGCCGCGAACACCTTCATGTAATCAAATATTTTTTTTAAACTTACATTCGAACAGTAAGCCATTATATTACGTTATTATTTCGAGTTATTAAATTATATCAAACGAAGTAAAATTTCTCATTATGTATTCTTCAAAGTAATACTTTGTAAAGAATCTCCGTGTCAACACACCACTTTGGAGGTTCTCAGATTTCCAAATCTTAAACAAAAAATTATTTGCTACTAGATTGCGGTCTAAGTATGGTTTAAATAATATTTCTGACTATAATTTTCCCTCTTAGTATGCAGTGAAAGCAGTAATCACTCTATCATAAGACCACACATCTCTCATTATACTACTTGAAATAGAACGAGAATTATTAACACAGAGCACTTAAAGCTGCTCATCGATACCTCGGTCTGCGTAAGCCCCTCTTTAGACCGCAGAAGAGCCGCCATTCCCCGTCCTTCCACGTCTCTTGATAGGACGTGAAAACTCCCAAGTGTGAGATCCACCCCTTGCGTGGTACTATTTCCGACCGGAGGCATTAATTTCCCCTGAAATAGACCTGTTGTTTCTTCCTCACCGCCGACCGCCACAAAAAGCGTCTACTTTGTTATGGAAATCCATTAGTCTGCTTTTTTGAGAGCTGGTAATTAACATCGAAACATTAACACGATAGATTAACCATATGAATTTTCGGGAAGTTTTGCTTCGCCGCGGCAGGTGCAGACTCCGCACTGTAGAGCGGGGTCTGCGTTCCGCGCCGCGCCACGCCGCGTGGCGTGCCACTGATATATCGACAGTGCGATGGCGGTGGTGGTGGTGGCGGTGGCGGTGGCGGCGGTGGCGGTGGCGGCGGTGGCGGTGGCGGACAGCCACAACCCCCAGCACCGCCCATCGTTTCTCACCCTCTCCCGCCGACAGGGTTGCCACGTACTACCCACTTAGGTCACACTTGAGCCCCGAAGAGAACTACTGGTCATATTCGTTTCCCTTGGAGTATTGTCCAATAGTTTTCTTAGTGTTTATGTTCAAATGTTCTGTTTGTCTTCTTCTCTACACAGCCCTCATAACATCCATCTCTAAGCCCAACATTACAAAATAAATTGTTGAGCTATATGAAAGAAGCATTTTATCTATGCCTCAGCTTTGAAATTCTCAAGACGATTTGATTACATTTAAATCTTTGGGGGAACATTAAGAATTGTTTATTTCTTAGTGATTCTTACTTACATTTTCCTTACGTAATATATATTCTGATCATTTCTTCTGGCAATTACAATTCACATTTTTATATTATGATTCAAAACATTCTTTAAATGAAATCTTTTGTTTTTCATTCAAATTTTATAACTTGGAGTTCCATTATACATATCTGAAGTCCTTGTATTTACAGAATTTGCTTTTCCTGCAGCAGAAATTACGTAAATGAAAATTTATATAATAATACCACCTTTAATCTATATACCTTACATCGCAATGTCATAGCACTACATGGTGTTGCCTTTTTCCGAAGAGTTAAGCCAAATAAAACAAGTGTCATTATTGAATTAATGTAATAATTCTATGAAAAGAAACTGTTTCCCAATTGCTGAGTATTACGAACAGTCGTAGCCTTGATTCATTTCAAAGACGAGCATTTGATTTGTTAAGAGATATTGTATACGATAGTTCATCCGAGGTACAAAGGCTTGGCAACCGTGCTCGTACGTAGGCCTCGGGGGTATCTCACAAAGAAGCGAGCGGGGCTCCTACCGATTCGGGCGCGCCCCTGACTCCCCTTCTTGCCTTAATGGCTCTTGAATTACAAGTCCGATACGCGGGCGTTCACACATCTGCAGGTTTAATTACAGGCCGCGGCTGCTTGTTTGTCCCGCACCGGTTTGGTTATATATCCCGCGCGTGGTATCAGCGCATCTGAACCAAGCTACCGCGCCGTCGGTGCTACATCATTCGAGCTGCCTGCTGCCCCTTGCTGTCTGCCCAGTAACATCCGCTACCTGGGCTACTGCTCTTGTTGCTGGCTTACATGCTCCTGTTTCTGAGGTTCTCACCTCCATCTCCTCTCACTTGAACTCTGCTGCCCTCTTTTTTCTTCTTCCCTGAATCAGACTCTCTCCCGCTTTACTTTATCTGCATTTTTAAGATTGTGCAAAGTACCATGTTTTTATCCATGTAGTATAAGAAATTGTAATAAACACATCTACTGGTTTTGCCTTCTCTAACGAGTACTGCATAGCTTCCACTACTAGAGTGTGTTGTCTTTTTTTTCGAAATTTGTTATGCCTTTGCACACCTTGAAACTTACACTTGTTAATAATGTTATTTACAGAAATGTTATTCAGTGATAAGTGATGTAAGAAGGCTTAACACTTCATACTACCTTAATATCAATCCGCTTTTGGTTCCTGATTTCTCTTACCACATTTCATTTGTTTCTTTAGCATTCTGTTTGTAGCATCACTTTTGTCTTAACGTCTTTTATTCTACATCGCTTGCCATCTCTCCTAACTCTTCCCCTTGCACCGTCATCATGATCTTCCCCACCCACATCTGCCTTCTCCACTCGCCTCGACTCTCCAGCTCATTACTCTCCTGCCTCGTCGATTTCACCACTACCCCCCTCACAAACAACATACCCTTGTTCCTCAACGCGCGAGAATGAAACGCGCTGCTCGCTCTTCGACTGTTTCTCGAGGGGACCCGTTCCTCAAAATCTGTCGACTTGATTTGTTATTCCTCATTGTTGTTTTTTCATCTCGTGAATAATACCACTTGTTTTCTCACTTGATTTGCCTTTGTCTTTTTGTTCGCTCCCGAGGCAGAGGAATGGAACTGGAGCGGTCAGTATATCATGTGGAGATTCGATATCACGAGCTGGTTTCGAGCCGCCTCTAAAATAGATTTCCTGCCTGGCCTGCACAGACACGGGTTTCGAATGATGTTCCTTCCACACATTTCTTAGCGACTCGATGTGTCCGCTGTCATGTGAGAATTAATATTGTTGTTCATTCTGTTGCAGTTTTTGTCAAGGAAGTGTTGGAAGAGTTACATGACCGAGCGTTCCTTTTATAACAGAACATATTCCGCGCGACGTCTGCTCTATAATTTCAAACTCCACTCAAACGATCCTAAATTCAACGATAACAGCATTTTTATGCAAATTCATAATATGCTTTACGGAACACTAGTTTTTTGGCAAATTCATGCTTTATGTACACGTAGCCTTCCGCGGCTCCAGGTCATGACTTTTTGGCTGAGAGGCCTCTCAGCCAACGATGCGGCGCCACGCGGTCAACCAAGAAGTCACAAATTCATCCTTTAGTAATCAAATCTTTAATTAGAAAAGAAGAAAAACGATTTTATAACAATATAATGAATGAAATCGAGAACGGACGCGCTGTCAAGCTTATTATTTTCTTCTCTTACAACGGACGAGTACTTACGAAGTAAAGAGAAGGTATGACGTTTCAGAAATCAGCGATTTTTCGACAGATTCCTCGTATTGTGGGACCCCGATAAGTAAAAAATATAAATTTTGTTCCTACATGTAGTAAATTACTTCCTCTAGCACGTTGTGTAAACATAATAAACGTCTTGTGAGTCCTTCTATAACGGTAAAACGTCTCTGTCTGCCCGTCCGTCCGTCCGTCCGTCATATCTGGTCAACGCTGGTGCGTACACTGTTCAGACGATTTTTACCAAAATTGATGTTATCCAATCGGTATAAACAAACGCACTGAGAGTTCTTAAAATTCTTTTGTTAATTTTTCTTAAAAGATATTTTTTTTTAAAGTTGTTAATATTTTCACTCAATAGCCCGAAGTAAAAATTGACATCTTCGCTGTCTCTTTTAATCTACTACGTTAAATTTATAAAACACTTTTACAATGTACTAAATTTAATATAAATATGGAAGTACATTTTGCATATTAATGTGTACAAGGAAATAATATATTCTTTGATAGTAATTAAATAAAAAAACTATGTAAGGTGATCGAATATAATAAACTTGAATTACTACTAAAGGTCAATGAAAGTCATTTAAAATATTATAATAATATTATGTAAATAAGTGTATCCTTATTTCGTAATAATAAGTGAATCTATTTTTAGGCAGCCTATAGTAAAAGCAGTTCTTTCAGAGCATTCAGAGCATGCTTAAAGTTCAGTTTTTACTACTAGTACTAAAAGTGCTATACTCAAATGTTCAGACACAACACACACAACGAACATCAACTAGTGTGAAATTTATTCTAAACCAAATGGCATAGAAATTTTTTCACATATATTAATATTGAAATTACAATTATTGCAATACTTATTCCTTGCATTGTAGAGGTACTTGGCATTGTAATATTTGAATCTGAATTTGACGAACTTGTAACTTGCTGTGCGTTTGTTGAAATAATATAACGAGCAATTTTCGTTTTATTTTCATGTCAATTTTCAGTATATCATTCAGCGACGGAGGAAGATTTCCACCTTCCGTGTATTTTAAATAGCAGTGGTTCGCTTTAGAATCTACTTACAAGGAAGCTTATGATTTTCGGAATCAGTATACGCTATAACCATTCGCATCTGGCAATTTCAAGAAACTAGCAGCAATGCTAGATATTTTCCCAAAAGTGTTCATACCAACTGGTTGGCAGTAACACTTCTTTCTCACATACTTGATAAATAACCTTGGGTAACTTTCATTACTTAGCCAGAGAGCTCTGTATTTCTTTAATTTCTCCAAATACTTCCCAACAATACAAAACTTCCGTTGAATTTTGATCTTGGTAGCTGGTACACTGACTATCAATAGACGGCATTACCCACATCTTCATTATCATTCACATTCATTTCATACAGTTGATGTTAGCGACACACACCGAATACTCCCAAAATTAGAGCAACTTTTAGCATTGGGGTATTAATGCTAAAGCTGCTCATCTTTCTTCCTCTGCAATTTCTTTTGATTCACATTCACCTTCGACAATATTGATTTCATGTGACATATCGTCTTCAGGACCTTCTCCTACGGAATTTATTTTGCAGTGTGAATGCAACAAAGAAAACACAATACTTTCGACTAACTTCACCAGCGTCCTCTGACCTTAATGCATCATTGTACACAATTAAACAATTTGTTTACTTGAAATAAAATAAAATGAAAGTCTGTCTATAAAATAGTCATGACACACATGGTAAAAGTGACTTCATTTTACTCAGCCTGACGCCTTAGTGGTCACTTTTACCACTAGTATCATAAATAACGATTATATAAAACAGTCCCGTGTTTACATTAATATGCAGAAGAATGTATTAAATTCACTTTATTTGAAATACGGTTCATATCGTTCATGATAACTGCGCAAATATATATTAATACTGGAGCATAAGTTTGCTTAAATCGTTTCTGAACCTGAGATATCCCCATGGTAACTCTATTTTCAGTCATTTACAGGTTTTGATATAAAACTAATTGCAAGAAATATAGTTATTTATGCACCGAAGGCTTTATAAAGGATCTAATGAGCCATTGGTGACAAAACATCTCGGGTTTTTTGTCGCCACGAGATCGAACGATAGCGTTACGAAAAAATAAAATCTATTTGAAGAAATACAGTAGTAACCCCCAACTTTATTATCGTTCATTTAATCTTGAAAATAGAAGTTGTAATTCCTATTTTAACTATTAGAAGTTAATTAGTAGCTAATTAGCAGTCAACTTGGAAATAAGATTTTCTTTCGTCTGGTAAAACACAGAAATTTTATTTGAAAAATTAAAAGGCGAGTCTCTGTTGTTTGTCTTATCTGGTAACGCAAGGCACTCTCAGCATGGCTCTCCGCCCGACAGAGTCAAGAGGATTCGAATTTCTCCCTTCGCAGGTGGGAGCTCTCTTCAGGAAGACGTACTTGCCATACCAGATCTTCCTCAGCTTATTCCACAACCCTTGCCCCGTCTCATATTCACAATCGCTAGCGTCTAGCCAGAATCGTAAAGACAACCACACCGTAAAACCTTTTCCTGTTCCTACTAATACCTTTCCAGCGTCTTCGTTTGATATAACGTTACACTACCCGGCAACTGTTCGTCGTTCATTCAAGAAAGAACACGATACGCGAGCCCCGAAACCGGACACCAAGCAGCTGTTGGAATGCAAATATTCTAATCCAAAAGAATCTATTGCGTTTCTCCTCGGATTTATTTTATTGAAATTTAATTCTCACGAGAGTCTAAGGTGAATATATCTTTATCCTCGCCTCTTGTGGGGGCGGGGGGATGGATGGAGGAAGTTGCCCTTGGCTTCTCTTCGTGACGATGGAACGTGCAGGCAGTCAACCGCCAACTCCGCCGGAGAGAGTCGCTATTGGGAGCTCGTTTGTTGGTTTCTCCGTTTGTTTACGACCGCGCCATCCGAAGACTGATGGACGGCCACAGCCAACCGCCTCCGAAGCCACGGCATCCGAACCTGTTATTTGGCTAAACGGAGCACCCGATGTCTTAATTACCTGGCGCAAGGAATTTCCAATTAGCCCTCAAACAAATGGGCCGGCGCTCCGTCACACGTCGCACAAGGGCGATACGCGGGGCGACCGCCCACCCGCCCGCCGGGCGATAGCGCTCGGAGGAGGAGCGCCTAACGACCCCGCGGGCGCATTCCGCCGTGTCCTATCCCGCCCGGCCCCGCCCACCCGGGTCGCTGACCTGTGCGCTGTTTACTCACGGGACGCACCGCCACGAAGCAGGCCACGCCCATCAGGTTCCGTTCCGGGGATGCGTCGAACCGACTTGAGCGAGCGTTTTCTATTCAGTGCGCATGTGTTCGAAAGCATGAAAACTCAGTTAGCTTTGGCTTGATTTGTTAAAAAGATTCTTAGATTCGAAAATGACCAATTTTATGCATGTGTTAAATTATTAAAATCCTGCTGTAACCATTCGGAAAGAGCTTATTTTAATTTCTGGTACTCTTAATCGAAGAATACGTTTTGCGCACGGTATTAAATTGATTTACGGACAGCTCTCCTGAATACGTCACTGCCCTGAGGAAGCCTGCGACATGTGAGGCGAAACGTCGGCCTCTCAGCCAACGACGCGGCGTCTCCCGGATAGCCACGAAATTATAGCTCTTCGTAATACTAATAAATTTCGCAATTCCGGAGGTAATTGTCAAAAAGTAGGTAGTCTAATATAATGGATTTAAAGTATCACACATCTCGAGGAATACTCAACGTTTTGGTACTTCACACTAACAGCATTTATGAGTGCACGATCTCACTTGAATAGAAACCTGGAAAGGGTGATTTAATGTTTTACAACCAGGAAAAAAATCTGGAAATACGTCAATTTAATTAAATTGCTACAAATAACGTACCCTAACCACTTTAAAAAAAGGCTGAAAAATATCATTTTTCATGTTTAAAAATACTAGAAAAACTATAATAGTACATTATAATTTTTGAATTCAGACATATCAGGTCGTAGTTAACCAAATAAACATTCCGTAGGTACTTACTCATACAAGTTTACATGGTTTTGTCTTCGTTCAAGACAGAAACTTCTGAGAAATAAACTCTCATGAAATTTTGTTGGTACTGTGATAAGTATATTTGTTTTTGAATAATACTGTGAACCTTCTTCGAGAGCCGCGGAATATATTGAGATTATCAGCTTTTGTAGTTTAAGTAGCAACAACTTCACGCCATTATCGAGTCCTGTTTTAAGACAAATTGTTGACCAAGAAAAATTTACGTCATTTCTCACACAAAGATTAAGTCCTTCATAAAAGACACTGAACGTATTTCAGTGTTCGTTCTCGTACAACAAACGTCTCTATTAAAAGAAACTCATTGAGAAGATACCGCCTACACGCTCTCCACACAAGATTGATTTCTGCGCTCATTATTCGGTCCTCAAGATAAGTGGACATTGTTGACCCACTGGAAGTGCCTCGTACACAAATCAACATCCTGGCTGCGAAGGAGAAGGAGAGCGTGAGATTACTCATCCTCGCAGTCATCATTGGAAGAACAGTTCTTCAAGAACATAATGAGCGGAACATCGAGCAGCTTACAATATTACTATACAGCTTACAATACTACTGTTGAAAATGAATCTGTTTAATAGGTTAACCGAAAGTAAAAATATGTCTATTTGCTATTGTGAAAAAAGCAAAAGTAATACTATTCGTAAGATTACGTACGTGAGCATCAATACCCCAATACAGAGTCTGTGACCTACAGGCGATAGTTTACTTACTTTTGGTACTATAATAATGCATACTGCAAGCGCAAAAATACATGTGTCTAATACTAGTAGTAATAATTGTAGTACTAATAGTAACAGTATGGCGTCATGTGTAGACAGCTCGAGAAATGAAAATATAGCCCGCAACCATATTAAAGGTTACAGTTTTGGTCCTTGAGGCATTGGTTGTTGGACACCCCTGGTATGGAGTATGTAAATATAAGAGCGATTGTGTAAGGGTCCAGGGAGGGGGCAAGGATGAGGAAAGTTCACACGCGGAACGTGATCCGTTTGTCCGAGTACTGCTCCGGGATTCACCTGGCTTTGATCGGAGGAAACAAAAACACCACCAACCATAGCAACCGGCCGCTACAATTCCCCAATCCCCGGCTGATTCCGACCTAGCTTTTTCCAGCTCCAATAAAAAATCTGCCACCTTCGGGACTCGAGCCTTCCACGGACCTCCAGGCCAGAGACGCTGCAGAAGCAACAGTCATGCTGCAACTGAGCCACCACAGCTAGGGGTTTTTACTATGTTTATTTACGTCGTAAACAATGAAGACGTAAACAATTAGAAAGAGAAAGAGAGAGAGAAAGAGAGAAAGAGAAAGAAAGAGAGAAAGAGAGAGAAAGAGAGAAAGAGAGAGAAAGGGAGAGAAAGAGAGAGAAAGAGAGAGAAATAGAGAGATACAGGGAGAACGAGAGAAAAAGAGAGAGAAAGAGAGAGGAAGAGAGAGGAAAAGAGAGAGAAAGAGAGGAAAATAGAGAGAAAGAAAGGAAAAGAGGAGAAAGAGAGGAAAAGAGAGAGAAAGAGAGAAAAAGAGAGAGAAAAAAATGATTGTAATTCAACGTTTTCTAATGATTGGTTTGAAGCTCCTTTTTTTAGGCAGACATTCATTCACATCATTATAATGAATCCTGATGAATTAGAATTCCTGGTGTCGCAATGGAATCATATTGTTCATACCTTGATGGATGATTTCTTAAAATTATTAATCAATAGAACCAAAATATTCTATAAAAAGTATTAATGTTTTACACCACTTATGGTATAAATAAATAACAGCCTAAAAAAAGCCTTCAAACCAATAGTAAAAAAATCATCAAAAAACATCAAGAAAGGCTGTGTAATTCTCACTGAATAATTTTAAAATTTTCTTCCAAAACAGTAACTCAACGTTCTTGCATGACTATTGTAACATGCATAAGTGCTGAAGTTCATTTTAATAAAGATTTTAAAAAGAAAACCTATGTGAGATTGATAATGGATGTTATGGAAAATGCGAATTTGAGCTGAATCGTTGCCACATTGGAGAAATGGTAGGGGCGGCGGATGTAACAGGGCCCACGCGGCTCGGGGCGTGCGTCACCCGAGCCCCGTGGGGAGAAGGCGTCGGGCGCAGGGGGGGGGGGGCGGGGGGGGGGGGGCGCTAGGAAATTCCTGAGGAGCGGGCGCAGGAGGCGGCTCTTCTGGGAAGGCGGGGACGCACCACCGCCGCCACGCCCCGCCGCTCTCTCTCCTCTCTCTCCTCTCCTCTCCTCTCCTCTCCGCCCAGCCCTCCGTCACGCCCCGCGCCCCCCTCTCCACCCTCCCATGAAGACGCTTCCCCTACGCCCACATCCGCTGCTACTTCCACCTAGCGCGTGCTCGTTGGTGGCTTGTTTATTGCGTCTGCTAGAAAAGAGAACATTCTATCTAGGTGGACGGGAATTGGCGAAACGTGTTGAAATGAACACCGTAAAAGAGGACTCACTATTTGTGAAATCTGACTATATAACGTCTTAGAGGGATTCATTTACTACATATCAGAGCAGGGTTAATCCAGTTTTTGTGTATCAGTGCCCTACAAATGGATATATCGTGTCGAAAAATCGCCGTTTTTTGCTGCAGAATTACATAATTTTCACTACACTACGTATATTACTTCTTATGTACGTATACGAGAAAGTAAAAATGAAACGTAAAAACACTTAACTTATATGCCAATCTGCACTTCTAGTGGTTTGGTTTTGATTTCTGTGTAAGGTTGGCAATTATTAATTGAATATTCTTTAATGAAGGGAAGTTACTATAGTGAAATCAACTCTCTGAACTGATATCAAAATTCAAAATATTTTCTGTAAAGCCAAACAATTACAATTTACGTTTCAAAAATGTGATATTTCCCGGGTGTTTTTTTCTGAATACATTGTGACTCATTAAGTTATATCACGTACGGATTTGCCAGCTTTTCCGCTCGTCTGTAAGTCAACAGAAGGTCGTTATGTGTTGGCCTCCACGTGGTTATCAGTAATTAAGTGAACCTGGTGCCACTATGTAAAGAAAATGCTTACGACCCACTCTCAGATTTCCTCGCCCAAATTAGTGTGTAATTTATTTTTAGGTGAATTAGAATGTAAGCCTTTAAAACTTATGTAGAGTGCATTAAAAGTATTGATGTACTTATTCTCTGTAAAAATAAAGTAAATAATAATAAAAAATTTAAAAAAGTAACGACCCACTCTTTGACACCTATTTATTTTTTGTTTGATTGATTGAATAATTCGACTCATAGTTTGCACGCAAGTCATGTGTTTAAACATCTGAATGCTGAGATGCAGATGAATGAATGATGAATACAGATGAAATTAGGTATCTTTAAATCCTTAAATAGTTTATTTGATCATTAACGGGTTATTTCAATCACAGATAACCCTTTCCAGCATCGATCTAAGATCGTATGATATTGCAGATTATATGTAAGTGAAGCTTAAATAAAACTCTCGCGCAAGTCACGAGCATGGGTGAACGCAGCATATCAGAAGAATGACGGGACACGCAAGGGTGAACAAAGGCCACCGGTGGAATCACGACTCATGCAAGAGTGAACGAATCCGTCGACGAATCAATGCTAATGCGAGGGTGATCGAAGCACGTCATTACGCGCAAGGGTGCGGGCTGCATTCCTGCGGAATCAGCGCAGCGTTCCCACCGTCCGTGGCGCGGCGCGGCGCGGCGCGGCGTCCCCTGTAGGCCGTGCGTGGGAGCGGGGCGTGCCTCGGCGGTCGGGGGAATCCCCTGTGACGCGCGGCGCGGCGCTGCGTCACGTGGGGCGAGGCGGGCCGCGGGCCGCGCGCCGCGCGTGCTGCGTGTTCGAATGACGGGAGGCGCGGCGGCGGCGGCCGGGGCGGCGCGCATGTCGTGCGTTCCTCGTGCCTCGGACGTGAATCCGAAACGAGTTGTGAAATGTATACATCTCATTAGGTGCGGACGCGATCCCTTTGTGTTGGAACTTGTTCAAAGGAAGCGCAGGAGCACGTCCGTCAGAACACCCTGCTTTTTTTTTTCTTCTTCCGAGCTGCTGTGAATGGCGTACGAAGGCCACTGCGTTCTCTACGTCACGCCTTAGTGATAGAGCGTTGAAATAATTGTTGCGGTCTTTCTATCTGAAGTGAGCACTAGGCCGATTCTCTTCTAGGTGTATTGGCATTCAGCATTTTGGGATGCATCGAACGCCAACGCGCAATGCGGACACGAAACGATTTACTCATATTTTTAGGTAATGGATCCCATATATCGTTGTTTGTTAAACATGGATTCTTTCTTTCTCATCCTTCGGACCATAGAGGTAGGTCTGTTGGAAATAGATCCCTCCCTGGACGCTGTGTTTGCCTGTTACCTCTGACAATAGATGGAAATGGAGTTCAAAAATACTCGAGATGCGCAGCGAACCAAGACACTCGATCAGGTGT
Organism: Gryllus longicercus; assembly: GCA_038098605.1. NCBI lineage: Eukaryota > Metazoa > Arthropoda > Insecta > Orthoptera > Gryllidae > Gryllus > Gryllus longicercus. The sequence goes on from JAZDUA010000163.1 coordinate 3,033,093, forward strand.
ACAATCTGCCTACGATGTTCTTCATTCACCTATAGACTTCGCCGAATGTTTGTGAATCGTAGCACAAGAGAACACAATATGGAAAATGTTGAATGATTTGGTGAAAAACGTTTGTAGTTAGATCCTGTGGAGAAAAAAATAAATTATGCATCTTTGAATCTTCTATTTCAAAGTTTTTCTCGTGGCTCAGCGTAAGGTTGCCAAACTGTGGCTGTCATGCAGAAGTCAGAGTCGTGACTAGGGTCTGGCTAAATGCTCGCCTCGTTGAGGGCAGGCTCGAGTTCCCAAGCAGAGCGCCCGCAGCTTCCCTCGGCGGGGGGCGGGGCGGGGCGAGGGTAGGGGCGGGAGGTGGGGGCGGTCGGGGCAGTCGCGGGCCGTGCAGCGCGTGACGCCCCTATCTGCCCGCCCGGATCTCTGGGTTTCCGGCGGCCGCACGTACGCGGACGTGCGCGGCTGCGGCGGTGGCGGTGGCGGTGACGGTGGCGGTGGCGGTGGCGGTGGCGGTGGCGGTGGCGGTGGCGGTGGCGGTGGCGTGGCGGTGGCGAGGGCGGTGGCGGTGGCGGCGGTGGCGGCGGTGGCGGCGGTGGCTGCGGTGGCGGCGGTGGCAGTGGCGGTGGCGGTGGCGGTGGCGGTGGCGGTGGCGGTGGTGAGGGCGGTGGCGAGGGCGGTGGCGAGGGCGGTGGCGAGGGCGGCGGCGGTGGCGGCGGCGGTGGCGGCGGCGGTGGCGCTGGCGGTGGCGGTGGCGGTGGCGGTGGCGGTGGCGGTGGCGGTGGTGAGGGCGGTGGCGAGGGCGGTGGCGAGGGCGGCGGCGGCGGTGGCTGCGGTGGCGGCGGTGGCGCTGGCGTTGGCGGTGGCGGTGGCGGAGGCGGAGGCGGAGGCGGAGACGGAGGCGGAGGCGGAGGCGGAGGCGGAGGCGGAGGCGGAGGCGGAGGCGGAGGCGGAGACGGAGGCGGAGGCGGAGGCGGAGGCGGTGGCGGAGGCGGTGGCGGAAGCGGCGGTGGAGGCGGAGGCGGAGGCGGAGGCGGAGGCGGAGGCGGTGGCGATGCGTCTTGGGCAACGCAGGCGCTGCCAGGGAGGCGGAGGAGGAGGCGGCGGAGCGTGGGTTTGAAGCGAAAGTGCAGGCGGAAACAATGGTTATGGTGGTGATCGAGCTAGGAAAATGTGAAGCAATGCATGGTTACAATTTGAGGGAGACGTGGACATGATTTGGGAAGTGAAATGATGGTGCCAGTATTTGGATCGTTGTAAAGAGCAGTGGATGGGACGAAGAAGAGACAGTGGAAGTGAATACAGTCCTTTTGGAAGGTATTGTGGGAAAGGTATTGGCGTGCTTGGGCTATTGATGACGGTTATGGCTGCAGGGATGGATTGTTATGCAAAAGTACGCTAGATTGCTAACAATTTAATGTAATTATAATACAGTAGTGTCGGTTGTGGATGTGGTAAATCTTGAAGATTATATTATTGACGTTTGCGGCCGCAACTACTGAGAGCACAAACAGTAGAGACTTTCTCGCACCAACAATTGATTAATTGCGATTAGAAGTATCACAGAAGAATAAATTGCCGCTACTGAAAATGAGGTGATATTGACAGCGACATCTATAAACAATTCATTAAAAAACGCAAGGGAAATGGATTTTGTACGGTATTGGTTTTAGAGGGCACAGACAGTCTGAGCCCGAAACTGCCAAGCGACAGGAGGGGAAGGGAGTTCCGAGATATGACCGGGAATACATGAAGAGAGTTAGTGGGAGAGATTCTGATGAAGGTATGACAAATACGACGGATATGACGCACGTGGGTTACGATCCCCGTGATGGAAGGTCTGTGATGTCCGTTGCTTTAAACGTACCTCTTAATGATTGTAGTTGTGACGTCAAGGGTAATGAAACGACGATGAAAACGATAGAAAGAAAAACAATAACGATACAACAAACATAGTACAGAACAGTAACAAACAGTAACAAACGATACCAAACCATAGAAACAAATACAAACACACGAAAACAGACTGTGGAAAGATTTTCGTGGGAAGTGTATCGGCTGATGAAAACATACAATTAATTTCTTATGAATTCAATCATGAAAGTACGCTCTTTGAAGTATATTTCACTCATGCAAGTATTAAAGTTGTACACACATTCAAAATACGAACATATTCATATCAGAGAGTTCGCTCAAATATTATGTGAAATGCATTACAAAGAATTTTTATATTATAAATTTCCAAAGGATTTTTTTCTTGTCAGTTAAAAAGAGGTAATAGTTTAATGTTAAATCCATAATGTTTTCAAATATTTTCATATTATATTCATTATGACTTCAAATATCCAGTTTTATTTTTAATGCATCAACAGCTTTCTCTACTTGATACAAATGTCCGCAAAAGGTTTTAACAGCATGTGGGGTAGAATTGTGTACGATACGTCTGTAGCACAATCATCCTGCCATTCATCCCACAATACTTTCTCTCATCATTCATCTCATTAGGAAAATAACCATCGCAATCATCTACACATTACTTCATCAATCACGAACATCAACGACTTCAGTAGATGACGGGCCATAAAACCTAATAAATAAAAATATGACTAATAGTTTGGGTAGTAACTAACAGTTCAAGCATAACATGACAATCATGGATGTGCTGGTGGCTGCAAGGTCTTGAGTTCGATCCAAGGTGAGTGACATCAATTTTTTTATAAGTTAAACATTAGCGGGTCTGTGTCTTCTGATGTCATCGCGTTCTTAGGTCGACTGATCTGCTAGTCACCCTCGTTTCCCTGATTCACGCGGAATGTCATATGAGTACATCTACCACGCGCGGTCTTACCTTCTCATAGCATTCTATAGTAGATTGGAATAAACTACCTGCAGAAGCACTAGAGGCTCTTCCTTGTAATGTAGCCAAATTTAAAAATATGCTTCATTCCATCTAGGTTATCTCGAATAATACTGACTGAGACATTTATCTTTATTATTATTATTATTATTATTATTATTATTATTATTATTATTATTATTATTATTACTATTATTAGTAATATTATTATTACTTTTATTATTATTGTTATTGTTAATATTATTATTGCTTTTATTATTATTAATATTACTATTACTTTTATTATTATTGTCATAATTATTATCGTCATGGCCCTTATACAGTGAAGTGATGTGAAGTGTAGTGTAGTGAAGGGGAGTGCAGTGTAGTGTAGTGTAGTGAAGTGTTATGTAAACTAGAAGTGAATTTAGAGTTAGCTAGAAATAAATTGGAACTATTATATCGACCCCCTAATTCTAATAGTAAACCCAATTGTAAATGTTGAAAATGTTTAGTAATTCTAATTTTAATTGTTATCATGTTTGCCACCGAGCATTAGCTCAAAGCGAACTTTAATAAATCTATCTATCTATCTATCTAGCATTCTCTGTCCACCCATCTCTTAGAATCCGGGCAGAGACACCCTGAGAAAATTTATACCCTCACAATTGCCATGCCCAGGCTGAGAGAGGCCAACTCCAAAACGGATTTAATATTGAAGATGATAATTTCAATACAAACATGAGATATTTGGTATTTTTTGGACTAAGCTCGTATACTAAATCGGTTTTGTTATTGTTTACTGTGATCCGTTTAATACGTGTCTCTTACATTCGTGATATTACTGATAGACATTGAGATGTGAACCATGACAAATGACATTGAGACATTGACATGTGAACCATCAATTAATTTGACATTTTAACTTAAACGTGAAGTATACGGATATGACTGAAAGATTTAATTTGATATACGTAGAGTAGATGTGGTCAGAGATAGTCTCATCGTCGATCGCAAGCTATTAGTGGCTTGTGGGGAAACTATTGGTAGACTGCAGACACACTCAGGCTGTCTAACCTGAAGTTGCACCACTGAGCTGACACGGATGATTCATGAAAACAGCTGCTTACTTACTACCGCGCAACTGTCACTATCAGTCTTATAGTGGATTAGAGCTTGAGGTAATGTCCGTTAAGTTTTTATCGTGTAAATAACAGATGTTGAAAATTTTATGAAATTTCTTATCTTTGTTTTGATATCTGGCTCATAAAAAATTTTAAAAACGGCATGTGTTTGGAAGCTTCGTACGTCTGTCGATCAGAGGTGTAATTTAATGTAAACTCTGGTAACCGTGGATTTGAAGTGATTCACTTTTATATTTCCATTGTTTAATTTTTTGAGTGTTAATTCAATACGTACAGGTTTATTCTCATATCTAATTAGAGGATATAGACATTTGAAAAACAAACAAACAAACAAAAAACATTCATCTGGCAGCATTTCATATGACTGGCCTGGAACGAATGTAGTCTCTGAAATATTTTGGCTAAAATCCAAGTTATGATAAATTTGATCTGAATACATTAGCAACTATTCATTCTAAAGTGATCTATGTGTCATTTTTCGTTGTAGGTGCTGCATATTAAAAATACCACTATAGTATTGGCACATGATTTCCAATGTTAGTCAATTCTTAAGTGGTCTAAGTAACATTGTGATTCATAGGATAGACCACTTTAGTTCCAGGCTAGCCAAAACAACAAATATTGTGCGTGATTCCCCTTCGCCCCTTTTTATTCTTTTGTTTGATTGTTTTGGTTATTCAATATCGCATCAACATCTAGAGCATTGGTGGCCACTACTATTGGATTTAAAGTTATGGTTACCGTGAAGAGGACACGATATGGTGATTAGATATGTGAAAGGACGATCACAAATACAACCATGCCCGAGGTGGGACTTTTTCGACCCGAGATCGCTACGACACTACTGCCTTAACCATCTCTGGCATCCGGGTCGGCCCTTTTGATTCCGCGGAATCCACGTGACACAATACAATTCTTCAACTATTCCATGTGTAAGCTCTCATTAGCGGCAAACGCCTGCGTGTACGCTCCATGACCTTTCATCCGTCAGCGGCGCGGCGCGGCACGTCGGTGGCGTGCGTCGCGTGGGCGCGCTCCGCCTGCACTGCGCCGGATGTGGGGCGGCGCCTGACGCGGCGCACGCGTTTCCTGCCGCGCTCCCCCACACCCCACACCCCGCCCCGCCCACCGCACCGGCACCGGCGGCGCGGAGCGGCGCGGCGCGCCCACCTCCGCCCGGTCAGGCAGGTTGCACGCGCCACGCCGCGCGGAGCGCGCGCGGGAAAGCGGGCGGGGAGGTCACGGGGCGCGCGCCCTCGCCCCCGCCACGCCCCGCTCGCCGCCGGCTACCGCGTCGCACACGGACACTCGTCGGACCGGAGTGGAGAAGAGGATGGGTGGGAATGTGCTACGTGTACTCCGATTTAAACGTAGTGGCACTTCAATGTACAGAGCTGGAAGGAAATTCCCCTTCTCCACAGGGTTACTGCGGAGGGGACAAAAGAAAAAAGCATGAAGGGGAATGTGACATGTCATCCAATCGGGAGCTCCTATATCAAAAAAATTAAGTTGCAACGACGCTCTGGATTGGATGACAGTGTCACTTTCTGGTGACCTTGAGGAGCCAATCTGTTTAAATCGGAGTGCAGTATAGTTGCAAATTGCGGAAAGGTGGCGATAGAAGACATAACGTAACCTGCAGAGGGAAAGAGAGATGTCAGTTAAGGGGACAGATGTATGATAAATTGTGTCCAAAGGTGGGCGATAAAACGGACAGCTGGGAGCTTGGGGTATAGTGTGTGACAGGGCAACGAGGATCAAACTTGAGTTACTAGAATGAATGTACCGTAAGGAAAATCTGATAGCAACAGAGGAGAAATCGTCTAGATGACTGTACCAAAGTAATGAAAATTGCTAAAACAACGGACAAGAGGCGACCATTGAATAATTGCGAACCAAAATAAGACACGAAAGGACTGACAACAATTAAGGTGGTTCCGTTCGGTAGACGGGGTCCATCTCTTTGGTGGCAGTGTCGGGGGCGGGGCGACAAACAGGTAACGGAGGCTAGCTCAGCGCGGGAGGCAACAACGACGGTGAGAGACGGCGGCGGAGGCGGCGGCGGAGGCGGCGGCGGCGGCACCCGAGACAATGCAAGCCCGCCGACGCCGCGGCGGCGGCGATAGAGGTCTATATATGAGTATGACTCTCGCGCGCGCCTGCCGTCGCCACGTCGCCCCGCCCCGCCCCGTCGTTCCCCGCCCCGCTCCGCCCCGCCGCCGCCGCGGGCCGTGAGAACGCGGCCTCACCGCCGGTTCCCAGGGTCGGGCGCGCCAATCCCAGCGCACGACCTGCGTGACGTCATTGGTGCCTACGGTCCACGCCGCGGACATTGGTTGGATTCTTCAGCCCGCACTCGTGCCAGAGGTTGCTGTTGAGATGCGCTCTTTGGCATCGGGTAAAATGGCCTTGTGGGTGTAGATCTGGGGGGTGCAATGCTTCAACAGTTTCGCACGTGCGCTCCATCAATTTGAGTTGATATAGAGCTGAAAGCAATTTTTTTTAGTTATTTTTGGGAGGTAATGTTTCTGTCATTTCGGGCATTTTTGCAGCATTTTTATGATTTTATACCTCGAGAATATAATTTTTAAGGCAATTGAGTATTATTTCCCTTCCAGTGTTTCAGATACAAAATAGCAGAACACTACATTTCAAAGCAGTGCTCTACTCTCATTTGGCTCAATCTGTCTCAAATGAAGATATACTTCTGCACTATAACTTTTCACCCTTACAAACAATGACTATGTCTCAAAATGACGCAATTGTAATTATGTAAAATGGGTAATTGGTGCATATAGTTCGTTACTTTCAATGTATTGACCGGACGTATGGTTCTTTTCGAAATCGCACTTTCCTTATCTTGATCATAATTTAATTACTACTGCGTGATTCAGAACTCTCACCTAGCTAGCGTTTCATGCGGAATCAATTTGCTAACGCAGCCTCTGGGTTTCAATTGAGTGTGGCTACTTCCGGCCAAAAGGGTAAAACATTGAAATCAGTTAACTTAACGATGTTCAAAATTCAGAGAAAAAATCAAAATACTTCCAGAGACAATAGTATCTTACCTTCTTTCTTTTAAATTGTTTTATTCTTTATTCACCATCAGCCCGATCACTACATTATGAAATAATCTGCTGGCTACAGACAGCTGAAACTGTGCCCTATTTCCTGTGGACGCAATACCCTTCAATATGTGTAGCATCGCTCTCCCTAAGACGTTAACGATGTTGAAATTCAGAGAAAAAATCAAAATACTTTCAGATCCAATAATAACTTTCTTTTAAATTGTTTCATTCTTTATTCACCGTCAGCCCGATCACTACATTATGAAATAATCTGCCGGCTACTGACAGCTGAAGTTGTGTCCTATTTCCTGTTACCCTTCCTGCATTACCCTTCAATCTGCGTAGCGTCGCTCTGCCTAAGAATGGTCTCACGACGAAGGATCTGCGCTTCACGGCCTCGCGCTTCAGAGGCTCTAATCACCCCCACCCCCGCCCCCACCCTGCGCCCCTCGGCCCTGGGGGATGCGGCGCCGGCGTCACAGCAGGCGCGTGCCCACGGAGCGGCACAAGTAGAGGATGCAGGGCACGGGGGCTGCCACAACGCGTGCGCTGAGCTGGGGTGGGTAGGAACTAGATTTTTTTTGTCCCCTCCGCAGTAACCCTGTGTAGACGGGAATTTATTTTGTTTTGATTAATACATTAAGCTGCTGCCTTGCGGCTTGAGCAGCTAAACGAGGGACTTTGTCTAGAATTGAATGGAACCAGAATTGAATGGGTGAAAACCAGAACGCTATTAGCGACATTTTATAAATTCTGAGAAATCTATGTATTTTAAGTCAATATCGCTGTAAAGTCGTGGTGCTTTGTTTCATCATTAAAACCATGTCATTGAAGTTGTTCATTAAAACCATGTAAACAAATTGCCACTGAAATGTAGCCCAAAATAAACACGTTTTTATCAGAATTTATAAAATGTCACTTATACCGTTCTGGTTTTCACCCATTCAATTGTAATATATCTAAGAGAAGCTGCATTTATTTCAATTCAAGGGCTACGCAGGGTTTAAATCATACAAATCTGGAACTTTAATAATAATAATAATAATAATAATAATAATAATAATAATAATAATAATAATAATAATAATAATAATAATAAATCAGCGCTCGGAATCTGATGACAAGTCATCTTTTGGTTGGGGCAATGTAGATGTAGCTAACTTGCAAATTAATCTTTATCATGTCATATAGGTCATAGAAATGTATATTGGGTCATTTATTGACATTTTTTGTCATTTTTCAATTTTGAGGTGCTTTTTTATATTTGTGTTTTATATTTATATATTTTTAGATTCTGTCATTTTTAAACATTTTGTTTCCTTTTCGAGTTTGTTTTTTTTTTTGTTAGTGAAACAAAGCATTTTTGTATAATCGGAGTTCATGATGAAATTCACTACTGCAATGGACTCTGTTTTTCGAACTCTGAAAATTACACGGATCTTCGGTAACTTCAAAAACCGAGGGTTGGAGGATCGAAACTAAGGATTCCATTTCCTCCAAAAATAAAGAGTTTATAATAAACATAATTTTATATAAATAAATTGTATTTAAAAATGAAAATTTCATTGAATAAGTAAACATTTTCATACAAATATTTGAATGTTTTTAAAAAATCAGGACATTTTCTCGCTTTTAAGTCTTTTAGGCCATTAGAATCCGAAACCGAATAATAATAATAATAATAATAATAATAATAATAATAATAATAATAATAATAATAATAATAATAATAATACATTTTGGGAGCATTTTGAATAGGTATACAAATTAACTGGAATAATGGGAAAGGAAACGTTGAATCTCTGGACTAAATCCACGAAATTACTTTATTCAATCCAAAATATTTCGTAATGTTAAAATACATTAAAAATAAGTCTTGATACGTCTTGTTTCAGTACTTCAAGCAAGAAATATGTAGAAGGGAAGTTTTCAGAAAAGACAGGAAAATACGGAAATTTGAACAAGTTTTGGTTTTGATGTATTAAGAGCGTAAACAACTCGATCGATAGACTCGTACCATCATGTAAGTGTACTTTTTGTTGGCATGGAGTGACGTCAATATAGACTCCCAAGGTCTTAAGCCGAAAAAACGTGTTTAATGTAATATTTTTAAATACATTAAAAAACTTACTAGTAACTACGCCGCGAAAACTGTACGAGTAGCTATTCAGACCAAACTTTTGTCATGCTAAGGAGGTTGTGGTAACCCAAAGGCTTTTGTGATAAACACCCTTGCGATTTTGCTCAATTCTCTGACCCTCTTCCGTGCGTCGTTATCACCAATCGGTTGTCTATCTTTGGTATGAAGAAAGTTGCTAAGAGGCCGTCCATAAATTACGTAACGAAAATTTGGAGTAAATTCAATATCCCCTCCCCATTGTAACTCAACCGTAACGCGCGATTGACTCCCACTAAACAATTACGTAACCCTTGCGACAACACCCCCCCTTTTAAATGCAAGAAGTGGAAATAAATTAGAGCACAGTAAAAACAATTTGAATTTATTTACTTGTTTCGTATAGTAAAGTAATTAATGATAATTAAATAAAAATTAGTTGGCAATGCTAGCTGCACTTATCAATAAGATTGGAGCAAGTTGTGAGTGAAGGAAGAATGCTCGGGCGAGAAATGGTTGATCACAAGCTATGCACACGCCGTCGTGGATGATGCAAGAGAGAGAAAGAGTCTTCAGCACCAATTTAAACGGATTCTAGAAAATATATCACATCAGTTTTGAATATTTTATTCGTAATCATACAGAAAAAAAAAGGTTGAGAAATATTTCCATTTATTGTAACAATTTGAACTAATAACTTTTGTTTACTTATGTTATTAAAACAAATTAATTAGTGAATACTTTTAATGTTTTAGTACAGAATTCAAAAAAGGAATTGTTTGAGCAAATTTTGAAAAATGTAAAAAAATAAATGTCATTGTTACGTAATACTTAACTAATACCCCCTTCCCCATATATAAGGAAGTGTAACGCTGACTCAGACCCCTTCCCCCTTTTTAGAATTACGTAATTTTTAGACGACCCCTAAATAGTACCATAGTAAATAAATATACATTATATTTTAAAATTTATTTTTTATATTAAATTTTTCTGATCTTTGTACAGAATGCTTTCATGACTGAAAAGCCTTGCAGTCGAAAGACATGAATAAAAAATAAACTTCGTGGCAAGATCTTTTGATTGGAATATTGAATTGATTCAATAGAACCAAACATCGTTGGAACGAATGGCAGGCAACGAAAGTATCGATACCGAAATCGAGCATTTAGAAAAAATCTCCCTTCATGTTTTTTTCTCTATACAACGGAAAGAATGATCAAAATCTGTTTGTATTTCAATTATCTTGATAACAGATTGTGAAAGCTTGATGAAAAATGTCCCTTAAGTAAATTTAATTTGAACTACGTGGTTTGATTTGAACGAAGCGAGAGGTGGAGTCATGTTGGGAGGTAAAATTCAAAAACGAGAGATAATTTTATAAAATTAATAATAAAAGTAATAATTATAAATGCTCACACAAAATCTTTGAAAAATACAGTAAAAGCCCAGGAATAGGTATAATTTTAAAAAATCGAAGGTATTCATTTCATTTGATTCTGGCCTATTGGAATGGATACCAGCAAAAATCGGGAGCAAACAAATCCAATACCGCTTCCATTGAAATCGAAAGAGAAGAATCGATCCCTGAATCGAAAGAAAAGAATCGATTCCGGTATCGAAAGAAAAGAATGGATTCCGGAATCTAAAGGAAAGAATCGATTCCGGAACCGAAAGAAAAAAATAAATTCGGGAACCGAAAAAAAGAATCAACTCCCGAATAGAAAGAAAAGGATAGATTCCGGAATTGAAAAAAAAAGAATCGATTACCGAGTCGAAAGAAAATGATCGATTCTGGAATCGGAAGAAAATTATAAATTTTCGAATGGAAATAAAAGAATCGATTCCCGAATCGAAAGAAAAGGATCGAATCCGTAGAACCGGAACGTCCCTACAAACAATCGAGAGGCCCCCACTGCCCCGGCCTGCGTCTTGGCTCGGAGGAAGCCGAGCGCGCGGGGCGGGCCAGCGGCGCGTGCCCAGAGCGCGGCACAATTAGACGGCGCAGACGACGGCGGCGGAGGCGGCGGCGGCGGCACGCGCCACCGCCCAGCGCGGGCGGGGGGGGGGCGGGGCGGCGGAGGCGGCGCGCGCGTGTAATCTGGGAGCAGCGGCGGCGGAAGCCGACGCGCCGCGGTTCCGCTGCGTCACATCCGGGCCCGCGGTCGGCGCGTGGCGTAATTACGAGAGCGAGGCTCTCGGAAAGGAAGGGGCGAGGGCGGGGGAAGGAGATCCGCTGCCGGGCCCGTGACGGTGGGACGGCGAGGCGGTGCGAGACGGGAAGAGCAGGGCGAGTGGGTGGTGAGGAAATGAGAATGGTGTAATAGAATCTGGTGCGGACGTGGTTAGGGTGATGAAGATACTTGGGCGGGATTGAAATGGGAATTATTAACTTGGTTGTTTACTCGGGTCAAAAGGCTCGTTACACATGGTCAACACACGTCCGCGCCAGACCATGCGGATACGGAAGTACACATATGGCTGCGTGCAAAACAGTTGGTATTGGCCGTGTGACAAAAGGCAATAAGGTTCAGGTTTCTTTTGAACAGCCATCTGCAGTCGGGAGATTTAGGAGAAGGAATTTAAATTTTGCACACAGTGGCACCTTTCATGCGTATCATGTATGACCTTTTCATTTCCAAAAAGGTAAATGTAGATATTTTACTACAAGAGAAATAAAATACAAGTACGTGGCTTAAAGGCAAAGGTCTGGGATCATTGAGAGTTACTGCAGCAAATAAAGTAGATACTATACAATTTACGAAAATAAACAGAACTAAAATTTAAAGTGAAGTTGTAGTTCGAGCCCCTAACTTCCAGGAGACAATTTCTATCAAAATTGTCTCGCAGAAACAAAGAAAAGTCATTAGAAAGTAAAATGAATACCCCGAAACATTGTGAATTTTTTGCCAGAAGTATCATCCATTAATAAAATTGTATGCAACCTTATGAACGAACAGAATAGTCATTTTTCAAAAACTTATAATTCTTGTGTGAATTAAAATTTTATGATAATTGTTGAGTAATAGCTTAGCAAGCCGCTATAATTTTTGTTCCCTCAACGAACTCGGTGTCATTATCATTGAATAAAATCGAATCTCTCATAATGTTTTCTTATAAGAAGTACCTAATTAAAAGTAAAATTCGATTGACACATACTCCCAAAGATGAACTCCATGAATTTTTAATTAAAAAAAATATTATTAAAAAATCGAATGATTGAAGCTTGGGGGGAGAGGGTCTTCCCCGCTGGATTCGGCGTCAACCTACCGTCGGCTAGTGGGGTTTTCTTTAACCAGGTATCTCCCACCAACGGGGACCCACCCCATACTCGGACAAACTCTAAGCTCCCGAATGGTCACCCGGCAAGTGTGGGAGTGTAGTGTGTGTACGTCTGTGAGTAAGTAAGGGCTAGGATAGGACATCGTATGGGAAGAGAAGATCGCTCGCGGTCCCTGCCCCGTTTATTAGGGTACTACTGTGCCTATATTCGCCTGGTATTGATCGAAAAAATCACGGAGAACTACCGATCAGAGCAGCCGGCCGCTAGAATTCTCCTCCAGACACCGACAGCGACAGTACTCGATGTAGCTATCTGGCTACCTACCACCGTCGAAGGTGGATCCCCAGGACCTCCCGGTCAGAGGCACTGCAGTGACTTCATTTGCTGCCCTGAGCCACCTCTCCCGGTGGAACTACTCGAAGAACACCCTTCACTACCTGCCAGCGAAAGCAATGGGGGAGGGGACAGAGGTCCACAACAAAAGCACGAGAAACGAACAATATAATGGGCATCGCGTGGGCGTCAGGAGTCGCAGACAACGTTCTCCGCTCGAATAGTAGCGAGGCATGCGCCGGCCACGCTGCCATCGGCGGCGGCTGCATACCACTCACACACACACGCGCGGGCGCGAGAGGCGGGTAACGGACCGGCACCATTGCCGTCGCCGCTCGCGCCGCGCCGTCGTCCCCGCCGCGGCGGCCTATGGCGCATGCGTACACGGCGGCGGCTCCCGCGCGGGCGAGGCGACGGCGGCGGAGGCGCTGCACGTGCCCCGCGCCCACGTTACCCGAGGCGCCGCCTGCCGCCACGCGACCGGCGCGCGTCGCGCGGTCCCCGCCGCCCCGCGCGCGCTGGCGCAACACACGCGCTTGCAGGGTGCAGTTACGCAGGATTTCTGGTCCCTGGTTATACCGTCATTCCGAAGCCTTGCCTCGCAAAAGTTCTGAATTTTGGAAATTTTAATTTAAATTATGAAAATTATTATTTTTGAAAATTTTCTCTTTTTTTTTGAAAATGTTTGAATATTTTAAAAATTAACTCCTTCATCATACTTACACTGTAACAAGCGAGGATCACAGTTTCTAATGTCCTGGGATGTGGACCATTTCAGGTAAATTTTTATCATCTCAAGTTTTGAGTTTCTTGAAGATACTTTTGAAACTTTTTGTTGTTTTACATATTGAAAATAAAATCAATAGACCAGGCTTTGTAATGAAGTCGAGCGACACGCCGCCGCCACCGCTGTCCGGGGCTCTCGCCTTTAAAAAAATTGATTTTTTGAAAATGTTATTTTTGCAAATTTTTGAATATTTTAATGATTAACTCCACCATCGTACTTCCACGGTTACACAGGGAGAATAACAGTTTCTAATGTCCTGGGATGTAAATTATATCAGGTAATTTTTTATTAACTCAAGTTTTGAGTTTCTTGAAGAACACTTTTGAACCTTACGAGTATCTTTTTTATTATTAAAAATAAAATCAATACACCAGGTTTTGTAAAGAAGTCACGCGACGCACTGCCACAACCCCCTCCCCCCGCCGCCGCCACCGTCGCTTCTCGCGCATGCCTCGACCGGACAACACATGCGCTTGCAGGATGGAGATACGTAGGACTTCCGGTCTCTGGCCATGACCACATTCCGAAGCCTGGCCACATAAAAATTCTAAATTTAAAAATTTTGAAATAAAAAGATACTATTTTTAAATTATTTAATATTTTAAAAATGTCTCACCACCATCACATTTAGTAAGTAGAGTGTATGTATTACACTCTGACAAAAAGGGGATCACAGTTTCTGATGTCCTGGAAAGTGGGCCATGGCAGGTGTCCACAAATTCCAATTTTTTTATCATCTCAAGTTTTCAGTTATTTTGAAGAACTATTCTGCGCACTTTGTCGTTTTTATATTTGATGACAATAAAGTGAATATTATTAATTACACCAGACTTAGTAAGTAAGCCGTGCTTCGCGGTTCTCCACCTCCACCGCCTCGCGCGTACTCGCGCACGCCCAGGCAGCATTTGCTCCTTCAGGGTGAAAATATGTAGGATTCCGGGTCTCTGGTCATGCCGACAATCCCAAGCCCAGTCACGCAAAAATTCTAAATTTTAAAATGTTTGAATTGTTTGTCTTTTTTGGCATTTGCTCCTTAAGGGTGAAAATACGTACGACTTCCGGTCTCTGGTCATGCCGACATTCCCATGCCTTGTCACGTAAAAATTCTAAATTGTAAAAATTTTGAATTGTTTGGTGATCGTCCTAATTTAGGGGAGGACAAGCGCGCACTACGGCTGTGTTGCAGGGGCGAGAGGGGGTATTCAAAATACACCAAATTTGAGTTACGTAATTTATGGATGGCCCCTAAGGATAAGGAAGGAAAAATTTCGTTTTGCCCGTTGTCCGTGACCTGATTCTTATGGTACTTCTATGTCATTCGCGTAGTATTGATCGCAGAGAGCTTGGAAAGACACCGATCAGAGTAGCCGTATGAGCACATCTTTCTCCAGATAGAAGCTGAATTCAACCCAATTACGCAGCAAGTGTCGCCACTATCGGGACTCGAACTCTAAGACGCTACGCAGGCAATGCTCCCGCCGAGCCATCTCAGCCTACGAAGCAGCTTAATAAGTATTTCTGTCGCTCGGGGTTAAGTACATTCCTGCAAGAATTAAGTGACGGGAACAAAGTAGAACTAATAGTACCAATCGATATAGATGTTTTCATGGTTTTGATGTTATTTTGTTTGTGTGTGTGTATGTGTGTGTGTGTATATGAAAAATTCACGAAATTCTAATGTTGCAAAAGTTAAAATTTGAAATAAGAACTAATAGTACCAAAGTGAATTTATGTAATCATATCAAAAGAACTCAGTGTAATCTTCACTGTGCAAACTCTCTCTCACCCGATATGACCTCGATGCTTTCCTAGTATTTCCTAGTCTCTCCTTGTCTTTATATATCCTGAGGCGAACTGAAGACTTACCCTTTGGAATAACTCTGGGCGATCAGGCCTACTTTTGTCCATTGATATATTTTGAATTTGTTTTCAGTTGAATTGTAATTATTAATTAATAAACACGGAGACTGTCAAATTAAAGCTTGCTGCACACGAATTTTATTGTTAGAGGTTTTAACCATCTTTAAAACAACGATTTTTTAATAAATATTGATGATTTTTGATCGATAAGATGCTTTTTGATAAAGAAAGTTAGTAGAAAATGACCTATATAATGACATGAAACTAAAGGGAAAATGCCCTAAGTTTTTAAAAAATACTCAAAACTTTGTATGAAAATGTTAACTTATTCAATAAAATTTAAAGTTAAAATTATTATAGAAAGAAAATTTATTTGTATAAAATTGCATTTAATTTAAAGTCTTTATTTCAGAAGGAAAATTAATACTTAGCTCCGATTTTGAAAGGTCGAAGTCGTTACCCAAAATCCGTGTAATTTTGAGAGTTCGAAATCAAGAGCCCACTGCAGTAGTGAATTTCATCATGAACTGATAGTATAATACACATTTTGTTTCAGTGTGTCATTATAAATACATGAAACATTCACTAACTAAAACACGAATACGAAACAAAATTCGTAAAAAAGGCACAAATGTCGCAAATGTCCGAACAATAACCTAAAAATGCAAATATGGCAAAAAAGCAAACAATAAAATGACCCAATAATAATCACCTATATGTTATGGTAATCATTTATTTACTATTGGCTACGCCTAGTATACACCAACGAAAATTTGACATGTCCTCAGAAACCGAGCTTTGATTATTAACAGCGAGGTTTCAATTCTGAACATCGATCTTGGAAACTCATCATCGTCACTGTAGTGACGTGTAAGCTCCCGATTGGAAGACCCCGCAACAGTAGGCGATATGGCACGTGAAGCTCATCAATCTGTTAATGATGATGTTTTGATATCAATGTCGCATCACTATACGTGAATTTAAACGTAGGTTCACTTGACGCAAATCAGCTGGTACGATGTCATTCAATCGGGAGGTTGATCGTCACCATAGTAACGTCACTGTAGTGACGTGTAAGCGTCCGATTCGATGACACCGTTACAGCTGACGATCTGTCAAATGAAGCTCTAAATAAACCGAAGTATAGAACAAAGGCGGTCGTATGGTGGCGGCGAGGCGGCCGCCCCCCTCCCCCCCCCCGTGCGAGGGCGATGCTCTGCCGCATGTCGTGCTCCTACGCGGTGCCGTCGTCCTCTGTCGCTATGCGGGCGCCCTTTGCTGCAGGTGCCCTCACCGGAATAATACTGCCCTCGGGCGGGCCGTTTATTGCCCCCCTCGCCGCTTACGTAATCCGCTCGCTCGCCCGCCCGCCCTCGGGTATTTCGGGGGATGTGGGAGAAAGCAACGATGTCCTTTTTCTGGAATCGTGGTCACAACATGTCGCGTGCTGTCACGTCCGATTTCTTCCAGTGCCGATCGCGTGCCTGAATTTAGAGAAAGTGACTGTGGAATTGACAAGAGTGGAAGAAATTATGAGGCTGTTAGGTGGTATATTTAGGAACTGATTTTTTGCATTTCGTATGCGGCAGGCTATCCCTTTCTCATAATGAACGAGATCTCTGACCTTCATTCCACGCATTACTGCTGTTCCTGTATTATTAATGGGTGAAATTACCTTGTAGATACACGTATGACCTTTCGTAAATTCCTTTAAAAACGTAAATGAGACACGCAATAGGAAATTACTATATGAATAAATGTAACAGCTCATGTATGTTACAGATATATGTGTTTTCCAAGCATTCATGTGACCTTTACATCTAAAAAAGTATAGAAAGTAAATCCTTTTACTCAAACTATACTTCTTCTTTGTGAATTTATTTCCCTCACTATTTGAATGAAAAACAGGTCTAGCAATATTTCAATTCATAAATTCAAAATAACTAGACTTTTCAAGACAACAACACAGACTGGCAGAGTAACGATAATTTGTTCGATTTTACACAATTTTGAAATAACTGAATTAATGACAAAAGAAAACGTAGATTATTTAAAAAGAATGAAATACGTTTAATGGGGTTTGCTACGAAGAAAGCATTCCTGATAACTCGTATTACGTGATGGCGTAGGCGAGACGTAACTGTTTTTATATTTCACTACGAAACATAACGGAAGTGCAAGAAGAAAATCTTGAAGAGCATCAAACACGCGGCGTTTCATTCACCAGTGGAAGAGTCACCAGAAAGAACATTCCCGGCGAGTGTGTCTGTGGGGCACGTGCGTCTTTGTGCCGCTTGCTGTCGTAAGGGAAATCCCGGTCGACCGGACGCTGCACCCACACACACACATACACACGCACACGCAGCGCAGCGCCGCGCCGCTCCACGCGGCTCATTAGCGGCCGCGCCAGTCATCGCGCGTCCGCCCGGCGCCGCCTGGCACCGGCGCGGCCTCACGCGCCCGCGCGCGCGCACGCACGCGGCCTCGCTCCCACCGCACGCGTCCCGCCCCGCCCCGCCCCGCCCCGCCCCGCCCCGCCCCGCCCCGCCCCGCCCTGCCTCGCCCCGCCCCGCCACGCCCCGTCCCGTCCCGCCCCGCCCCGCCCCGCTCCTCCCCGCCCCGCCCCGCGCCACCCACCACGCGACCGCTGTGCCGCAATTGTTCCCGCTCTACCTCGCCATGCCCCGCCTTGCCCCTCCACGCCCCATCTCCAGGCCCCATCGTCCGCTGCGCCTCCACTGTCCCCTCCCCGCCTCGTCCCACCCCCTTGCTAGCCCACGACAACCGCTGTCCCCGCCCAGCCCCCCTCTCGCGCCTCACATTGCCAGGATGACCATTGTCGCCACAATCCCGCTTCGCCCTCTCGTCAGCCCACGACGACCACTGCATACCCTCCGCCCCGGCCCCGCCCATTCGTCTGTCCATGATGATCGCAGTAGGGGGGATATGCGGGTTCTGGGCCAGGAAGTGCTTATCTTATCAGCTTATCTTATCTACTTCCTGTTTCCCTCCCCCACATCCGGTGTAAACAACCGGCGCCACCAATTATAATGGCAGGAAGTGCTTATCTTATCAGCTCTTATCAGCTTATCTTATCGACTTCCGCCCACCCCCTCCTCCTCCCCCCGCCCCTCCCCCTCCCCCCACCCCGCCCACTTCCGATGTCAACAACCGGCGCCACCCATTATAATGCCCCGCCGAATGTCAACAACCCCCTCCCCCTCCCCACTTGCGCCCACCCCCTCCCCCTCCCACCCACCCCTCCGATGTAAACAACCGGCGCCACCAATTATAATCTCCCCCCCTCCCCCCCCCCCACCCGATGTAAACAACCGGCCATTTATAATGCTCCCACCGACCAGGGTCAATGACCCCACCCTTGCGACCTCTGGCGGCGAATGGTGGAAGCGTGCGCGCACTCTGGTGGTGAATTGTGGAAGCGTATGTGTCTGCGCTCTGGTGGTGAATTGTGGAAGCGTGTGTGTGTGTGTATGTGTTTCAAAAATGCTCCTGCCTGAAGCGGATTCGAACCAGCCTCATTTCCCCTGAGGCGACCAGCACTTTGGCTCTGAGCTACGGTGACATCTCGAGTCAAGCTGTCTGCTTTGGGCTACTGATAGTACACGCGGTCGGGAGGCTGGCGGCCGGGTGGCTGATAAGGGCGGGCAGGGGGCGCTGAGGGTGCGCGCTGCGGAAGTAGATAAGATAGCGGCGGGCAGGGCCCGGCGCGGGTGGCAGAGGACGCGCGCTGCGCAGACTAATGAGTATAGAGATACGCGCGCTCTCTAGGAGCCGGAGAACGAGATGGAGTTGTGCGTCGGGGCGCGCATTTTGAATGCACTCTATATAAGATAGCCAGCCGCACGTCTCTCACTCTCTCTCTCTCTCTCTCTCTCTCTCTCGAGAGCGCTGACGCTCGCTGCCCCGCTGAAAAGACTTTCATAATAGAAGAAAGGGAAACCCTAAAAGGCGGTGATAGGAAAAACAAATGAAAACAATACAAATTGAAAGAATGTTTTTTGTTTATTGAAATCAAATAAAAATCAA
Organism: Gryllus longicercus; assembly: GCA_038098605.1. NCBI lineage: Eukaryota > Metazoa > Arthropoda > Insecta > Orthoptera > Gryllidae > Gryllus > Gryllus longicercus. The sequence goes on from JAZDUA010000163.1 coordinate 3,052,553, forward strand.
ATTATACATAGAATAAATAACATTCATGTTTGTTTGCCTGTTAGATATTTAGCGATTTCCCCACACAATTTCACCGTTAAACTGCGGTGGACTTATCACCAGTGACAACACATCCCCCTCTTGTCGACATATCACACCACCCCTCGTCGACCTATTGCCTCGGCGGTACGTCGTCGACATATTTCATCACAGAGAGCCTCCAGGACCTGTCGAACCGCTACTCTCTCGTTGGCGGGAAGTGTGCACATGACGTTGCAGAGATAAATGTACGCCTGCATAATGATTCTGTCATCCACCATCGATGCCATAATGTATTCATCTAGATTCAGATAAGCTTCGGGTGGGGGAGGTTTTAATTCGCGTCGACACATAGGACATGTATTGTTCACGTCTAGCCACGTTTGTATACACTCAAGACAAAAAAAGTGATTGCACAGTGTGCGCGCCATCACAGGAGGGGGAGTGTCATCGTTTTGACAAATGGTGCAACATAGAGGAGGGGATGCAGTGGATCGAACTTCCACAAAAGGAGGTGGAGGCGGTGATGGTGGCGGTGTGTCACTTGTCCATTGGTCTTCCATTTTTCTTCTTTTTGTTTCACGTCAAAATATTAAACAGATAAAAGCAGCGAACACGAAAGCAAAGTTCAGGAGGGCTACACCAACAATGATGCTATCCATCCAATTCATAGCACACACACGTCACAATATTCCTCTTACAAAACACACACACATCATTCCGTTTCAATGGCCGAGATCCGTTGTCGTGTTGAGCGTAGTGCTGCGTGCAGACGAGAAGGGTGACGGTTTGTCACGACGGGCAGCCCGACGGTGCGGCAGCGTCCTCCTCCTCAGAGTAGTGTTGGATGCAAGGCTGGCGGAGATAGATGCAAAAGCGACAATTCCGCTTCGACGGCGGCGGTCCATCGATGTGCGTGCGTCCGCGATTCCAATGCTCTTTACACGAACGAAGTTCTTCAATACACGGTAGTTTTTTGATGTCTTCAGGGAGTTTCTCGAAAACGCGCTCAACCTCGTGAGACGCGGGCCAATGACACAAAAATTCGACCGGCAATTGACTCAATGTATCCGAGTCGAGAAGTGTAAGCTTGTAATCGGCTTCATACAACTTTCTGAAAGCGCGCTCGATGTTTTCGCGCGTCTCTCGCCTGATCTCTTGTCTGGTATGCTCCAATACTTCGGCAACGTAGCAGATGAGCGGATGAGCGGATGCGTACGACGGAACAGTCGACATCGTACTGATGAGCGACGCGGTGGAGAGCGTGATTATAACATGCACGAACCTGTTCATCTTATCGTTCTCGAACGGAAGAGGCCGACAATCTCCCTTTTCGACTCCTCCCCTTCATGATGCAACATGCAGGAACTTGTTTATCTTATCGTCCTTGAACGGAAGAGGCCGACAATCTCACTTTTCGGGTCCTCCCCTTCATGTTGCAACATGCAGGAACTTGTTCATCTTATCGTCCTTGAATGGAAGAGGTCGATTACACAATCTTCCTTTTCGACTCCTCACATTCATGATGCAATAAGTGCGGTCGATTGACACTCATCCAGTCGTACAGGGCGATGACGTGCTGCCCTGCTAAGCTAACATCACCGCAAGCGTAGAGTTCGCGGTACGCGCGTAAACACTCCTTCAGCGGAGGGCATCCGATCGACTCCAGATCAACAATACGTTTTCCTTGAATAACATCCAGCAGCCACTCTTTCTTCTGTGCTCCCTTAACGTATATCGTTGTGACACCTTCGAAAGCTTTCAACATCACAAACGTCCTGTCTCGATAATCGTAACGGCCGCTACTCCACGGCGGTGTGGCGTGATGGCAGCTTTTGATCCACCACACTTGTCTCTTGTCGTCGCTGTTCAAAGTATAGAAAGGTCGCGGTGGACGAAAGGTGAATTTCTGAACGAACCGTTCCTCAGGATCATCTTTGGGGGCCCGGATGACGGTTAGCACTTTGATAATGAATTGTCCACCTATCCAAAACCCTTGAAGATCAGCGACAGCTGTGAGCACACGTCTTCTTCTTCTTCTTCTACCGGATTCGTTTTCGCGCCACGGGGTGGGCGGCTGTGTTGACCACAAAGTCCCCTCCCCCTCGTTCTCGTTTCGAAATGATTTTTCTTCTTGCGAACTGTTCTGTTCAGGTGAAGAAGAAGCATTGTCTCGCTGTTCGTCTTCTTCTTTCAATAGATTGTATAAAGAATGTTTCACGTAGCGCAACATGATTAAAGAAGCGCACACACAGTCACAGAGGAAAACAAAAAATCGAATGACACAGCGCAATGATCATCGACCGGTGTAGCAGCGACTCGCTTTCGCACGCGACAAGAACTGACGATTGTCGTGCTTTCGTCGTCCTTCTTATACAAGACTGTGACGTCAGCAAACATGTCGAAGTGTGATTGTCCGCGCGAGGATGCAAATCCCTCTTAAGCTTCAATGTCTCTCGCATGTACCCACGAATTATGACGTGAGTCGAAACCGAGCCATTTCACGAGGCGAAGCGGACCCTTTTTCCGTACGACACGCTCAACTAAATATCGATCGAGATATCGCGTGCGATGCAATTCCTCGGTATAGAAGCGGCCCTTGATTGTTTCACCTTGCAGATCTTCTAGCGAGTACGTGACGGGATTCGAGAGATGCACACGAACGATTTTGAAGAGTTCGGTTCCCCATCGCGCTTCGTAGCCTTTCCGAAACGGTGAGCTTTTGTACGTGCTCACCCGAACAATGTCCCCGACGCGAAATCGATTTGTCCTCAGGAGACGCGGGTCGAGCGTTTTCACTTGCCCGTACACCGTGCGCATGAGTCTATCGTCCTTGACGTCCTTCGGCTTCATGTCGATTGTTCGATGTTTAGTATTGTTGTAATCTCGGAGGAGGGTGGGGAGCATAAGGGTCCACCGTCGCGTCCCCTCGGCGGTGAAGCGTCTCCACATCCGCTCCTTGAGCGTTCGATTGAAACGTTCGACAACGCCGGCTTTCACGTTGGAAAAGGTGGAATAATGACGAATGTCACGCTCTCGGAGCCACTTGTTGAGTGCGGTATTGTAAAACTCGGTGCCTTGGTCGGTTTGTAGGAAGTGAGGCACTCGCCCGCTCGACGTCACGATGCTGTTGAAAGCCTTGACGACTTCCGCTCCCGTCTTTTTCTTTATCGCTTCCGCCCAGGCGTACTTGCTATACACGTCGATGACGGTGAGAATGTATCGCATTCCTCTATTGCTTTTGGAGTACGGTTGCATGTCGACCAAATCGGCTTGCCATAGATCATCGAGTCCTTTCGTTATCACCCGCCGTCTCGCGTAACGGCGTCGGGCAGGCGCATGCAATTCATCAGCGAGTCCTTGTCGAACGGTCGGCAATACGGTCGTCTTCTTCTTGTTCTGCATGGTTAGAGGCACTAGCCGATAATACCGGCGTCACGCAATTCATCTTCTATTTCTACTATTTCACCATCGAGCCCATTGTTACCGGCCGTTTTCGAAGCGTGTAACAGACTTAACCTCTCCACAAGTGTGTTCGGATCGCGCCAATATTTGTAGTCTGGTGCCGTCACAAAACGTAGACCGCTCCCCTTCTTCTTCTTCTTCTTCCTTTCTTCAAGTCTTTTGCTTTGTCTTTCCCCTCCACCGAAAAGATGTGAGATAATTGTACGATATTTCCATCGATTTCCTTTCGTGTTAAACGGACAACTCGATTTGAAGCTCTTCTTGTGCGCGGAAGTGAGTTCGAGAATTGTTTTGTATTTTTTCAAATCGTCTTCCGTGACATCCTCTAAGTTGGGCCGTTTTTCAAAAAGGAGTTCGAGAAGACCAGGTTCTGGATAGAATGTGTGACCCTGAACAGAGAATGTTCCATCTTCCGGGTCAAGTTCTAGGATGGAGTTACCGATGTGAGGTCGCCCTCCTTTATAGTACGGTTCGAAAGTCGTATCGCCTATGTCGAGCGCAGCATTCGACAAGTAGCTCCGTAATTGCTCATAATGTTGACTGTGATCATCTCTATTTCTTTCTGTGTTCCCTTCTTCTTCGTCTTCGACCTCTGGGAGAGTTTGGAAGGAGGACCCTTCTTCTTTTTCTTCTACTCTTGATTCCGATTTGATACGCGTGGACGATGGGTTGTTCTTTTTTCCCTCCCTTTGAGAGCGGTGCAGCGCTTTCGAGACGGGCGTTGTGAGATAAGTATCGAGTATTCGATTGCGCATCGTTTCGGTGTCTTTCAAGATGCTCATTTTGTTGCGAATGTTTTCGCGTGCCTTCTCCAACTCCGTTTTCAACCTCTCTTCCGACGTGACGAGTCGAGGGGGAGCGGGTGGTGAGGAAGGACGAGGACGCGCTGTCTTTCCACGCAAGCTCTTTTTCGTTTTCTCAAGTGCATACAGCGTTTTCAAGTCTATGTTTGATTGTTTGTTATATTTTTTAGTTGTTTCACTGTCTACGTTTCTTCTTCTCAAGTTTTCGCGAATCTGTTTTATTTTTTTCACACGTCCTCCTATTTTGGATTTCACTTTCATCACTCCCGCCACACCGAGCGCGGCCGCTCTTTCACCGACACTCGCGTCTCTGGACGTGACGCGCTCCCACGCTGTCTTGGCGAGTGCTTCGTCTGCCCTTTTGCGTTCCTCACCGCTTTTGTAGTTGTGGTAAGCGATGTCATGTTCCCTACACGCTTCGTCCAAAGGATTAATACCGCGGTCACCTCTTTGCAGTCTCTTCATGAGCTTTGTACCGGGCCCACAAAATTGATATCCGCCGGGAATGTGAAGTTCGAAGGGCAGTTTGTCTATCGCCCGATTCAACATCCGTCCTATAAATCCTCTTCCGCGATAGTGTCGGTCCCCCCGTCCCGCGACATTGAAATGCTGTCGCACGTACACCATGGCGTAGAGTGAAGACTATAGCGAAAGAAAAGATATTATATAACCTTAAAATCAACACCACCATCGTCCGTCGGCACGAGAAACCGGTCGAAGCCCGATCGGTATCGACCATTATGAAGTGCACTTGGTTTACAGATGACCACAAATGCAAAACGGTCGGCGTTCCACACGTTCGAACACACCGCCTTAAAATCGTTGAATGTACGGAAATCGTTTCCGACATGCTCTTTGTAGATATAATCGAGGTTGTTATCGTCTTGTCGGAAGATGACAATCATATTCGCGTTATCACGAATCAACTGCTTGGGAATTTTGGTGTACGTTTGACATAGATAGAGCACGTCCGTGTGTTTATGTCTCCCGGCCGCGAAGTAGGCTTTGATGCAGTCTTGTTTTTCGGTGGCGATGTCGTCGAAAATGAAAACACTGTCGGGCAACGCCGCGGCTGGCGGCACGATGCTATCGTGTTGCGAAAACGAACGAAAAGGAAGGAGTCCGTCGCAGACTTGCTTCAAGTACATGTACATGGGCTGCGTGTCTGTGGTGGAATATAAATACACGTTGCGGAACGCCAGTCCGAACTGTCCGGTGAGAAGCGAGACGACCACGTTTGTCTTTCCACATCCGGAAGGTCCCACGATAAGAGCGCGCACGCTATCTGGGAAAAGCGGGCCGTGTCGACTCTTGTTCTCATCATCTTGCCCACGCCATAAGGCCGTCACGTTCACGACGGGCAGTGTCGCCGATTGTTGAACAACGTTCATCGCCTTGCGAAGAAAGAGAGAGACTGTTTGCATGCTAGCGAAGGAGACTGTTTTTAAAACCAACAAAGGAGAGTGGGAGGGGGAAAGGGATACCCTACTCGGTGTGTGATAAGGATAAGAAATGAAGAAAAATATGAATAGAAATACATCATTTTATTGATAATTAAAAAATACAAATGTGACACATTACACATGACAGTTATGGTTTTCTGTTGGGGTAGACATCGATACAATTGCCATCTGCACAGCTCTCGCTAACCAATTTGCTGCGTTGCGCGCGCATTCGCCGACGTCCAGTGGAAGAAGAAGATCGCAGCAGACCGTATCCGGTGAAGTGGATGTTGATCGTTCTGTCGTCGTCTTGCGGCGTCGCGCTGTTTTTTTGATCTTTCGCTCTTTTGGTTTCTCGTCCTTTCTGGTTTTCTTCTTTTTTTTCGATGTGCAATGCATCGGACAGGGATGACCGCATGCAGAAGGAAAATCAGTTGATGCCGCTCTCACCTCCATGTCCTCCCCCTCCTCCATGTTTTCTTTGATGTCAATAAAAACTGCGAGTTGCGAATCGCGAGACGAAGAAGAATCAACGTCGTCTTCACCGGGCGAAGCAGATGGAGCTTCTTCTTCGTTCATCATCTCATGAAGGAAAGACACGGAATGATGGTAGTGCACGAAACACGCGACGTCTTATACGATCACGTTTTTCTTCACTACAAAGTCGTCGATTGGTGCGTATTGCACTTCCGTTTTGTAGATAATGACACAATAGGCTGTGACGTCGGCAGGCATGGCTGTACCCGTTTCCCACGTGATCTTGATGTCGGTTTGCGAGGGGAGTACGGCAGACGCTCTGGCGGAGACGTCCCACACAATAATAGGAAACCAAGTATTCAGATACCAATATTCCATGCTCGAGATGGGATTGCGATTGTAGTAAGAACGTTCAGCTTTTTGCATCATTTCAAAAAGATACGGGTGCCATTTTTCATCGCCAGTATAAAATTTTACATTGCATTGAAGTTCGGAATAAGGGTAAAACTCGTCGTTTAAATACAGTTTTGCTCTTGTCATATCGTTACCATCGAATTCACCCGAATTCTGTTTCAGATCCTTGTCTCTCCCCGTTTGCATTCCAAAGAAAATGTACAAGGGATGATCCTCTTTTGCGGCAGTCTTCACCGTCCACTGAAACGGTCCCATGCCTCCACTTGGAACGTTGGGGTATTCGTGAAGTTCCCATCGTCTGAATTGCACGGGGATCGGTCGCCGACTGTCCAGCGTTCGCGTCACCGCGAGGGAAGCTGCATCATTCAGTGTCAAATGAGGCATTCTCCAAATCACATCCGTCACGGTAATCGTTGTTTCGTCTGGTGTGTCGATTTTCGTCGTGAGACATCGATTATCGTGACGTCCTCGAATGAGGACGAGGTCGTGTTTCACGCCAGTCATGATACGCGTGTGATCTTCGAAAAATCCCATCCACAGTCGCAATGGCACGATACCGTAAAATTTTCCCCCGGTCTTACTGAGCATGAATTTGGTGTTGCTGACAGCAGACTCGTATAATAGAAGGTCTTCGGTCCAACATGCGTTGCCAAATGATCTTCTTTCTGCTGGCGAAAGGAAACACACGTTCTTCATCGTGCTCGTGATCCCCGGATTTTTCACAACGTCGACGATCACGTTGTTGATTTCGTAACGAATTTCGCTAAAAAGAAAGGCGAAGGCATTGTTGATCAATTCACAGTTGGTGCGTGTGGCGGTGCCCGTTTTGACAGCAGATCCCGTGATGACGAGCGAACTCTCGCAAGGTAAGAGAACGGCGTCCTTATTCACGATACTAATGCGAATTTCATCGTTTTGACCAAACGATTTAATGTATGGAAAGTGTTCGTGAACAGCTTCGTTGACGATGTGGTGTTTTATATTCTCCTTGCGGAGAATGTCGATCGCGTGTTCGTCCACAAATTCAATTGAAGAATGATGATTGGTCTTCATTTTCTTCGACGACATTCTTCAGTTTTCTTCTTTTTTGAAAAAATATAGTAACCCAACGCTCGTAAGGTTTGTCGACTGGATGGTGTTAACGTGGTGAGCGGACAAAGCACTCTGTGCCTCGGTCGAGGTACGACCTGCATTTTATAGTGCTTTTTCAATGTTCTTTTAGAAGAAAGCGGCATTGTGATTGCTTCTGGGGCGTACGAGTAAGGTGCACGTCAACGGTGTTTCCGAGTACAATGGAATCAGATGACCGTCCGCATTCTCCAGTCGAATTGATATCTCATCGATCCAACGGCGCGTGACGCGGTGAAAGATTTTTTCAGCCGGCCTTTCTTCGACGATGGCGGCGGGTAAATCGTTCACGTGAAACTGATACAGCACGTGCGCTATTCGATGGTTTATATATCCACTTTCGATCACGTTACACGTCACGAACACCTCGAAATCTTTCACAATCGTCGGCGCAGCATCAGCCGCCACGTACACCCCGAAAGGTGTGGGTGACACGGTCTTTGAAAATCCGAGGAGAGGGCCGATGGACTCGGCGTGATCGAAACGCAGCGTGAATGACGTGTTGACGCGCACTTTGTTCGTCTGCGGGTCCGCTTCCAATTCGAAAAAGTGCTTCTTCGCAGCAAAGTCGCCGGGAAACTGATGCTGTAGATTGCTTGATATACGATGATAGATGTCTTCTAAAGTATACGTACCCGGAGAGACGGACAGACTATAGCTTGCTGGAGCCCCATCCCCCTCGACAACTTCGTAGTGGAGTCGGTTGTGACCGTCCTTCACGTTGCGAATGGTGTGAACGGTGCTGAGATGCACTAAGGCAATCTCATATACATCATTCGAGAGGTCGACACCCGGCGCAAACTTCACCGAGACCTCTGGACCCTTCCCGATTAAGGTGTACGTGCGCATGACACGATCGTCACAAGCAAAATGACAATGTCCGGTGTTTAATCTTCCTTTTTCTTCTTCCATTCGTGAAAAAGAAATTGCAAACATAACTTGCCGCAATTGTTCGCGTTGTATTGTTGAACTTGACGTGTGTTGTACGTCACGTGCTGTCCTCGCATGTATCGAAGGAATTCGGGAGGGGGCGGAAGTCCGAACGAATCGAAATAACGCACCGTTCGACCTCGTTTCGCGTACGCGACGAAATGAGTACCGTCGCCGCTGACGTCGTCGAGGTTGATGACGCCGCACTCACGCTCCGCCTTTGTTCTTTTGGGCAGCGCATCCCGCGTAAACACACCACGAAAATGAGGAATATTCAAAATCTTCGCAAAACATGACATTTCCTCGTGCGTGAGCGCTCGACGCGGTACTCCGCTCATTCGTTTTTTTGAGGCCTCCCCCTCCTCCCCTTCGTCTTCCTGCTCGTTCGAAGCATTTTCGCGGCCCTTAGCAACACGCCCGAGCCTTTTTTGGTCTCTTCCATGACCTTGTTATGACGCACCATTTCCGATAACTCTTTGTTTTTATTTTTGGCGTTTTTCACAGCATTTGCGATAGCGGTCGCGCCGCCTGCGACAGTCCCGAGCGCGCTCAGTCCGCTGAGGATGGTTGGAATCAGAGGTATGAGGCCGGGCAGAAAGCCGCCTCTCTTACTCTTTCTACCGCCACGCGCCGTACTCGTCGTCTTCCGTCCTCGTACGCCACTCCCCTGCAGACGACGATTCCCCCTCCTACAGGGACCGCCGACGCACCGACCTCGCAAAGAAATGCCGCGACCCATCGCGGTCGGAGTAATCACCGCGTCGGAAACAGGAAAAGAATCAGTTCTTCTCTCTCTCTGTGAGCCTCTTTGTCGTAACTCCCTATCAGGTTGTCTCCTACAATCTCTCGTCGTTGTTGTTCTACACACGGTGCGAACCATGACAGTACTAATACACGAGCGCAAGTGTCGAAATATATATACAAATCCGATCGATCTTTTTTCAACCATCACTCGGGAATGGCGCCCATCAAGGACGTCATGGGAATGGTGCTAAGCAAAGACGTCAATGATGAGTTTGAGGTGCCACCAATCATTTTCCCCATTATCTTTGTAAGACTGGAAACGACTGTATTGAGGTTTTTCAAATTTTCTTTATCGTTATTGAAATCATCGCGCAACTTACCGAATTGACTTACCATTTGCTCATAGTATCTCTTGAGAACAGTAACATCGTTCGCCACTTCCAACACTCGGCTCTGAGAGCTGTTAAAGAGTTTCTCGAGATTAGAATAATCTGCCTCGAGCTTTTTCAATTTTTCTTCGCAAACGGATGCATTTATGCGCTTATCGACTTCCTCACGCAATGCATTTAAACGAGTCGTCAGAGCTCTACCTAAACTCGTCTTGCGCTTATCGACTTCCTCCTGCAATACTGTCTTCACATCGAGCTTTTCCAATTTTTCTATCTTTGTTTCGAGATTAGAAAAATCGTTTTTGACTAGTTCTTTATGTATATGAAAAAGATTCTCCGCGTGTTTCTTAGCATCCGCCAGCGTGCCATCCAATTGCGATTTAATCACAACGTCCGAGCTGTTTGTGCCAGGGCCTACTTTGCGAATAAGTTTGTCATGAAAATTGAAATTACCGGACGAACCGACTTGCGGTAACATGTCCAAGAGCCTGGGAGGAATTTTACTTTCGTGCGCGGTCACGAGCGCCTTGCATTCGTTTTTCGCGAACACCTTTAATTGATTTTCCTGTTCTCCGAAACGCGTAGAGAGCTTCTGCTCGAGAGCATCGAGGTCGCTTTCTTTGATCACGGTTTCCATAGTCTCATCAACTCTCCTTATACGCTTCACAACGTCATCGATTTGTTCATTGATGTATCGCTTTGTGACGGCGTGACGCGCCCGAACCGCATGTCCGAAGACATCCATCGCATCGATACAACTGAGAGTTTTGTTTTCGACTTGCGAGTTTTATATAAACATTTGATTTAAATAAAGAAAAACTTTTCAAATGCACTATTTGATATCCTGTCACAACCTTGTATGGTAAATTTTGAAATGAATGTAATAATTTACATTATAAATATTTGATACATTTTCCTCTGTAATTTTATCTACTTCATATTGTATTTTTAAGTTTGAGGATTTGGAGAGTGGAGTAGGAAAATAAGAAGAACTCTGCAGTTATATTTCATATTTGGTTTTATTCTGTAATAAATATACATCATTTTTTCAGCTGTGCAATAAACATTTTGACAACAATTATTGAATGTATTAAAAAATTGATATAAATATAAGAGAGACAATCATTTTGATTTATTTATTAAGTTGTACATTATTTCCTTTTTTTCTAGAAGTCCATATTGCTTGAACCATATTAAGAGATTTTCCCAACTTGTTTGTTTCAATAAATCTTTGTACTTGTATATAAGTACAACACTTGCTTTATTCTTAGGATGAATCCCAAGAAAAGTTAAATGCGGCCTTTCCGCTAAAAATTCTTCTTTGCCTATGGCTTCAATTTCTGATGTAAATCTATAAAGAAAAGTATTATTGTATAATTTAAAAAAAAAACCTTTTTACAAACATATTAAAACATATTTTGCATACCTTGTTGGGAGAAATACATCGAATGTATTGTGCAGAGTCGCTACATACGATGATTTTTTATATGCCTCACTGACAGTGAGGTGTATGTCTGTAATTTCGAAGAAAATACCTTTCGGCAACTGCCTCATGTTTACTCGAGTTGTAGTGGCTTCCATCTTTTTTATTAATGCTTCCCACGAACTAAACAATGAAAACAAACATTTTTAATGACAACTCAGAGTAAAACAGCTACAAGGAAAATTATTTCACTTACTCGGTCGTTCTTTTCGATGTGTATATAAATACAGCACTATTACTAATCTGTATGCAGTCTGTGTTGACATTCATTTGTACTGCTTGCATTGCATTGTCTTCCTGTCTTGAAGAGAACGGGAGAAGCATGTTGTTTTTTGATGTTTCTTCTACCTGAGCAATTGTCTGATCCCCCTCATCATCATATAATAACTTCAATGTCTCTTCACACGCTTGTTTCTTTATCACTTTTCTTTTTTCTTTTACCTCTTCTGATATACTTTAAAAAAAAAAAAAGAAACACTTTGAAACTACTCACTGAATGTATGATATATGAAATTGAAAAAATTGAAAAAGACTTACAGTTTTCGTTTTCGAAGTGCTGGTGGCGATGTTTCAACCAATTCTCCGCCGAAGTTCATGGAGTCTTCTGGCATCCCGTTCATGACGTGTTGCGAGCTGCTCATGGTGTCTAGCTAGTTGGGGCACGCGAGCGAGTGAGCGTTGCTCGAATGGAACCCCTTTTTAAGTCGGCGCGTTGAGATTATTAAATTATCAGTGACTCCACTCTCTCTTCTGATGTTCCAATTAGAATGTCCGCTGGACCGCCGAATGCTTCCACTATCTCTTCCGGCGCACCAATTAGAATGTCCGCTGGATCGGCGGATGCTTCCACTATCTCTTCCGGCGCTCGAGGGATATCAATACATCCTGTTTTCCTAATTATCTCTTCCGGCGCTCGAGTGATATCAATACATCCTGTTTTCCTAATTATAACTTCCGACCCTCGAGTGATATCAACACATCCTGTTTTCCTAATTATCTCTTCCGGCCCTCGAGTGATATCAATGACATCCTGTTTTCCTAATTATAACTTCCGGCTGTGGTCGACTGCTGTTCTTATCACTATCGCTTGGGGGAGTGATGAATGGCTTCTGCGCATGCGCACTGCACGTGCTGGATGTGATAGTGTGAGATAACATAGGGTTTAAAACTCCATGTCCACAGAGCTCTGCCATTAGTCTGCCATTGCTCTTGAAGCGTGCGGACCTTCTTGTGTACTGCTATTTCAGTGTTGACGTCGTGTTAGTCACGTGTGATTCAACTCTGTCTTGTGTACTGCTATTTGAGTGTTAGTCACGTGTGATTGTTAGCATTCAGTGATTCGATTTGAGATGAAGAAATTTCTGTTAAATCGACACATTCGTGGCGAAAGTGAGTCTCATGCAGGTCGACAAGCGGAAGTGTCTTCTCCGCAGCGTGAGGATGGTAAAATAAATTTCTTTTAATAGGAGTGCTTAGTGATGTGTTGAAATGATTATCATTTATGTATGTGTTTTCATGGATTCTATAGATGTCCCGTTTCTATTCAATCGTCGTGACGAAAGTGAGTCTCATGCAGGTCGACAAGCGGAAGTGTCTTCTCCGCAGCGTGAGGATGGTAAAATAAATTTATTTTAATAGGAGTGCTTAGTGATGTGTTGTATGATTATCATTTATGTATGTGTTTTCATGGATTCTATAGATGTCCCGTTTCTATTCAATCGTCGTGACGAAAGTGAGTCTCATGCAGGTCGACAAGCGGAAGTGTCTTCTCCGCAGCGTGAGGATGGTAAAATAAATTTCTTTTAATAGGAGTGGTTAGTGATGTGTTGTATGATTATCATTTATGTGTGTGTGTTTTGTTTGATTCTATAGATTGCCCGTACCAACAACAACAACAACGAGACATTGCAAACGCTCCCCAATGGACGGACGTCGTTCAGTCTTTAAACGCCCGTGTATTTCGAGGTGTCATTTTGAATCCTCCTCCCCCACATGACATTGCGGATCCGGTCGAGTTTCTCAACCGTTGTCGTGTTCCCTTCCATCGTAAGATGTTTGAAGAGCTCAACAACACTCTCGGTCGATCTAATTTCAAAATTTTCGCGCAACTCGAGTGTCAGTTTTTAATTGAGAAAGAGAACGTCGAGACGCACGAAATTGTAGGGGTGCTGCAGCCTATCTTTCTTTCGGCCCGAACGGCTGTGTTAACGCAAGCAGATGACATTTCGGAATTTTTCCTTTCTCATATAGCACAACCTATAAATTCCAAATTCGACGAGTTTTCCGAGAGAGATTCCGGGAAATCGTTGGCCTCTATCGTCGCTCTTCATGTTTCGGCTCACTTGTTTGAACCTATCGCTCATTCTGCCTCATCTTATCTTCCTCTTCCGGCATCCATCGCGAGACGTCATGGTGTGATCAACGTGCAAAATCGAGACGAGAAATGTTTCCTGTGGGCGGTGGCTTCGGCTCTTTTTCATAAACGTCAGCCCCCTCACATCAAAATTATGCATTCATATCGTACCAGTATCTATCAAACCCTTTTCGATGAATTGGAAAACAGTCTCGATTTGCGCGGCATCTCCTGGCCCCTGCCCGTTCACGAGATCAAACGTTTCGAACGTCAAAATTCTACCTTTTCGTTTAACGTTTTCACGTTAGACTATGATTCGGCCAACAAAACTTGGAAAATCGTAGGTCCTGTACACTTTTCGGGGTCGAAGAAAGAGAACCATTTCAATTTCTTGTTGATTCATGGCGATGGCGGGCAGTCCCATTACGTTTGGATCAAAAATTTAAGTAGACTGATTCAGTCTCAACATTCGGCTCACAAGAGTAGGATTTTCGTTTGCGACAGATGTTTGAATGTGTTTTACTCGCAAGCGCATCTCGAGGCTCACGAAATTGATTGTCGATCCGTGGGGTCCCCCGCACGTTTGATCCTTCCGTCGGAGACAGGCAAAGAGGAGGAGCGCTTCATGCAATTTCAGCACCTCGAAAGACAGCAACGATGCCCGATCGCGGTTTATGTTGACTTTGAAGCGCTCACGGTCCCCGTGTCTTCATGTGAGCCGTCGTTGAATGGATCCTTCCTTCAACCATATCAAATTCACGAACCCTTTTCGGCCGCGCTTCAAGTGGTGTGCTCGTTTGATGAGTCGCGGAATCAGCTGGTCACCTTTCACGGTCCCGACGTCGCGATACAATTATTAGCATTCTTAGAAGGTCTCGCGAAAGATTATGAGCAACTTTTGAGTCATCCTTCTCCCCTCGTGATGAACGACGAAAACGAGGCGTCTTTTCAAAATTCCGATATATGCCACATATGCAAAGGACCTTTTCTTCCAAATTCCGTTCGCGTCAGGGACCACGATCATTTTTCGGGTGTCTTTCGCGGCGCGGCTCATCAAGCGTGCAACGTCAACTTTCCCGCACCAAAGTTCATCCCCGTCGTCATGCACAACGGGAGCGGTTACGATTGGCATTTTCTCCTTCAGGCCTGGGGCGAAAAGAACTGTATGAACAACGACGGGCTGCGCGTGGTTCCACACAATCACGAGAGATTCGTGGCGATTTCCCAGAGAATCGGGAAAGTGGAACTACGCTTTTTAGATTCATTGAAATTTTTAGGTGCATCGCTCGACTCTTTAAGTCGATCGCTCGATTCGGCCGATTTGAAGTTCACCCGTGCAGCCTTTCCCGACGATCGCCTTTTCGAGTTGGCCAGAAGGAAGGGCGTGTTTCCCTACGATTATGTCAATGACATGTCCAAATTGGACGACACGAGGTTACCGTCGCCCGACGCCTTTTACAGTCGCCTCACAGACACACCCGTGTCGGACTCGGAGTACGCGCACGCGCAGGCCGTGTGGGACGCGTTCTCTATTCAAAATTTGCTGCAGTACGCCGATTTGTACTTGAAAGTCGACGTGCTGTTAGAAACCGACACGATGGAAACCTTTCGAAATTTGTGTTTGGAGGTGTACGGGCTCGATCCTCTCTTTTACTACACCGCTCCCGGGCTTTCGTGGGACGCCATGTTGAAAACCACCGGCGTTCGACTAGAGCTACTCACGGACATTGACATGGTTCTCTTTTTCGAACGGGGCATCCGGGGGGGACTCGTGCAAGTGATCGGTCGTCACGCTGAGGCCAATCACCCCTTTGCGGGTGAACGCTTCCGGCCAAGCGATAAGGCATCTTATCTCGCCTACGTCGACGCAAATAACTTATATGGTTTCTCGATGTCACATCCGCTTCCGGTGGGCGACTTCCGGTGGATGCCGGAAACCGACATCGAGCGGTTGAACATCGCAGAGGCGGCTGCGGAAGTCGACCGGGGATACGTTTTGGAGGTCGACCTCGACTATCCTGACGCCATCCACGATCGCTTGAGCGATTTGCCGCCCTGTCCGGAAACCCGCGTCCCCCCCGACTCGAAGAGCAGGCAAGCCAAGTTGCTAGCGACGCTGCTCCCCAAGCGTCGTTACATCATTCACATTCGAAATTTAGTTCAGGCCCTCGAGTTGGGAGTGCAACTCACGAAAATTCACCGCGTTCTCTCTTTTTCACAACGACCTTGGCTTGCCACGTACATGGACCTGAACAATGCACGTCGACAGCGCGCGTCCTCCGATTTCGAGGATAAATTTTTCAAACTCATGAACAATTCAATTTACGGCAAGTCGATGGAGGACGTGCGCAACCACCGACGCATTTATCTCGTGAACAAGTGGGAGGGGAGGTGCGGGGCCAGACGTCTCATCGCCGATCCCGCTTTCGTGCGTAGTCACCACGTGAATGGCGATCTCATGACCATCGAGTTGCGAAAAACGGAGGTGAAGTTCACAAAGCCCATCTATTTGGGGTTTTGTATATTAGAAATTTCGAAGCATAGAATGTATGACTTTTTTTATAATTACTGTCAAAAACATCTTTGTGATCTTCACCTTCTCTACATGGATACCGATTCATTCATTCTTTCTACTTCCACGAGTGTGTACGCTGAGATGAATCGGCATCCATCCTGGTTTGATACATCCTGTTTCGCTCCCGATAACGCATTTGGCGTGACACCTCGCAATAAAAAGGTCTTAGGGTTGTTTAAGGACGAATGCGGAAGTGATCCCCTGCTCGGCTATGTAGGTTTACGTCCAAAAATGTACTCCATCGAAACCCGATCTCGGGCATGTTCTTCTCGGGCGAAGGGAGTACAACGTTCGGTCGTCAAACGCTATAAATTTCAAAATTATTTGGACTGTTTATTTCGAAACGAAAATAGAATCGACAAACAATGTACTATTCGGTCCAAATCCCATATCAATTATTCATTTGTTCAAAACAAGCGTTCGTTGTCCGTGTCCGACGACAAACGCTATTGGATCGATAAATTTACAAGTCTGCCATGGGGTCATTTCCGCATCCTGCGAACGCGTCCGTCCGTTTCTTCTTCTTCTTCTTCAGCGTGCACGCTCGTCCCTGCAGGCGGGGTTCAGATAGACTAGCATTCATTTTTATTTATTTTATGATTAGACATTTTTAGTAGTATTTTTTTTATTTATTTTATGATTTTTGTTAACACTTTTAGTAGTATTTTTCAATTTTTTATATATTTTATGGTTAGACTCTTTTAGTAGTATTTTTCAATTTTTTATATATTTTATGGTTAGACTTTTAGTAGTATTTTTCAATTTTTTATATATTTTATGGTTAGACTCTTTTAGTAGGTGAGAGATTTATGATGAATCACTTTCAACTAGTAGTAGGGGGAGCGTTTGCAAACACGTTGAGACAGGTCTCAACACGTTTAGACAGGTCTCAACACATTTAGACAGGTCTCAACATGTTGAGACAGGTCTCAACACTCGTCCATCACCTGTCGCCATGGAACAAACTCACTTAGACGAAGAGGCGTATGATGAGTGGAAGAAGCGGATGATAATGAACTGGGACAGCCTCCGCGACGCCGCCGCCGATCTCGCCATCATTGCACACAATAGCAGTCTTCAGCGCCCCTACTACGCTGCAGCCTATCGCTCGATCATAGACGTCGCCGTTGATGTGGCGTGTGCTGCCCGACGCTGTCACGAGGAAGAACCATCAGATGCCGAAGAAGATAAGGAAAAAACTCTTCACAATCTCGCGATTACATGTCACGAGAAAGTGCTATGGATGATGATGGTTCTCGGTGAAGTGAACTCCTCTCTGTGCTGTGAGTGTCAAACTGATGATTTATTCGTGCGCTATTGCGTCATCCAGAAAGCTTTGAATGCTCCCTGTGATTCCTTCAACATGCCCCCTCCCTTTATCATAGACAATGATAAGCAATCACCACCATCCCACAATTCATACGGGGCGGAAGGAGTCGCTAAAAAGAGACCGGCTCAACCGGAAGAGTTTATTCTCACGGTGCACGCTGAAGTGTTAGCTGTCCTCGAAGCTCTCGGTCATCTCCTTCAAGATCCGTACGGTGAAGCACTGCGACAGCGCGTCTCTCGCGTTCGTCAAATCATTCAGACGCTGCGTTGTCCATTCGAAAATACGCCTCCGGCGTACTCTCCAGCCCACAGTGATAGTGACAGTGACGAAGTTTGACACTCATCTACGTCAGCGCCATTTCGAGATGGAACGTGCCATACAACGTTTCATCAACGACGGGTGTTCTCTTCTCGGACTTGATGATCGGTCTCTGCAGCTTCTTCCTATGGACTTGCTATTACATTGGGCCGCGAAGGACGTGCCTTCTGTCTTCCATCGCCTGTCGAAAGACGTGCAGCGGAACCGAGACATTCGTCGACTCCTGCCTTGTTTTCGTCATTACAACAATGGACACACGCATGTCGACAACAAACAACCGTTGCCAAAGTGGAAGTGTTTGCGGTGTCGGCGAGAAGAAGTGCTACCTTGTTTCGAACACGCGCATATCGAGTCACCGCCGAAGTGGAAGTGCATCGAGTGTAGAAGAGAGGACTTTTAAGATGGAGAATTCTATGTATAATTTGATTTTTATTTGATTTCAATAAACAAAAAACATTCTTTCAATTTGTATTGTTTTTCATATGCGTTGTCACTGATGATAAGTCCACCGCAGTTTAACGGTGAAATTGTGTGGGGAAATCGCTAAATATCTAACAAACAAACATGAATGTCATTTATTCTATGTATAAATTGATTTTTATTTGATTTCAATAAACAAAAATCATTCTTTCAATTTGTATTGTTTTTCATTTGTTTTTTCCTATCACCGCCTTTTAGGGTTTCCCTTTCTTCTATTATGAAAGTCTTTTCAGCGGGACAGCGAGCGTCAGCGCTCACGAGAGAGAGGGAGAGAGAAACACGCGGCTGGCTATCTTATATAGAGTGCATTCAAAATGCGCGCCCCGACGTCGCTCACAACTCCATCTCGTTCTCCGGCTCCTAGAGAGCGCGCGTATCTCTATACTCATTAGTCTGCGCAGCGCGCGTCCTCTGCCACCCGCGCCGGGCCCTGCCCGCCGCTATCTTATCTACTTCCGCAGCGCGCACCCTCAGCGCCCCCTGCCCGCCCTTATCAGCCACCCGGCCGCCAGCGCGCGGTGCCCTCCCGACCGCGTGTACTATCAGTAGCCCAAAGCAGACAGCTTGACTCGAGATGTCACCGTAGCTCAGAGCCAAAGTGCTGGTCGCCTCAGGGGAAATGAGGCTGGTTCGAATCCGCTTCAGGCAGGAGCATTTTTGAAACACATACACACACACACACGCTTCCACAATTCACCACCAGAGCGCAGACACATACGCTTCCACAATTCACCACCAGAGTGCGCGCACGCTTCCACCATTCGCCGCCAGAGGTCGCAAGGGGAGGGGTCATTGACCCTGGTCGGTGGGAGCATTATAAATGGCCGGTTGTTTACATCGGGTGGGGGGGGGAGGGGGGAGATTATAATTGGTGGCGCCGGTTGTTTACATCGGAGGGGTGGGTGGGAGGGGGAGGGGGTGGGCGCAAGTGGGGAGGGGGAGGGGGTTGTTGACATTCGGCGGGGCATTATAATGGGTGGCGCCGGTTGTTGACATCGGAAGTGGGCGGGGTGGGGGGAGGGGGAGGGGCGGGGGGGAGGAGGAGGGGGTGGGCGGAAGTAGATAAGATAAGCTGATAAGAGCTGATAAGATAAGCACTTCCTGCCATTATAATTGGTGGCGCCGGTTGTTTACACCGGATGTGGGGGAGGGAAACAGGAAGTAGATAAGATAAGCTGATAAGATAAGCACTTCCTGGCCCAGAACCCGCATATCCCCCCTACTGATCGCTGTGCTGCAATTGTCTTGGCCCTGCCCCGTTCCGCCCCCTCACTAGCCGCCGATGACCACCGTCGCCACTGTCCCTGCCCCGCCCCCTCGCCAGCCTACGACAGCCGCTCCGCTGCCATTGTCCCTGCCCCTCCCCGTCCCCGACATCCTGCATCCTCTCCCCCACCCCTTTTCCCTCTTCATTCCAGCCACCGCCTGCCGCCGCCAACTCAGTTCCCGTCCCTCGTTCGAACTCCTTTGCCCACTCGTCCACCTCCACCATCCCAACCCTCTTTCCCGCCGCCCACGCACCCCAAGTGCCATTGCTCATGTACCCGTTCGCATCCTCGCTGCCATGCTCCCGATCCCAGCATTTCTCCTCAGCTCATGCCCATTCCACCACCATCCGCCCCCGCCACCCGCCCCCGTCTCCAGCCCCCACTGCCTCTCCCACACCTGACACATCGGCCGCCCTCACGTCGCTCCTCTCCGCCATCCTCACTTGCGCCAGCGCCGCTGTCGAATGAGACCCAATCCCTGCAAATTTTAGTTTCATTTTAAATTCCCCGAATCGTTCAGTCGAACTCCCAGAAATCAAACAGAACTTTAAACAGTCAATTTCCTGCTACTCTCACCATTTACAGCATAAAGGGATCTCGTTGGTAGAGAAGAAGGAGGAAGAGATAAAAAACAGGAAGAGCAAAAAGTGAAATGAATATAAGAAGAATGGAGATTGTTGGATGACACAACACACGAAGACTGATGAGCAGATCGGAGAACGGAATCAACAATTACTTACAATGGTGTAACTTTCACGAAAATGATTCGGTGTCATTAAATCACATTACAATTTTATTCCAACTACCAATGGAACAATGTAGCTTTCTGCTTTACCACATTCTTTGTCTCAACTATCCTCGCCTTCGTCAGCTGCGTGGTGTTTCGGTATCCAACTTCTACATCTGCGCTTTCACTGCTCAGTTCTTTTCGAAAAACTTATTATAAGCTTGGAATTTTTATCTGTACAGATCAGTGAACAGATCGGAACATTCTAAGATCCTAAATTATTACTGTCTAATACTAAGCACAGGTTTTAAATGTTCACGAAATTGCCATGGCAACTCAAGTCGTAATTGCGCGTGGAAATAATACATATCGTATTTTTATAATTGACTAATTTTCAATGATGTAGTGGATAATGATGACATTTTTGAAATAAAGGTTTTTTTAAAAAAGATATTTTGCTACTATTAAAAATAATAATTTATGTTTTTATTTGTGTTTAACTTCTAACATAAAATAATGGGGCCTTAGGACAGCAAAAATTGGCTGGGAAATGACACACGAGTAGTGAATAGTCTTTCTTCTTTGTCACATGGCATCAGCTGTGCCGTAATGAGTGACACATTGAGTACGACAATTCGGTTGGTACACGTAGTACCAGAAGAGAATGGTATAACGCAGTCAAATATTTAAAATATTCAGTCAAAATCGAAAGAGTTCCATTGTTTTTGGATTTTTTCTTAGGACCTGGGTATCTACTGAAATAATAGATATCTCTCGTGGCAAGGATGTATAGTTTCCTTTCAATTTCTGCACTCACTAAAAATTAATAATATAGATTTTGGCCATTACTTCTTCTAAAGATTACCTCTATTCTCCCTACCCACCTCACTCAAGACTTACTCTCCCTACCCACATCACCACTTTTACTTTCTTATTCCCTCGCCTCTGACCCACCAAAGAGCTGTCGCTCCCCAACCTCCGCCAATTCGGACGCTTTAAGTTCCGCGCACTCCGCTGGCGCGAGGCGAAAGCCTCGTCGTCGTCGTCGTCGTCGTCGTCGTCGTCGCCGGCGGCGGCGGCTGCGGCTGCGGCGGCGGCGGCGGCGGCGGCGGCCGCTAACAGGGCAGCGCAGGCGTCTCCTTCGGCGCGCGCCGCAAAAGCGCGGCGGAGCGCGAGCGCGAGATATCGCGCCTGGCGCCGGCCGTTGACAGGCGCCTGGCTGGCGGCGCCGCGACGCCGGCGGCGGCGGCGGCGCGATATTTCGGGCGGGCGACCGCGGCGGCACGCGACGCGACGCGGCGCGGCGCGGCGCGGCGCCTGGCTCCACCTGTCTCGGCCGCCGCCGCCGCCGTCACGCCCCCGCGCCTACCCCGCTGCCCCTTTGTGTTCGGGGCGCGTAAAATATAGCCCACCGCCGGTGACCTTTTCCAGGTCGGCGGTGCGCGGTCGCGTGGAGCGAACCGGCTTTGGGAGGGGGAACGGGGATGTTGGCGGGCGGGACCAGGCAGACACGGTTGTGGGTAGTGGGTGGGCGTGTGGCGTGATTCCTCTCCTGATTCGTTTTGCTCCTTATTCTCCTGGTGTTGTCTCCTCCATCTCTATTCATTTTCGCAGGCTCATTTTGTCTCCTCTTCTCGTCAGGAGGAGAATTCTAGCGTCCGGCTGCTCTGAACGGTAGTTTTCCGTGGTTTCGCCGATCAATGCCAGGCGACTGCCACAGCAGTACCTTAACAAACGGGCCATGCATCGCGCGCTATTTATCCTTTCCCTGACATTCTCCTTGTCCCTTACGTGCACTAATCTTTCAGACATGGTGGGAGACCAGTTGGGAGTTTCGAGTTTGTCCTGGGGCAGTGCCCCGCTGGTGGGAGGTATCTAATTGAGGAAAACCCCTTACTTTATGGTCGGCGCCGAATCTAGCCATTCAGCGGGGGAAAACAACCGGTACAACACAAGGAAAATCACGAACTACACTTATGGGACTAATCGTTTTAGCAGTAGACGCGACCGGAAATACTATCAATCCATCAACACTATTTTTGTTAATTTCTCCTTCTGACTTAATTTTTTTCATCTCCTCCTCTCACTCTTCTCTGTGTGCTTTTCGTATCTTTCCCTGCGTCTCTCCCAGTGCGATTTCATCTTTTACTTGTTCTCCTCCTCACCGTCCGTTGCCGTCGCCACGCCCGCCGCGAGCTCCAAATGGATGAGGCGGGTGTTGGCGAGCGTGTGGCGAGGAGATAGGCGGGCGGTTGGAAGGGTGGGTGGTGGCCGGTGGACGGGGGTGCTTGGCAGACACGAGACTTGTCTCCTCTTTCTCTTCAGAAGCCGCCGCCGCCGCCGCCGCCGCCGCCGTCACCGGTGTTGGTGGGTGGGCAGTGTGCCGATTTGGCGGAGGGTAGATAGTAGGTCATCAAAAGACCGAGGCGAACGCACTGAGCTTTGGACATGAGATATGGAGTTTGGGTTGCTTTTAGCGGTGGTGAAATACAGATTTCGGCAATCCATCTGGAAAATATATTTCGTTTTCTGAGAAATATGAGCTTCCACGCCCTTCTGGCCGGAAGGAGCTAAATAGTTTTTCTCGTGTGCATTGCAAAAGATCCAAAAAACCGTAAGAGAGTTCTAAGAGATAAATATTGTATTGCTGCTGAAAAAAGAATCGACGATATTTCTATAAAATACTCGTTTGTGGACCCCTGATATATAAAAAGTGAATAAATCTTGCTCGTATACGTTGTAAATTACATATTATGTAGTGATATTCCAAGTATTGTGGGCCCTTGACACACAAAAATTGGTTGATTGCAAAAGTCTTCTGTACCTTTGCGGTCGACGATAGAGCCTAAACCATTCAGACGAATTTCTCCAAAATTGATATTCACCAATAGATTCGGCCGAACTCGACGCCCTGCAAATTTGAAACGTATATTTTTATTTTTCATAGTACATGTTATGACGTCTCAACTTTTTAAAATTTTTCGGATAGAGCAGAGAATGTTTAAAAAATGGCGTAGGCTCCATTTTCTATTGAATTCTATTATTTTCGAAAATTGCAAAAGTTGAACATTTTTTGGCGTTGTATTACAACTACAATCTTGAAGATATTGTATACATTTTTTTCTTAATAAAACCTGTTTTTTCAAAAACAGGTTTCGAAATTAGTATATAAATTATTTACGAAATAAGAGTAGTTTTTATGTAATTTAACGTAAAATATAGGCAACTTACTATATTTTCATCAAAACAGCTTGTAATAGTTTTTAAGTGTTTTTTGTTTCTTTCGAAAAGAGCAAAGTACGTTTACAAAAATGGCGTGGTACTGTTTTCGGTGAACTATATATAAAAATTGAAAAATGTAAAAGAAAAACATTGCAATACTACGTAACTGGTGTTAGTGCTTTTGTTCTTTAATGAATTCTGTTTTAAAAAATTATAACTTTAAATAAGGTCATTAACTACAATTTCTTGAAAACATGAATTGTTGTTGCGTAATTTTTGCTTGAAGTGTTTTATATTTTTTTCTCTATAACAACTCCAGATATTTTTTTCTTTAATTTTTTTCTTTGAATAGAGCAAAGGATTTTTAAAAATGACAAACGTGTTCTTCATTTTTGTTACATGGTTGGTGTATGGTATGGTGCCCTTTGACATTATCGTTAAAATGTCCGATTAGAAGATACTGGAATTTTTGTGACTTTCCGAAGGTTTTATTCGAGACGTGACAATTGTTTGAAATATATGTAGGGCGAAATTAAACAAAAAACCGTCAACCAATATGAAATGTCAAATTTTTTGTATCAAATGAAAATTCAAAATTTTTTGTACTTATGAATATTAAAGAAGTACATTGTATATTTTTTTCATGAATAAACTCTTTTTCCTTATGCAATAATTTTGGGATAAATTTACACTCTACGACCGAACATACCCTTCTAGTATGCTTACTCAACCCCTACACTTCCTGTTAGTCAACTCTCTCGGACAGCTCATCCTTTCTCAACCCTTTCTTCCCTGAATTTGGAAAGCGTAAATTTGCCCCGAGATTCGTGACCGGAATGAGTCGTCAGGGCAGGTGTAGGAGGGCGAGTGGGCGTGGAGGGCGAGGCGGCGCGCGTGCTCTGAGGGTCGCCCCTCCCCTCCCTCCCTCCCTCCATCCCTTCCCCTTCCCCTCTCCCCTCCCGTGACCCAGTGACCCCCTCGCGTGCTGCCGTGAGGGTCCCGAGGGCAGCTCCGTCGCCCAGATGGCGAGCGGGCGGGCGGCGCGCACTGGCCTCGCCCGCCGCCCACCTCGCCCCACCGTTCACCGCCCTGGGCGGGACGCCGTCGCCGGGGCGCGTCCGGGCGGGCGGTGCAGGTTGGTCCAGGCTCAGACCTGCGCTAACCCGGGAATCGTCGTAAATCTGTACTTTCAAAATACCGGGCATAAAACGGTACAGATTGAATTATGACAGGTGGGGCGGGCGAGCTGATTTTCATCTCGGCCGGGAAAATGCTGAATCTGCATTTTATGCGGCTTGGTGCGATGCACCTTATGCGTACTAATGCAGCACGCGATTTTCAACCTCGTAAAGGCCAGAATAAATAACATTAATACTACGTCTTGGTGGTGATTTGAGTACACGAGCTATTGATCCATAAATCAGCCCGTGTCGATAGTTCTTACAATCTGTTTTGTACTTCGTTGTCATAAATAAAGTCAGCAAAATGTGATATAATTGGATGGGGATCGCTTTTACGAGGAATTCACATGCATATGTTAACAGTTTTTAATGAATTTTGGCACCAATGGGGTTTTATGTACTTTCAGTCGGAAATTAGAGGATCCTATAATGCAATTTATGTTTTCATGCCATTTGCATTTTTGCTATCTAGGAAATTCGTTATCTCTTAAGGGACCTCGCTTACAAGGTATCTGTTTGGTAACAAAAACTCTCATTCTGATGAACTAAAGGAGATTGATATGCCATTGGCATTTTGATTCTACATCAAAAAATACATAATTGTTATTTTAAAATTGTATTAAAATGAACAACCCTAGGAACAATAAACAAATGTTAAACTTCTCCTCATGATAAGGATTCAAAAGCATAATTGAAATAAATTGTGAGTTCGTGCGAGTGAACCTAATTTCTTCTATTTCACTCACTTGTTCATTTCTTAGCTCAAATCAACATATAAAATTAAGTCTTAAATTTCTGTAATTCAAAATTTGCTAGTGGCTGATTTAAGTGAAATGGAACGAACTCCGTAACTCAGGGATCACAAATTTTTCATTTTATTATTATTATTATTATTATTATTATTATTATTATTATTTTAATTTTATTTTCTTTTTTATATTTACTAACGGAATGTGCAACAATGTATATTCATGTACTGAAAACTTTGTAGGAGAAAACTATGAAAAAATAAAATTCTGCTGTGAAGAAATGATATATTTGTGAAATTACACAAATGTAATGTGTAAAATCCAGTAACTGGGGTTCAAAAATTCCATCTCATTTATTATTGAATGATTATCTCCAAATTTCAAAATGATGCTTCAAAACGGGTAGGGAAATATCTGCAAAATAATTGTTCTCTATAAAAACATGATTCGAATAACAATGTAACGGTTATTCCATTCCAAATAGTAGCGGCCACTGGTCCTAGGCTATGACTAATACTATTCAATACGAATTTTGTTGTATTTTTACGTCGGCATCAGTTTAACATAAGGGGGCTCCTAAGAAGCTCTTCATAAATTAGGTAATGCAAATTCGGAGTATTTTAGATACCCTCTCTCCCCCTGTAACGCACCCATAACGCGCTTTTGACACCCCTAAATAATTACGTAACGCTTGTGACAACTCCCCCGCTTGTAATTACAGGAAGTGAAAATTAATTATAGCGCAGTAAAAACAATGTATGTTCATTTTATTTGAGTTGCATATTAAAATTTATGATATTTAAAGTGGGAATTAGTTGTCGATGCTGACAGCTCCCTTGCTCCTAAGATTAGGGGCAAGGTGTGAATGAAAGAATGCTGCATAGGTGAGAAAATTTTTGATCTCAGGCCATGCACTTGCCTTAGTGGATGACATATGGGCGAGAGTCAACTGTGCTGATTTAAACGGATTCAAGAATACTTGCATACTAATAAAGTTTGAATATTTTCAATATTATTAATATTACAGATTCAATAAAAATTGATAAAATATCTCCATGTATTGTAACAATTCACATTTAATTACTTTATTTTTCAAGCAAATTAGTTAGTTAATATTTTAATGTTTTAGAGCAAGACTCAAAAAAGGAATTATTTCAGCAAATGTTGAAATATGTTAAAAATTAGTTAATGTTACGTAACACTAAACAAATAACCCCTTCCCCTATGTAACGCTGCCTCAAACCCCCTCTCCCCCTACAGCGTCACGTAATTTATGGACGACCCCTAATAAGGTGTCACGAAGGAAGGTATGAGCGGCGCGCCGCCCGCCAGCCCGCCCGCCCGCCGCCTCGTTTGCCACCGCCCTGATAAGCGTGAGAATGGCGGCGAGCGTGAGGTCTGGTGCGGGCAGGCGAGCAAGCGGGCGAGGCTGGCGCGGGCCGGCGGGCCGGCGGGCGGGCGTGGGCGGGTGGGTGGTGGGTGGGTGGGCGAGCGGGGGCGGGCTGGCGGGGCCGGGCTAGCGGGGGCGGGAGCAGACGGGGTGGATGGGGCGGGAGCAGACGGGGGCGGACGGGGGGGGGAGCGGGCGGGGGGCGGGGCGGGGGCGGGCGTGCGGGGCGGGCTGGAGGCGTGAGCGGAGGGGGGCGGCCGGGGGGCGGCCGGGCTAACGGACGCACGGACGCACGGACGGACGGACGGACGGACAGACAGACAGACAGACGGACGGACGGACGGACGGATGGACGGACGGACGGATGGGCGGACGGACGGGCGGACGGATGGACGGACGGACGGACGGACGGACGGGCGGACGGGCGGACGGACGGACGGACGGACGGGCAGGCGGGCGTGCGGGCGTGCGGGCGTGCGGGCGTGCGGGCGGGCGGGCGAGCGGGCGGGCGAGCGGGCGGGCGAGCGGGCGGGGCGGGCGGGGGCGGGCGGGCGGGCGCGGGCGGGCGGGCGGGCGGGCGTTGGCAACGGTGGGGCTGCAGGGGTGACGAGGGGGAGGGTCGGAAAGGCGGTCCGTCTGAGCACCAACCATCATAATTTATTCATAAGCGACGTTGGCGGCGGCCGTCGGGCCAGCATTGTTATTTTAACGTGAGACCCGCGCAGGCCCGTGTCACACGATGCGGAGATTCGGAGGTAGTCAGGTTTCGGCGCCGTCGCTGCCTGTAGAAAATGGTTTGAGGGGATTTCGTTGCCGAACACTTGAACCGCATGATAATATTTAGATGTTGTGTTTGCATAACTAGATTTTTAATTCGTTTAGGATCAAATTTAGAAAGTATGTTTTGCCTCATTTTTGCGGAGTTCGTAGTACTCAGCAACCAAACCAACAGGGAACTGCAATCTTCGAATGGAATTTCTTACACAAAATTCCACAATGTACATTAACATGTGAGAGTTCTAAGTCTCTCGGTTGCGCAGAGAGCAATGGCAACTGTCGTAAGACATGCCCTCTAAGACAATAAACAAATGGCACATCAAAGTTTCACGAATTAAATTGAAATGATAGTATTTTTTTATAAATATACGTGATCGTTAAATAAGTAAAACAGTGACGTATACTTTGAAGATAACAATTCCATGACTCCTCTTAAACATCTTGGAAAATATTTATGAGTGAGAAAACGAAAAAAGTATTCTGGTCTTATTCGTTATGCCTGGTACAATTTATTGCTTGTTAAAATTTTATGAGACACAAAAATTTGATAGTCATAGAAAATATTGCTTACAAGTGATGTATTGACAAATTGAAAATGCACATGGCGCATTTTGTAAGTAAACCATTGAATAGGAGAGTTCTGGAACAGTCATCGTATATGACAATAGATTTTGATAAAACGACTTGTAGCTTTTCCGTCTTTAGATCTCTCCGTCAACGGAGACCGCCTCAAAACTCCCAACTGATCCCTTGACACGCGTAGTAGTGTGGTGAATGCAAGTGTTTTGCTCTGTAGGTGTGTACCGAGAGAGCAGGGCACAAGAATGAAGAACAAGAGATTCGGTGAGGTCATTAGCCTGTTTGTTAAGATATTGCTCTGGCGTTCGACTGATATTGATTGTGGAATCTACAGAAAACTGCTGATCGGATTAGCCGGCTGCTAGAATTCTCCTCCAGACAATAGTGTTTACGTTGTTTACAATAATCGAAAACGACCTTTTCGCAGACAGTAGACTTGGAGTTATACGCGTGCCCTCCCCTCCAACAGTTTCTAGATCCCACTTATTAAACAGCTAGCGAAACCAATAATTAACATGAAATCATTTGTCACCTGCTTTTAATGTAAACACATTTTACACATTCAAAGAAAAAATCTTAAAATTCTATTAACCATTTTCATACCTGAGAAAAGCGCATGAATGTCATCTTATTTCATTTTATTTCTCTATAATCTCTCAATGCGGTGTCAATAATATGAACATTACATCGCCAAATCAAAAATATTTTTTTCAGGGAACTGCAGAGTTCATTGAACTCTTTTGGGGGATCACTGCACTGAACGAAGCTATCGCCACTCCCCCCTTGGGGCGACTGAAGAGCGGGAGGCGGGAGGGTGGATGAGCGCCGGGAAATATTTTTGGATTTCCAGAATTACACAAGCCGTAAACCCGTCTCGGGGAAGTAATTCGATGCTCGGGCATATATACAAATTATGGAGGTCGATTTGGTGTCGGTAAACACTACCGTGTGGTGTCAGGTAGGGTTTGACATAAAAATACGTTGATTTGATTTTTTTTTGTATTTTAACTACATCTACGCTGAAAATCTACACCTGTTATTGAAATCTTGGAAACCCTTTTCCCTATTCATGTTCTTTTTCTTGTAACTGTAATGAAAATAGCAATAGATACTTTAAAATTGACGGAATATCTTGTAGTGACGATATATATATATATATATATATATAATATATAATATATATATATATATATATATATATATATATATATATATTAAAAATAATATGTTGAATATGGTTTTTCCTAATGAATGTGGAATATTTCCACAATATAAATATTTTAAATCTTTCATTGCTCAATATATTTCTATCTTTTCAAGTCACGAGAATATAATTTCGTATAGTCTTCTAATATTTCTTGAGTCTCGCCGCTTCATACCCGAACGGCCACCGAACAACGTGTCATTCGCCCAAATTACGACTGACCAATTCCCAACATTTCTTGTAATTAAATATTTATCAACGTTCCCTCAATGCCCTCACGAAACAAATACTCCTCCGTTGGTGGGCTTCTCAAGCAGAGCCACGGTTCCCAAAATAAAAGCCGAGCAAAAAAAACAAACAAACAAAAACAAACAAACAAAAAAGTTGCTCGTGGCCAGAGGTCTTGCAGGCATTCATAATCCTTCGCTCATAACGCAAAGAAGATGCTAATATGCACTTGCGCGCGAGATGCTAATTCAAAGGGCAGGAAGCGCGGGAAACGCGAGGTGCGCTCTTTCTCGACGCCGCGGCCAGAGGTCTCTGCGCGTCAGCGCCGGGGATTTTAATCACTGTGATTAGGCTCCGCCGGCGCCCGCGCCGCGCCATGGGAACGCGCCCCGCCTGTTTGCGCTGGCGTCCGCCCGCCGCGCCACCGACGCCGCGTGCACGACTGCCCGGCGCGCGGCGGGGAAGAGAGGGTTAAATAGTGTGGGAAGATGGAAGAATAAAAAAAAATCGATATTTCGGGCGATTTGGAAGCGGTCAGTTGAGTCCGTTCATCTGAGGAATCCAATGTGATTTTTGGTTGCCAAATAATACCCTTATTTAGCATATGGTTGCTCAGGATGAATATTGTATTGAAAGAAATGTTCTAAAACGTTTTATTTTTTTGTGGCAGATTGATACTTTTGGATGTGCTCATAATTAGAGCTGTGAAACATCCATGACTCGAAAAGAATTATGAATAAAATACTTATTACAATATTTCAAAATGTACTCTCGTTATACAGAATTGATTACTATACGTAGAGTAGTATGAGATTTCTCTGATGAGGGTATTGTCTCATGCGAAAGAGGTAAGAAATTGTAAGGCATGATGAAAATAGGAATAGATACTTCAAAGTCATAGTTTGAGAGGGTGAATATGAAAGAACTCTTGGCAGAATCCTGGAAAAATCTGGGGTAAATGCATGTATATGAATTTTATATGACAACTTTATCTTGATGTAGGCATAAAATATTAGCATTTAGGCATTTCGCTCACTGAGAAGTGATATAAAGCAAGTCTGATTTTTCTACAATCATATTAATATCTAGTGCAGGGTTCTCAAACTGGTTACCGAACTACCCGGTGAACGTAATGGGCTTGTATGTAGGAGGCAGGAACGTAAACAACTTCAACTGAAAGATTCTTGAAAAATAAATTACTCGTTTAATTGAAAGGTCCCAATAATCTCATAACTACTTCGTTTACTTTATTGATAATCACTTTATTGAAATTGATGGGTCATATACTTTATTTTCTCTTTCGTTTTTCTAAACTAAATTAATTCTAATCGGTTAATAATACTTGTTCGGCAACGAGAAAGTCTGACAATTGTTTCTTTTTTATTAGACAACTCACTTGACGTTTGTGCATTGCAGGTTTTGCGATAGTCATTATTGCGATAGAGTCATCTGCAATATTGTAATGTCATATTAATGCCAATGGAGTTACTGAGAAGTAGAAGAAGAGAAGAAGAACAAGAAGAAGAAGAGAAGGAGGAGGAGAAGAGAAGGAGAAGAAGACAAGGAGAAGAGAAGGAAAGAAAAAGAAGAAAAACGAGATTAGGAATAAAAAGACAAAAACAAAAACTAAGACAAAAAGAATGCAAAGAAGATGAAGAAGGAAGAGAAAAAGGAGAAGAAATTGTGATGAGAGAAAAAGGAAAAAGGGAATAAAGGAAAAGACGACGAAACGCAGGAAGAAGAAATAAGAGGAGGAAAGGAAAGAAGCAGCAGCGGAAGAAGCAGACCAAGAAAAGTAAATGGTTGTGAAAGTGGTTTAGTCTAGTTTGACAGCTAGTTATTAACTTTTTCAATTTAAAATAAAATTTTCAGTGAATCAAAACAAGTTTTAAAAATTCTGGCAAATAATAATACTTGACATCCGACATTTAGGGAAATTAATTTCATAATTCGAGGCCGATTAACGTGTTAGCTATAAATGAGGCGTAAAACATTTAAACTATCTGATTACCTCCCCGTTTCTGAGAAATTTAAATAAGAGACTAAACTGAACTTCAGGTCTTTGATATTGCAAGACCAATTATGTAGAATCAAAAACAATGTCACTGGAAGATTCTTTCAATTTATGAGTAGTATTTATTTATTTTCGCGTATCTTACACAAGAAACTCAGAAAAAAAGAAATAAATATGAATCTGTTACAATTAAGCTTTTTCAAGTGTAATTTTACATTTTTGTAGCTCTGAAAGATACCTATTCGTTGAAGGTGAATGTACTAAAATATTTATCAATTTTAAATAAATTCCCTGGAACTATAGCAATTTGTAAATTAGTCTTCAAGAAATGTTGTAAAATAAACGAAAAAAATATTTAAGTACGACTAAAATACTTTTTGTTTCTGGTCGGAGCAAAACGTAAATGTTTATCTTAAAGTTTTGTGTAATCGTTACTACGGTTAAAGCTCACATCACATCAAGTGTAAACTCAAATATCGCAGCATGGTGCCTGGAATCACGCAGGGGAACGTTCCCTCGCCTCCGCACTCGCAGAGCAAAACGCCGCTGAAAGACGTGAGCATCGGCTCGGGGAGTGAAGCGGCGGGGCGGGCGAACCCAGAATTATGTTTTCGCTGGCGCGCGCCCGGTCGTTTGGGCGTCGCTTCCTTTGGCTGCGCGCCCGCCCCTCCCTCTCCCCCATCCCTCCTCCTCCGACTCCCTTGCCTCGCGATCGCCACGCGTGCTTGAGCATCTCGCGCCTGGCGCCCAGCACGCCGGCACGGCCCGCGCCACCCCGCCAGGCCCCGCTCCACGCCACCCCGCCCCGCCCCGCCTCACCCCCACGCCTCCCCACGTCGATCTCGCCGCGATCCACCTTGTACCGCACCCCGCCTGCCCGCCACACACCGCTCCACACCACCCGTATCGCTCCGCCCCGCCCCCCGCAACACCACGCCACCCCGCGTCGCCCCGCGTCGGCACGCCCCAATCCCCCTTGTGCCGCACCACACAGCGCTGTGCCGCCCCGCGTCGTTAGGCCCCGCTCTACACCCACTCCACGCCACCCCACCCCATCGCTCATCACTCCCGCCACTCCGCCTCGCCCCCCCGCCACCACCACGCCGCCCCGCGTCGCCCTGCCTCGTCCCATATCGCCCCGCGTCACCCCGCGTCGGCCCGCCCCGCCCCACCTCGCGCCGCACCCCGCCGACCCACCCCCACATCCCTCCACACCACCCGCACCGCTCTACTCCGCTCCACCCCGCCCGCGCAACACCTCTCTGCCCCCGCTTCGCCCCGCGTCGCGCTGCAACGCGTCGACTCTTGTTTCGTCTCGCGAGGTGGTCCGTGCAATAAACAGTCTGCTTATTTTTCTAGAGCTGTAGCTTTCGGTTTCGAGATCAGCGAGATGAGAAAGTGCTGTGTGGATGTAATAAACCGAGTTTTTGATGTTACTTCTTTTGATACGAGATGGGGTCGCTTCGTAATATGGCACATGATAAATATTGCCACAATTTTTGAGTTATAAAGAATGATGACAAATTATTTGGAAAATTATGATATTACTGGAATTCTCAAGAAAATATTAATAGAAGAACGATAACAAAATTTGGATTGCTTTTTTTTTTACGTGGTAGTAACACACAAATATATAAAATCCCCAAAAACGAAAGTAAACACAAACAAATAATGGCGTTGAAAGTTGTAAGAAGTAATGAAAGAAATAATAAAAGTTAAAAGAAATAATGAAGTTGTAGAAAGAAAGATATTCTACGTGATTTGTACCCATTCCTGCCCTGTTTTTCGCTCAGTAAATGGCCGAAAAGCAATTAACAAACAAATAATATAGAATTTCTTTCGTTCTAGAACTGGCCTAAACCAAAAATAAATACATATATGAAATACTAAAATTAAGTTAACTTCAAATTAAGTTTTGAATTTACTTCTATGTCAATTACTGTTTAAAAAATCTATAAATTGTTGTTCTTCATTTTTGTACATTTTTTAACTGCCACCGGGCGCATATTTGCAGTAATAAATTCTTCTTCTTCTTCTTCTTCTTCCTTATTATTATTATTATTATTATTATTTATTCCGTTCAGTCTGTTACAAGCAACACACTGCAAAGAAGAGAGGTAGTAGATTACGAGATTACTTGAATTCTTTTCGGAGGAAATTTTTTATCACGAATATAATTTTCGGGAAAGAAGAAAAACACACAAAGATATTGTTGGAGAGTTGTGGCGCATTTTCATTACACTATTACTACTTTTCAGTACGATCTGCCTGAATTGTACCGAACTGATAAAATTAAAAACATCAGATACACATATAGTCGTTTTATTAATTACAGATAACATGAACACATTCTATTCTATTAAAGCAATAGACATGTTTTTGATCAGTTAAAAATTCCACGAAATCAAATATTTGTATAGACTTCGTACGTCTTGAGGTTTTGAATTAAGTATTCCATTGGACCAGTTCTTCCAGCACACAAATGTACAGAATTACTTAACATGATAAATAATATTTCCTAAATGACTCTAAATGTTAATTGTAATCACTTGACATGTTAATTGTAATCATTATAAATATTTATAACAATATATACCCGTTACTAGATTTATAGATTTAACGTAGAAAATATTTTGTTAATTTTGAATGATTACACGATTCTCAAAACTAATATCCGTGATATCAATCCAAGCGCTTGCGTATACTTTCCATGAAAGAAGTGGGTATCCTTCCAAATCGTGTACGAATAGATGTATGGCAGAGAAGTCAGTACACCTTGACTGCCAATCCCTATTCTAAACTCCAGACGGGGAGGCCGAGTAATATTCTCTCGCCGCATCTTGGCAGCCGCGCCTCCTAATAGCAGAACAGATAAACATCACTTGATATCAGTCCAAAATAATTTCCGTGTCTGTTCCAAATCAGATGACCGTCGAGAGTAGTGAGGCGAGACGCATTCTCGACACGTGCCGCTAAAAGCTCATTCCGCTCGCCAATGAGCCCCCGCCATTGCTGTCATCGGCAGCCCCGGCGCGTCTCTTTTGAGCACGCGTTTCCGGTCGTCACCTGCGTCGCGGCGAGCTGCCAATCGCCCCCGGGCGCCGCTCCAGCGCCGCCACTTCCGGTTTATGACAGCTTCCGCCGCACGTCCGTCCACCCCCCCTCCCACCGACACCGTTACGAGATCTGAATGTTCGGCAGTTGACTTCGTATTTAGCCCGCACGTGCAGCGATTGCTGTTAGTAGCTCAATCAGACGAATACTAAAGTACGGTATTATTTTTTTTATTTACAAAATAATAATTTTATTTTCAAGAAATGCATGTAATATTTATTGATGTATTTTCTTTACAGCATTGGTTAGGTGGAAGGTAACCGATGCTATTTGTGACGTGGTGGGCATGTGCGAGAAAAAAAAATGCAGGTAAAATATTTAGTTACTGAAAATGTAATGTAGAGATGAAGATTCACACATTTCCCAAAGAAGTGACAGTTCTAAATTATGACGATTATTACTTTGTTGTATTTTCACAAGCAAATTATTCACATTACTTCAGTTGTCACCGTTTATCAATTTAATTGTTTATGAAATGATGCGAGCTTATACGTTGTAAAATATGAATACTCAAAAACATGAATAAACAAACATTTGGACTTCCTGAATTTAATATTAAGTAATTTAACTAATGCTTAAGAGTCTTTGTTTTTTATTTATCTTTCTGTCCTTGATCTGTAATCGCCCATCTGACAGCGGAGCAGTAAATATCTGAAACGTGGTTTTTCAGGGACACATGTTAAAATATAGTCACTTTAAATTTTGCAATTACTGTGAATGAGAGACATTTCTAAAACAATTTTAGAAATGTCTTTAGATGAACGGTACTCGACGCATAATGTTCTATGTAAGTACTGTATGAGAGAACGTTGTGAGAGAACCCATTCAAGGTAAGAAGAAATGACGTTAAAACTGAGTCAGTAATCAATTTTATCTTCACAAAACCTGTGATGAATATAAACTTTTGATAGAGTTCCATCATATTTGTCAATGTCAAAGCAAATGTATATTTAGGTCAAAAAGTAAAGATAAAACGTGTGTAGGATAAAAGTAAACGTAGTGATGTAACAACAGCGCAAACTTTTTCGCATTAGTGTGACATTTGCATTTTTTTATTAATTGAGTGATTGCAATGAAACTCTTGCGGAAGTTGCGTAAGCCTGCTTTGCTCTATACGATAACAAATATGTTTTTTGAGCAAATATTTATTTGCGTTTATTTCAAACAAAAATTACGTGAAAATTCTCATATTTTCTCATAATTGTTCATGACTTTATTTAAAGATTAGAATAAGGAACGTCTGGTGCTACAACATTACATAATTTCTTGCAGTAGTCAAAACTATTGAATTTCTCAAAAATTTAGAGAATTCAATGACAATCGGACTAGCACTAATTTTATAAGTATATCTTCCACTATCCTAGAAAAGTTTGGACTACTTTTTGAGAAAAAAATGTTTTTTAAGTGCCATTCTTTCGCAAAAAATTCTCATAGTTTGAAATAATTGTTGCTAACATGGAAAATATCTAATTTGGAAGAACAGATTTCATTCCGAAAAAAAGACTATCTGCAATATTGTTAGTTTTAGCAAAATGCCGAAAAAATTGAACTTTTGAAATTTCAAAAATCCAAAAAGTTAAACTAAAATGAGACTTGCGCCATTTTTAAGCGCCCTTTGCTCTATCCGGGAAAATAATTTAACCCTAAAATTTAGAGCCTTTTTGAGAACATTTGAAAATATTATTAAGGCTTCATGTAAAATACCTCTTAATCAAAATATCCGTTACCAATTCACCAAGGTCATGAGTTCGGTCAGGCTAGTCTAAATAAAAGTATAATCATACTAATCAGACATGTTTCTCATAAATTATGATTAGAGAAGAAAATCACAAAGACATGAGAAAAAAAACGTTCCTTTGAGTGACAGCTGAATTATATTGGTTACGATTCGTTGCTTTACTCATATTGAATGCCAATATAGGACCTATATTTATTCATTTTTTTTAAATCAAGGCCCCATAATAAGAGTTATTCTGAGGAACATACGCCATTTTCCGTTGTAGCGTAACAATACTCTCCCTTGAAGGAAAAAGGCGAGAAATTAAAAAGTAATCTAGACACAAGGCATCGCAAAACAATGGATTTGATTGAAATCAATTTTAACAGCAATATTACATATAGAGGGCTCCACAAACCCAGACATGGAAACAGCACAAGAGGATCTACAAAATTATCTCAATGTATTTTCCGATTGGGCACGAACATTGCATATTCAGATAAACGGAAGGAAGAGCGAAAGCAAAATATTCACTCTTTGAAGACACCTTGACCCACCCACACGTAGCTATCAAAACCATAACATACCATAGCATGGATTCCCGCGAACGCATGGCAAAATACCTAGGAGTATTATTCGGCAGACAACTCACATCAGATCAAGTACCATCCACTAGCCACTAGAAGAACACATCAGCTATATCCCATACTTAAGATATCATCCCCCACTTCAATTACACAAATCCATTCATCTCCACCAAACAATGATAGGTCCTATATTATGTTATGCATCTCCAGTATGGCCCGCAGCATCCAAAACTAATATCCCCAAAATCCAAACGTTCCAAAATAAATACCTACAAATAATCACAAAATCACTCTGTTTTTTTCCTAACTCTCAACTCCATCAAGAACTCGGTATCACTATATATTTTTCCCTTCAATTCGCAAAATTCTATAACAAAATTTATCGAATACCTTCAGTTACCCATTTCAAACTAGGTAAACAGAACCATCATCACAAACGCTTGAAAAGAAAATTACCCAGAGAATTCTTGACCTTCCTTAAGCAGACTGGAAACGATTAGCCTTTTCGCGTAATATGAAGTGCTTCTGGAATGAAATAACCACGATAAAAAAATAAATATTGTAAACTAGCTGTATTAAAAAATTATCTACTGTATCAGTCGTTCACGACTCCTGAGGGCCAAGAATAAATAAATAAAAAATATAAAGGCACTCACGTGCATAAAAGTTAGAAAAGCAGGAAAGATAAGTTAGTAACATGAGTTGGCAAAACACGAGAAAGAGAAAATGCAGATAAGAGGAAAGGAAGAGAGAGAACTGCCGCCATAAGGACAAAAAGAAATATAAAATATAAAAATGTTGATGAACGAAGAAAAATGTGGAATGCAACCTTGAATATACACGTTTATTTCTTTTTTGGTACTTCAACTCGAATAGGAAGGAGTATGTAAGTATTACCGCTTGACCGGTAATGATCTGACGGACAATTTGAAGAAAGGTGTGTAAAAAGATGACGGTAGTTTGCTATGGTCTTCCACGTGTCCATTTACGTATTACGCCTGACTGGAACCAACAGTCATTAGTTCTGCGGCGCGCGAAAACCTTTCTCTCCGGCTGCGTCAGGTGCGTCGGCTTGGTGATCTAAAAAGCAGCTTAGCTTGAATGTAAAAAAAAACAACAACAAAAAATACAGAAGTAAATGGATAGGAAATAAAAGCATATAAGTATAGCCTTAGAGGAAGGACGGATTTCGAGGGAATTTGCAAGTATTGAGAGAAAACAGGAGAAAATATAGCAATTACACATTTCTGAATAAGAAGGCATTAATTTTGGAAATTTGATCGTAGAAAAGGCAAGAGAAACGAAAAATCCTAGGCAGATACACAAGGAGCCAAAGGGATCATGACCTCCATCAAATCCAACAGATATTTATAACTTAACTTGTTCAAAACACCAAAAAAGGTCACATCACTTGCCAAAGGAATATTCCCATTGTAAATATAGCACTACTGCCTCTGTTGTATCTCTAACCTGAGGGCCTATGGTTTTAGACCCGTATGGTTTGAGGTAACGGATTTTCGACTCAGCGTACATAGCAGTGTCGAATTTAAACCGTATGTGGAGTAGAATTCTAGAGGTCGTTCGCTTTTATCGGAGTTTTTCTGGTTTGTTTTTTTATAAATGTCAGGCAAATGCCCTTGATCCTGCACGATATGTCCTTCCTCATTCTTGACTCCAAACCATTCCTTACACATTTACAGTTACATGCAATACATTGCCACAAATTTCGGAAGACCTACGAGGAGTTTACACTTATATAGATTTCGTTCAGGCAGAGGGGGTGTCCCGCAGGCGGAGATACCTTAATAGGGAAATCTTGCAAACTACGTCTATAGGCCGACGCCAGATCGCACGTTTCAGGAGAAATACTGCCCCCTCCCGTGGTAAACAAGTGCCACATTTACGGGGCAAATAACCTCGGTAACGACGCGCGTAGAATCAATGTTCACTCATTCACTCTCTCACTCAAGGCCATAATAAAAAAGATAGTTATTTCAAAAATATCTATGAGGGTGTGTGCGAACACCAATTCCCCCCCCCCCCCCAGAAATACTTTCTGTATCCGCTCCCGCAAGAAGCTGACACCGAGCAAGACCACGAGTAGGGACGAAGCGCAGCCGATAGAGACGCACGCTCTCGCTGGGAGCGGGGACGCCTGGCGCCCGCTAATGCTCGCCTGTCGGCGGGCGCCCGCGGTGTGGCACGGGGCGCCCCGCCGCCGCCGCCGTCTGCGCCGCGTGAGTTATGGCGTCGCGACCCGCGCGCCGCAGCCTTGCAATTACGGCGCCGGGCAATTACAGCTGCCCTAGCAGCGCCTGGGACGCTGCCCGCCAGCCCACCCGCTCGTTTGACCGTCCGTTCCCCTCCGCCCGCCCGCCCGCTCGCCGGCCCTCCCGCCCGCACGCACGCACGCCCGCCCGCCCGACCGACCGCAAGACCGCCCGCCCGACCGACCGCCCGCCCGCAAGACCGACCGACCGACCGACCGACCGACCGACCGCCCGCCCGCCCGCAAGACCGCCCGCCCGCCCGCAAGACCGCCCGCCCGCCCGCAAGACCGCCCGCCCGCCCGCAAGACCGCCCGCCCGCCCGCAAGACCGCCCGACCGCCCGCAAGACCGCCCGACCGCCCGCAAGACCGCCCGACCGCCCGCAAGACCGCCCGACCGCCCGCAAGACCGCCCGACCGCCCGCAAGACCGCCCGACCGCCCGCAAGACCGCCCGACCGCCCGCAAGACCGCCCGCAAGACCGCCCGCAAGACCGCCCGACCGCCCGACCGCCCGACCGCCCGACCGCCCGACCGCCCGACCGCCCGACCGCCCGACCGCCCGATCGCCCAACCGCCCGATCGCCCAACCGCCCGATCGCCCAACCGCCCGACCGCCCACTCGGCGACCCGCTCTCTCGCCCGCCTGTTCGCCTGCCGGTTCGTGCAAAGTGGACGCGAGTGGGCGCCCGGCAGGAGAAGGCGTCTGAATTCCAACAGTCCCTCTCCGAGCGCGGTGCAGAGGGAATTTACATAGCCAAGTGAAGGCGCGGGCAGATGACGGAGCGACGATTATCGGGGAGGCGCAGGTGATGATTTACATAGCAGGCTGTGGAAGCTTTCGTTGCCACTGCGGAGAACTCTCGGCAGCAACAGTGGCGTGGAGCGCCAGAACCCATTATATCCCACCGTATGATACATCACAAGATACATTCTTGTTGTTTTTTCATTTAGTTCTAGTGCTATTTGGAAACGTGGGTATACAGACCTCTTTAGATATTTCCAATCAACATACGAAGTAAACTCTTAAATTTCAGACTCTAGATGCTGATTCAGTCGAGATCACTAAACCATTTACACTCATTGCCAGGGCATGTTCATGACTTGCGAATTCCAATCTTCTTCTAAAATTGTACCTAGCTGAAATGTCATTTTTGACGTCAGTGAGAAGGTAGTAAGTAAGGTGAAAGAAAATGATAGCGTTTTAGAAAAAGAATATCTAGCAGTCGTGTACGCACTTGAACATTTATGATCTTAAGGTTTATGGCCGAAAATTCAAGATTATAACTGATCATCAGCCTCTAAAATGGTTACGTAACCTGACCTTCGCCAACAAAAGCCTCACGCGATTGAGTATTCGCCTGTGAAAATATAATTTCGAAATAGAATATCGTAAAGGAACACAGAACCTAAATGCTGGTGCTCTTAGTCGGGCACCGTGGGATATTTTAACTACACCACTCTCAGATACCCCTTTGTTGCATTTCCTGCGTTGGACCCTCTCCGTTGCACTCCCACCATAATCATTTCTGCCGTTGCTACTCTGCCGTTGCTCTCTCTATATTGCTCTCTCTATATTGCACTCCCTACGTTGCCCCCGTACATTGCACCACCTACGTTTCACCTCCTACGTTAAGCCACCTACGTTAAGCCTCC
Source organism: Gryllus longicercus (assembly GCA_038098605.1). NCBI lineage: Eukaryota > Metazoa > Arthropoda > Insecta > Orthoptera > Gryllidae > Gryllus > Gryllus longicercus. The sequence goes on from JAZDUA010000163.1 coordinate 3,093,582, forward strand.
TGCGTTGTGCCTCCTACGTTGCACCCCCACATCGCACCTATACGTTGCACTCCCTCCGGTGTATCCCAACCGTTGCATCTCGCCGTTACACTTCCGCTGTTAAACCCGCACGGTTACACTTTCTATGTTGCACCGCTATCTTTTCTACTCTCAATATTACACCCTCTTCGTTGCACCCTTTCCGTTGCATCCCTCCCGTTGAACCCCCTCCGTTGAACACCTTCTGTTGATACCCCTCCGTTAAACCCCCTCCGTTGCACCCTCTCCGTTCCATCCTCTCCGTTGCACTCTCTCCATTGAACCCCTTCCGTTGCACCCTCTCCGTCGGTTTTAATACATCCATGTTCCATCCCTGACCTCGGTGGCCGTCTGTCTCCCTTGTTCCCTTGGACTTATGATGCTCGGATTTTTGGAACGAGGTTTGGTTAAGGTACGGTCGAGGTTCGGACAAGGTTTCGTCTCAGCAAGACTACTTCGCTCGCTGCCATGAATTAGACCCTATCAGATGCGGGGGCATAGAATGAACCAGGAAGCTGAAGAGGAGCGAACGAATTTCGTTCGTGGGAGTTTTCCAGAGGGGAAGAGATGTGTGGGGGAGTAGAAAAAGTAGAGGAGCAACATAATGCAACACTATTTTGTTTATAAAAAAAATCGCCTTCATAGTTATACCTTGCAGCATTATTTGCCATGCTTATTCTAGACTTCCCTTAGAGTTAAAGTAGAATTAGTGTACATTTGATTTTATTAAAAATATTCATGATTTTAATCCCTTTTGACATAGAAGTAAACTTTCTTCACCCACTATTTACTTCTTCATCAATACAAAAATTAATTTTTACAAAATAACCTTTATATCGTTGCCGCAACCTTAATATCATTTCTGTACAAGAAAGTAATGCATCTCATTTTTAAAGGAAATTGTTTTATTCAGAGTTTCTTTCGCGTCTAAAGACAGATTTTCTTTTAGTGGGCCATATATATGAAATAAAAAAAAACGTTTTTATACACTTTTTTAAACATTTCGAAATAACGAGATTTTAGTTGCGTTTATCGAGTGGGGTGAATTGCAGCAGGTTGTTTCCAATCTTTAGATCGGAGACCAAATGTTTTTAACATTCTGCGCAGTCTTTCTTCGCAGTTTCTAGAGAAACGCACTCCGGTCTAAATACTTCGCATTCAATCGCTGCCGTTAGGGCGCGCGCCCGCGGACGCGCAGAAACGTCTCCTTCAGGCGCGCGCTCGAGCGGAACCAAAGAGAACGGCCTCGCCGCGGCCACTTGCCGAACGCCACGTTACGCCACGCCACGCCACGCCACGCCACGCGAAGCCTTAATCCGTTTTGTGCGACCTTCATTCCGAAAAATCGATTGATGGCAAAATGTCTGTCTGTGCACAACTCTAGCGAATAAACCGTTTAGCCGATTTCCCTCAAAATTGATATTCCCCAATCGTTGTGGCTGATGTCGCGGCCCCTGGAATTTGAAATCGATATTTTAATTTTTGGGGGTACTTTACATGAAGCCCCTCGGACATTTTCAAAATTTTTATAAAAATGGCTCTAATTTTTTTTTTATTAAATATTGTTACTGAATAGTTCCAAAGACGTTTAAGAGACTGGTGCAGCTATAATTTTCGTTGATACACCCAATTTATCGAAAATTGCAAACTAAAATTTTAAAACTCAAAATTGAAGAAATAGATTTTCCCGTGAGAAAAGTCTGTTGTACAAAATTAGCTCACTAAAAAGGTCCATGTGTATTTTTTGAAAAAAAGTATTTTTACGTAATTTGCGCTTGAAACTTACCATTTCTTTTTCTCAAAAATTGCTCCAATTTTTCTTTTTACATTTTCTTTACATATGTAATAAGAGACGGTAAAACATGCGCCATGCCATGCGGACAGGTCACGCCGCGGCGGCCTGACCAGAAGCGGCAGAACAGTGAAAGAAAAATTACAGAAAATGTGGTCAACTGCGAATTTCTGTCCAAGTACATGTACCTCTTGTTCATTTTATTTAGTACTAGTATGTTCTTTGGCACAACAGCTCTTTACGAGCTAAGACCTACCAGCAGTGTCCCGGCCTTGCGGCCATGGGTTAAGGGGCACGTGTGGTAAGCACATAGCCATCACTACGCTGTAGTCTGGTATTCTCAACTTCAGAAGTGATATTTCTCATCGTCACACGGATACTGTGACTGAACGGATACTGGGACATTGCAAGAAAAGCTCCTAATTAACTTTTGCCCTGACCGGGAATCACACCCGGTGTTGTGGCGTGGAAAGCGAGCACGCTACCCAACGAGACACCGAACGCCACGTTAAGTACTAGGAGGCCCGGTAATGTTTCGTTATTGCAGCATTACACATCACGCACTTTTGGTGACATGATTGCTAATCTCGTTTTATGCTACACTGTGCAAATATTCCAATAGATGAAAGACTTCTCGCAAGTATGAGTTTGTACTATGTCCTAGCTTGGACATGGTTGTCCTATTGTTAAAATGTTCTCCCTCAAATTTGATAACGCGTCCGCTATCACACGATCTTGGAGAAATTTAATTTACGTGTTTGAGATTCAAATAACAATCCTGGTCGATATTTCACAATAGCAGGAGCAGAATAATTCCATGCAGTGAAGACGCGCTTCATCCTTAACTGTGCGGTGGGTTGCACAAAGTTCAGGTGTGCTTGAGTCGTCATAAACGAATAAATCATCAACAATGCCCCAAGTGTTCGATTTCATTCAACGTTCGATTCATTCTTCGTTAAACACGCCCATTACAAATAAAAACAAAGTGTGATCATTTCAGCAAAATAAGTCGAGTAGTCTATGCGCAACACACAAACGCACAATCCCTTTTATTATATATAGATATAGATTTTAGGTTGTTTTTGTAACACTTAGGCTCAATAGCGATATTTCAAATAATTTACAACTGTCGCGGGTTGAGGGGGAGAGGTAGGACCCCACCAACTCGTGCAGGAAGAAAAGAGAGTATTCCTTTAAAGAAGTTTATTTCACTTACCCGCGTTGTGGACCCTACGACCTGGGAGCGGGTGGCGTAACGACGGCTGGCTCCGGCAGGTTGACTCGTCATAAGAGGGGGGAGGTGCGAAGTCCTCCCCAATTTATAGCCTCGGAACGCTGGCGTCGGCAAATGACAACTGGTCACTTGCCGACGGCAGCGTGTCGCGAGGGCCGGAAAGCCATATCGCGACACAACAGTAACAAGTGTAGCACATGAGTACAATACACATTAAAAAAGAATAATTAACTGCAATAATTTTCACCATAATGTAAATTAATTTTGTCCAAACCACAATTTTTTAAATATTTTATCATTGATTTAGAGCCTTCAGCTTAATTAAAATTTGTGTGTATATTGTTTTTAATGTCAAGTGTTTTTGTACTTAACAGTATTTAAAATAAGATAAAATTCTGCATCGAACGCCACTAATTTTGAAAACATGAGATTATTAATTATGTTTTGTCATGGATTCATACTTGTCTACATTTCAAGTCTTTACCAAGAGCGTTGCGGCGGGTAGCTCGTACATACGCACTACCAGGTGGCAGCAGAAGTAAATATTTGCATATTAAACTAAACGTGCCGATGATAAACAATTTTTTAATAGTCCAAAAAACTACAATATTGTAGCCCGATAAAAAGGAGCTGATGCTGAAGAACAAATACGCTCTTCTCGACATACGCCACGTACATTTTTACTGTTTTTTTAATGAAAAGAAAATAATTTCTAATCATATTGCTGCAAAAATAAAGCGCGTCGAATAACGATGCTGTAATTAATTTCATTTCTTTCAAGCCCAGCCCTCAGGGTAAATACATGCGCCCACGAGACACACTGCAGTACGTAACCACGAACATGAGAACAGGGCAACGCCGAAAGAATTGCGGCAATCAGCGCCACAAGCTCACATGGTAGCTGCTATCCTTCCTGATCTGCTTTTATTTTGTTACAGATTAGTGATAGACATCCTAGAGGATAGGAGTGCCGGCTTGGGAGTGTAACGGCTATGCGTATCGGACCGCACGGATGCAAACCCCGTGGACGTTATGGTATTTTCAGGATGAAAAGATCCTTCGTACGTCTACGTTCGGAGTGTAAGTAAAGCCCGCTGGCTGTCCCATGTAGTAGATTTACTTAAAAAGATCCTCAAAACTAAAAGGAGCCAATGAGAGACATTCATATCGCCTGTTTCGTCGAACACGCGATTCCTTTTTTCTCTGCTAGACGGTGAAAGGGGCGTTGCGGAATTTTCATGGCCAAGTGGAAGAGCAGGCCTGATGGTCTAAGCCTGGCCAAGGAAAATTAGGCATCATTGATTTGAATTGAATTGGAATGGCTTTTAATCCGGGAAGTGCGGCAGCATTGCACTAAGTGACCATGTAATTGAGCAGGATACCTCGCTTCGGTGGCGGCCAATGTTACGGTAAATGAGGGATTGCGGTTGTCGTTGCAATTATGGTTACGGCTGTATCTGTTAAATGACTGTTGCTTTCTATAATTCTAGCTGTAAATACGACTGTGGTTCTGGCTGGGACTGAGGCTCTTGTTCAGGTTTTCATGATTCAGGGTAAAGTGTTAAGGTTACTGTTATGACGGCCTTGGCATTGATTTGTTAATTGTAAGAGTTTTTGGAGCCGTTGCTACTGCTTGAACATTGTATTGAAATGAAATTCAACTACCGTAATTTGAGATACTGAGATTGTTGTGCCAACTACTCGAGTTGTAATTGAAATAACAATTGAAATTATAAATGGCAGAATATGTGGTTGGTTTACATCTTGTGCCCGAAGTACTTATTTGAACCGAAGGTACTAAATACAGAAAGTCTTGCTAGATATTTCTAACATACATTAATGTTCACCATTACCATCACGAGCAATTCCTGTAAAACGTGACTCAATAGAAATCTCTTATGTATTTGCATTGATCCTGTACATCCAACTTCAAGAAAGGTTCAAATGCCAAGAAGAATGTGAAGTGTTTCCGTAGATGATCGAATTATTCCGCTATGTACACGGAGATGAATTGAATGAAGTGAAGAATATATTACTATATGGAGTACATGAATGGACATGTTACCCACTTTGCAATGCTTAGTCTCATGGATTTGAAAGAAAATCTTTGATTTATTGAGTGATTTCGTTTCTTCCGGGTGTCTTCAAATTACTAGATTTATACTGTAAAAGGTGACTCATAGCGTCAACTAATGTTATAGCAGTATATTTTTATACTGCCCGGGAGGTCCTAGATTCGAGTCCCGACGGCGGCAGGATTTTCGACACTAGCTATATAGCTTGGACGAGTTCAATCCCTGTCTGGGAAGATTCCTAGCGACCAAGTGAATGCTAGAGCTGTGCCCTAACGAACGGGCCACGGATCGCACGCGATCTTTCCTTCCTCTTCCGTGTCCTCCCCTCAGCCTTTACTTGCACACGCTTACACTAACACGCACTACGCTACCACATAATTATACCGAGAGACCTGTCGGGAACTTAGAGCTTTTTCCGGTTGGCACCCGGCTTTACCTAGTCGGCAAAAAAGCCTGTTAGCTCACGTTAGGTCGGCGCCGGAAGTCACCATCTAGGGCGAGAGGATCCAGGGGGGAAACATGCACTACATTTACGGAACTAACGACATTAGCACTTGATGCGCCGGGAATTATCAATCAAAAACTAAATTTACAATCTATTACAACAGTGAATGAGACTCCTCCTTAAGGTACATACCCAACAGGTTCCTAGAATCTTGAAATGAAATGTTAATCCCATCCTTACGTTTTTATCTATGATATAAATTTGTGCGATCTGTCCATTCACTGCCTAGACAATTCACTGCTCTACGTAGGCCCACATATTTCTATTTAGCTGTTTCTACTTCCCATACAGATACACCATATTCTACTATGGAAGAAAACTCCTTAAATATTTTATTAGAGAGCACTGAACATCCTTTTGAAGCAGTGTACCATGACCAAGAAACATTACCTCCACTTCCGAGAAAAGACGTGCCAGGGGTTTCCTTTCCGGGAAGAACTCCGGACCGAGACCGAACTGGCAGCCTTGGCTGCGCGGAGGCGCTCTGGGTGGTTACGGCCGGCGAGAACTGGGGTTTGTGGGCGGTGCCGGGCGCGGGCGCGGGCGAGGCCGCCGTCGTGGAGGTCACGTTGACGGCGCGTCGGCCACGCGCGACTTTCTCGGCGGCGGCGGCGACGGGCGCGCGGCCGGCCGCTTTCCCGCGGGGGGCGGTGCCGGGGGCGGAGGCGCTGGCTGCCGCCCGCCGCACGCGTGCGCGCGCGCGGAGAAAGCTCCTTTGCTGCCGCCGCCGTCGGAGGTGCGCTCACGCCTCGCCGCGCGCCCGCCGCCGCGCACTCCGCTAGGCCGCGCCCGCGGGGTCTGTAATTAGCGGGGCGGCGGCGGAGGCGGTGGTGGCGATAAAGGCCCAGACAGAGGAGACGGTAGCGAAGGCGGAGGCGGTGCCTAGGGAGAGGTTTAGGCGTAGGTGGAGACGGAGTCAGTGTTGGAGTAGGAGGCCCTTTCGAAGGCGGTGAATGAGGTGGTGGCGTAGGCGGTGTCGGAGGTGGAGGTGGAGGCGGAAGCGGAGGCGGAGGCAGAGGCGGAGATGGAGATGGCGATGGAGGCGGAGGGTGAGGTGAAAGAGGAGTAGGAGTCGGAGTAGGAGACCGTTTCGGAGGCGAAGATGAAGGCGGAGAATGAGGCGGTGGCGGAGGCAGAGGCGGTGGCGGAGGCGGAGGCGGTGGCGGAGGCGGAGGCGGATGCGGAGGGCGGAGATGAAGACGGAGGCAGGAGCGGGAAGACGCAGGCGTCTGAGGTGGCAGTAGCTGTAGTGATGGTGGAGAGGGCGGCACTGGCTTCCAACATCCCTACGTCCACTCTCGATGTCTTCGCTAGCGCTTTAGTGACAACTAACTCTACTGCCTCTCCTCAGTCAGCCTGGATGATTAGAGATGAACACTCAGAGACAGGACAAAAATAAATTTACAAGAATAGAAACGGATAAAAGAGAACAAAACTCGGTAAAGCATTCATTTGAATTTCCATTACCGTTAATTGAATTTTTTAGCATTAAAAACAACAACAAAGTTTTTAACCGTCTAATTTATTCAAATATAAAAATAGCCTATTAATTGACGTGGAGATTTTTTGCTCTTTTATTTGAAATGCATAAACGCTTTCCTTTTTTAAAAATGTGTGTGATCTCATAAAACTGTGATCAATTTCATTAGCTTCTATACAACATTTTATAAAAGTTTAACAGTATTAGAACTTTTACGTCATCAAAAATTTTCCGTCAATGAATGAATATTCAGGTAAAAACATGTAGGTAAAACAAAAGGGCTGCATACTCGTCATAGAAGGTCTTTCTCTGCATTTCGAAGTGTTTACACAGACTGAATGGCATTCAGCTTTCTTATATCTTATAAATTGGCACTGTGTGTGTCCTGTCAGTCAGACGCACAAAAAGTACGAAAAAAACAAACCATTCACTCTCATGTTGAGATCGAACCCACCAACCTTCAACGTTAGATGTTGACGTCTGTTTTCTAAACGACTCGCTGGTATCTCGATCTAACAACACCTCGTAAATCAAAGGTGGGAATTTAGTGATCAAAACAGATATGTAGAGAGAGAAGATGGAGAGGGAGAGAGAGAAAAGAGGGAGAGCGAAAAGAGGGAGAGAGAGAAAAGAGGGAGAAGAAAAGAGAGAGAGGAACGAGGGTGAGAGAAAAGAGGGAGAGAGAAAAGAGCGGGAGAGAGAAAATGTAGGGATAAAAGAGAGAGAGAAAGGAGGGAGAGAGAGAAAAGAAGGTGGGAAAAGATGAAGGGAGAAAAAGGGAGGAATAATGAGAGATAAAAAGAGGGAGAGCGAAAGAGGGGAAAAAGAGAGCGAGCGAGAATGAGAGAGCGCGTGCAAGAGAGCAAGCGAGCGTGAGAGAGAGAGAGAGAGAGAGAGGAATAAAGAGGGAGAAAGAGGAATGAAGAGGGAGAAAGAGGATGAAAGAGGGAGAAAGAGGAAGAAAGAGGGAGAGTGAGCCCGAGAGCGAGAGTAAGAGAGTGAGAGAGCTGATGTGGGAGAGGAAGGAGGAAGGCATTCCCTTCCCCTAGTCGCCCGCTTTTGCACACAACACTACCTTCGGCTGCATCTTCGTCACGCGCGGCGCGGCGTTCGCGGCCTCCGGAGCCGCGGCGGCGCCGAAGGCCTCCACGAGTGCGCTGATTGGTGCCGGAACCACGCGTTTCGTAAGGCGGATACCACTGCCACCCCCGCCCCGCCCCGCCCCGCCCCTCCCTGCCCCTCCCCGCCCCTCCCGCCCCGCCCCGCCCCGCCCCGTTCCGTTCCGTTCCGTTCCGCACCCGCCCCGTCGCCACCCCGCCGCCACCCCGCCGCCGCCCCGCCGCCGTCCCGCCCCGCCGCCGTCCCGCCCCGCCGCCGTCCCGTCCCGCCGCCGCCCCGCCCCTCCCCGCCCCTCTCCGCTCCGCCCCCACCCCGCCCCGCCCCGCCCCGCCCCCGCCCCGCCGCCGCCGCCCCCGCCAATCCCTCTGCCACCGCCGCCTCGCCACGCGCCGCCGCGCGTTTCGGCGCGTGCGCTCCTGCTGCTCCAGAGGCCGCGGACATTCATCGTCGTTTCGCTGCGCTGCCACTTGCTACAAGAAGTCCTCGAAATGTGAGCAATCCCTCGGAGGTGTGACTGTGTTGTAAAGGAAGTCGGTGTTATATTCGCATCCTTTTCTAACTCACTGCTGCCCGAACTGCAATTTACCCCTGTTGGGCTGCGAATTATGCTCAATTACGCTATGAATATGGCGTAATCTCGGACACGTGAACTGCAATTGATCCGCAAAACGAGACCACAAAATTAAAGCTTGGTTATTTAGAGTTATTTTAAATATTTTCGGGTGCTGCAATGTAACCATTATAACGTATCATATTAAATATTATTAAACTATTTAAACTGTTATTAAATTGCTGCTAACGTTAAGTAGTTGTCTGATATCTTTCGTTGCATAAAATATCCTGAAACAATGTTCAAGTATTTTAGATTCTGACAAAAATACGCGGATGTGAAGACGATAATATTGGCTCGAAAATAAACTAGGCTGATTCTCCAGTCGAGGTTTTCGTAGCTTCCTTTTGAACGGAGCGCGGCGGCGCCAAGTGCAGTGGAGTTCCATTGGCGTGCCATGTGCAAAAAAAAAAGTATTTAAGTTTTTTTCTTCATGAAAGTAATAATTAAGCATACTTGTACCTTTTCTGTATCATCTTCCGAGAAGTCTCCATGCTTTAATTGTCTTCAGTGAACTTGAGGTGCACGACTGCTGTAATTAGGAGTTTCTAGTTTTATTTCAAGAACGTTTACAACGTCTTACGAAATTTCCTAAATTTGGTGGTTTTTGTGATATGACCACTGTTGATGGTTAGTTATGGTGAGGTAATAGCAGAGATGCGGTAGGTTCGACAAAGAAAGCAAATATAAGCTATTGGACATAGTGTAATGATTGTAGCTGTACGGATTGAAGGTGTAATAAGTGTAATTGTAATAATTGTGATTGAAGGTGTAATGATTGTAATAGTAATAAGTGTAATTGTAATAATTGTGATTGAAGGTGTAATGATTGTAATAGTAATAAGTGTAATTGTAATAATTGTAATTGTGATATAACTGTAATGAGTATAATCATACTTCATGGGAGCTTTTTATCATAACGCATTCAATTGGGAAATACCCGTCAACTGGGAAGTACCAATAAATATGAATGTTTAAGCACGATGGCCTTTGCGACATGTGACCCCAGCTGACCCCCATCAGCGTCTAAAGTGACGGACGGCAGACGATATGACCAGCGCGGGCACAAACACAGAGGGCCTATTCAGCGCCTTCTGGCCGCATCAGGTTTGGGAGGGGGAAGCCACATGCAGCCCACGTGAAAGCGTATGATTACAAAAAAAGCTCTGATTACTATAAAACAAGCGGAAGGGCCCTGCCCGGAGAGATTCTCCGAGCTATCGTTCAGTTGGGCGGAGGTCTCCACGTAACTTAGATGTAACTTCATTTTTTGTATAACTTCACTTTATGTAAGTAAAGGACTCTTGTTTCGACATTTGCTAAAACATATTCTGTCTTTCATTTTCACTTGTGCTGATCCACCATCCTGCAGTCTTCTGAAGGGACTTAGCTCCCAAGGACCCATAAAATCTAAATAATTTGTAATGTAATACGCGTTTGCTGCTTTAACTGCGACGCCCCTGCCTGCCTATATCATTGTGGGTGCAAGCGAGGCCTAGCAAGCAAGCAAGCAACGTAACCAAAGATAGCATTACAATAGTTTATATGTCCATGGTTTTTTGGAACTCATTATGTAAAAGGTATTCAATACTCCCTTTAACGTGATATGATTTTGTTGTGAAGTGTTACAACTGACTGAAAAAATACCCTTCTCTAGGGTACTTTGAAAACATTTCAAATAAATGGTACATAGGAAAGGCTACATTTTGCTAGAACAGATTCACAAACATTATCGCAATACTCGTAATGCGCATGCCAATGACCTTTGATTTAACGGTAACGTAGCGGCTATTGAAATTCTGATTAACTGTGTGATCAAGTTTCAAGAAAAGATATAACTGTAAATGCGTTGTAGATTTATTCGGTAAATGCCAATTGTGGCTTTCGACAAAAAGGTTGCATGAGATTGAGAATTATTAGAGGGCGGATTCTGATGTCGTAGAAAGGCTAAAACATTGAATTGAATTGAATTGAATTGAATTGAATTGAATTTGCCTTATTTTACGTGGCGAGACTCGGGCCATCAGGCCCGCTCTTCCGTCTGACCACGCAAATTTCGCTACGCTCCTTTCATCTAGCAGAGAAAGGAGGTATTTCTTGGGCGAGAAACAGGCGATTTTGAATTTAGCTCAGAGGCGTCATTTAGGCTCGAGGATCTTTTACATGCAAGTAAATCTACTAACATGGGACAGCCGGCTTTACTTCCCCTCCGAAGGAAGGCGTACGAAGGATTTCACCAAAGATGAAAAATACCAAAAAAAACATTTCAAAAACATCGCCAAAGATGAAAAATAAATGCTCTTAAAATATTTTTAAAATGTTCTAAAAGCAAAGAAATTGACTTGAAAGAAATTAACTTGAACCACATTTCTTTTGTTTCATTTATGAGGTGTTTTATTTGAAAAATTCATATATAATAATTTACAATTTAAGAAAGGTATGTCGGTAATTAAATGATAAATGGAATCATATCTTTTTCAACTAATTTACGAGTATTGTTCAAAAAATATTTTTATTTTATTAATTTTGGAAGTAAATTTTAAGTGTCTTACACAGCATTCATGTGAGAAATGAACAAAATTAATCCACTACTTCTTAAAAAATGAGAAATAATATTTGTATTAAAATTTGGAACTGATAGTTGCCTAATATCGTTGTGCTGTGGTTCCTTGTCTCGATTAGAAAGGAGTTATTGGTTTTCTTATTCTCTAAGCCGAAATTCTTTCAATATGCTTCGGAGAACATGCAAAGTCGATTAAGAAAGATGTTCGATTTAACAGTACATTTAAAAAAAAATCAATACTTAAAGACAAGCAAAAGCTGAAAATAATTTCGTTTGCATAACCTGTATTGTAGAAAATTAACACACGATACAGAAACGTTATAATTAACGAAGCAAGCGCATGCTGAAATATTTCAAAATCGCTTTTCGTTTATTCTCGCGAGCAAGTTACACGAGAAAGACTGCCATTCCACTCTCGTCTGGAGTCCGAGCCTCAAGAACGCTTTTGCACCTGTTCGTTTTCCTCTCAAATGAACCATATATACGTCGCCAATTAAGTCGAAGGCGGAGTTAAGCGGCGCCTATTAGTGGAGGGCGCGGCGTTCCGTGTTCGCAGCTCCTCGGCCTCCTTCCGCGCCTGAGCTTTCACCGTTCGGCCGCGCGCCGCGCTGTCGTCTGCCCGGAGGAACGCTCCGACGCGACGCGAGTCCCCCCACCTGGCTACACAGTGGGCCCTGGTTTTCCGCACCAGGGCTTTGAATTTCCTTTATTTTAGAACTAAAATTAACCAGACACACAAAGAGAACGAATGCAAATTCGGCTGCCTGAACATTTCTTCCTCACACAGCTACACTTAACAAAGGAATCGTTAACATGTTTTATACAACCATTGATTTAACGTGAGACTGTTTACTTACTTGCACATCAAAATCTAAACACAGCATCTTCATTAAGACATCAAAAATCCTTTTAGTCATTGAAGGCGAGCCTTCTTCAATAGTTCATTTGGGGGCTGCAATCTACGCGTGAACTTAGGTGGAACTCGGGGATAATGGAGTGCATTGTTGGTCCAATTTCATTTGCTACTTTTGGTGTGGAAGCATTTTTGTTTAGAACCGTCAAATTTATACTCCGAGTTTCCATCAACGGTGTGAACCTCCATATATTATACTATGTAGTAACGTAGTAATCCGCCATCGGAGGGATAAAAATCCGCCTAATTCCGCCAAGTGAACGAGGGATTAAATTGGTAAGCGGCGAAAATAAGCGAGCTCTGACACTGGGGCAAGTATTATCAAAAGAGCTGCACTTTCTCAAGATGTTTAAAACTAAATACACTTGTACACAAAACCTACGCATTTTGTATAAAAGTTGTAGAAAAAACACTTTTTTTTAATAGTTCATCGCATCGTTTGTCAATCTGTTTTGTCGAGTATTCTCTTGCTAGATGGCGGAAATGCAATTCAAAATCAAAACCACAATACGGAAAGAGTTCTAACTTACATCCGTGAAATTAAATGTTTTTCTATTTTTAAATTTCTTGCGCTTGCACTTGCACTTGCACTTGCATTCGAGTTTTGATACCCATCGAAGCAAAAATAGTTGTATATTTCCTTTAATATTGTCCACGTTTCTGTAGCTGTGTGACGAAGAAAAGTTCAGGCAGCCGAATTTGCTAGTTGCAGTGATGAAAATACGTCACGATCGCCACATATCCCTGTTACCCTCGTGCGGGAATTAAACTAGACCCAGGCATCGGGACACCATTAAATAGCCGGCAATGTCGGGCATTGGACCCAAAATGCCAAATACATTTTAAATTTTTTTTCTGTAACCTTTTCCTGACGGCCATTCTAATCATTCACTTAATTATTAATAAAAATATTGCCTTTCTCAGGTTGAGTACGATTTAGAGGACTGAAAAATATTATATGTAGATAGAGATGACCGCCTATGTAGGAAATTTTTTTTTAACATTCAAACTTAAATCTTTCGTACTAAAGCCGTGTACTAAAATACTTGATCTTATTACATGTTTCCCCTGTATTTCTTCATTGCTTACCTTTCGTTGATACATGGCAAATTTGGTCGACAATTCTGTCAAGCGTCGAAGTTTATCTGAGACAGTTCAAGAAACGAAATACTACACCCGAAATAGCAATTAAACTAATATTACATTTATTTAATGTTAAAAATTGATTTAAATGGTTTCCTTTTCCATCCACTCAATAATGCATACAAATAAAAAATCAATTCATAGATTGACTATGATGAATAAAAATTATTTAAAATGGCGGCACCGTGGCAATGTTTGCCCAGTCAGCCTGTTCATGGCATATTGTTTATTTCTTCTTCCTTCCAGGCTCAATGGAAGCAAAACAAAAAAAAGTCATAACGTTTACAAATATCGGAGCCCTTGGCTCTTGGCCTTTAGTAACCCTAGATAATTTTATTACGCCACTGGGCGAATTTGTCTTCGATATTTATGCGCATTCTCTCCCAATAGTGGTTCATGGTTCATCTATATTATACATTCTCTAAATATTAAACAACGTCTTTTCCGTGTTAAGGCTGAGTTTCTTTTCTCAAATATCGTTATGTAAGAAATATTTAATTGTTCATTGCTGTTGAACGTAAACACGTTAAATTATCATCGTTTTATAGTTTACTGACACGCCACAATACCAAGTTCATAATGAATACGATAGTAGTTTCACGTATCAGCATTTCAGAAAGAGACGTGATCAGCTTAAAGTAGGAGCTCTATTTTGAACCTGAGATGTTGGCCAGTGTTTGACAGCGTGTGCCTCACTGCGCGCCAATAGTGATTCCTGGTTCATCTTAATTGACGTGTTGGACTCATACTTTCTCTAAGTACTAAACAACGTCTTTTCCGTGTTAAGGCTGACTTTATTTTCCCAAATATCGTTGTGAGAAATATTCAATTGTTCATCGGCCTTGAACATTAAATTATCATCGTTTTACAGTTCACTGACGTTTATCATCGTTTAATTATCATCGTTTTACAGTTCACACGCCACAATACCAAATTCATTATGAATAGTAGTTTAGTTTAGTTGTTTTACGCACCAGTATTTCAGAAAGAGACGTGATGAGTTTAAAGTGGGAGATCTCCTTTGAAGCTGAGATGTTGACCAGGGTTTGCCGACATGTGCCTCACTGCGCGCCAATAGTGGTTCGTGGTTCATCTTAATTGACGTGTTGGCTTCATACTTTCTCTAAATACTAAACAATGTCTTTTCCGCGATACGTCTGAGTTTCTTTTCTAAAGTATCGTTATGTTAGAAAATGCTCATCAACTGCTCATCGCAATTGAATAAAGCAGAAATTATCATCGTTTTACAGTTCACTGACATACTAACAATACCAAGTTCATCATAAATAGGACAGTTGTTTCACAAAACAGTATTTCAGAAAGAGACGTGATCAACTTAAATTGGGAGCTCTCCTTTGAACCTGAGATATTGGCCAGGGTTTTGCCGGCATGAGCCTCACTGCGCGCCAATAGTGATTCCTGGTTCATCTTAATTGACGTGTTGGACTCATACTTTCTCTAAGTACTAAACAACGTCTTTTCCGTGTTAAGGCTGACTTTATTTTCCCAAATATCGTTGTGAGAAATATTCAATTGTTCATCGGCCTTGAACATTAAATTATCATCGTTTTACAGTTCACTGACTTACTGACACGCCACAATACCAAATTCATTATGAATAGGACAGTTGTTTTACGCACCAGTATTTCAGAAAGAGACGTGATGAGTTTAAAGTGGGAGATCTCCTTTGAAGCTGAGATGTTGGCCAGGTTTTGCCGGCGTGTGCCTGCGCGGTCGCCGCCTGCGAGGCCTCGCGTGACTGCGGCAGCGCGGCGGCGCGACACGCGAGCGCCTGGCCGAGCATTGAAGGGCGCGCGCTTGCGCAAAGAAAAAACGCGCTGGGCTGCCTCCGCCACCGCTATCGCCGCCGCCGCCGCCGACGTCGCCGTCGCCTTCTTCTCCGCCGACGACACTGCCTCCACCGCCGTCTCCGCCATCGCCTCCTCCGCCGACTCGACCGCCTCCACCACCTCCATTGTCTCCATCACCTCCACCGCCCCCATCGCCTATACTTTCGCCTCCGCCTCCGCCTCCGCCTCCGCCTCCGCCTCCGCCTCCGCCTCCGCCTCCGACTCCGACTCCGACTCCGACTCCGACTCCGACTCCGACTCCGACTCCGACTCCGACTCCGACTCCGACTCACTTCCATCTCCAGTTCTTCCTTCCTCACATCTACCTCGATTTTAGCCGCCGCCTCCACTGTCTCCACTATCGCTGTTTCCACCACCTCCTTCCCCTCCATCACTTCACCGTCTCCCCCACTTTCATCGCCTCCGCCGCCTTCGTCGCCTTCACTGGCTTCACAGACTACGCGATCCTTACTACCTCCATCGCCTTCGATTTTGCCCTCGCCTTCGACTCACCTCGAGGGGACACAGAATGGGCAGATATCGGTAAAAGATTACAGAAATCAGATTATAAAAGCAGAGGAGACCATCCTTGGAAAATACGATGTAGAAAGCAAAGAACTGATGTAGGCAAGTTCTCCTTTGTGAATCGCACTATAGTAGATTGGAATAAGCTACCTGCAGAAGCACTAGAGGCTCTTCCTTCTAATGTAGCCAAATTTAAAAATATGCTTCATTCCATCTAGATCATCTCGAATAATACTGACTGAGGCATTTATTATTATTATTATTATTATTATTATTATTATTATTATTATTATTATTATTATTATTATTAATATTATTATTATTATTATTATTATTATTATTATCATTATTATTATTACTATTATTATTATCATTATTATTATTATTACTATTATTATTATTATTTATTATTATTACTATTATTATTAGTAATATTATTATTGCTTTTATTATTATTGTCATAATTATTATCGTCATGGCCCTTATACAGTGAAGTGATGTGAAGTGTAGTGTAGTGAAGGGGAGTGCAGTGTAGTGTAGTGTAGTGTAGTGAAGTGTTATGTAAACTAGAAGTGAATTTAGAGTTAGCTAGAAATAAATTGGAACTATTACATCGACCCCTAATTCTAATAGTAAACCCAATTGTAAATGTTGAAAATGTTTAGTAATTCTAATTTTAATTGTTATCATGTTTGCCACCGAGCATTAGCTCAAAGCGAACTTTAATAAATCTATCTATCTAACTCCGCTTCCTCCTTCATGACTTCTACCTCCATCTTCCCCGCCGCCTACCCCGCCATCACTGTCTCCGACCTCTCCGTCACTCTACCTCCTCTACCGCCCCATCGCCTCCGTCGCTTCCACTGCCTCCGCAGCCTTCGCCGCATTCGTCACCCTCGCCTTCGACACCAACTCGGACTGATTGATTAATTAGTAATTACGGCGTTAACTGCTAAGGCTACTAGTCCCGTAGGTGTAGGGCATGTTTTTCCTTGCGAGGTCGCGCGGATCTTCCCCGGCGGGATGGTGAGATTCGGCGCCGACCTACCGTCGCCTAGTGGGGTTTTCCGTAACCAGGTATCTCCCACCAGCGGGTCCCCGTTCTAGCAGGGACAAGCTCTAAGCTCGCGACCGGTCTCCCGGCGTGTGTGGTAGTGTAGTGTATGTAAGTGTAAGTGTGGGTAAGTAAACAGTGAAGTTAGGACAAAAAAGAGGAGGAAAAGATCGCGCGCGGTCCGTCGCCTGTTTGTTAGGGTAGTGCTCCGGCAGTCGCTTAGTGTTGATCAGAAAAAACTACCGATCAGAGCAGCCGGTCGCTAGAATTCTCATCCGGACACAGGGTTGAATTCGACCGAGCTATTGTCGAAAATACTGCCACTGACGACACTCGAACTTAAGGCAGTGCAGTAACATCAGTCGATGCCCTGAGCGACCTCTCCCTGTTCCGTCTCCGACTGCGTCTGACCTCCAACTCCGCTTCCTCCGTCACTTTGCCCTCCATCTTCGCGCGAACTCCACCGCCAT
Source organism: Gryllus longicercus (assembly GCA_038098605.1). NCBI lineage: Eukaryota > Metazoa > Arthropoda > Insecta > Orthoptera > Gryllidae > Gryllus > Gryllus longicercus. The sequence goes on from JAZDUA010000163.1 coordinate 3,110,933, forward strand.
CTGTACCTTCCAGCAGTCGCTGTCGCCGACCCCGCCATCACCTTCGCCACCTCAGCCTCCGCCTGGGACGCGCGCCGCGGAGTCCGTGTCGGAGCCTCGCCCATTAGCGCCACAAGGTGTCGCTTTCGCTTCGCCTCACGCCACGCCTCTCCGCGGCTGTCTGCGCCTCCTGCCCTCGCGACCTTGCATCGTTCCTTTTTTTTTCCTCTCCTTAAGCGAACCTGTACTGGAACTCGAAATTCCTTCAATTGTCTTGCAACTCGAATCATTCATCACCTGTTTTGTTATTCTTATGGATTATTGAAGACACCCAGTTGTTGATTTTTCAATTTAATCATTGTGCGGTACAAAGATTTGTGTTTCTGGGTGTCAGTTGCAAATGCCTAATTTGTGCAGAACATTCGGTTGATTTTACACGTGAAAATGTCTTCCTTCGTGAATGATGACGGTAGTTTTATTACATATTGAATTATTATTATTATTATTATTATTATTATTATTATTATTATTTGCCTACAACGTCTCATAAAGGGCAAAGCCCTCCTGCAAATATTGAATGACATATTTAATTGTATTGCATTATTATTTTATTGTAATTAAATATTATTTACTTTTATTGATTGACCTACACTGTTGACAACTTTGGGTTCTAAAATGTATCTAAGGTTCGCACATGAAGTGAACACAAAATTACAGTCGTTTTTCTCTTTCGACCAATTCACACTTTAGAAATTACGGGAATTTACTTTACATAACGTTTTCTCAATTATACAGCTCTCTGAATGGTTCGCAAATTCTTCTCGCTTAGTTTTAATTTCTTTTTCGTCTCTTTCCATTCCTTGGTGTATAATTAGTTCATTTGCAGATACTAAAACTACACTTACATGAACTAAATTCTACTGCCAGCTACTATGGACATGATTTTCAATTTCACAGCTGGCATTATTTTCCTCTGCTTCGAGCGACAGTTTTTACAAGCCCCTCATCTGATTACAGTATCAATGACGTATATTGTTTATGTTATTTTTCAGGTCTCATGCGAGGAAACTAGTTCTTGCCCTCACTGTCTATTGATTATGAACGAGTATCTTTAAGTACTCGTTCGACAATGTCCACTTTCCCGTATGCGTACCACAAGAAGTCAAGGCCGCCTAGAATAACAGGATATTGTAAAGTAAAAAAAAAACACTGGGGCGACATGAATCAATATGGCCCCGATAGTTTTGTAATCAGAGTACTTCATGGACACTAAGTACTGACGTAATACTATTTCCTAGAGCATAATGACCAGAAATTAAGGAGTTCCCTTCTTTCATTACCTCAAAGTAAAGCCAGTACGCTCCATTCTAAAGGTGATGACGATGAAGTCGACGCTTCGAAAACATAGCCGTCATTTTAGAGTACAAAGTCCTTAGGGATGTGTCTGTCCTTTTTATTACACCAAATGTGTAAGGTCGTATGTCGTTAGCCCATGCAATAACTGTAGAGATTTTGCTTCTTGAATTTGGGCTTGTTCTGCACACTTTATTTCCTCTCGAAGGCACGTTCTTCTCAATGTTGTTCTTAATGTCTGTGTCAAAAATTCCCGCTTCCGTGGTATTCGTGTTATCTTAGGTGCAGAGATGTTTAATAACATTGACACAAAATAATTGCAAATTTTGTTTCTCGTTATCAACTTGCAGAATGCGTAAGGTAGCTTATTTTATCTACCCCGAAGTTTATGCAAACCACATTATTGAAACCCTTAATAAGTTCGAATTCGTTTTATAAGTGGTTTATATTATTAATGTTTATGGGGTTTACGTTATTCGTCTTCGTTGTATTACTTTCTAAATGGGATTCAATTTAAGACACTCCATGAAGAGCTGGTGCGATAAACATACACCTATGTCTTTCTTCTCATTGTCTGAGGGTTCTGCTCCAAGTGTCACACAAAACCATAGCGAACTTAGGCTAAACCTTTGAAAGGTGTCACCTCGTACTCCAATAGTTGTTTATCATTACACAAGGTTTCCTGCTTAACATTCAATAAGTTTTCCATTCAAATTTGAATAAATGTAGGAAATTGAATCTGAAAATGATCGAAATTATACCTGTAAGTCGAAAGACATGTAAAAGCCATGAATGATGTACCGAATTAAAAACTTGTTTGTAATCTATTCAGGCTTTAAAAATGTTTACTTTTTCTGTATTCCACCTTGTTAAGTAATTCCATTTTCCTACGGTCCTCTGAATTTCCTCGAATTTGCTGCTTTTTGTTTTCCAACTCCACTGTAATTGCAGCCATATTTCTACAGAACATTCTTTAAATCCCCCTCAAAATTAGATCTTTAATTCTTCTTCAAAATTTATTTATTCTTGTCATCTTCTCTAATGTCCTTTCTTAGCATATTTATGCTCGATCGTAGGAGGAAGTGTTGAAAATATCATTATTATTTTAAAATTGTATACTAATATTTGGTATAATTCTATATACTGGTGATTTCTTATAATAATGATAACTGAGACGGCTGTCACTGACACAATGAGCAAGAATACGAGGCAGATAGATGCTTTTTGTCTTTTCTTTGTATTAATTTTCCCTGAAAATGAACAAATGGCGCGAAGCGGAATTTTCATGGTCAGGTGTAAGAGCAGGCCTCATGGTCTGAGCCTCGCCGCGGTAAATAAGGCACGTGAATTGAATTGCATTGAACTGAATATTTTAAGCGGTTAAATGCTGATTATATTTGTAATTGTAAAATATTTTCTATTGCAATATCTAATGTTATTTTGTGAGATGTTCATTTAATTTATTTAGTCTAGAAGTACTTCCTAATTTTAAAAACGTGTTAATAGGACTATTACCAAAGAAATCTATCTACCATTACATCATAAGGATATAATACAAATTAATCCTAAAGCACGAACTTGATCAGTTTCACTGTCGATTTCAGAATTGAGATTTTTCAAGAGAATGTCAACATTATCTCAACACATATTTTTTCATTTACAGTAAAATTTGTCTTACTTTTGACAAATATTACTCTCTGCAATTGATACTTATCACCTTTAGGGAGTACCTACAGTTTTGTCACGACTTATGAGACATAATAAATGATTCACATCCATTTGAGCTTCTTGAATGCTAGAACCTTCCACGTCGGTACCACTCTTGACCCTTTTCAAAATTTCTTCCCCGTCATCTCTTGACACTTGGCTTGTGCTGCCTGCACCCACCTGTTGTCTACCGCCTCAGCCACCGCCGTCTGACTTTACGACAGCTAACCACGTCGGGTTTGTCGCGACGTGTCGCCGCCCCTGTCGGACAGCAGCTAATCGGCGCGTCGCCGTCCTAACGAGTGCCCGCCCCCCTCCCCGCCCACGGGACTGCCCGCCGCTTATCCCACGCCGACCTCTCCGCCCCCTGTAATGCGGCGTTACCCAGAACGGGCTCCCAGGAGGCGCCGTCCCGGAGCGGAACGAAGGCGGCGGCGGCGGCGGCGGCGGCGGCGGCGGCAGCGGCGGCGGCAGCGGCGGCGACGACGACGTCGGCTGGCGCCGGCCCCGCCCGGCCACCGCGGGGCCGCCGCCGCGATAAAAAATAAATAAACCCGGATGAATAATGGTGATACAGCCCACATATCGGGCTCCATAAAAATAAACAAAGCAGCGCAATAAATGCTCGGGGGTCCTCGGGGACCTAAGGGGCCCATTACCTGCGCGCGTACGCGTAATTGGACGGCGGGTGGGCGGGGAGCGGGCGGGGAGGGGACGGGGAAGGGCGGTGGCGAGAGAGCGGTAGCGGCCGGGCGGGATTTCTCAGAGCGGTGAGAGGGAAGGCGGGGAGGGGTGAGGGGAGGCAAGAGAGGGTGTGGCGGGTTGAGGGGGAACGGGAAGATGCGAGGTGTTGTGAAACAGGGAGGGTCGAAGCGAGGCGGGCAGGAGAGTCTAGAGGTAGAATGTGAAGAGGCAGGGCGGAACGAAAATAAAAGGTCGCGGAACTGAGGTCTTGGGTCGCAAGAGTCGATCGAATACGACTAGCTCGCTGCCTTACGAGTGCACTTGCGCGGTCGGCACCGTATGTTTTTTACGTTCTACCATGAAAGGAGTGAGTGGCTTGGGGGCAAAGATCGGAGGAGAGATGGAAAGGAAGAAAGAAAAGAAGCAGAGTCTGCTTCTCGGTTTGGATCAGAACCGGTGGTGTAGAAGAATGAATGTAGAGACCGAAATGAAAGTATAGATTAAGAAAAGGGGAGAAATCAAGAAAAACAGCATATAATCAGATCAAAATACATAAACACATTAAATGAACAAAGATGCAGGAATAATAATTAATGGTGTTTTGGCAAAATTTTGCAGGAATTAAAGTGAGGCTGGAAACATTTTCGTTCACAAGAATCAGAGAATCACAAGAAAGAGAAGTAGTACAGAAAGAGATGAAATGAAACCAAAACGATTGAGGGGGTGGGGGAGAGTATGCGACAAACCGAGAATTGCCAGAGAACATGAAAAGCAGGGGCGGAGGACGGTGGGTAGTGGGCTGGGCGGTGGGCGGTGAACAGTGAACGGGGAGGGGGTGGCGGCGGTGAGTGTTCGATGGTAAACGGTTGATGTTGGGCAATGGGGTATGGGCGGTGAGCAGTTGGTGGCAGGTCGTGAGCGATAGAAGATCAGTAGTGGGCTGTGGATGGCAGGTGGTGAGAAGTGGGTGGTGAGCTGGGAAATGTTGCCAGTTGTCGGTGGCGGTGGTCGGTGGGTGTTGAACTGTAAGCGGGGGGAGGATGCTGGTGGGCAATGAGCCGTGGACCGGAGCGGTAGGTGGCTGGCTGGAAGGGTGGATAGTGACGAATGAAGGATAGCGGTGGGCGTTGGACATTATGTGGTGAGCGGTGGGCGATGAACATTGTGTGGTGAGCGGTGGGCGATGGGCGATGGACATTGTGTGGTGTGCGGTGGAGGGTGGGTTCTTGGCGATGGAAGGTCAGTGATGGGCAGTGGAGGATGGGCGGTGGAGGATGGGGACTTGGCGATGGAAGGCCAGAAGTAGCCAGTGGACGGTGGGCCATGGGCGGTGTGTGAAGGTCCGAGGGCGGTGGGTGGTGGATGGTGGTCTGTGGGCGGTGGTCTGCGGACGGTTGGCTGTGAGACGTGGGCCGTGGACGGCGGGCCGTGGGGGGTGGACGGTGGGCGGTGGGCGGTGGGCGGTGGGTGGTGGGTGGTGGGTGGTGGGTGGTGGGTGGTGGGTGGGTGGTGGGTGGTGGGTGGGTGGGTGGTGGTGCGCGGTGGGCGGTGGGCGGTGGGTGGTGGGTGGTGCGCGGTGGGCGGCGGGCGGCGGGCGGTGGGCGGCGGGCGGTGGGCGGTGGGCAGTGGGCGGTGTGTGAAGGTCCGAGGGCGGTGGGCGGTGGATGGTGGTCTGTGGGCGGTTGGCTGTGAGCCGTGGGCCGTGGGCGGCGGGCCGTGGGGGGTGGACGGTGGGCGGTGAGCGGTGGGCAGTGAGCGGTGGGCGGTTGGCTGTGAGCCGTGGGCCGTGGGCGGCGGGCTGCGGGGGGTGGGCGGTGGGCTGTGGGCGGTGGGCAGTGGGCAGTGGGCGGTGGGCGGTGGGCGGTGTGCGGTGTGCGGTGGGCGGTGGGCGGTGTGCGGTGGGCGGTGGGCGGTGCGCGGTGTGCGGTGGGAGGTGGGCGGTGCGTTTGTGGGCAGTGTGCGGGCGGGATGGTGGGCGGTGGGCTGTGGGTGGAAGGCGGTGGGTGTTGGGCGGGAGCGGTGGGCGGTTAATATGAGGGGTGGGCGGTAGGTGGTGGGCGGTAGACGATGGGCGGGGCGGGGGCTGCCGAATCGACGGGCAGCCTGCAGGAGTGCGCAACCGCCTCTCGTTCCTTCGCGAGATAGAATCATTACGCACTGCCCGCGGCGCGGCCAATTACGACGAATCATATCTGACGCTCTACTCGCTCATGCATTCTCCGCTCGCTTTCGGTAGTTACAGAGCCATATGTGGTCTGTCCGTTTTCCAACGTACGCCATGCATTACTCCCTCAATCTCGCTTTATGAATACCTATCATTTTGCTACTTTGCTCTCTGTTCTCACGACCTGAAATGTACACTATCTGCTCCTTCTTCTGACTCATACTTTTGCCTTAACCGTATGATGGTACCTATTTCGTTCGTTACATAATGTTGTTCGAAATCCTCGTAGTCATTGTAATGAAAGGGTATCGAAAATATTGTCAGTATAATCTTTCCATGTTTTCCAATTACTAGCTATTAAATATTAATCCAATTATGTTTCGCAATTGATTGTCGATTTCTATTTATCAGGCACCTCTGATTTTCGCGGTTGCGTAGTTTTGAATAGCAGGCTAGGTCTCTAATTATTAATATCGCTTTTGGCTAATAATTATAGAACTAAGAATCATTTACAAACACATTTAAAAGGCAATTACAAACACATTCATGCACAATAGTTTTTATATGAAAAGACTAACAGAAAGTCAAGCTTGTTTTGCACTCATTTTCTGATGGTTAAAACGAACGTGTATACCTTATAAATATATTATTACTTTGTTAAACCAGTTATTCATTTTAAGGTTAAATATTATTTATTAAGGCTTGTTAATAAAATGTTTTGTTCAAGAGTTCAGATAATAATAGGCTACTTTATATCAAAATATGAAAAATCTGTTTGCTCTATTATTCTAAGCTTGGGGTTGTTAATCTGAAATCAAACGTGACCAATCCCTAATATTTTCTTATTTGAGTAGAACTCAATGTTATATGTGAATGTAAAACTTTTTTAAGACAGTCAAAGCGTTGCCATACTTACCATGGAATTCTCTCTCACTCTAACAACCGTGCACATGAAGGAGTTGTTGGTTTGTTCCTTAAAAAATCAGTCGTGGATTTGGGTTACGTCTGGCTTCTCTCCACCGCATCTTCTTTTTCTTTCCCTCTGAGTGTAGGGCAGAGGGAGAAGCACGAGAGGGGCGGTGTTCGCCCTTGCAGCCACACGCCCCCTTCCTATCTTAAGGGAAATCAAGCCTCGTTAATGACGTCGATTAGGAAGAAAGAGCTCCCGATAACGCCGTTTAATAATATCTCCTCTTGTTTATCCGTTTTTTGTGGGCGGGGCCAGGCAGAACCCAACTCACGCAGGGTGACGGCAGCGCCTCCCGTGGGGACTCTGGGAAAATCTTTTCTTCGCTGGCTCTTCCTTGAAAGAGCTTAGAGTTATTTTTATGGGTTGTCCCCATTAGTAGCCCAGAGGGTGCTAATTATGTGATTTTTGTCAGGTGAACATTTATATAACGTCATTTAGTCCCGGAGTCAGGTTCCGTGAACCCCTCCGAAGTTTCTGGATGAGAATCGTGATGTAGACTTCTGATGACGAGGACGGATGTATCTTCATTTGGAAGACGACCTCTAAGTGATGTTTCTAAACGAGAAGTGCGGGGTTTTGCAGTGTGAGTCGAATGGAGAAGAAACCTTTCCTGGAGTAGATTGCACTTTGTTTTGAGAGTTACATCTTGAAAGATTAATTTCACTTGATTTCAATAAAGACATAATTATTTTACGAACGGTGTTGTAACAACATCAGAAGTGGCCTCATTTTGAATATTAAATTATTCGCCAAGATTCAAAACAAAAGGTTGAGGCGCACAAATTGCTCGTCTAAGTTCTGGTTACAAAACTTCATGTTCGTTACAGTTTACTGAAATTATCCCAAATTGACTATCCGACATTCATCTAGAACACTGCATACAAATGACTTCATTATTTATAATTTTACGTATTGAAACAGTACCAACACCTATTAACTCTACATAGAATTAATAGTATGGATAAGTATTGGTAGATTTATAATTAGATCGTTATTCCATAATTTAAATTATTTTTTTTATAAAGCTTCAAAGATAGGTTTCTCCACGAACATGAAACAAAGATAGGTTCCTCCATGAAAGACATGCTCCTCCATGAACGACACTATTATAAATTATCAGAGTGCAATCCTTTGATTCTACTCGTAGGCAGTGCACCGTGCAAAGCACGCTAGCGCTAGGCACACATTAACTCCGCCCCCTTCCCTTTTCTCCTCAAACGACGTCTTCCCTCCCACGCCTACAGCCAAACACAGCGCGTCTCCTTAGCGCTTGCGTCATTTCGCAGTCGCGGCGTCGCCCAGGAAGATCTCAATCAGCGGGGCAGGTAGCGTCGACGCGCGTCCTTGCCAGTCCTCACCTCCATCCTCAATCCTCCTCCTCGTCCGCCTCCTCTCGCTGCTGTTTGCTGATTGTGCGACAAAGCTCGGCGCCGCCGCCGTCGCAAACAGCGCGACGATACGCATCTCGGCTGGCAGGAGGTTGTTTGATCGCGAGGCTTTCGCAAACACGGGCAGGGCGCACGCGCGTGGCGTGTATCTGGGCGCCGCATCGCGTGGATCCGGTTGCACGCGTCGCGCTGCCCGCGCGCGGTTCGCAGGGGAGCATCCCCCGGGCCGCGCAAATACGCACTGCGTTACCGCTGATGCGCGCTTTGTGGCCGTGTTACGGCGGGTGTCGGGCGGCCTGGGTTTTAGGGAGGCGATGCGTGTGGACGTTTTGTACGTATCGTGAGACCCCATCACTGCGCCAGTGAAAAACTAGCATAACGAGATTTATTGGTGTTTGGAAATCATGAGCAACTGTACCCCTTGTACTTTGGACACGATAACGTGTATTGGAAAGAAAACTGCTTGTAAGGGCTCAGCATTTTGCGAATGTGGAGGTCTGAAGTATCTATTTTTCGGAGATTTATTTGAATTGAAAACAAAGATCACCAGTTTTTAAGTGACGTAGTATATTCTCATTACACATAAATGAATATACGACATAGAATTGAAGTATTTTATTGGCCATTAATTTATAAGTCAAACATTGCTATAAAGATACATATTATTTTTGCAAAAAATTCACATTGTTATATGTATATTACAACAAACATTGTAGATAATCAATTATATGCACGTTTGTATGTAAAAGTAAGTTTGTGTTCGCTCACTGCTTCCTCATGTCTTTTCATGGAACTAGATCTGATCAATGTGTTATTATTTTTTAAATAGATCTGTTGAATTGGTAGATCCAAGGAATGCAATAGATCGCAAATTGGGTCAGTCGTATTTTAGATTAAATTAAGTCAATGATAATGTCGAATATTTGAATTTAAATTCGTCCAATCAAATTCAAACTATATTCTTGCATTCCGGCATTACGCATTGGCATATGTCTTGCTGACATGTGATTTCTACGTACTTAGTCATTCACTTTTTTTAATGAAATAAATTTTTTTTAATGAAATAAAAATCAAGACGTCTCGGAGATAATTTTCGTCTATGATTATACTTGTCAACTGCTCTCATCTCAAATTCATTTCCAGATGATAATACACAATGCACATCGGAGTATACACGACTATTCTCTTTTGAGGCGTCATAAACACTTTGTGCAATGAGGTGACAATGATTTGTTACTGGAGATAAAAGAATACGAATGTCTTAATGCGTCAACCATGTTAGATGGGCAGTATCTCATGAACGTTGTGTATTCTGGGTCTCGAGTGTATTTCTGAGTCTCTGCGTCAGTGAAGAGGCCACATGTTACAGGAATCCAAAGTGCAAAAATATATGCAATTATTCACTATCAAAAGAGTCGAGTACATTGAAACAATCAGAGTGCAAAGTAGAAAAACGTACGATAAGTTTCTCGTAATAACTGGAATAAAACCGAGGTTATTTTGTGCAGTTTTATTGCCATGTTGTTAGTACACATGTTTTTCACTTGAATCTTCCCTGATGTGGATTTACTTAATCGCTAAGCAGCATCACGTTAATTTTCCAGGATTGAAGTGGCTTTTGTGCGTACACAAACTCCCTACGCGTTAAATCTGATAATTCTGTACCATCATAAAGTCATTTATTACCGTGCAAATACGTGAATTAAGGAATAAGTTAGCACATTAAAAGACTAATAGACATGAACTTGAGATCTATTTCTGTGTCAGAAGAACTTGAGATCTATTTCTGTGTCAATCTCACCTTCGGTGAGAGGGGCTACAGCACCTCACAACAGCACTCGTGGGTCAGGTGACGCTAGAAAGATCTAGAGGGTTTCACCGAACATAGTTTTGACCGGCACTTGAACGCATATGCTGCCTGCCCCTCTCACCACCGGGCATTTCTCGATGTGTCGGACCTTCTCCCGTGAAGTGTTCGCGTCTCTACGTGCACAATGCAGCATCATTTGGACATTTCTTCGCGGTGCCTTCACAAATTCTCTCGCGGTCGTGTTGCCGCCCTCCCCCCTGGGAATATCCTCAGCGGAGGGCTCTCGTTGCTTGCGGCTCGCCCCGGGGCGGGACGGTGGTTGCGGGGCGACGCCCCCCCCCCCCTAACCACCCGAACCGTGGAGCCACCGCCGCACAGAGCAGCTCCAAGGAGACAAGGAGACCGCGAAGACGTGGATGGCCTTGAGGATCACCCACTGGAGCACGGAACGAATTTCCCACACTTCTCCATAGACGTTGCAGACATTCTTGCCTTTTTTTGCCTTTTCGATAAATACCTAATTTTGCCTTTTCAATAAATTTGGAGAAAATTATGTTTCGGAATGTGTACAAAGAAATAGAGAACAATAAATTTTTAAATTCCCCAAAAGTCATGAAACACTTGATAATAAGCACAATGGGGGTGACCATTCTCTGATTCATTTTTATAAGAATACATTAGATTAAGTGAATAGCCCTGTGTCGAAGAGATAATTTATATGTTCACTTGATCAATCTTTTAAATTATATTTTACTTTAATGGCCATCACATTATTAAACTCTCCGGCATCAAGGTTACTATTATAGAAAGAACATATATGATTTCGTAGCCCTGTGAATTCGGCAGATTTTTATCTCTCCATTGACATCTATCAGTATTTCCTCCGACAAATTTCTATCGGAAATTCTTGCATTAAGAAATTTTGAGTATATTTTTTGAATTGAATTGAATAGAATTAATGCCTTATTTTACGTGGCGAGACTCAGGCCATTAGGCCTGGTCTTCCGTCTGACCACGTAAATTTCGCTACGCTCCTTTCACGAACTAGCAGAGAAAGGAGGCGAGAAACAGGCGATTTGAATTTAGCTCAGAGGCGTCATTTAGGCTTGAGGATCTTTTACATGCAAGTAAATCTACTAACATGGGACAGCCGGCTTTACTTCCCCTCCGAAGGAAGGCGTACGAAGGATTTTTTCGCCCTGAAAAATCCACGGCTTCGATCGCCAACTTGGGTACAACAGTCCGAAACGCTAACCGTTACACCATCGCCGCCGCCTTTTCTGCTGATGTACATTTTGTTATCGTGTAATTTAGTGGCTTTAATTAATTTCAATAATAATTATGTTTTGTGTTTATTCCAATACGGGGTACATTTCGTTTATACCATTATTTATGTGTACCAATATACTCCATTTTAAGGGCATTTGAAAATAAAGCAAAATGAACGTTTTGCAACTCTCGCATCTATAGATATTTTTGGACAATTTAAATTCCTGAATTTCCAATTCAGGAGGAAAAGTTGTCAACTAATTCCGTACTCCAGACGGAACCTGACCACCACAGCCAAATCGGGCGCGCAGGCGGCCGGCGCGGGGGCGGACGCGGGCGGGAGGGTACCTGCGGATCCGAAGATGGCTATCGCATCGGCTCTCGCGCTCACAATGGGGGCGATAGCGATCTGCCGGGACGGACGGCCCAAAGCAGCGGCAGATGCGTCGCGCTGATGCTATCTCGTCGCGGAGGACCGCGCCGCAGCAGCTGCCGAACGCCCCCGCCGCCCCCCGCCGCCCCCGCCGCCCCCGCCGCCCCCGCCGCCCCCGCCGCCCCCGCCGCCCCCGCCGCCCCCGCCGCCCCGCGACGTCCTTGTTATCGCCCGCATTACGAGAGCCGGCGAGCGACGGGCCCGGTGTCCGCCCCAGTATGCGGGAACGCGGTGGATTTCGCGAATGTGCGCCCCAACGGGTCGGCGAAGGAGTATAATCCCCGAAAGAGTACAGAAGGAGGGAGCAGCGGCGCGAATTCTTGCAGTCAATGCGATGCGCGTGATGCTCAGCAGGTTTCGCTTGGAAACTGGGTTTCTTCTGAGAATTTCTGTTCAATGGAAGAAACACATTGGCTTACAAGGACTATTTGAAATTTGAACATAACATGTGCATTGTTATGTAGTTTTTATGACAGCGTAAATATGAAATATTGTAAAGTATTGATAAGAATTAGATGTAACTTGTAATCGTCTAAGATATATTCAAAGCCTAATATAATTTAGGGATTGCATCATACTTCAATCATCTAAGCTTTGTCATAATTAAGGAGTAGTATCAGATGTTTCAAACTTGATTTTTAGAAAATTTCTTCGTTCTAAATTTAATTGGTTTATCATCTCAGAACACTCATCTCACAATTTAGGAATTCGGTTTCTGGAAAACTTTCGTGAATTTAACATACATATGTGAGTTAAATACTATCATTTGTTGAACATGTATCGTTTCCATTGACTGCACTTGAATCTCATGGCATGGATAAGAATTTTGGGCGGCTAAACTTAGAAATCGAGAGAAGTTCTACTTCCTCTTTAGTTAAAAAATAAATATATTAAGTTTTTAATATTTCACAAAAATTCATAATTTTTACCTGGCAGCTAAAAACCCTGCAGCTTTTATTATTATATAGTACAGAATACATCAGTCTATCGTCAATTGTTCAAAAATATCTCAAAGTTTACAAACTTTTTGTCAACGAGCATTGCATTGCCTTCCTTTGCTTATGCCTTGAATTCAAAGCACTGCTTAGTATCCACAAATAGGAACGCATTTCTACACAGACATTGGAAAGCAAAATGTTTGCGTAACAAACAAGCGAGTAATTCTTTTGAAACTTGTGTCGTGCACGGAGCATTTGCACGCCTGAGAAAATACATTCTGTTGATTTGCGCGGTGGAGACTGTGTCCAGCAGTGGGGCAGTATGTGCAGCGAAGCGAGCGACGGGGTGACAGGGAGTGAGCTGTTGGTGTCGCCCCAGGTGAGGAGCAGCCTTTGTCCAGTGAAAGGACAGGGGCGGGGCGCGGCCGACGCCGGACCCGACACGCGACTGCCCGCCGCGCCGCGCCTCCCTCACCTGATCCGTGCCGGCCGCTCCCAGCACGCCCCCGCCCGCACCCGCCCCCACCCGCCCCCGCCCCTGCATCCGCCTTTGCATTCCCTCTGGTCCTCACCGTCGCCCTCGTCACCGCCTCCTTTCCCCACCTCAGCCCGTCCTCGCCCTCGCACCCAGTCCCAACTCCACCTCATCCCCGCTCCGCTATCGTCCTCACACTCATCCATTCCCTTTCACCCCGCCCTCCACACCTCCTCCACACCTCCTCCCAGCCTCTGCCCCTCCCCTGCCCTGCTCCTGCCCCGCTCCTTCCCCGCCCCCCGCCCCCACCCTGTCCCCGTCATCGTCCTCGCCTCTGATGTTCACTCTCCCCATCTTCGTCTTCATGGCTTCCCACCTCCTACCCACTATCTTGCTACAGCCACTGCCTACCTACAGAGCTACATCCATGGGGCTACATCGATCCTCATTTAGTTGCTCTGAGTGACGTTAGAGTCTTTCCATTATCTACATAGCAAACGGAAATGAATATGCGTGTCATAATAATATTATTTCGATGAAATGTTAATATTAATAACATCATTTCCACCAGCACAATGGAGAAAAGGAAAAACATAATTTATAATATGAAGTGTATATAAGGGATAATATAAGTAAATATGAATGTGTAAGATAATTTAATCATATTTAATCGATTTCGAATCGGGAAGCGTACCATCCTATTTCACTTCATTGCTAATTTTTGTGTTGCGAAGCGAGTCAGATATATCTTTTTTTTTTATCTTAGCAAAGTAATCGTTGTATTTACACAACCACGATCGTAACGTACATGATTTTTGGAAAACTTTCAGTCCCAGGAAGGCAGTTGTGATACCTTGCTTATTTGAAGTACCCCCTCTGTTCCTCCTATTTTCGTCAATTTCAGCAACTACTCCATTTAAAAATTTTGTCGTTTCCCTCTTATTTCACACGCCACTTAATGAAATAAGTTAAATCATTTTTATGAAGAAATATTTTTTTCTTCAAATTAACCAGAGACAAATATAATTTGCAGAATATACAAATTGACCTGAATGAACTGAAAAATCATTTAAACTTAAAATTGTGAACCATCCAGAATGAAAATGAATGAAATGGGCACACAAGAAGGAGCAAATAAAGCAACAAATAATCAATTGAAGATCAATTGAAGAGGAGCCAAGAATATATACGGCCGTAATTGTAATAAAATTTGTAATAAGATGATTATAAAAATAACAATAAAATGAATTGTAATATTGATTGTTTGAGCACCAATCATACGCTGCGCCACTCTCACTATCGCCGCGTCATTGAAGTGGAAGGGCATGACGACCCCGTAATTACACGTCCGCAAGAGGTCCAAAATGAAAGCGACGGCGATGCTATCGCTTCGAAATCGGACGATCTGTTTCTCCGCGCCCCCGATGCGATCTCACGAGCGCTATCTGCCGAGCAACCGCGTACCAGTGCGACGATTAACAGCGATTCAAATCACCTTCACTTTGCTAATTGAGAGTGAACGTGCTTTGCACTCACTAATGCTCTCCAGTAGATTTGGCAGGTGGCCCTGGCGTGCAAAACTTGCCGCAGGTGCTTCAGTTGTGAAGCAAGCTCTAATTACCTTCTCCGCGAATAAAAATTTGAGAGACTGATATTCTAAGTGCGATTAATTTTCATCTAGACATAACTGCCTTAATAATATAATGTTACACTGTGACTTGAAAACAAGTTCGCCTTTGGCCTGATGACTGTCTGATTCATTAAAGAAATAACTTAATATTCGATTTATAATAGCGTTGACCCTAAATACTTACTTTTCGAGTTGGGTACACTGAATATAAAATACACAGTAGTCTCAAAGTGTTATCTTATTCTTCGTAACAATATGTTCGTAATATTAGTCCCAACCAATATGTTATAAATTTCATCAATAAATCTCCCACAGTATAAAGCAGTCGTAATCCTACTTAAACTTTAACAAAAGTTGCTCTATTTGGATATCTTATAATTTGTGGACTAGAAGCGTTGATGAATATATTTTCTTTATTATAACATATGAACTAATAAAAACTAATAAATTAATATACACTCTTAGTTCATCTGAGAACACGATTAACACACCCTTTGTTCCATGTATGTCATAACAAAATTTATTATGCTAGATTTATTCCTTCGCCGTTTCGCACAAACGACAAATTCTCAATAGATGTTTGAAAAATGTTGGAGATATTTATCACCTGGCAGTATCACATTGTACTACCACCCGAATCATTTCCGTCCTTTCTTCATCAATGGCAATTTTCAAGGTCCGTCACTTCTTTACCCCCTAATAATTTATATCACCACCGCCCACCTGTGCAATCCCTTTCCTGCTACCCCCTAAATTGTAGCCTCCCTCGTAGGAGGCGGTGTCCCGTTACAGGGGTCCGCCGCCGTATCTCCGAATCTCCGAGGGAGACCGTTGTCCCGTAAGCTCAGTGAGAGAGCGCGCGCCGCCGCCGCCGCCGCCGCCGCCGCCGCCGCCGCCGCCGCGTTCGCTGCCAGTGCCACAGCGGCCGATCTTATCCCGACAGATGCTATCTTCCCAGCAAATTGGCCAGGGATTAATACTTCCTACAGGTGGCCGGTGGCGGCGGCCGGGAAGGCGGCAACCCTTTGCCTCCCTATCCGAGATTTGTGAGCCCTCCGCGCCTTGGGGGAGCGTTCCCCGAGGGCTAGAAGGGCTGCTCCCCCCGATACGTATCGGTACGGTACCCCGTTTAAATCGATAACGCCTCTTCAAGAGATGTTAACCGGAGATCGTGGACTGGATATGCCTAATGGGGTCGGAGTGTCTTGTTAATGCACGGCTTTTACACAGCGCGGTAGACCACGCGGTGAACATTCACTCCTTTTGAAAGACGAAAGTAATATATAATTTGAGCCTGAATGATGGTTCAGCTGGAGCGTACTTACGCTCGATGCAGATGGTCGTTGTCGAGGACCAAGAGAAAGTGACACGCAGTCAGCAGCATCTGCCGAGAAATCGAATCTCGCAACCTACGAAGAGAAATTTGATATGGAGTATAGTACTCACAATATCTTCCCCACGGAGACGGATCTCTGGCAGCTGAGGTGATAAATGAGAACGAGAGTTTGATAATTATGATTGATGGATGTGTCCGTTTGAAAATTATATTTTTGGCATCGTAGGGTTGGATTGGGGACGATGCAGGATGGTTTATCACTGCTTTCTGAATTCTCACGATTTAGATTTCAAGATCTCCAAAGATATCTGGAATTTGGTTGCGACTTGATCTTGTATTTCTTACATTGATAAGTATTTTAGTACCTTTCTCCCCCATTATGCACTGCTATTTGTGAAAAATGTAACCCCACGAAGGAGACACACTATTACAGTAAAATTTATTCCACATATTGGGAATATAAAAATATACAAATTATTATAATTATTGAACTGTACCAGCATTTTGACCTTGAGTATTTATTACGGTGTGAAGCCGCCATGCGCTGTCAACAGAGCATGTAGACGTCGTGATGTTTAAACACCGATATATTTTAACATTGATATATTGTGATCGATTTTTTTCCGAGGTTTTGTTTTTGAATGAGAAATTCTTTTGATTACAATTCTGTAAAAGTTAAAAATGAATAACTGATGGTAACTCTGTAGTTCATGTGTTGGAACCAAAAGAACGCTGTATGTACTACCTTCATCGATCAAACTTTCTCGCCCGAGATGACGTCCATTACATTATATTTCCTTTTTCTTCGTATTCATTTTGCACATTGAAATTTGATCACAAATAGGGTAGGGTCTGTCCCTTCTTCTCATGTCTTTATTCGACGAACTGATAAACACGAACACGCAAATTAAATTTTAATGCACACGAATTTAATGTTTGAGGTACTAAAGGAGTTTGAAAACATCGATGCTTTTCAGTCGATGTATTTTTCACATCGATGTTTTAATTTTGAACATCGATATTTGCTAACATCTATTTTTTGTTATTAATGTCGCATCTCTAGTCGAGAGTGGCTGCAGGATGACGAGAACGAACAAGTTGCCAACCGAACATATCGCAGACATGTTCGATGGGCGACACGTCAGGCGGACGTGTTGGCCAGGAAAGCAATGGTGCCCGTTGTTCTTCACAGTAACCTTGAACATTCCTCGCAACATGTGGGTGGGTATTGTCCTCCTGAAGTATGGCATGTAGAGCTGTTTGCAGGAGGGGCAATACCTCAAGTTCTGAAACCTCCATGATGTAGCGGTTGCTGTTCAGATTGATCTCAACACGTATGAGACGAGATCGCACATTCCAGTCAATGGCGCTCCAAAACATTTCACTTGTCCGTTTGTCTGCTATGGCGAGGAACAATGAAAAATTGCAGGTTGCAATAACCACGGTAGCGTCGAACAGGTATGCGGCCGCCGTTGTACCACAAGTTGAAGCGGGTCCGAAAACACTACATTTTGCCACTCAGCACGCGAGTGAACCAGTTCAGGTGCCCGTGCTGCCTGAGGCGTTGGTGGTTTTTGGTCAACGGAATCCCGATGCCGTTGTATTAATGCCACCCGTCCAGCCCTTAGCAGATGACGTCGAACCGTTAACGCAGACATGACCACATCAGTTGCAGTGCTCAAACGTTGAGCTAACACTGTTGACGACGCCGTTCTGCCAGTTACTGCCATGCGGACAAGATGGCGGTCATCTCACCCTGCGGTGACATTGTGTGGTCCAGTACTCGCTCGTCGCTGTGTGCGACCGTCCTCTATCCACTGTTCCAAACACACATTACTATCGTAGCACCCGCATTGTCGCAATGTCACGGTACGACAAACCCGCTGTTTGGAGACCAATTATTTTGCCGTGTTCCAACTCAGATGCTGATATTGCGTCCTTTGGTGTCGACGAGGTATACCGACATTTGCTTGCACGTTTCCACGACATTTGACGGCTATACTCTGACTGAGTGTGTCATAACACTGACTTGACTTGTCATACAAAGGGAGGCGCTACTTTCGTTATGTGCAAGACATTGCTATGCAAATTTAGTCACTTCTTATCGAAAAGCCGTTCTACAAATCCACCCATTTTTAAGTGATCCCGATCATTCTATCTGACTTGTAATTTTCACCAACGCCAGTGTATATAGCTCTCACATAGTTCGAAGTGTATAATTAATAGAACCGAATTCAAATTTCCATAGTTTCACAAAAAAGTTTTCTCATTATGAATTTATAGTTGTTTGTGATTAAATAAAAATGCAAGTTAATCGTTTGTTATATTGAATACATCATGCTTGGGGCATTACTTCTTTATTTTACACAAAACTGCATTGAAACTTGAAGTTGATCATGTGAACGAAACGTTTTGTTTCGAAAAACTCTGGAGAAGGCAAGCCGATCCCATTAAAAATCCCATTCGCTTTCGAGATCATTTCCCCGAGAAAAACGAATAAGCACACACTTGGATACCCAACGACAAGTAGAATTACGTCAACGCAAAGATGGCAACCCGATACGGATTACCATTTTCCACAATCGACCGCCCCTTATCGAGTGCCGCCTCTCCGCCAGGCGTCTCTCCGCGTCTGGACGACAGGTGGCTGCGCGGCACGCCACCCTCTCCCAGGGGGTACATCTTCGGGCCCCGAGGGGAAGAGCCAGGGTAGAAGAAGAAGAAGAAAAAAATATAAAAAAAAGCGCGTCCCGCTCCAGTCGCCCGGAAGAGACACGGGTCGCCCCGCGCGGCAACCCTTTGGCGCGCATCCACCCGCGGTAATAGCTGGGTTCCGCCCCTTTCCGTAGCGCGACCCGCCCCTCGCGGGCCCTCCCTTCAACCGACGGCCCGCGTCGCCGCGCCAGACATGACGTCAGCAGCTTCGCCCGCACGCCGCTCAGCTCACGTGCGGGCGAGGGAAAAGCCACGGCGGCGGCGGCACGGCGCACCCTTTCCCCGGCCGAAAACAACGCCTCGCTCGCGGCCGCGTTTTGTCGCGCTATGCGCAGTCACATCCCGAGGGTGGGGCCGCGAGTCTCACGGCACGCCACTGCAGGCGTTCCCCAAGGACGCTTTCAACCGACTTTACTCCCTTTGGGTTGCCTCCCTGCAAGCCCTGAACTGACATTTTTTTCTCCTCACACAGAAATACGTTTTTTTTATTTGATGTTTGGCCCGTAAAAACACGCCTTTCACCCCGGATGGATTCTGGAATCCGGGAATTCTTCCGCGGAAATAAACCCCCGCTCGGGGTAATATTTTGACAGGACTGGTAAATGATGGAAGCGGCCTGAGGTTGAGGTTGGTTTGGGACGGCGGGGTTGCGGGTTCTGCGGCATGCATAATGAATTCGCGTGCTCGTTGCGGGAGGCCTGAATGCGTCGTTTAGTATGCGTTGTTGGCCCTCGCGAGCGCTCACTCGTAAACCGCTTTGCGAACTGGGCTGCCCGCGGCGCGTGACGGTGCGATACGCGCCAAGTGTCCGTTGCCCCTCGATTTATGTGCCCGCGTGGAAGGGGTTCCTTTAAGGCTTGGACGGAAACGTCATACCAAACATTCTGTTATGTTTATTTGCGTCTGACATATGTTGTTTGGTTCTCTTTTCAATTCAAAGATGTAACAGAGTCAATTCTCTCAGGAATTTATAGCTCTGTTTTTCCTCCTTAAAATAGCGAAATAATAGGAACATCGTATT
The DNA here is from genome assembly GCA_038098605.1 of Gryllus longicercus. Lineage (NCBI taxonomy): Eukaryota > Metazoa > Arthropoda > Insecta > Orthoptera > Gryllidae > Gryllus > Gryllus longicercus. The sequence continues at coordinate 3,130,805 of JAZDUA010000163.1, forward strand.
TTAAAAGATTTTTCCAACTAAAAAGACGCGCTCTTATTCCTTCCTAAAACAATTCTCCAGATTTTCTACAATAATTTGTTATTAACATTAGAAAGACTTGAATCCATTATGAAAACAAGTGGATACTAATTTATATTAAATTTGATTTAGAAACAGATAGATTCCTACAACAGGAAACACTCCATTTTTGAAAAGATTAATTTAAAAAACTATAAAAAGCACACCAATTTTAATGGTTAATTGCCCGAACAAAATATAATGCAAGCTTTTCGTCAGACACTAAACAAGATTGCAAAATAAATTGATACATTTGTCAGCAATCCTATGATTTAAAGGGAATTTTAGAATAATTATTCTTAACTAGCAGGTGTTTAATTCTTCACCATAGAAGTAATCAATTCTAATAACATTGTTTTCAGAATCCCCACGAGAAATGGTGAAACTTGTGAAATCTAGGAATTTCTAATAAAAGGAATTTTAGGTAATGTCACGATATTGTGACCAATACAAAATATCGGGACAAATTCTCAAAACTACAGCTATGAATAATCCTGACATCAGATGTAGTGACGTCATTAAAAGTTAACTACCAATTACTGTTAGTATTAGTGGCGCTGGAACTCACGGCTACTCATATATTATTACAATGTTCCTCTCGTGATAAAACTAGGTAATAATTTAGATGTATCACATTTAAGCTATGTATGTTAATAGTGGTGATGAGAGTTATTTATTATAATGAGATGTGTGTTTTTGTGACGACAGTCATAATAATTATGAAACTGACGTTTATACAAATCTCAGTACTTACCGAACTCTTACATGAAAAAGATGTAGAGATAATTTATGCGAATTAGGTCGCAGCATTTTCAGGAAATTGTGCAACAACTTACGCATCCAAAACCCAAAAAGCCGCGCCATTAACTTAATCTATGGGCAAGCAATTTAGATTGGAGATATAAGATATAACACATCGATTAGGAACAGTTGCGACTACCTAGTTTGCCAGTTTGGGCCAAATGTACAGCACTAGGGATGTCATTTCTAATCAAATTACCGATGACGACAGACACACTAAAACTTCTTGACTCGATCCTTTATTACTAACCATCAATATTCATTCCGAAACATTTTCTAACGTATCAACCATCCAATTTGGTTGTTCACCACAAACATCACCTCGAAGCAGAAGAAACCAGCAGCCAACGTCATTTCCACTTTTTTCTTTCCATTCTTTTTTTTAACTTTTCAGAATTTTCCGTCCTCCCGGTCTTCCGTAATTGGAGCGGTTACTTGATGTATTAGGTCACAGTAAAGCAATTTTATTCATTACATCCCCGTGATGAATGCCATGAGGCGATAAACCCCGACCACGAACCGGGAAACTCCCGGCGCGTAATGGCGTTCCGGCAATTTGGGGAGCGGCCTGGGAGCGTCGCCGACACTGGGCGGGGCGGCGCGGCTCGCGGCGCGTCATTTTTCAGAGCTGCCCGCGGGCGCGTCGCCGCCTCGCGTCCCTTTGCGTCGCGGCGGGCGCCCAGTGGGCCCTTGCGCGTGTGCGATGGGAAGGGCTCCGTTCACAGAACGGGAGAAAGGCCCTCGACTTACTAGTGGCTTCGGTCGTGTAACGGTTAGCGTATCGGACTGTTATACCCAAGTTCAAACCCGATCGAAAATCGCTGCGCGACGCCCGCGGCGGCCGCCTAGTGGGCCCTTGCGCGCGGACGTTGGGAAGGGCTCCACTCGAAGAACGGGAGGAAGACCCTCGATTTACTGACTAGTGGCTTCGGTTCGTGTAACGGTTAGCGTATCGGGCTATGATACACAGTTCGCGGGTTCAAACCTGATCGAAGCTCGTGGTGTGCGCCGAGTGGGTCCTTGTGCTCGGTCGCTGGGAAGAGCTCGGGGCACAGAACGGGAGGAAGGCCCTCGACTGACTGTTTAGTGGCTTCGGTGGTGTAACGGTTAGCGTATCGGACTGTTATACCCAAGTTCAAAGCCCAAATTTGGCCAGACAAATGTTAAATAATTGGAATATTGCTTTTAAGACATCGTCTGCCAATACTTTTGTGACATTACAACAATATAGTTCCAGACTATTGTATAAACTGTTCCAAACAAGAATTTTAGAGATGGAAGCTATTAAGAATGCCTCAGGCAATCTCAAAGATTTCCTTCTCCAGGTTTCTCCCTTTTAGAGGGGTTCTGTCTTAGCGGCGGCAAGTACTAAGCTCCCAGTCTCTCGACGTATGTCGTATTGAACTTGTAAGTGTAAAGGGGTGTGAAGGGACAAGGAAGAGGAAGGAATGTAACGTGCAGTCTGTGGCCCTTTTTTTAAGTACTGCACCGGGATTCGCCTGATATTAATCGCAGAAGCCACTGAAATCTGACGATCACAGCAGCTGGTCCCTAGATTTCTCCTCTAGACAATGGTTGAATTCCACCCAGCTGTTATTGCAGTGCCGTCGGGACACGAACCCTGAGACCTCCAGGACAACAACGCTCCAGAAGCAAGTGTAAGTCACTAGCGATGAAACATTTAAGCAAAACATCGATACATCATTAATAGCTTTTCGATGTCGATGAAAACTTAGGAAAAAACATTGATGTTTAAAATATCGATGCTTTAAATGTGACGAAACAGATGGTATTTTCCCATCCTATTTCTTCTTTATATATATATATATATATATATATATATATATATATATATATATATATATATAAATTAAATGAGTTATATTTTATTGTTTAGTCGTGTATGATATATGTTTATAATAATAATAATATTAATGCTTATCGAATATAAAGAAGGAAATAAAACATAAAGGACGTAGTGTTTTATTATTTTTCCATTTATTCGCTTTCATTAATAAATCAGACTAAAATGTCCTGATTCTAATGTGATACATAACAAGTCAATATTATTAGTTTTAAGTAAATTATTCCTTAAAATTGACTGACATCTTAATTTTTTAATCAACACTTTAAGTAGCCAGGGTTAAAAAAGCAGTTTAATGATATTACTACGTACAAAATAAGCAAAGAAGGTAATAACACTGGAGAACGGTTTCATGCCACCTGGGGATCGACCACATACAGTTGTCAGTGGCCGTTGATTGCAAGCAATTCATAAAAAATTAGATACTGGAAATTTTTATGTATATCATGAGACTTTTTTTGAAACATCGACGTTTGTGGAGAAATATATCAATTTGAAGAAAACATCGAAAAGAAAACATCGATTTTTCGGCTCAAAAGTATCGATGTTTTTAAAACATCAATTTTTTCCCCATCCCCAATTACCACTGATATATTGCAACCGGAACCGAAAAGATGAACATTTCACCTACAGGCAGTGTCACTCCCTGGCGCGCATGACTGTTCGTCCGCCCGGTTGGCAGCATCGCCAGTGGCCAGGGCGGCGCCGGCGGTGGGCGCCTCATTTTTCAACGACGCCCGCGGGCTGCCCCCTCCCCCTTCCCCTTCCCCCGCCCATCGCGACGATCGCCCCGACGACGCGGGCGTGGCCGTGTAAACACGCCGCTAACGCCCCGCCCTCCCCTCCCCCCACGCCCTCCGCTGGATACGTCCTTTTTTCCTAGGAAAAAATCCCGATAAAAAGACCCATCCCTGTGCTCCACAAAGGAATCACACACTCATTCTCGCCCGCGGGACATCAAACTTTTTTAAAAGATCGCGCTACCTGGCGTTCACGTGAGGATTTTCCATTTTTTTTTTAGAAAAAGATACTCCGTCCGTCGCCTAGGCACGGTTTTGATGTTCGTGTGGATCGTTTTTCATTGGGGTTGTGATAAAATAGCTCATAATAAACAGTTTTTTATGTATACATATTTTTTTTATTACCTCTCGAATCGAGCGCTTCTGGACAAACCCAAACTATTGTTCTCTTGGCAGCTCTTGTCTTATAATTTTTTTTTCGTTTTCCTTTCCTCCCTTTTGTAAACGCGCGGGGTCGACGGGAGTCGAAGACGCGCCGAAAACAGTTTGTGAGCCGACATAAACACTCTCGGGCGGGGCGAGAGGGGGCGGGGCCGGCCGGGTGAGCTGGCTGGTGATCGGCGGGTGCAAATGCGGCCCAATCGAGGCGCGAGGTAGCACGCGGGGCGCGGTCGACGCCGCCGCCTCAGTGAGTTGCTGCTTCTTTTGTACGGCGCGCCGCGCCGCGCCGCCTCGCTCGCTACCCCTTGCCCCGAAGAAGGCTTCCCGCTCGCGTTTTGTTCCCCGATCGATTGATTTCCACGCGTCAAAGGAAATCACCCCGTCATGGCGGTATGCGCGCGGCGTGCATCGGCGGCCGGCGCATGGTATTCAGTGTCTCGTCGCGCTCGCTCTCTTTAGCGGCTGAACGGTGGGCCGGAGTGAGTTGTGTCTTGTCTTGGCTGCGACGTGAATATGCACGCGGGCGAATGAGAGGGGTGCGAAATTATTATGTATTTTGTGCGACACCCTTCTGCCGGGGGAATTCATTTGTTAAGGCGAAGGTGCACGGATGGTGAAGGTCGGTGTCGGATAGTTTTATAAAAAAGGGTTTTTGACATTTCAGGCGACCAGCTTTTTGAATGTGAAATAAAGAAGTACATGTGACGTAAGGTAAATGCCCTGAGTCACTGTGCAGGTAACGGACCTATGTATCTACTATGTTTCTAGGAAAGGCTTGCTGCTAGCTTTGTTGAATGTTAGTTCGAAGAAGCGTAAATTTGAAAATTAATTGTTAACTATTACTGATCTGCAACATGTATCTTATTACAAATATTAATTACTGATGTTTCTTAAATATATTATATTCTTACAACGTTCTTCAATTACGTAATATTAAAAGTATCCCAATCCATCAGTACAAACATTTAAGTACAATCTTTAAAGTGGGCGAACAAATTTCAATTCACAAATGATATTAGATGATCAAGATGTCAATGTGCATCGTATCTCCAAGTTCACATGAGGTGAAACATGACGTAAGACAGGTTTGAATCGTCTTTCTTCATTATAGTCAGTTTTATCACAGGATTAGTTGGTGCCAACGAAATAATAATACAACAATCAAAAACACGACTTTTTGGCGATACAAAAAACGGGGAATTTTTAAAATTGTGTTGGTAACCGTGGGCACTGAAGAACGCACGCCAGCCTGACAATGACACATTGCCATTTACTTATCATGAATGCTTGGGGTGGTGCGCAACGTGCATTTGCAATCAAAGCTTTTTACAAGAACAATAGCAGTGTGGAGGGGGCACTTCAGAGATATCCGCACATTATTGACACAGCCTGGTTGCATCGTGATAGATGAACGTCACACACTGCACAAATATCGTTGGCAGATGTACGCCAATTGTTTGGGGAACGTGCAATTTCGAGATATGGTGTCATTTAAGATTTCGACGTGTGTGGCGGTAGTGTAGTACTTGTGAGTGTTAATGTGATGGGTGAGGAAGTAAAGGGAAGAAAGATCGCGCGCGGTACATGGCCCATTCGTAAGGGTACGTCTCCGGCATTCGCCTGGTGTTGATCGGAGAAATCACGGAAAACTAGCGAACAGTAACCGGCTACAAGAGTTCTCTACCAGAGAGCGGCTCAACTCGACCTAGCGGTCTAACTAGTGTCGAAAAACCTGTCACCGTGGGGGTCGAACCTAGGTCCTCCCGGCCAGAAGCACTGCAGTGACATCAGTTGATGCACTGAGCCACCTCTCCCGGTCATTTCTCAGCTTCACTGTGAGATGGTAGGGGGGGGGGGGCGTGCTTCTTCCCAGGGGCCGCGGCAATCAGGCTGGGCGGGGCGGCGCACGCTCTGCCGAGTCACCCGGGCGGGCGCGGCGGGGGCGGCGCGGCGGCGGAAAAACAGGGGCGCGTGGGCGGCCATGGGCGCAGGCCCCCGCGCCGCGCCGCGACGCGCCCGGCACGTGCTCCGGCATGCGCGCGCGGCAGGCGACAAAGGCTGCCTTCCCTTCGGGTGCCCAGCCACGCCCCCATCTCAGTGCTCGCCCTCCTTCCTTACTTTTTCTCCTCATCCCTTTCCTTTTGTCCCCTCCACAGTAACCCTGTGAAGGAGGGGAATTTATTATCTATAAATATTTTTACATTACGCTGCTGCCTTGCGGCTTAAGCAGCTACAGGCGGGGCTTTTTTCTTACAACTAACTTACAATCTAGACTTAAAGTTATCTTAATTGAACTTTGGCATTACTAACTTACACTAAAATAATTTTTGTAATTCTATTTATATATTCTACGTAAATTGTTTGTATATATTGGTACATTATTATTATTATTATTATTATTATTATTATTATTATTATTTTTTCTACATTCACACATCATTCATACTCTTCATCCCTTCATCCATACACTTCATTTTTCTCCTCATCCCTGACCTGGAGAGGTGGCTGAGAGCATCAACTGACGGCACTGCAGTCGCTCTGACTGGGAACCGAATCCTAGAACCTCCCAATGGTGGCAGGATTTTAGACGCTAGTTACGTAGCTAAGTCGAATTCACCCGGTACCTGGAGAAGGATTCTAGCTGCCGGCTTCTCTGATCGGTAGTATTCCGTGGTTTATTCGATCAACACCTAACAAACCCTAACAAACGGGTACTTTTTTGAGAAAAGAAATACCTAATACGAACAAACAATATGAAGGCCGTGTCTAATTTGTTTCTTAAAACATACCGTCGATACTTTTTTTTGTATTTTGGATACAAGAAATGTGCCATTCCCTCATTCCCTTTTAAATATGAACGTAGTTTTAATCGTATTGAAGAACGTACAAACTATTATTTAACTTGTAATTATGTCAATAAGATATCTTGCATTCCGATGGCTCTTTCCCAATTGAAAAGATCGGTACTAATACTTATTATATTTAATATAAAATGGTTTTACACCGATAAACTAATTCGTCTTACTACTTTTTTCGTTTTAAGTTGTTACTCTGAGTTATCAGAAACCCAGGAACATGTTTATGTTGAACTTGGCAATGAAAGCTGTGGGATGTGTGTTTCAGATCCTAATAAAGACAGTATTATAGAAGTTTTTTTGATATGATTTAATGTGATAAACTTTTCGCTAATAACAAGAGATGAACTATGAAGTCCGATTGTTTTCCTAGGGGGTTTGAAATTAATTTAACTTCATTTACATTAGTGAATATTTACAAAGCCATAAATTTATGGAAACAAAATTTTGTGATTTTTCCTTCCATTTAATGTAAGGAATATCAAGACATTGTCTAGTTTTATTATTATTCGCTCATCGCCATAATCAGATAGAAATAGTGTTAGTGAGCATTAAAAGTGTATCTTATGATAATATGCGGAAAATTGTAACACTGATGTACCTGGAACTTTAAGCAAATACTTATATGATATTCCATGAATATTCCATGAAGCTTACTACACTTGAGAATGATTCATTATTCTCGGTTCTTCGAAGAGTGGTGACAGGATGAAAGCTGAAGTGCAAGAATCGTGAAGTGTTGCCTAACGCGAGGTGGCGAACTCTAAATTCTGAACATTATTCAATTATTTCGTCAGCCGCTCCCTCCGAGTATGTAATGAAATGCCCGCGCTCGAACCGGAGTGTCACGAACGCTGCGTTGTAGCCAGTCATTCCAATGCGGTCTACAGGCGTGAAACCCTACATGGTAGTTATTATCCAACATTTTTCTCCAAAGTTATTTCTTTCTTTGCATAAATGGATTATAAAATAAGTCGAGAGGAGTGCACCCCCAGCCTACGCTCGTGACACTGACGCCTGTCCGTGTCAGCTGTCCGGGGCGTCTGTTACGCCCGTCCGTCTGTCCGCCCCGTTGCCCCCTGCAGCTACTTGCTCATTCCATCTGGGTATTTTAATTTTGTGTCACGCTTTTTGGTTTTTTCCTTTTGGTATATCACGGCTGCGGCATGCGAGTGGGATCAAGCAGGCAACTGGAGAAACCAGCAAATTCTCGAGATCTCTGGAAAAGTCTTCAGCATATAAATGTCATTGTATGAAGCAAAAATATACCAATTGAGAAATTAAATTCAAGTTATGATGTCTTTTCCATTATAAAAAATTCTATAAATAAATTATTTTGTATATTCTAGAACAGGATTTTTTCCAATGGATAGGATAACAAGGGGTTGAATATGAAAAACTAATAGTTAACACTACGCAAATAATTTTATAAAAACCTTAACAACCTTCAAATTTTATAATAATTTATCATGAAAGATTCTCGAACGTATAATGTAAGAAATATTTCAAACAGTATATTGTATTTTGCATGAACAAGTTCTCTTTACACCTTAATAAATGATGAGAGAGTCAAACTAAAATTTTGAAATCATTTGAAGTGCATGTATTATCTGTATGTATGACTCCTCAAAGAGAGAAAACCATTTCGTTGGAAGTTTGAAGTTCTTGAAATGAAAAATATCATGTTTTAGGGATCATAAGACGACAAAAAGCAATTCCGTTTGTTCTGATGGATTGGAGTTTTAGATAAGTACAATATATGCCATAATTACTATTTTAATTAATATAATTCTAAACTTAAATTTCTCTTTCTTGTCATTGAGCGTCAGTGTGTTCTCAGTGAAAAAATGGCATTTTAAATTTTGCAGATAATTTGTATTATTAGATGACAAATCCGGATTTTCTCTGATTAAAATAATGTTTCACACGTAACTCAAAGATTATTTCATGAGTACATTTGAGATATTTTCCCAACAAGTTCTCTATCTTTTGACCAGAAACCGCCATGAAAACAGAAACCAAGGAAGTGATCCACTCACAAACCTTCCGCTTCAATGAATAACATACAGATTTTTCAGGTAAACTTTTATTCTTTTGTTCTCAGTTCCCTCACGTTCTCTCGCATCCACGTAGTTCAATACTGTACACCGAAATGAATCGTTTAGCTTGCAATAAAAGGAAGAAGATTAATGATGGCGCCCACGATTCTAAGCACTAAGCGCTTAGTGACCCGCAAGACTAACCTTCAGCTGCTTTCAGAAAAATGATTTCCATTAATCCTGGTAAGCACTCAAGTCGATAAAATAGGAAAGACTAGTGGCATTTAGCAGAAAAAACGGCGAATCGATTGTGGGTCACATCCAAAACATAAATAAAACATTATCTTTTTTTTAAGTGAATGACGCGCCTCTCACTGAGCGATAGTTTAAGCCTCAAGTAACGCTCTCTATAACCATACAAATTGCAATGAAAGTAAGAAAAGAAACAACAGTTGATCAGATGGTATTTCAGACTTGGACATTTCGCTCAAAGTTGGCGCTGATACCACTAGACCATATTTCAGTAGACCATTCTAGCATTGGAATTAAAATGCGCTTCCTTCCACATTAAACATATTTTGCTCTACAATGTATATCTTAATTTTTTGCTCCCTCCTTCAGGCAATAATGCGGCGAATGTGATCTCTTTCGCAGGGTAGGTGCTCTATTTTGACAAAAAGTTTGCCTAACGGATAGAATTGTATAGAAGAGATTTCAGTTCTTGTGATGAAAAACATTAATTTCAGTGTAACTGTACTACAAGTACATTTTCTTTCAATCATGCTGATTGAAAACCTACTTACACTCGATTACTATCCTAAAAAAATTTGCGTTATTACTTTTTTTGTATCTGCAAGATACATTATACAAATTCCAAAGTATTTCCAATTTTTTACATTAGTATTTTCGGGAAATGTTGTAAACAACTAACAGTAAACCAACTTTTATCTTTTTAATAACACAACATTACAAAATGGCTTGTGAAATTTTGTAAAAAATATTAGGTAAGTGACTTTTAAATTCAAATAACTAATTACCTATTTGTTTTACACGAAAAGAAACATTCTGCAATAATAAACTCTATACAGAAAATAGTCTACATGATAAATTCCAAAGAACAAATTGTCACAGTATTATTCATTTTCCGAATTTCCTATGTCACACTCATCAGTAGTACAAGCAAAAGCACAAATTACCAATGTCATTTGTACCGAAAAACTAGTAATTGCTTTACTATCTAGAATGAGAATAATTGGAAGAAAATCACAAAAGTAAGGGAAGAGCCGAAAATACAGATTGATCAAAAATGCTTTCGAATTTGCTGTCGTATCAGATAGGTAAACCGGCCACAGACCACGATGACCTTCACCTAAGAAGGGCTGTCACTATGCTAACGCTTGGTTAACCGCGATTTAAAAGGTGTGTGGAGAGAGCTCACCACATCCTTATAGTTAAAGTTACAGTAACGCTTACAGAAAAGAACTCTCTCACACATACAAGGACAGCATGCGAGGGTTAAAGAACAATACCTGCAACACCTATTATACTTTCTGGCGGCATGGTGATACGAACTGCTTCTAATTCGACGAGTAATAGAATCATTCACAACCTCCCCCGTCTCGAGTCTGTTTCTTGCCTTCTTCACTTGGGTGCATGACCACGCTGTTGGGAACTCTTTCAGCAGCGCGAATATGTAAATGTGACAACTTTATTCGATTGCAATGTTTCATTATTCTGAGGAAAAGTACACACATTATAATGGTGCCCATGTAGGCTAAGTTGGCTTGTACTGTATTTATCAGTTCTGCGGACATACTACTACACGAAGTGGTGATTGGTTCATAACAAAATTCTATTTTTACTTCCTTTACGTAACAGAAACCTGTTTTGAAACCCGAGTAAACATAAGGTCATTCGGTAAAAATTTTAATTATTATTGTTTTGAACTGCATACTCTTTCATTTTACAGGCGAAAGATAAACGATGCCAAATAGACATGATTCCACAGTACTTCATAAACTTATACAATGTCGAAAGAACGTTTGAATTTTAAATGCATAATATTATATTTTATCGTCTGAAGATGTGTGTTATATCCCACGAGCTTGAACCTATGAAACAAACACAAATAGAGATAAATTATTAATCGGAATCTTTTAGGAAGGAATACTTGAGTCCCAATGCAACTAACTCGCAACATCAACGACATCTGTTAGCGGGAAGGCGAAGTTAAATCAGTGGCAGTCAGAGAATATGATTATTTTTTACTTCCAGTAATTTGTATGTGGATACTGAGTTTCGCTATTAATTATATTACATAAAGTTTTAGTAATTTTCAATTGAAATTTCATTAGCATTCAATTCCTTCATTCGAAAGTAAACATTATTATTTGTTTCTCAAAAAAATTTGTATAATTTATTTCTGTTTTCCTCCTCGATGGCTGTTAAGTAAATGCAAAATTCAAACAAACACAATTGAACGACTTCACTGGAATACGAGTCAACTTTTATAGATCATAAACAGTTTTTGAAACAACTGCACAAAAACGGCACGAACATTTCACCTATACCATCTAGTAGATTAAGGAGACACAATATCGGCTCGAGATCATTTTCCTCGCACAAAAAAAATTACTATGAATGGACAAGGTTCTCCACCACAGGGGGGAAGACCCCTCCATCAGACACACACATTGAATCTATTCAATCCCCCTCCACCACGGACACCGTTTACGGAGGGGGAACGGAGCGCCTTTCTGCAAAGGTTAGAGTTCGCGCAGATTCCCTCTACATCATTCGCCAACTTTATTTCCCGGGAGCGGTCAGGTGCGAAACGTCGCTACGTCCGGGCGGTGCCGAGTCACTGCCCAAAGGGTTGCTGCGCCGCCAAAGGGTTGCGCCCCCTAGGGCCCTGAAGGTCGCCGCCACCGGAACCCTCCCTTCCTGTCCCTTTTAAATGATTGCCATTGAGGCCGCCCTGTAAAGGGAGAGGAGGCGTTTAGTGGAGGCCGATGGAGGATGGTGAGTGGTAGTGGTGAGTCGCTCTTCCGAGTCATCGCGTGCGTGAGGTGCGAGTGTGCTGCGGCGTCCGGGTGTGAGTGGGGATGGGAACGGTGCTTTGAGGAAGGAGCGCCCGGGAGAGGTGGCTCAGGGCGTCAAGTGATGTCACTGCAGTGGGTCTGACCGGGGGGGTTCTAGATTCGGGTCCCCACGCTGGCAGGATTTTCAACACTAGCTAGGTCGAATTCAGTTGCTGCCTGGAGGAGAATTCTAGCGTCCGGCTGTCCTGATCCGGCAGTTTTCCGTGGTTTTCCCGATCAACACCAGACGAATGCTGGAGCAGTATTCTAACACATGGGTCTCGAACCGCGCACGATCTTTCGTTCCTCTTCCTTGTCCTATCCGCACCCCTTACTTACATACACTTTCACTAACATGCACTTCTCTACCACACATGCCGAGAGACCGGTCGGGAACTTAGAGTTTGTCCAGGCTGGGCGGTGCCCCGCTGGTAGGAGATAACCCACTAACAAACGATAGGTCGGCACCGGATTTCACCATCCAGGGGAAGAACATCACCACCTTCGGAAAAAAACGTGCACTGCACTTACGGGACTAATGACCTTAGCAGTTGATGCGCCCGGAATTAATAATCATCAATCAATCAATCAATCAAGAAGGAACGCTAGCAAATTTTGTTCGGAAGAAAACAGGTGCGTTCAGAGATTTTTGAGGAGTGAGCCGAACAAAAATTGATGCTTCTCAAATGTTTTAATTTTTAATTTTTATTTTAAATAGCAATTAATTTTGCATTTAAATTCTCGCTATACAGTCTGACCTTTCTCTTTTCTAAAAAAACAAAAAAACAAAAAAAAAGAAAGAAAAAAATACAAAAGACCAATTGAAACAGAAATGGCCAAATTCAAAATCCAGTGGTGAAGATCCAATACGAGTCTTTCTTAGTCAATATTTCTGGTGTGTATCTTGAAATGAAAAGTTTCCTCCACATTACATTGGTGACCGGGTTTATCTGAAAATCTTGCAAATTAAAAAATTTATTTTAGACGTTTTATAAAAAAATGTAATGTTGACTACGAGTGTGCATTTAATAATCTCGGGGATCTCTGGTTTTCATCTTGTATAGTAACAAATAAAATTCGCTCCATTTGCTGTTTCAGTGTAAGACCTTGTCAATCAACAGTCGGGTCATCCCTCATACAAAAGCAAGGCATATCATTACGATATAATACTATATTAATACAGTCCCAAGATCGAAAACATTTAGTATCATTTGTAAATTAACAGACAAGAAAATTTCACAATAATTATATAATTATAACACGCATACCTACAAATTATTAGACATATATAACGTGGAAAGTACTGTGAAATTCTTGTGCTCACAATCACTTTCAGCGACCAAGTGCATATTCTGACATGCTATTGGAATGTAAATGAAAACGCATTAACCAGAAGAACAAAAAACAAATTAATGACATATTCCATTACCGTTATTGTAAATCTTTGATAGACGAAGGTAAGATTTCTTTAATAGATATTTAACAACAATAATTTAATCCATTTATTTATGGTTATATAACAGTATTCTTCACTGTGATTTATCAATCGGAGATCAAAAAATAACTTCGTATAAATATGTATCAATTAAATACTTTATACAAAATGAAAATGGCTTCTTGCTGTAACTTTTTTTACGTTCACGTTTTCAGGATGTAAAATAGTTCAAAAGATTTCAGAGCCATTCCGGGCCGCACACTAGGCCCTCGTGCTTTTACCCTCCCGAGCAGAGCACAGGCTGTCGACCCTCTGCCGCACACACGCTGTCTTGATGTCATCTCGCAGGAGCCGTTAAGTTCGCAGCGCATCCAACGGTCGGCCGATGAGACGCAGGGTTTCGCCACTCGCCACTCGCAGCGCGCGCATCCGATAGCCGGAGAACGCGGTCCGCCTCGCACTATCATCTTTACGAGTATCGAAGGCGTAAAAGATTTTATGCGAACAGACCAAGGCCTTTCCAGGCGCCGGGACTCAGCGTTCGGAACTCGCTGCAACGCGAGCATTAAAACCGAAGCCGTGACTTAACCAACTGATCGGAGACTGCTAATCTTCCAGGACAAGCAGGAAGTGTGAACGGAGAATTACTGGAGTTTTTTAGCTCGGAAATAAAGATAATTCACGAATGTTAACATGAAAATAGGAGGAGCTCTAATCTATCGGGGTTTACAGCAAAGCGAATCCAATAGTACATTTATAGAATCTTTACGAGAGTCGTAAAATGTCTAGGTTGTTGATGTGTCTCATGCATCTTATGTCTCGTAACTCCTGCTAACGCTTAAATACTGGTATGGTTTTATTCCTACTTCCATGACGTTTTCTACTTCCACGCGTATTTATTCTACACTCACATAAAGCACTCCACGCCGAAATAGCGAGTTCAAGCAATGGGTTCGTGAATCGATGTGGAGAAGCCAGCCTTTCCGCTTGTTCGGTTTCTTGTACGCTCGCGCATCAGCATTTACGCATTCCTGCAAGTCGAGGGCGGACGTGTAGCTCCGCCCGAGGATTCCAGGATTCCTTTGATCCTCACCGGCCATGTGCATTCTTTGTCGCCAGTGCTCTTAGCCGTCGCGCGAGTCCCGCAGGCCGCCGGTGCTCTTAGCCCCGCGGGCGGCAACGCGCGGAACGCAACTGATAATCTCAGGGCGGGCGAAAATAGAGAAACGTGACATGTTGGCGGTAATACCTACAATTCACGGCAGGTGCGTCCGTGCGAGGGACCGAACGCTACACAGGAGACTCGAAATATCGGGCGTGTTTTCGAAGGAGCTGTAGGCACGAAACGGCCTTCACACGCGTAACTCAGAGTCCGCCGAGCGGGGCGCTGCGAGGGCCGGGACGGGTACTTGGGCTTGATTTAAGAGTAGAGAGCGCCGCCGAGAGAGTAATATTCGAATCAGTGACCCCGGTTATCCTGAATTATGAGGTAGCCGCCTACCGCAGTAATAAACAACTAACTGGATTAGGTTTGTGTTTGCTGAGGGTAATTAAAGAACTTACAGAACACAATGAAAACAAATTAATTCAATTTATTTTCGGCGTTAACGCACGGAGATTTATGTAACGACTACGAGCTAAGTTGCTTCATGAGTATTTTAACGAGAGCAGCTATCTCGGTAGGTTTGCACTTCCTCCCGACATTTCGAAGTAAACTCATGTTTGGAACAGACGTGAAATATTCTTGCAATTGAAAAAAAAACTAGTTTGGCATTCAAATAACAAGTGGAACATTTCGGAAAGCTTTGATAAAAATTCTTGTCTTCTTGTGTTACAGCTGATAGTAACTGTTTTCAATTTGTGATACAAATTTTTGCAGCAGATTTTAGGGTTATGTTTTATGAAAAAAGAACGTCGTTTTCTTACACATTTTAGTGCTCTTCGACATGTGAAACATTTTACATTTTTTTCCAAGATCTGCCACATTCATGTGAGTTTCTAGTTTCCGATGGTTAGTACAAGTATGCGACATGTACTGAATCATTAAAACCTTCGATTCAGGACATCATTTCAGAATTTACTTCTTTTAATTCTAATCTAATTAAAGACAATTTTCTTACTTAATAATGTAGGTAATTGTGATTAGTATTAATTGATCTTGTTCTGAAACAACGAGATTACATGTTAGGAACAACAATTCTTGTCTCAAAACTTAACTCAATTAAAATCAGTTGTTTTGTCCTTAATAAAACCTTCGCAATCAGTGTATAAATGATTTTAACTCTGTTGAAACGTGGGAAACGAAGGTAACGGTCCTCAAAGACATCAATTTGAACCTATAACATCTAAATAATTCTCGTTCTCAGCGCGCGGCCACCCGCTCGAAGAACCACGGCCTACTCCGAGAAAGGGAAATGAATTCGTCTTGCAGCTATGTAAAACGCACCCAAATTACGGCAGCGTCGTGACCGAACGGCGAGTGCAGAGTCGTAATTTCGCCCGCTTTAGAATCCCCCGCAGCTCGGCGTGCGGGGATGCTTTACATACCTCCGGAGCGGGGCCCCCTTTAGCAGTGCACGGCCTTCCTAATAGCCCCGACCGCGCGGGGGGGCGGCATGGCGGGGAAGGCGCACGCGGTGGTGGCGGGGAGGGGAGGGGAGGGTGGCAACGGGAAGGCTGTGGGAGTCAGGAGAGGGAGCAATAGAGAATAATACTCACTTTATATGGGTTGTCGGAATGGTCCTCTGGGAGACGGTTGGGAGGAACTAGAAGGTGGTTTGTGAGGACCAGGCTGGGCTGTGACTATGGGTTTCGGGCACGAATGAAGTTGGGTTGCAGTGTCCAGGACGTGGTTTGTGGTGGCGGTGAACAGCGGATTAGCTTCACGGTGGTGACGGGATGCGCTTCAGGGTGGTGACGGGATGCGCTTGAGGGTGGTGACGGGATCCTCTTCAGGGTAGTGACGGGATCAGCTTCAGGGTAGTGACGGGATCAGCTTCAGGGTGGTGATGGGATCCGCTTCAGGGTGGTGACGGGATCACTTTCAGGGTGATGACGGGATCCGCTTCAGGGTTGTGACGGGATCCGCTTCAGGGAGGTGACGGGATCAGCTTCAGGGTGGTGACGGGTTCAGTTTCAGGGTGGTGATGGGATCCACTCCAGGGTGGTGGCGGGATGACCTTCAGGGTAGTGACGGGATCACCTTCAGGGTGGTGACGGGATCCGCTTCAGGGCGGTATCGGGGTCCGCTTCAGGACGGGCCTGGAGAAGCGACAGGGAGAGGCAGCGACTGTGAGAAGCATGCAGGCGGGGCAGTGACGGTGGAGTGAGGTGTGGCGGGTGGGAGGGGGCGTGGTAGGGCAACGACGAGCCTAATACGGTTTCGTGCGGCCGTTTGTTTTCTTAAAAAGCTTTCGGTGTCGCGCCGAGCCACGAGCGCGTCGCGGTCCCTATCTGGAGTGTGCTGCGTGTTGAGGCTGCGTCGAGAGCCCTGCGGGTGCGCCTCGGTACATTGCACGGGCCTAGGAGCCGCGTCTACTTCCACTCCTCTGTCTAACTGTACAGTGTTTGACAACATGTCAGTTTCTAGGAATATTCATTTGAGGAACAAATTCAAGCGACTTTCATTTACCAAGTTTGGTGAAGTTGAGGAAGTCAATCCAAAATCCTAAGAAGAGGCACTAATAAATAAAATATTCCACTTATAAGCGCACGAACATTTGATAACAACATTTTTTTTAGTATATTAGTTCGAATCATTGCAAAGAACACAAATTATTTTAACATACCAACTACATATATGAAAAACTACATCACATTGTATTGTTAGAGAAATATACTGCATATTCAATTAAATGATGTGATAATGTAAATATTAGACTAAATTACTCTCAATTTGGCGGTTTTAATAAATATAGTCATTAATATTTGGGTAATTACATTCTTATGGAATACCATTGGGAATGAGTTTCCCCTGTTAGTGTTCTTACTCAACAATTACTCATATTTTTAAAAAAAGGGCACGACATCGTTTAAAGGTCTATAATTGACATTGAAATTCAGAAAATATAATAGTCGCAGGAATCAATATGGTTGAACTATATCTTGGAAAGTTGGGGCATATTTTAAAATTTCGAGCAGCAAGAATGCTCGTGAAACATTAGATGTATGTGGAATGTGGTTGCAGAAAATTTAGAAAAGTACTGCATATTCACTATTATGGAAAATAGAAAAAATGTTTCAATTTCTGTCATTTAGTATTACGTGTCGAAAAATAATAAAATGATGGTTTACAAATTCTGGAACAATACAATAACTATGCACTGTGACCACAGAGTTGAACATGTTTCGGAAATGTTCAAGCTAATAATTTTATAACAATATATAGATATAGTGTTTAAACTATAAAACCGGTTAACAATACCGATAAAACATCCCGAGCTCTCTGCCTTTCATTTGAAGCAAAACTCACAAAATTTGTTTGAGTACGAAGCTACATTTCTTTCTAAACAAAACTGCTAGGTGTTTTAATATTAAGATTTTTTGCAATTTCCTAAATGTCAGAGGTTTTAATCAAAATCAGCCATATACCATAATTATAAATGTACTTTCTCCTACTCGAGCAAAAATGTCAAAAACAAATTCCACCCATTTTCCAGAAAATTTTGAAAATGTCATAGAGGCTTTATGTTCACAAATCCACAAATATTAAAATATCTTAATATTATTCGGAATGGCGCAACTAGACCTTACACTTGACGTATTTACCAACTTTCAGGTGGAAAGCTTCTAATCCGGCAGAGTTATGCGCACCGCAACCATTTAAATATCCTTACAGCCGGAAATCATTCCATCGGTAAGGATGGTCGAGTACAAAATTGCGTGTACTTCCTCTTCACCAATCTTTACCTCTTTGGAGCAACCATAACTGATGTTATTACTGGTGTGTGTGTGTGTGTGTGTGTGTGTGTGTGTGTGTGTGTGTGTGTGTGTGAAGTTTCAGATCAACAGAACCTTAGACACTGATATTACGATAGAAAATTTCAATTAATATTATTGTGGTGATTCAAACTTTCTCTTCCTACATTGTAGTATAGGGAGGAAGGGTAAAAATTAACATGAGCAATTGACGGTGGTTTGCGGTTGTTAATAATTCTCAAATATCCACGCGCACTTCCGAAACTAATTATGGGCACCCTCTTCATGTGACACTGTAAACACACGATCAGTTTTATTCTGTTCTTTGCTATTCCCATTCCTAAAGTGACTTTTACATCGCAGTCTGCCACCCGAGAGCCTTGTTCATTTGTGCGTACTTATATCTTAGCGTAGTTCTACAATTATGTGGTACTTGCCACCACTTTTGCTGATTGGCATTTACTAGCGTTACACATATCTATATTATTCCTTTACTCATTAATATTCCCGAATAACCCGTTACACCTGCATGGACGTTAATTTTGAAATTTCATTTTGCCTATAGAAGGAATAGGAAGGATAGATGTGTGTATAAGATACGTGATGACGATGATTGTCCATCAATACCTCGTTAAAATTACTGGAGCTTCGATGGGAAAGTTGAGATACTTTTGAGATATTGAAAGTATCAATTTTACTGTTAAGAGATTAGCAATTGGAATATCAATACCAAGGAATCAAAAATATATTGATATCGTTACGAGGAACTACAGTATCGATACTGAAAAAAATACACTAGCAAGGCCAGTTAAATCTGATGCTGTGTAATAAAATTTAAAATATTCTAGAACAATTTCTTTCATACTCGTTAAACATATGAAATGCCTCGTAAAAATATTTCATCTTATTTAAATTAAAATGGAATATAATGTTAATGGAAATAAATAAACATTATATCAAATTATAATATTTCAAATATCAACAAGACCCAAACGCATGTCATTTCTTGTATTTTACATCACATATCAGTACGCATACATGTATTCAATGACTTGAGCTTCGATTATGTCCTCTTATCGGCTTTCAGTTAGAAGTATTTAACGAATTTTGAATAGTTTCTAAACCAGGATGTATGATTCACTTTGCCAACCCCACGGAGCTGAGCTCTCTTACTCTCCGCCTCCCGTCTTCCACCGCCATATCCGTCCCAGCAGCGGAGCGGCGGGCGCGGCGCGGCGGCTCGTCTGGAACAAAAACGCGCTGGGGCGGCAGGGGGAGGCGTAGGGAGGAGGGGGCAGCGCGGGGGAGGCGGGCGGCGGAGGGGGTGATGGATCGAGGCGTACGACGGGCGCGCGACCGCCGAGCGACCCCCGGAGATTGGGGTCACGTGGGGAGGCGGCGCGGGGGCGGAGCAGGGGGCCGCGGGGGGAGGGGAGGGGAGGGGCTCGCGTGGAACGGCGTGCCGCGGCGCTCCCGCCACCCGTTGACTCCCTGCCTGCGCTAGCTCCCAGCGCCACTTGTTGGCGCAGGGCTGGACTTCGATTTAAACATAAGAGTCCGTTGACGTTTAATCTGCTGTTACGGTGCCATCCAACTCGGAGCTTGGATGACACATACAGTAGTGGCGTTTAAGCTCCTGATAGGATGACGGATTCTGTAATTAAAAAGGAGTATGCGCCGCAGCCCAACCAATTGTTGGCGCAGATCTGGACTTCGATTTAAACATAAGAGTCCGTTGACGATTAATCTGCTGTTGCAGTGCCATCCAACAGGGAGCTTGGATGCCACCTACAGTGGTGACGTTTAAGCTCCTGATTGAAGGCCACCGTAACAGCTGATCCAACGTCAACGGATTCTGTAATTAAATTGAAGTATGCGCCACCACGCAACGTCAATTGTTAGCGCAAGACTAGACTTTCCTTCCGGCTGAGGTTGCTTAATGACAACATTCGTTGCTCAAGCAGCATCCATGCACAAGTTGCTCGCACGGGAGATCCTAGGAGTTGAATCCCGACGTTGGTTTTTTGTACTACACTAGTACACATACAGCTAAGTCGAATTCAACCACTCTCTACGGAAGAATTCTGGTGGCCCTGATCGGTAGTTTTCCGTGGTTTCTCCGATGAATACCAGGCAAATGGCGGAGCAGTATCCTAACAAACGGGTTACGGACCACTCGCGATCTTTTCTTCCTCATCCTTGTCCCCTCCTCTCCGGTTACACACACACGCACATTTACATGTCACGCATGTCGCGAGACCAGTCGCAGCTGTAGAGGTACCCTGCTGGAGTAGACACCCCGAGAGGGAAAACACACGCAAGCCGAACTGTAATTCGGCGTTGGATCTCACTTTCCAATGGATGAGAACACCGCCACCTCGCGGTTACAACATGTGTATCACCCACGGAGGCAATGAATAAAAACGTAAACTATAATACTCATTCACTCATTTTATTGCTCTCCCTTCGCTTTTCTTTCTGCTTCGATTACTCTACGGTACTTGGCGGGTAAGTCATTCTGAGACAATGTTACCTGCTAATTACCCTTTTACCCACACCTCCCCGCGTCGCCCCATCCCTGCGTCTGTCACTAATCTTGTCGTCAGACCTTGCTTCTTGACACGATCTTCGGCCGCTTTACCGCTCGTTGCCGGCCCAACTTCTTCAGTGACGTTCCCATCAACCAGCGCCAACTTCCCCTCCTCCAACTCCTTCCAAATGTCCTCCCCCCAGTCTCATCCCACGCTAGTAACTCCATCTTCACTCCCACCATCTCCCCTTTGTCTCCTCTCGCCGGCCCAACTTCTTCAGTGACATTCCCATCAACCAGCTCTAACTTCCCCTCCTCCAACTCCTCCCAAATGTCATTCCCCCACCCCCAATCTCATCCCCCGCAAGTAATTCCGTCTCCACTCTCACCATTTCTCCCTTTGTCCCCTCCCGCCGGCCCAACTTCTTCAGTGACATTCCCATCAACCAGCTCGAACTTCCCCTCCTCCAACTCCTTCCAAATGTCCTCCCCCCTATTCTCATCGCCCGCAAGTAACTCCGTCTCCCCTCCTACCTTCTATTCCTTTGACCCCTCCCGCTATCGGCGCCAGAACTCCCTCCGCCCCACGCGTCCTCTGCGGCCACCACCGCTCATTGCAGCCGATGTTTCATCCGAGCATCAGCGCAGGCGGCTTCGTAAGAGGTTGGTCGAAGGAATCTGTGAAATGCGCAGGTGTGTGCCGTACCGGACCCCAGTAAATTTCGAGTTGGAAATGCATAAAGTGAGCATCGCTTGGAGAACGTGCGGCATTCTACTTTTGTTTGTGATACTAATCTGTCGATTCGTTTTCGAAGAAGTTACTAAGCCAAAGGCGTAAGGTCAATCGAATGCTTAATAAAAACGCAGAACGTTTTTCTGGGCGATACGGTCTACAACTGTTCTCTTTCGGAATCCTTTACATCCATATTATTCGCCGAACAATAGGAAAGAATCATTATGGTTGCGTGGGAAAAAGTAACTTTTTTTCAGATGCAGGCAACAAATAGTTGCTAAGAAATCTTTCACATTTAGAGGATAAAGAAGAGCGATTCATAAGTCTGTCATTTACAATCCATTTAATATTCCTGACACATTAATTTTTACTGATAAAAGACTTAAAATAGTTTAATGTTGACATTCTTGCTGGTGTAGTAATTTCGAGATGTTTCACTTTATAAAAGTTGAAGATATTTCAGTTTAAAATAATATGGTCAGGAGATTTCAATATTTTTTATCCACTGACTGTTGATATCCACGAAATTTGAATGCAATTCAATAATATTTAAATTTCAGTAATGTTTTACAAATTTGGTTTGATATATTTTTCAAAAGATATTTATAAAAGTCGAAACGTCAAATGTATTGATGGGCTCAATATAACATGGGGCTATCCTACATTTTTTGTGAAATTGAGTTCTTAGCAAAATACACTTGAAATATATTTTTTTTATTTATTTAAATTGATTATGGACCTATATGCAAGTATACTGTGTTTAAAAGTTTAAAAATGTATTGAGTTGTATGACGGAAGTTCAGGTAAATTCCTCATTATCTCAGAAGTATTCTCTTGTTCTATTGAAGCCTTCTATTACTAAAAAAAATATAAAAGTTAGTGTTTTTATAAAAAGGTCATAAACAATACACAGTTAGTAAATAAATAACAGACGTGAACATATTCCTTAACATATATTTGCAGAATAGACTAATGTTGTTCTTGAGAATAAATATTTTACATGCATATAGAGCTACATATATTGATAGATTTCATATAATGAATAGTGAAATTCTAAGGTTCTCCTCTAACATTAATTATAAACCTAATTCTACTTTACTTCATTGCTCAACTATAATGAGAGCACATAAAAAACAATAATATTTATGGATCTATTTTGCACTATAAATATTCGCATGCATAAGTGGTAAATAATATTACGAAAAATGACTAAAATTTGCCTAGGTACTTTGGATATTCTGAAGCTTAGGATATCTTGGCAATTTCTTTATTGTTTGGGGTATATAGTAATTCCTTCTAACTAACCATTTGAAAAACATTTGCATTGATACTGTTAATCATATGAATGGTCACTACGTGCAATGGAAACTTAATTTTATTTGTATGATCCGCCCATCTCATGTCTTAATAAACTAAATATTTGTCTGCCAAGTCACGTATTTCAACGCTGTAAAATCTCACTTATCAAAAAATTTAATATAAAAAGTCAATACATTTAAGCCAATCTTCGAGCCATGAAACTAAAAATACTCCGGCCAATTACAACAAAATCCGTAACATGGACGAGAAACCACAAAGTGTAGTCGTAGTCACATTCCGGGGGGGGGGGGGGAGGTGGCGCATCGGGTGCTGCGGCCCAGGAATTCCGGGGGGGGGGGGACGCGGCCGCTGGTCCCCGCACGCACGCGCGTGCGGCGCGCCGCCGGCGCCCATTACGGCGCACGCAAAAAGCTCCACATTCGCGGCTTAACGATCGCTTCTCGCGCGCTCGTAAACCGGGGCTCGCCACCAACGCGGTTTACGGCCACTGCCGCCGCCTCCGCCCCTTCCGCCTCCGCCTCCGCCACCGCCGCCGCCTCCGCCTCCGCCTCCGCCGCCGCCTCCGCCTCCGCCGCCGCCGCCGCCGCCGCCGCCTCCGCCTCCGCCTCCGCCGCCGCCTCACCCGCTACTTCACCCGTTGCCTCACCCGCTACCTCACCCGCTGCCTCACCCGCTGCCTCACCCGCTACCTCACCCGCTACCACACCCGCTACCTCACCCGCTGCGTCACCCGCTGCCTCACCCGCCTGCGCCGCCGCCACCGCCGCCGCCGCCGCCGCCGCCGCCGCTCGCCACCAGCGCCGTCCAGCCGCGCCCCGCCCCCTCGGCTGCCGTCTCCACCGGCTGCAGCGCTCATGCCCCCACAAAGGCCGAGCCACTTGCGATCAGGGTATCAACTCATGTCAATGCCATACCTCTGACAGGGAGGATCTTGGATTCCAGGTTCGAAATTAGTTGGCTCAGGGCATCAACTCATGTCACTGCCGTGCCTCTGATCGGGAGGTTCTAGGCTTCCACCATGGGCATTAGTTGCAGTATTTTCGACAGTAGCTAGATAGCTAGGTCGAGTTCAGCTGCAGCGTGGAGGAGAATTGTAGCGGCCGGCTGTTTTGGTCGGTAGTTTTCCGTCATATTTCCGATCTACATCTGGCGAATGTCGGAGTACCGCCAACAAACGGGCCACCGACCCCACACGATCTTTCCTTCCTCTTCCTCGTCACATTCTCACTCTTTACTTACACCACAAATACATGCAATGTACTACCACATATGTCAATATCTGGCGAATGCTGGAGTGCCCCCAACAAACGGATCACGGACCGCGCGCGACCTTTCCTTCCTGTTCCTTGTCCTAGCCTCACTGCTTACTTACACACACAATTACATGCAATAATCTACATCATATGTCGGGAGTTTAGAGCTTGTTCCAGTTAGGGAAGGGTCCCGCTGATGGGAGATACCTGGTTGAAGAAATTTCCGCAAGCCAACTTGTAAGCTGGCATCGGTTCTCCCGCATCCACTTAGAGAATTTCACCGCCACTTCCCACAATAAAAATATGCATTACACTTACGGGACGTATGATCACAGAAGTTGATGCTTGAAGATACACTAATCAATCAACCGAGCCACTGTTGCTCACGTCAACACTGTGTCACCGCATGGATGTTCCTTCAATCTCATAATCACCAAAACGTCCATCTCCACGACCTTACCATCACCGTCACCACATTACCAGCAATAACTAAACACAACAGCAACACCATCAGCAATAAATACTTCAACAGAAACGCCAGAGAATATGAATTGTTTGTCCGTTCTAGGCGCTGTTGCTCACGTGTCGGCCGCGCTTGCAATTAACCCTGAGAAAGGTCGCAGTATGATGGCTGAAACTTTGGTAACTGTACCTACGTCAGGGCCTCTTCCGGATAGCCAAATTTCTAATGTCAGAGAACGTCGTTTTGTACTCTATCATAGAGTAACTACAACTCACCACCGCCGGCACCTTGTCCCGCTCTGCTGTCATTATCACCGATTTTCTGGACACTACCACAGGCGATAATTTGATTTTAAATGACTGACATTTGTTTCCGGGAAGTAGATTCGAGCGATAGTTGATGAGCAGTTGAGCAAAAATAGGTTGCATAAATTTTACGTAACTTCGAACTAACATTGAGTAAATGGTATTGCAATAAAAAAGATTTTCCATTCATTCATTTTCGAGAAACGTAACAAAATAGATAACTTAAAACACGAGCAAATATATATTCTGTAAGTCATCTCTTTATTGCTAACTAGAATTTGTATTAGCCATCTCATACAGGATTTTTAAGTAACCAAACCTTTTATCAATATCCTTGTAAAGCTTGTTCTTTATGTTTCAATTTTATTTGTATAATTATTCAATTTTTTCTGTTTCATTTTTTCTGACTTACAATTATTACGGACGTCTTCTTGCACGAAACTAAGTCAATGACATTCTTTAGTATTGAAAAATTTGTTCAACAACATATCCAAGTAGTTTAATGAAGATTCAAGTTATTAGTCCCAATGTACTACAAATATTGTGAGAAAATGAATCAATAATTTAAAATTTTGCAAGAAATTAAACAAAATTTTGCACCACTGTTGTCAGAGAAAAATTATAAATTCATAAGAAGTTAATGTGTTCGTACACAAATTGGGACCGAACAACGGAAAATTTTGTATGAATTTTGCGCCTTCATTATAAAAGTTCTTCACAACTACAATTATTATTCCATTCACTTCTCTACTTTTCTCAGATCCGTTAGGTGTGTTCCAAAAATAATTGATCATACCATCATTATCACCATCATAATCATCATCACCACTCCCGTTATTTCTTGTTCACTGCACCTTTCTCTTTTCTCACAATTATCCCGGCTACCGCGCTCCTTACCATCGCCGTCGCTGCCGCAGCCGCCTCCACCGCAGGCAGCCGCCGTCAATAACAGTAATTGGCAAGCGGCGAAAATACTTCCCGGTGCGGGCGAACGAAAAACTATGTATTTTATGAAAAGGGCATAAACGGCGAAGGGCGGCGGCGGCGCCGGGCGCGAGGGACTGCGAACTGCGGGCCCTCCATTAGGCGGAATTAAGCAGCCGGGGCCCACCCGGGCGCACGCGTTTTTGGGGCGTCGAGCGGACCACCGACTGCCGCGGACCGCCCAAGGGCCCCCCCTCCCAGGCCCCCATCCCGGAGGGGGGCCTCGCCCCGCCCCCCGCGCCGGCCCGTGTGTGTAGCAGCGCCTGCCTCGAGAGACGGCGCCGTGCTACTGGCGGCGGGCTCCTGAATGATGATGCGAAATTTCGGGCGTTTTGGAGTTTCAGCCTTTATTCTGGACGGACCTGGAGTAGCTGCTTGTCACATTATTCTTTTGTTACGGTACTATTATGTTGATCGCGCCATGCCTAGTTAATTATTTGTTTTCTTCATTTTGCATGCCTGCCACAATAATTCATTCATTCTGACGTTCCTCGCCGGGATCTTAAGGTTTTTATCTTTCGCCACTTAAAAAATATTTCGTAAAAATACTTTTAAAACTTACTTAAATACTTAAAAACGTTCATAAAATGTATATTTTACACTGATAGTATGTGTAGATTTGTTTATGAAAAGAGTTAAATATGGATTGTGTGTTTTGAATACTATTTTTTTATTCATGGAAAAAATATCGCGTAAAGGAATTTAGCATTTACTCTTTCAAAAATCAAAGCCCGCGGGTCGACTGCGAACTACCATCAAATAGAAATTATCAAATTTCATTCATTTAGACAAATTACTTTTTCCGTCAAATTTATGGTAGTATCTAAGCGAAATTCGAAAATGTTTTGAAACCCACGACGCTATTGATATTTATATCTCTTAAATTCCAAAGCTCCGTTCCATACCTTCATTTATCGTAAGGAATTAAAATACTCTCAATATGATTCTTTAATGATCTCTTATTACTGTGTTTACAGAATGAATGATACAAACTGTGGGGTCTAAGATAATCACTTTTTACCCATGAATATGGGTAACATGCTTAGATAACTCGGGGTATCAATTGATATCACTGCAGTGTCTCCGACTTGTATGTTCTTGTGTGCGAATCCCGATGGTGCCAGGTTTTTCGACACTAGCTGCAGAGCTATCTAGGCCGAATTCAATCGCGGTCTGGAAGAGAATTCTAGCGACCGGCTGCTCTGATCGGTAGATTTCCGTGGTCTCTCTGATACGTGAATGATGGAATAGTACCCTTACAAACAGGCCACAGATTGCGCCCGATTTTTCCATGGTCTTCTTTGTCCTATCTTCACTCTTTATTTACACACTTACATGCACTACACTATCACACATGTCGTAGGACCAGTCGGGAGCTGAAAGCAACGTGGCTGGAGATACCAGGTCGACGAGTAGGTCGCATAGGCATCGGATCTCGCCATCCAGAAGGAGAAGAAAACCGCTAACTCCCGTGACCAAAACATGCGCTATACTTACGAGACAAATGACCTTAGCTATCTATGGGAATCATTAATCAATCAAGCAAACTATATGGGGTGAGAAATATCTAATAAAGAACATCTACATGAGACAGTTTTGGTAAGACGTCCCTGATCGACAGGCAACTCATGCTGCATTGGTGTTTTGGTGGTTCACGAAATCGAAGAGAGTAACTTGCAGTGAAGTTATCGGTTGTTTGGTCTTTATTGTTCTTCTTTGTTAGCGACATAACATGCCCATTTCCTCATTGTCGTAAAGCGAGAAATTTATTTTGTCAAACCTGAGCAATAAAGACAAAAATAATCGATATTATTGTCAGTGCCAGTGCTCAGGTATATTGACAAAAGTTATCATTTTCCATCCCGCAATTCCCTAAATATGTGTAACATTCATTTTGAACAGCCCTAAATATGTAAGTTATTGTGTAATATTTTATTTTACAAATTATTCCACATCATAATCTTATGTTAAATGTGTTCAATACTTTCAGAATTGCTTACGCAACAGAAGAAAGAGAGAAGTAGTACTATTATGCAAACATGAGGAAGTTAAAGCTTCCGAGACCCCGCACGTGCAAACCAGCGTTTTGGTCTGAAACTCGACCATCAGTGTGGGTCCCCGACAAACAAACGCGAGCGAAACCGACCCCCGGGGGCGACGGTGTCCGTGGAGGCAGAGTACCCGGGGAATGTGAAGCATCGACAAAGGGGCCGCCACCCCTGCGCCGGAGGCGGCAGGAAATGGGTGTGCAAGTGGCCGTGTTTGCGGGGAGGGCAGCGACAGCACGGAGCGGAAGAGGAGACACACAAGTACAGCCACGCGGTGGGAGGGTGTGGTGAAGGGTTTTCGGCTCTGGCCGTAAATTATGAGAACTAAACCGTACCATTTCAAGGCAAAAAAAAAGAAACGGATGTAGTATTTTATGGCCGAAACATTTTTGGCAATAAAAAGTGTGATTATTTATAAAATCATTGGTGAAGAAGAAGGTAAATAAATAAACGTGGAATTGATGTATGAACCACATTTCAGCATAATTGTTTAACCACTAATTGTTTACGAACATGATGGTGGGGCTTCACTTCACCCCAAAAATACAACAATATTAGGTAAAACGTTTAACACCTCCACTGACTGAACTTAAGGAATGATGTCGATCTCCATGTAGTTAGTAATTTCTGTTACAGGGTTTACGGTGAGACAAACTATCCTCCCGCAGTCCAGAAAAAATCAAATATAAGTTTTTTAACACAAATCAGATTGTACAACTTATCTAATCTAGCATCAAACAGTCTTAGATGGATTAAGGCATCAACTGATGTCATTGCAGTGCCTCTGGTCGGGAGGTCCTAGGGTTCGGTTTCGAATAGTGGCAGAATTTTCGACACTAGCTAGGCAGGTAAGGCAAATTCTGCCCGTTACAAATGCCAGGGCACATTGTGCCTAGCCGCCACGGACGCTTGGAGCAAAGTCGGCGCCGTGGCGCACACAATGTAAATAGTGTTTATGCATATAATGTCGTGTGAAAGTGCGTGTGTCAAGTGAACATATAATCTAGTGTGAATGTGCGTGTAAATGGAAAAAAAATACCCAAGAAACTAAAACTAATAAGCCTGAAGTCTGAATAAATCCAGTCTTGTGTTAATCTTAGGTTGCCGGCCAAAGTGCCGGCTTCATCCATAGGTTAAGTTAGAAATAAGTTAGTAAGTAAGTTCTGCCCCCTTCTTTGCCGCATAAGCCGTAGAGCTGCGGCGTATGTTGTACCCCAATAAAATAATCTCCCGCCTCGCCAGGGTTACTGGCGGGGGGAAAGTTGAAAAAAAATATTCTGCCGCTGTCTGGAGGAAAATTCTAGTGACCGGCAGCTCTCATCGACAGTTTTTCAGGGATTCTCCGATCAATGTTAGGCGAGTGCCGGAGAAGTACCTTAACAAACGGATCACGGACCGCGCACTAACTTTCCTTCCCCTTCCTTGATCTATCATCATCCTCAATTAATTAGATCGCTGGTGAGATAGATACATTCCAATAATTAAATATGGTAAATTAAAGATGTTGTCTGATATCAGAAGTGTATTTTTGCTAATGATCGTTTCGATCGCGTCGCAAACATCCGTAGAGCTTACAGCTTCCGAGCCGAAAACAAAGTTCAGGGCGATCGAAACGATAATTAGCAAAATACATTTTTGATACCAGACAACACCTATAATTTACCATATTTAACTATCCTCACCCCTTACAAACTTAAACTTGTATGCACTACACTACCACACAGACGATTTACCAGACAACGATTTTCTTAAGAATGGGATAAAGTGACAGTTCGCAAAACAAGTGAACATCACGTGTACTTCAGAGAAGTAAACACGTGCACCGTCACGAGTACGCATCTCACATTCAAGACTCGATTTTAAAACTAACATAATACTTATCACATAAAAACTAAATTCAATGTATTTTTTATAAAAAGAAATAATTTTTACAGAAGAGCACAAAGCTCTGCACTTCCTAATTTCAATTATTTCTCGTGGCGCACTATATTTTCGTCGGACGAGGACATCACAGCCAGGGAGCGTCGTAACTATTTACAAGTTAGCCAACTGCAAACGAACGAATGGAGGAAGGAGAGTCTAATAAGTTCAAGGACACAAAGACCACAGAATCGTCAGTTGTGTTGCCAGCACTAGCTGTCAAATCATCCCATCCTTAAGAAAATCGGACAATACCGGCAGGCCTGTCGGGAGCTTAGAGCTTGTCCCAGATCCACCGGTGTCCCGCTGGTGGGTGATACCTAGTTGGGGAATATTTCGCCAGCCGACTGCTCGATCTCACCGTTCAGCGGGAGAGATCACGGCCACCTAACGAGAATAAAACTGCACTAAGCTTATGGGACTAATGACCTTGGCAGTTGACGCACCCGGAGACACGAAACAATCAATCAATCAATCAATCGATCGATATGACCCACTGACGGGGTTAGCTCAGACAACTTTACCGTTGTGAACACGAAACAATCAACCTACGAGCAAATTCGGCTGAAAACTTTATGTACAGAGGCCTTCTAGTACCAGGCGCCTGGAGACCTGCAGCAACGCTCAAAGGCGGGAAGCAAGGATGGAAGCAGTGGGTGGGCAGCGGCGCGGCGCCGGGGCGGAGCCGGTCGCGGCGGCGGCTTGGCGGCGGCGGAGGGCGGGCGCCGGAGAGGGCGGCGGCGGGAGCGACAGTGGCGACGCTAATGCAGTGTAACCGGACCCCGCCCTCGGCCGCCTTTCCTTTCCCTTCGTTTCGCGCCTCCGCGCCGCCCCCGCCCGGCGCCGACGCCGCCACCCGGGCTAATCTGCGGCGGCGACTGGGGCGCCACATCCGCCGGTGCTGGGGAGGTGCGGGGTGGGGTGGTGCGTGGCGGGGAGGGCGAGGTCAAAGGCGGCGTGGGCGGAGGGGCGCTGCCCACCACCCGGAACGTGGGCGAGGCAGAACGAGCTCCTTCCTTTCTGTAATGCCTTTCGCTGCAGGTGTAGTGCTGCTAGCAGCGATTGCAGGCAATTACAATTGCTTCCAGTACAGGATGCAATAAAAATTAGGTTCGCAGGGAAGCTAAGTCCCCTGGAGGAGCATGATGGTCAGCGAGGTTTCAATTACAGAGACGAAGTCCGATGAAGTATGAAATTTTAATATAAGGAAAATACAGCGCTGCAGAGCAGCGTGAAGTGCACCCAGCAAAGTCTTTAGGCGGTCTCCCCCTCCCAACGCTAGCAGATCCTTATATGGGAAACAGGGAGTTTAACGAGGCCATTACGCCGCCCCCGCCAGAACCCGGCATCCCCTAGACGCAATAAACTGACATAACTGTCAGAGGACGTTTGCCTTTCTTGAAAACTAACCAGTTCCCGAACATTCCTGTTTCCACGTCTGGATCATGTCAACGTTGACAGCGGTTCGGGTAGTCTTAATCACCCGTGAAATGAGCGCCTGCTCCCGGCGAGACCCTAATTTTAACCATGAAGGGTAATATTTCTTTCACGTACAAGTTGAAAGAAATATTCATTGCTCTTCTTAAGCAATGCGTACTTCACATGTACGTAGGTGCATTTGCCATTACACCTCCCCCCTTAGAAAAAGTTTTGATCAACAGATGAAAACTTTTCTAACGGAAAGCTTTACTTGAGCTCCTCGTACGTGTGGATATGGATAGATGTTTCTCGCCATCAACTTCAGTTACAAATTTTGATGAGTGAGCAGGAGATATTGTGGAATTTATTTCTGCAGTAGAAGACTGCTCGTCACGAGTGCCAGTTGTCTGATAACTAACAATTCTCCCTGCTCCTGAATAATTATGAATATTAATACAGAATCTTTCTCTTGTTTCTTTCCAGCAATTCTTTGGCGAACATCTATCCCATAACCAATAAGTACAATTTCTACACTTTTTCACACAACAAAAACACACACAACATGAAAATGTTACAACAATAAATATACCAAAAACAGAACTACCTGTTATTACATTAGCGTACCAATACGTATAATTCTTTCTTCCTTGTTCCTCAATTAGTTTCTCTACCTCATCAACCTTAACACTAGCAATTTTCAAATCATCAACTGAGGACATAATATTGACTAAAGGAATATCTAATTCTAAATCTGCAAAAGTTTTGACCTTGTCACTGTCAAAGCAACAATCATAATTGATCGGTACAATTGGCAAGAAATCATTAGTGAAATTACTCTCCAGAGTTGATGTAGCAAACAAAGTTACATACGTGGAAAAAGCTTTACATCTCTGGTTCAAACATAACTTTCCTTCCTTTTGAATTGTAATGTGATCGGATGTATCTCCACACAGAACAGTCAATCTTTCTTGCCTTGGAGTTACAAACAACCACTGGTTATTTAGAAAGAGGGGTATCCAAAAAGTTCTTTCCAAACGAATTATTCTAGTCTCACAATTATGTGGCATAATAGTAGTAGATGGATGAAGGAGTGACGCTTCGCAATCCATCCCGGGAATAAAAGTATAAATTGGTACATCTTCCTTACATACATAGTTTAACATACTAGTTTGAAAACATTTTGACAACTCATCATTTGACATTTTACCATAATGTTGCCTCATGGAATCACTAAAAATAAACTCTTTGCTTGAACTTAAAAATACATATGTGTTAGTTCCTTTGGACACGGGAAAAGGTAGGATCTTATAGAGATGATAGATATTGGGGGAGAGAAGAGGAATTTCTAATACATACACCAAATATTGCTTTAAAGCGTACACATGGGGAATCATTATCTTTTGGAGTTCAGGAAGGGGAAAAGGAGGATAATCCAAACCATTTGGCAGTGCCTGGCTCTCCATTACCTTTTTGATCTTAGCAGTAGTAATGAGTTGTGGCTGCAGCGTTCCCTGCTCTGCATGGACAAAAGCATCTAGCAAAATTTCAAACGAATGCTGACATTCCTCGATACCTCTTTGCAATATTCTTATTTGCTCATTGATCTGACTGATGTTTTCTATCTCCACTTCTAATGCATTAACTTTGTTATCAGTATAATTAGCTAATTTATTCAAATTTTGTTTTAATGTTTTCTCATTTTGATTCACTCTTTGAATTGTTAAGTTAACAGAACTTAATGTCGATTTTATTACCGTCATTTGATCTTTGGAAATGTGTAAAAATTCGCTTTGCTCTTTTTCTAATTCTGAAATATGTTTATTATATTCCTCTGCATCCGATTGTGTTAGAGTTCCAAAAAGTACCTTTGCTATTTCTCCCACCAAATTTAATACTCCTCTCTTTGTTTTTACCGCTCTTTTATTGAAAGATTCGACATTTTCTGAATCTACCATATATTCGCTTACTAAATCTCTCAAATTATCAATATAATACGTTTTAGATCTCATGTATTGCTGAAAAGCTCCACAGTCTGTCAGATGATACCAATTTGCTTCCGATACTTTATTACAATATTCTGCTACCTTCCTGTGATGTTCTTTAGTACACTTCTAAAGTTCCCTAATTGGTTCTACATTTATATAGCTTACTACTTTCCATTGCATTAGGTAAAATAAATAGTTCCAGCTTCATCAAAATAAATCCCGATTTACAATTGTAGCTGCTTCACTTCCTGTCCATTTGCCATTTCCCACCACCATAATAACGCCGTTAATATTGCCCAATTCCTAAGAGCCCTCACGCTTCGTTTCGTTCCCTGAAACGGAAGAAAAGTATGGTTTCAGTCGGTTGGTATGTACTTCCTGATGCTTACGTTTACCCACCTCTAGAATAATTGCATTAGGTTCCTTCATCATCTTTACTTCATAAGGACCTTTCCATAATGGTTCTAACTTATGCCTAGCTTCAATTCTTAATAATACTAAATCATTTACCTTAAACTTTACAGGATTGGCTTTTGTTTTCTCTCTTTGATTTTCCTTGAATTGTATCAATCTTTCCTTAGCAATTTTATGACAATTCTGCATTTTAAACTTAACATTCTGTATTATGTCATCATAGTTGTACAAAGGTTGCGGAGTACTTTGTAAAATCCCTGGAATATTACATCTCCTACCGTATAATATCTCATAGGGTGTGAACTTAGTGATACTATGCGGAGTAGTATTGTAAGAAAAACATGCAAACGGTAACCACGTATTCCAATTGAAAGACTTTGGATCACAAAAACAACGTAAGTACGTTACAAGCGTTTTATGAGTCCGTTCTAATGCTCCATTACTCTCCGGATGATACGCTGCGGTATTGATTTTTTCAATCTTAAACAACTTGCATATTCTTTTAAATACATCAGACATAAAATTACTCCCTTGATCAGTGACTATAGAGTTTGGAATACCGTATATTAATATTACCTTGTTCACAAACGCATCTGTTATTTCTTCCACAGTTTGATTCTTAATAGGAATAGCGATAACATATTTACTTAAATTGTCTTGGCAAGTTAAAATATATCTAAAATTGTCTTCCGTAACTGGAAGGGGACCTACCACATCGAGATAAAGTTTACAAAACGGTTCGTCCTGAGTATCAGTGACTTCTAATTGCTGTTTTATTTTGTGATGGGGGTCTTTATTCATTTGACACACCTTGCAATTCCTAATATAATCGGCTACGTCCTTCTCCATTCCCATCCAACTTGTATATAATTTTATCCTTTCTGTAGTTCTTTGAATTCCCTGGTGACCACCTACCGGGCAATTATGCATTTCTTTAATAATTGCTAATTTCCTCTCATTGCTTATTTGCTCTACATTAAATTGCATACATTCTACAGGATATCTACTTAAACAATCAGCATTACAATTTTTAATCCCTGCTCTGTATTTAATTTCATAATCGTATTCTTCTAGCAATAATGTCCATCTCAATAATCTTGAACTCGGATCTTTCACATTAAAGATCCATATTAATCCTTTGTGATCCGTAACGACTGTAAATTTTCTACCTAGTAAATAAGGTCGAAAGTGTTTACAAGCCCAGACGATTGACAAACACTCTTTTTCCACCGTACTGTAATTAATTTCTGCCTTGTTCAGGGTTCTACTGGCGTAAGCTATTGGCTTATCCTCACCTAATTTTCCTTGTGAAAGTATTGCTCCAATTGCATATCCACTAGCGTCAGTCGTCAATATGAAAGGCTTGGTAAAGTCGGGATATTGTAAAAGGGGTGCTTCAGTTAACTTTTGTCTCAGTAAATCAAAACTGTTCTGTTCCTTTTCTGTCCACTGCCACTCGACATCCTTCTTTAATAACTCTGTCAAAGGTCTTGCTATTGTACTAAACCCATCGATAAACTTTCTGTAATAACCTGCTAAACCTAAAAATGACTTTATGTCCTTCGGGTTTCCTGGTCTGGGAAATTCTGTTACTGATTGAACTTTTCGCGGATCAGGTTTTACTCCTTTTGTTGTCACCACATGTCCTAAGTAGTTTAATTCTACCTTCAAAAATTCACATTTGTCGGGTTCAATTTTGATATTATGTTTCCTGAGTTGCCCGAGTACTTCCCTTAGCTTTTTGTTATGCTCGGCTAATGTTTCTCCCATTATCAGCACATCGTCCATGTAGCAAAAGCATCTGTCACCAATTGACTCGTGCAGAATAGAGTTCATCATGCGTTGAAACGTAGCAGGAGCTGATTTTAGACCAAAAGGCATACGCGTGTATTCATAATGGCCGCTAGCCGTACTAAATGCAGTTTTGCATTGATCCTCTGGTTCGATTGGCACTTGTAAATACCCACTGGCACAATCGAGAGCAGAAAAGTAACGCGATCTTCCTATTTTATCCAAAATATCCTGAATATTTGGAAGAGGATAGCTATCTCCTACTGTTACGTCATTAAGTCGTCTAAAATCCACGCAAATTCGCCACTTCTTTTTGCCAGTCGCATCGATCTTTTTCGGGACTACAAGCAAAGGAAAATTCCATTCGCTCTTACTATGAGTAATTATTCCGTCATTTAGCATTTGTTCTACTTGCCTCTGAATTTCCTCCTGATGAGCCTGAGGTAACCTATAATTCTTTAAAGTAATTGGTCTACCTTTAGGAATAGAGGGTGTGGGAATATAATGTTTTGCCGCTGTCGTACTAGTCAGTTTGTCTCCCGGTAATTTGAAAACATCTACAAATTCACTACATATGTCTCTAATATCTTTAGCTCCTTCCTCTATATGATGCAATCTCAAGTTATCATATAATAATTCTATTCTCCGCTTCGTGAACGCGTCTTCATTCGTCCTATCAGTAGCATTATTTAACTGAGTCGGAGGTTTCTTTAATATTGGTGTTTCTCGTACTATTAACGTTTCGGGCGTGACATTTACAATAAGACACGGAAACGTTTTATCGCAATTCGTTAAAGTTGCCGCACAGACTATTCCTGGCTGCAATAATTGTTGCTCTACATATCTCACTCCTTTTTCTGTGGTCGGGAATTGAACTACTGACTCACTGAAAGGTGGTATTGCAATATTTTTAGTAAACACATAATTATTCCTTAAAAGCCAATCTTGTCCTAATATAACATCAATATTTCTAGGCAATTTATTTACAACATAATATTTGGATTCTATTGACTCACTGCAATTATTCAGAGTTAAATTTACCATACCTTTTACCTTGATATTTTTTCCACTAATACCTTGAATCTCAATTACATCATCGCTTTGGGCAATATTTTTGACTAATGAGGATTCCCTTACCAATGATACCTGGGCCCCTGTATCAATTAAGGCTATTCCTAAGCCTCCCTTAATTTCCGGACACAATACATATACCTCGTATGGTCCCAAATCATTTTTCATGTAACTGGTTTTATCAAAGGCGTCCCCTTGTTTTACGCAGTTAACCTCCCGCGACTCCTTGCCGCATCCAGGGTTCATCACAGTAACTATATCACGTGAATCTCTATCACAAGAGCTATTCCTTACTGTATCTTTATCACGCGAATCTCTTTCACGGCTGTGATTTCCCCCAGTTTCCATATCACCTACGCAGCCATTTTGTAGAGTTACTTGCGGCTGCTCAAGCAACTCTACTGCCTGTTTCCCTGTTTGCAATTCCTAGTTTCATGATTTCGCCTACCACATTTGGCGCATTTCGGTTCATTATTGCAAACCCTAGATATATGACCCAGTTCCTGACATCTATAACATTTCACAGTATTTACAGCAGTAACATTAACTTCACTTTTAATATGCGTACTTTGTTGCCTCCTAGAATCATATCGCGTATTCTCGTATCGCGAATTCCATTGCCCCTGATTATTCTTATACCTTTGCGATTTCACTTCGCTTTCTTCTTGTAAAGCGGTTTCAACTATTTGTGCTAAAGATTCCTCTTCTCCTTTAGCTTTAACAATATACCTTATCCTTTCATCTTTCAGTCCCGCAATAAACGTTCCCTTTAAGAATTCTCCTATTAACTGCAGACCTCCTTCTACGTAACGCGCATTATCTTTCTGTTCTAATTTTTCCAACCTGCCTTTTACTTCTCTTCTCAGATCTATAGCCATACTATCTACTCGCGAACCCCATTGTGCTACTGTTTCATTTGATCCCTGCTTCGACGTGAATAATACGCCCGCGTAATATTCTAACGTACGCCGTACAGAGAAGTTTTCCTCTAATATCGCTCTAACCTGTTCCCAAGTTTCGCGTTCTGTTCGTGCTAATAACCTATCTTTAGCATTGCCAGTAATTTTTGATTCAATGAATTTCAAAAGCAATGATCGTTTATTGGGGTGTACTACTTCCGTTGCTGCCTCAACTCCTTCTATAAATTCTCTAAGATGTCGGGGATTTCCATCAAAGTTACGCGATATTAATTTTACTGCCTGTATAACTGATATATAATTTTCCTCATTATCGCCAATATCATTGTCTGCCATGGCTGGATTAACCTCTTACCAGGAAAAAGATGTAGGGTGGCTTGAAGATGCGCAGTTCGGGCCTCCAGTGATGGCTTCGCAGCTCCCCTCAGGGTAGAGGACCCTCTCGCGGCGCAGGCTGCCAACGGCTAATCACCGAAGACGTCCCTCGGGCTCGTCAGCGGCTGCTGGTGCTGGCCTCCAAACCACGGACTCGGCTTCTGCAGGCGGTGAACGGGTACCACGGCGCCTTGTGGATTCCTCTGGAGCGTTGTTCCCTCGAGAAAGGCTCCGGCCCACCTCGGTACAGGCGCGAAGTCTCTCCAGCCCGGCCGTCAGCAGAAAGTAATTGAATTCGCTGTGCTCCTCAATCCAAGCCGCTGCCACCATGTAATGCCTTTCGCTGCAGGTGTAGTGCTGCTAGCAGCGATTGCAGGCAATTACAATTGCTTCCAGTACAGGATGCAATAAAAATTAGGTTCGCAGGGAAGCTAAGTCCCCTGGAGGAGCATGATGGTCAGCGAGGTTTCAATTACAGAGACGAAGTCCGATGAAGTATGAAATTTTAATATAAGGAAAATACAGCGCTGCAGAGCAGCGTGAAGTGCACCCAGCAAAGTCTTTAGGCGGTCTCCCCCTCCCAACGCTAGCAGATCCTTATATGGGAAACAGGGAGTTTAACGAGGCCATTACGCCGCCCCCGCCAGAACCCGGCATCCCCTAGACGCAATAAACTGACATAACTGTCAGAGGACGTTTGCCTTTCTTGAAAACTAACCAGTTCCCGAACATTCCTGTTTCCACGTCTGGATCATGTCAACGTTGACAGCGGTTCGGGTAGTCTTAATCACCCGTGAAATGAGCGCCTGCTCCCGGCGAGACCCTAATTTTAACCATGAAGGGTAATATTTCTTTCACGTACAAGTTGAAAGAAATATTCATTGCTCTTCTTAAGCAATGCGTACTTCACATGTACGTAGGTGCATTTGCCATTACATTTCTGCGAGCACGTGGCGGACTTCGCAAATTAATCACGCATCTCCCTCTCTCCGTCTCTTCCTCTCTCCCTCTCTCTCTCCCTCCCTCTCTCCCCCTCCATCTCTCTCTCCCTCCATCTCTCTCTCCCTCCATCTCTCTCTCCCTCCATCTCTCTCTCCCTCCATCTCTCTCTCCATCTCTCTCCATCTCTCTCTCCATCTCTCTCTCCATCTCTCTCACGCTCTCGCTCTCTCACGCTCTCGCTCTCTCACGCTCTCGCTCTCTCACGCTCTCGCTCTCTCACGCTCTCGCTCTCTCACGCTCTCGCTCTCTCACGCTCTCGCTCTCTCACACTCTCGCTCTCTCACACACTCTCTCTCTCTCTCTCTTCGCCCCTTATTAGCTGTATCTCTTTATACACACATTTAAATTATTATTATTATTATTATTATTATTATTATTATTATTATTATTATTATTATTATTACAACTGGCAAGTTCGCCCGTATAAAAATCATTCTTATCATAAAGCTTGTACCATAAAAATCATTACATTTGAAAACCTAGCGCAGTACACATGTAGATCACAATCAATCAATCAATGAACTGTAACTGCGTTTTACGTTGCACCTTTTGTTACCTCACAATTTTATCTCAGCAGCTGCAGGCTCTTTGGCACTTCTTTTCTGAACGCGAGGCAAAGAATCCGCTAATGGAATTACGGGTGATGTTCTGACACTATTCCGGGTTTTGTTTGGTCTCAGATGACCAGTGACTGCGAGTGTGGTGACATCACGGGCGGTGCGTACATGCAGTCCTATTTTAGCATCGCATCACGAGAGTCGCCGTTTTCAAAGAGTGTCATGCCACTGTATGTCTTCCAGTCCATAGTTGTAGTGATCTCAGGAACATACACTGCTCAAAGATAAGTCAAGGTTGTTTTGAAATCGAGATATGTCATACCGCTTGCTGGCGCAGCACCGAAATGTTATATTCCCCTAAAATATTTATTTGCCGAAACATCGCTCCGAAATAGCGTGGGGAGGTCGAATACCTTCCTGATGTCAACGTATCCTCTTGGCCAGCTATATCCCATGATTATTAGGGATCGTGATTTCAAGAATACTAAACTTCTTCAAAGATAACACAGTGACCCTGTCTGTAGGCGTTGCTTAGGTATTTATGGAAATTTTAGATATGCGATAAACTATTGTTATAGAGAGATTACTATAAGAACAGACCGCTTTGATAGCTACTCCTTGGCCGCGGCTGCCAATATAATTGCAAGTTACGTCCATGCAATCGTTTTGTTAGTGCGCTTGTTTACAGTTAGCTCATTAATGGCTTCATCACTATCTCTTACAATATCCTTGGTCTATATGACATTCATTTGTTTCCCGGCCTCTTAAAGAGGTCCCTTTTTAGAGTAACTCTTCTAAATCTATTGTGCATTTAGGGTCGTCGCGTCAGCGACCGATGTGGGCTAAGAAGGTGCAAGGTGCCTGCAGCAGCTGGCGCCAGAACGGGCCACGAACGTGAAGGGACGTTGTCAGAGGGGCAGAGGAGGGAGAAGAGAGGTGGGCGGCGGTGTCGCGTGCCGGTTCGCGTTCCTGCGTTCTGCTAATAGGCTGCGACCGATCGGCGTCGCGTTGTGGCGTCGTCGGCGTTCGGCGGCGGCGGCGGCAATGACGACGACGGAAGCGACGGCGATGGCGGTGGGAGAGGTGATGGCGGTGGCGGAGGCGGCGGTGACGGAAGCGGTGGTGGCGGTGGCGGTGGCGGTGGCGGTGGCGGTGGCGGTGGCGGTGGCGGTGGCGGTGGCGGCGGCGGCGGTGGCGGCGGCGGTGATAGCGGCGGTGGTGGCGGTAGTGGTGGCGGCGGTGGTAGCGGCGGCGGTGGTAGCGGCGGCGGTGACAGCGGTGGCGGCGGTGGCGGGGGCGGTGGCGGCGGTGGCGGCGGTGGTGGCGGCGGCGACTGTGGCGGCGGGGGCGGAGGTGGAGGTGGAGGTGGTGGCGGTGACGGCGATGGCGACTGTGGCAGTTGTGGTGGTGGTGGTGGTGGTGGCGGCGGCGACGGCGGCGCCGTCGGTCGAGCGACGCGACGGCCTACGACCCCGGCCGGCGCTGACTTTCCCCGGCCGCCGCCAGGAGCCCCTGGCCGGACCCTGCAATTAGCAGCGCCGCAGACGGTTAGCAAATAACGGGGGACCGCCAAAGTGAAGCGGAGCGGGGGCCGACTTCGGAAACGGCGCACCCCACGGCCCACGCCCCCCGTTTACGCGCGGCGCTCCGGGGGTGGAGGTGGCGACGCGACGGGGCGCTCGGCGCGGGGCAGGGGAGGGGGCGTAGGGCGCCGGGCGGGCGGCGACCGACGGTGCGTTGGCCCGTGGCGCCCTGGCGGCAGGAGAGAAAGGAGCTGGCACGCCACGGGCCAGGAGCAGCCAAAGCAGCCCTCCAGGTATTAGCACTAGCGAGAAGGATGTTGGCATTTTTGCGGTACTGAGTTTTTGTGTTCGATGTTAACAGTTTCGCCAATAATAATATATAATTATTGATAATATTAGGTTGTCGATATAAAAACGCAGGATCTGTATCATAAAACTTTATTTGATTAATACAATAAAATATGATTCTATTAATATGTTCACTGATTGTGATAATCATGGTGTCACTTTCAGTACGTTCTTTCCTCCAATTTTTTTTCTTCATAGAAATTCTCCACTGTAATGTCCCATGTGTATACGAGTACAACATACTTATTTTCTTTTAACTGAGAAGAGTTCAAGATGTTGAAAAAATAAATGACGGCTGCCCTCTAGGAATATTCTGGAGCACAAATTATGGGAAAGAGGGGAGTGATTGTCACTCAGGTTCTGACAGTGGACACGGAAGTTCTAACTTTGTGCTCCATGAAGCCCCAGCTGTGTGTAACATGTCCTTAACAACCAAATGAACTACTCACACAAGTCTCAGAATGATTCGTAAAACGTTGATTTTTTATTAATTTATTTACAAACCTCGACATTGTCCTAATAGTGGCCTTAAAAATTAATACAATGCTTAAAAATTGCAACATTTTGGTAGTGATGAGATATTCTATTCAATTATGGCCAATAAATATTCTTTCTTGAGTATGTGCCCGAGACCGAAAAAGTTCAAAACGTTACCCATTCATGTATTGCAATGGGGCTTTATCTTTTTATTAGTGTTTAGTGTTAGTTTATTAGTGTTTAGTTTCCTAATGAGTGGTCATTTTTTTTTACTTTGCTTACCATTAGAAAGTTTAAATTCCCTTTAGCGTGTAACAGTTAGAGGTACCTTTCCAATGATCCCAATGACAAGTATGTTTATTAAAAAAGAGATATAAGCCTGATAAACACTTAATTTTGAAATTACCGAGACTGCTGTAGCTTTGAATGTGTGGCTGTTCTGCAAGATCAAACAATGATAAACTTTTCTGCATTTATTTAAATGAAACATTAAAAAAAAATTGACATTGATGTATTACTCCACACTCTCACAGAAGTAGTGGGCTAA
The DNA here is from genome assembly GCA_038098605.1 of Gryllus longicercus. Taxonomy (NCBI): domain Eukaryota; kingdom Metazoa; phylum Arthropoda; class Insecta; order Orthoptera; family Gryllidae; genus Gryllus; species Gryllus longicercus. The sequence continues at coordinate 3,173,016 of JAZDUA010000163.1, forward strand.
CCTTCCCTTTGTCATGCAAACCTAACCCAGAAGTGGCGATGGTTGTCATATCTTGACTTAAGGACTTGAAAACTAAAATTCGACAGTACAAGAAAAAAATAAACGAATAAAAAACCGTAATTTAGTCCAATAAATGTAGTTTTTAATTAAACTTGTACAAAGTTACTTTTAGTTGGTATATTTACGATAACGCTCTCTCTTCGTTTCCTAAAGCTACAAGGCAGTAACACATGGTTGCGCACACTAAAAATTATTCTTGGATTTATTTAACCGTACTCTTGATGTAAATGAGCTGAAAACGGTTTCATCCAATCGGGAGTTTGAACGTCCCCATAGGAACGTCATTAGCGACATATAAGCTCCCGATTGGATGAAACAACAACAGCTGATTTACGTCATGTGCACGACTAAATAAATCCTCCTATTTGTTTTTGAAGAGGAAGAAAAAAGTTAATATCTCTCGCAACTAACTTGAGACGTGTACCTTTTCAAAGAAAGACATATTTTCTTACTATGCGTATGTACACATTACTGTGTCTCTCTTAAATAATGTTTAACGTCGATTTTTGTCACTTGAAACTTTTACATTGTGCCTATTGAACTCTCTCAAGATTTTGCCCGCCGCTTACGACATTCCCAAGTAGAAAACAGACGAAATGCCGTCGGCGAGTGAACGCAAAGCGCAGGATGCCGGGTGGTGGCGGCGCCGACTTTGGTTATCGCCGGGGGCGGCGGGGCGACGGTGGCGCGGCGGCGCGGGGCGGGTGGGAAGCGAGGCCAATGACTGCGGCTTCCACTCATTCTCGGGAACCATTGTCTGCTCCCGTGCCCATCCGTCTGCCTTTTTTCTCGCTCCTCTTTTTTTTTTCTCCCTCCCCGTCTTAAATGCACTTTTGGATTGGGTTTGTTAAGTCTAGTGGAATTGGTGGTGGGGTTGCTCACAATTAGACTTCATGACCGGCTAATTTTATAAAGGAATGAGACCGTTATAAAACACGAAATGGAAGTCGCATTCGACGTGATTCAAGGTATATTTTTCGTTCTTTTGCTTATTTGCGCAAATGATATATCATTAAGCCAACATATTTCCAGCGAAAGCGGAGGCGCTTTGAATGCCATAACGTCCCCTGTAATAAAGAGTCCGACTCAAATTCTTCCTGCCTGCCCTGCGTGCGGTGCTTCCTCGTGTTTCTTTCGTCCTTCCATTTTCTCCCCCAAATTAAAATCAACGTAAGTTGAGTTAAAATTTTGCCAAATCAAATATACTATTGCCAGGCTGCTTCACATTAATTACATTTTACAGTATACACAGTCCGTCCCACAGAAAAGGTGACTGATGTGAAATAAAATACAAGAAGTTGGTTGTTCGTAGTGTACATGCTTTTTTATTCAAAATAGTCTCCTTGTGAGTCAATACACAACTGCAAGCGGTGGAGAAAGTTTTAAAAACAATTGTGATAGTCAACAATTGTAATTGCCTGCAGGATCGTTGTCGTAGCCTTCTGAATATCGGAAATCGTGTCGAAACGCCGTCCTTTCATGACCATTTTCAGTTTGGGAATTAGCCAGACGTCGCACGGAGCTAAATCCGGCGAATAAGGAGGATGGTCAAGCGCAACAATACCTTTTTCAGCCAAGAATTGGCGAACGATCTTGCTTTTGTGCGCTGGAGCATTGTCGTGAAACTAACACCAAGTTCCTTGGTTGCGGTATTCAGGCCTCCCCCGAACAATCCTCGACCATAAACGAGTTAGAACACTCAAGTAGTAATGTGCGTTCACCATTTGACCTTCTGGAGCAAATTCTTTATGGATAATTCCTTTGGAATCAAAGAAAACTGTGAGCAGTGTCTTGCCACGACTTTTCTGCATTCGCACTTTTTTCGGTTTCGGAGATTCTGGACCTTTCCATTCCGAGTTCTGGCGCTTTGTAAGTGGCTCGTATTGAAAACACCATGTTTCATCACCGGTTACGATGAATGACAGGAAGTCTGCGTCCTCATCGGCCGATCGTTTCATGTCTCTGCAGTGTTCCACTCTGCAATGCTTTTGATCGTCCGTGAGTGAATGGGGCACAAAGTGACAACAGATCTTCTTTTGTTCAGATTTTCAGTCAATATGCGATGCACAGTTGTTTTAGGAATTCCAGTGAGCTCCTCGATTAACCTGCTAAATGCACAACGATCATCTCGAAGAATTTCAGCCACTTTTTGAACATTTTCTTTGACTCGAACTGTCGCTGATGCTCCTTGACGTGGATCGTCTTCAATGCTCTCTCTTCCATCACGAAATCTTGCATACCACTTAAAAACGTTTTTACGACTCATTGCTTCACTACCATAAACACGTTGTATCATTTCAAAAGTTTCTGTGGCACTTTTACCCACTTTGAAACAAAACTTAATGTTCGCACGTTGCTCCATTACTCTTTTTACGACCGAGGGTCAAAACATACTGTTGCAGTTTTCTTTACTGCGAGCAGTCTGTGATGCCAGCGCTGTTCCTTTTAAAACGGAAGATAGTCGAAATACAACACTACTTAATTCCTGCACCAGATCAAAAATTGCGCGATTGGTTCCGTGAATATAAAATCAGTCACCTTTTCTGTGGGACGGACTGTGTAACTGCAAAAAAGAAGTGCACACTGAGAGCGTAGGATTCTGCAGCCGGAGTCAGTATTTACTTGGATGTTCGGGTGACGCATAATCGCATTAAGCCCTGAGGAAGGTCGCAGAATGGCGACCGAAACGTCGGCACCTTTGTTATGGGCGCGGCGTCACGCGGCCAGCCAAGTAAATGAAGTGCAGACTTCTCATATTTCGCCTGTAATCTATATTCCAGTCTATCTTATGACCATTTCATTGGGTTTACAGATCTGCAACGAATTCCAATATATTTACAATACGTTCAGCATTCAATTAGACATCAGTAAGCACCAAAATAGTACTGCAGCTTCACTTTCATCCATAAAGAAATATGGAAACATAAGAGGAAAAAGCAAATGGAAAATATTCCTGAATATTGAAAGGAAAAATATTCCTAGTTTGAGATATTAATCCCTTCTAATTTTCGATCAGAATATTTAAATTTTTTCACTTTGCTTTTGTTGAATCCATCTCTACATTTTCATTACATAGACAACAGTAATTGTAAAAATAACTTTTATCGCTCAGTTGCTATACTTCGATTTAAACATAGAATCCATTGACGTTAATCAGTTGCTACGGTGTAATCCAATCGGGAGCATGGATAAGACCAACAGCAGTGACGTGTAAGCTCCCTACTGGATGACACCGTAACAGCTGATTAACGTCAATGGAATTTATGTTTAAATCGAATTACATATCTGCAAGCAAAAATAAATTAAACCAAAAAGAATAGGTGATGTACAGACGTTGAAAACAACGTTAATTCAATTGCCCATTACAGCGTGATCGAAAGACGCGTCCCCCCTTCGCTCGCTCCGCCCAGCTGCTCCGGTGCAGTAGCCGAGCGACGCGGGGAGAGCGACAGTTGAAGGGGCCCGCGGAGAAGCGAGTCGGCCGATAAAGCGAGGCAGCCGCGTGGCAGACGCGCGCTTCGCCTGACAGCCCGCTGCGTGCGCCCGACGGACGCAGATTGGCGCCCGCTCTGACAGACCCACTGCATCGCCGCGCCGCCTGCCCGAACGGTGATTCAGCAGACTCAGCGGGATGGAGCTCAACCGAACGACTGAAGGGCCAGTGGAATACTGTTGAGGAGTCGTGCTCTTCATGAGCAGCGGAAATTGACGGCAGAGCGATCTTAACCAAGCGGTCTGCCACAAGACCTGCATATTAGGGTCTCGTGATGAAATCAGGGGAAAAGAAGGTAGATGTTTAATGTATAAACAAATTAATGATAACTAGTGGTAAAAAACAGGGCATTTTCTAACAGGGCGAAAAGGATATCTGCGTCATTCTTTTAAGCATCCCTTCTTTTGTCCGCAAAAATATGTAAACAAATTGGAACAGCTATTGAGAAAAAAATGTTAATAAAACTTTCTAACATGCTTATATTTCGTGCAAAATTAATCGAAAACTACTCATATTTTCGAAAAAATGAACGTGAACGTATTTAATGATCTCTCTTTAAGGAGTAGATTTCATTACGTAAAAACACCTTTATCTTCAATATTATAGTTGTAAGAAGATGCCCCCACCAAAAAATAGACTTTTGCAATTATCAAAACATCAGAATTATAAACGAACGTGACACCTACATCATTCTCTTATTTTTCTAATCTAAAAATTTGATCAAAAACTTTGGTGCCGTTTTTGAGGTATATTTGAAAATGTTTTTGATGTTTCGTGTAAAGTACCCTCAAAAATGAAAATATCTGTGGGAAATTAGCGAAGCTTGTCCAGATCGAATAAGGATCATCAATTTTAAAGAAAATCGGCTAAACGATTTAGGCGCTAGCATTGACCCCAGATGGACAGAAAGACGTTTTGCTGATAATCGATTTTTCCGTATGAAGGACCCACGCATCATGACTTCTTCTTCTTCCACGAGTTAGAGGATTTTCCCCCCTATATTAAGAAGAGGATTTACGCACTTTTCGTTACCATGGCTCGGCAAGAAGAGTTATCTGCCGAAAATGTGGCGTTTTCCTGCGCACGATCACGTAACTTTCACTTATAACGAAGTGCCTTCGTAAGGACGAGAAAGTAAAATGACGTAGTTTGGTAGCGAATCTATTAGTTTAACTGCTTTTAACAATTTTTGAGGCAGATGTTAATCATTATAACATAGGATAGCATATCATTTTCATGGGGTCGGCTCATGACGGGTTTTGATGGGATCTACGTGCGGTCATGGACATAAATCGATAATGCGATGAATGTTTACCCGTCTTCCCGACGGGGTGCGTTTATTAAATTTGGTAGGCGGTCGAACTTCTTCCTGAAAGTATTTCTGTCGTGAATGTACAGATTAGGAAGTTACTATCAACAATCTGTAAAAAAAGAGTCAAGAATGTTCTCTTTAAACGTAGATGCCCAGAAATATAATAGAAAATGACATTCTAGCCCTAGAAGCACTAGAAGTTTGTAACACCTATTCAGAGATGTTCTGAATATGAAACCAGCCATACACTCCAACAGAAAAAAACCTTTCAACTACAAATCTAGAGATGCCGGTAATGTGTTTTAAATTCAAGATTTTTTTCAACAAGGTTAGGCACAAGAATACAGGCATTATTTCCTTTTCGCGCTGGAAATTGGTGGCAACAGTTGGAAAGAAATACGTGTAATAAATACTCATCGGTGTATAATACTAATAGTACCGCACAGTGCACTACACCGTGATGAAGTGTCTCAATTTTTCGAATATCCTTGTAACTATAGAAAAAATTCAACTGCCAAAACCCAATCGATGGATTTCAATATAGATGTATTAAATCTACAAAAAATGTATATGATTCTCTAACATTTATCCGGGCATATTCTGAATGAAACTCAGAAATCCGAAACTGATTGTTCATATTCTTCCTGGTAATACAATTCCTTATTTCCTTCGCGGCGGTTGGTTAGCTGAGTGCATCTGCGCTTGGTCGAGGCCTGAGCGGCGCCTGCTCGGTGGGAGGGGGCCGCTCCTCCGCCGGGGATTGCTGGCGGCCGGCGCGTGACATGGGAACAAAGGCGGCTGGTATTGGGCGCGTCAATCAGGCCGAGGCGATATCCGCGCCCAGATAGCCTCCCGATGAGGCGGCCGCGCAGGAGCCGCCGCGCGCCAATCACGCGCAGATTAGACGCCGCGACCACGCCCCCGCCCTCGCCCTCGCCCTCGCCCCCGCCCCGACCCCATTCCATCTCCGCTTCCTCTCCCGACTTCGCCTCCGCCTTCACTCCTGCCGCCGTCCTCGCCATCGTGACCGCCACCGTCTCCGAATTCACCGTCTCCGAATTCACCGTCTCCGAATTCACCGTCTCCGAATTCACCGTCTCCGAATTCACCGTCTCCGAATTCACCGTCTCCGAATTCACCGTCTCCGAATTCACCGCCGCCACTGCCTCCGGCTCCACCCTACCGCTTCCTCCTCCATGCTCGTGTCCGCCTCTTTTCCCTCACCTCTTTCGCAACCCTTGTCTCCGTTTCTCTACCTCCTCTTTCATCATCCCTTGCCTCCAACCCGCCTTCGCCTTCACCATCCCTCTACCACCGACTCCTCCTCTGCCCTCGTCCTCATCATTTACCCTGCCTTCGCCTTCGCGTTGAACTCTATCCACCCACTCGCCCACATCCTTGACCCCTCCACCACTTTCGCCCCCTTCTCAACATCCATCCCCGTTCCTTTCCTTTCCGGTCTCCTCCCAATCCAGCCTCCACCTCCAGTCACCGTTCCCACCTCCGCCCTCCCACCTCTCCCCTCCGTTCCCACTTCCTCCGCGTCTCCGCCTAAGCCCCGCCTCGGCCCCCACTTCCCCCTCTCCGCCCCTCCTCCCACGCCTCTGTTATTGTCTCCGCTCCCTCCCACACACGTTCCTTTCCCGCCTCTACCTCCTCCACGCCGCCGTCCCCACCTCCCCAGCCGGCGTTCCTACCTCCGCCCGCCCACCTCTCCCTTCCGTTCCAACTTCCTCCGCGTCTCCGCCCCGCCTCGGCTCCGCCCCGCCCCGGCTCCCACCTCCCCTGCCTCCACCCCTTCTTCCCCGCCTCTGCTATCGTCTCTGCTACCGCCCTCACACATTCCGTTCCCGCCTCCGCCCCCACCTCCCCAGCCGACGTTATTGCCTCTGCCCCCGTCTTCGCTCTTTCCGCCCCCGCCTCCGCTCCCGCGCGGCGCCGCTCCGGATGCCTCCATGCAGCCCCCACCGACGCGCCAGCTGCAGGCTCCGTTGTAATGAGGAGACTCGATAATACCTATCACCCGTGCGCGATTGACGTGACGCAAAAGAAGGAGCAAGCATGAACGGCTCGCAGCCGCTCGTAGATCGGTTGCTGCGGTCGGGCGTTCTCAGGTCAAGGACTGGTTGGAGATGCTTGATATTTAATTAAATCGAAAACGAAAGTTAAAAGAGATGCATTGTGTGTATGTTAATTTGCCTGACATTTGTTTTTGTGAATGGACAGCAGCACTTCGGAGTTAGGAGCGTATCAAAAGAAAGTCATAAACGAATTTGTTTCTTGATTGACGAAATTAGACACACAGTCAGTAATTTCCAAAAGCAAATACAATCGTTTGAAGAATTTACATTCAGCAAAGCTGAACAGACACGAAAATGTGTATCGAGCGTTGCCATAGTAATGATCTTACAGAAACGAATTGTATTTTACAGAAACTATAAGGAAGTCAAGATCCATTCAGAACTGTGAAACGAAATTGTGACTGATGACTACGAATGAAGCCCTTAATAAATACACTTCATCAATGGGGTCTTGTAAAATAACGTTACTAAAATATCGTTTTGCAGCGACCTCAGTTAACGCCTTCCGTAGCCCCAAACTAGAATTAGATAATTAAGTATACCCCAAATGGTGGAAGTTCAGTTCATCATCCCCTAATATTCCGATACGATGAGAATAGAGCACGTTACTTGGGCCAGCTGCTTGCATTGTTTTCGAATCTGCCTGAGACTGCTCGGATGAAATCCAATTCAATATGAGATTTTGTCAAACACTGCGGTATATTAAATATGTATCTGCAAGACTTTGGTTATGTGATTTGAGAAATAAGAAAGAGAAATAAGAAATAAGAAATAAGAAAATGTTAATTGTGCTTCTACAAAACAGAAAATTAGTAAAATACTTAAGTGTGATATCGAATATTTCATTCATTTTTGCCATCAATTTTGCACATTTAGATATTTTATAACACAAATTATAGCACTTGGTAGTGTATGGAAATAAAATGGTCTTTAATTATTACATCTCACTCTGTAATTTAAGAATGAAATTAAAAATAAACAAAGGAACATTCATATAAGGAAATAGTTTCCAATTATATTAAAGACAATTAACTTCCTAATATTACGAATATGTTGTTGCTATTCTCTTTCACAATGTTTCGCAGTCAGATGTGACTCCATCAATGAGATATAAACTATAATAAATTCAAAACCTTCCACCAATTAATACATTGATTAAAATAATTTGAAAAAAAAAGATCAACTATTGAAAGGTATTCAAGACTATTGAGGGAACACTAATTATCGTATGAAAATTAAGTTCATAAAGTCAAAAATGATTTATGTAACACGTTAAATAAATTCTAGAAGTTTAATATTACAATTTCTAGAATTGAATATTAATAAAAATGTAAACAATATAAAATAATAAGAATTCACAATCAAACAGAAGAATTTTGGTCATGACACTTTCAGTTTAATTGTAAACGCTCTCTTCCTTAATCGCATACCACCTAATTTTTTGACCAGGTGCGTGTTCCACTGGCGAGCGTCCGAAGACGCGCTCATGAGAGCCAACTGACGTGCGTGGGGACTTCGCGGCCAGTCGAGTGCTTCACGACTCGGGGCGAAGCGCGCTTTCGAAACATTACCGGCCCCCTGCGGCGAAGAGGAGAATGCACCGCAGACCGCACATATTTTACTGTCACACGACGAAACGCCTCGAGCTCCCACGCCTCCGCCTCCGCCTCCGCCTCCGCCGCCGCCTCCGCCTCCGCCTCCGCCGCCGCCGCCGCCTCCGCCTCCGCCTCCGCCTCCGCCTCCGCCTCCGCCTCCGCCTCCGCCTCCGCCTCCGCCTCCGCCTCCGCCTCCGCCTCCGCCTCCGCCTCCGCCTCCGCCTCCGCCTCCGCCTCCGCCTCCGCCTCCGCCTCCGCCTCCGCCTCCGCCTCCCCCTCCGCCTCCCCCTCCGCCTCCGCCTCCGCCTCCGCCGCCGCCGCCGCCGCCGCTTCCGCCGCCGCCTCCGCCTCCGCCTCCGCCTCCGCCTCCGCTCCGCCTCCGCCTCCGCCTCCGCCGCTGCCTCCGCCGCTGCCTCCGCCTCCGCCTCCGCCTTCACCACCGAAACAACTGAAGGCGGCTCATCTGTGCGCTTCCCTCGCGCTGAGAATTGCGTAATTAGGACGAACGACGTACTTTCTGCAGGCAGCCCGTGCTCACTTAGGGTTTCGGCAGTCATGGAGCATTTGGAATTGTAATGTGGTGGCTTCACAAAGGGGAGAATACATTTGTTTTAGAGCACAAGTATTTTTGCAAATAATTTAATGTACCTGATTGTCTTGCGAATATCGCATTCCATGACTTAGTTTTGTAAGAATATTCTGATCTGACAATACAAAGTTGACACTATTAACATTGGCCTCCATTCTATCAAACAAATGTCACTATTCATGTCTTTCCTTTTTACACTGCATTTACTTGTTACGGAAACGCCTTAGACCCAAAAGCATCATATATGGACTTAACAGCGACATTTACATCTCACAAAATTACAAATATTGCTTACGCGAGCAATCAATTTTATCTTATCAATTACATAAACTAACAATTACTGTAATATCTGTTTACGTATTCAAGGATTCCATTCCCTCGTTATTTCTCGCTTCACGCTCTTCAGCTCCTTCATCTGCATTAAAAGACCTTTGTTAAATAGATACCGCATCAGATCCAATACAAGAATGTAATTGTTTGCCATGAAACGATGATGAAATGATTACAAGAAGCGGAATCAATCACGAAAAAGCGATCTACGTTTACCAATAACAACGAAAAGGATCATAAAGGAAGACTTGGCAAAAATGTAAAGATTTTTTCCTTTTATAAACTAATTAATTTACCTCTTCCAAACCACAAACACAATTTATTTTTGTTTCGTCTATAAATTACGTAACGAAAATTTGGGTTATTTTAATACCCCGTCACCCCCTTGTAACGAACCAAAACTCGCGCTTGAAGCACTCTAAATAGTTACGTAACGTTTGCGACAACCCCCCTTGTAAATGCAAGGAGTGAAAATAAATTATAGCACAGTAAAAATGTATTTTCTTGTGTTGTATATTAAAGTACTTAGCTGTAATTAAAGTAGAAATTAGTTGGCAATGCTGGATGCACCAAACAATAAGATTAGGGCTAGTCGTGTGTGAAGGAAGAATGCTTGGGCGAGAAATGGTTGATCAGAAGTTACAGTCCTGGATAATGCAAGAGCGAAAGTCTACAGCACAAATTTCAATGGTTATACCTCATGTCAGGTTTGAATACTTTCTTCGTAATCTTACAGATTAAAAAAATATTGAAAAATATTTTCATTTATTGTAACAATTTACAACTAATAACTTTGTTTTTAAAACAAATTAATTAGTGAATATTTTAATGTTTTAGTACAGCAATCGGAAAGGAATTATTTCAACACATGTTTAAAAATGTAAAACAATAAATATAAATGTAACGTAACACTTAACTAATACCCCCTACCCCTATGTAACGCAGCATAACGCTGCCTCAGATCCCCTCCTCCCCCTTTAAGGTTACGTGATTTATCGACGACCCCCTATCCAACTCCATAACGTTTATCTCAATTCACTATGTTTTTGTTCAAAATACTGTGATGCTGTGCGCGCATTCAAGATTTAAATAGCCAATGTGTGACTACAGTTGGAACACATCCTTGAGTATATGAATGAGGGAAATATATAATAATTACTTATTACATATTTTTTCAAAGGAGCAGGAAATACATTACTTTTAAGGTCGTTTATTAGATGCATGATCCATGAGTATACTTCAGTCACACTCTTGCGAATATGTGCTAAATTTCTATTAATGACGCCTTTTACTCCTATGTAGAAGAAACCAGAATTGTATCACAGCTGGTTAGAAAAAATTCTGCAAAATACAATACGATCAAGAACTGTACGTCATCATGGAGAGCTAATAAATGACAAAATCAACTTCCATTCTTGTTCTGGACAAGTGAGAGGAAAGTTGGAATTACAAATGCCAATAAAGATTTTTATTGGTCGTTTGATGGAAAGAGAAAATAATCTTGAATCGGTTGAAGAGCTTGATCATAAAGAATTGTTTGAAATCCATTGGAACGGGAAACGGATCATTCAGAAATTTCAGCGTGAAACGAAACATATGTATCACACACACACACGCACACGCATGCACACACATACATATACATTTAATGTTAACAGACTGATATTAAGAAAATGGTGATTCTCATGTGATCTATAGAGAAAATATTGTATCACCGTATAACATCTTTGGCAATATGGATCTATATATTTTGCAAACAGTCTTAATGAAAGACAATTTATTATTGTAAACTAGCCGGGTCAATGCGCACATTTTTCTCTTTATAAAACATTGTTTGAAAAGTGAAATTAGTTTCCTAATGGAACCCTACTTCAGACTATAATCTCGACATCATCGAAGCATCCTAGGCCTATCATGACGGACCTATTCACACTTCAATTTAATTTTACGAGTACATAGATTTCTAGCTTCTGCCCGTTTGTGACCACCCCTGCTACAGAGAAGGGGTCAGAAGAAGAGCTAAATTTTCTTCTGACCCCTTCTCAATTTTGACCCCTGACTGACTTCTTCTGACCCCTTTGACTTCTGACCCCTGATTTTGACCCCTTCTGACTTCTGACCCCTGTTCAATTCTTCGTTCCTCCTGTCTCCCGCATGCTTCCCGATATTCAGTCGACTACGGTTGTAGTGAAGACGGATATACTAAACCCTCGGTTATAGCGAACGTAAGTCACTGGCTCTGTTTTACTTACGTTACAAATAAGCAGAAGAAAATTCTGTTATTGCGAACCTGAACCTCGGTTATAGGAAAAACATCAACCTGGAAATTAATTCCCTCCTCGAAAAGAATATTCGTCTCATTGCCTCAAATAACAACACTAGGCAGCTAGAAAAAAATATAGGCCAAAGGTCATAATCCATGAAGTCTCTCCTGATGTGAACGTAGCGGACCTGGAATTAGGATCATACTGATTACCTTTCGTCA